>JAEIGI010000034.1:0-747907 GCA_018903615.1 Drosophila neocordata
GCCGATCGCGCAACGCAACTCTCCTGTTGCTATGCATGGTGAAATCACGCATACGCCTCTCAGCTACAATCTTGCTCTCTAGCTTTGCCAATATCCACCCTTATATACTATTTAACAAACGTTTAACTTATTGCTAATTTCCCGCCCTTTTCCATATACTTAACTCTAGTGTACATATGAACTAATATATCCCTATAACTATATATATAAACCTTAGAAATAATTATAAACTAATATATTACATATAGTTATATATATAATTCAAATTTAGCGCCCACAATTTCAGTGCTTCTCAAACCTCTGCTTTGAACATGTTACATACAGCGGAGAGGCCGCTCTCCGTTACTTGCCGAATTGCATCCCCTCGCCTTCCCCGTTGGTCTATACGCATGAGCCGACTCTCTAAGTCTCGTGCGTCGGTAGCTTACGGACTTGTGTGGTCGCTGCTGCGGTTCTACGCACTCCCCATGTAACTCACTCTCAGTGACGTCACACGAGCCTACATGCATTTGTTCTCATCTGTTTTCTATTATATATTTCATATATTCGGCCTTTGCTTTAACCATTTCTCTTCCAACATATGTAATTATGTTTGTGTATATGTTTGCCAGTTTAAATCACGCGATTTACATGTTTGAATTTTGCTTTCGGTTCGATCGCACATTTCTCTTGTTTGCATGTGTTCGATCGAACCTCCAGGTTCGTTTATATGTTTGACTCAAACATATAAACGCGCGCATTGATGAATTTGAATTGCCTTTTTGGGCCAACGCCTATTAAATTATTAGCCGCTTTTACGACTTGAATTTATATCTGGCTTGACACTCTGCCGCATTTGTGAGGTAAATAATATATATATATATATTATTTATTCCTCACAAGCTTATACGGTCTCTTTTGAACAAGTTTTCTCGGATCCATTAATTTAATTTTTATTTCTCCTATCTTTACTCTTGAATGAGGAAGCCCCCTTACAAAAAACTTTGAATATGTTTCCACTAGACTTATTAATGTGTCCTTGTCTTTTCCAACCACATCAGTATTCAATTCAATAAATTGCTTATCATTTAAACAATAATTTACAATTTTTGCCTCAACAATTTTAAACTTTTAACCACTATGACATTAATGCCATGCGAAAGCACCTCTCTGCCAATGCCAATGTCATCCTCCAAATACTCATTGCCTACTACGTGAAACAGTGTTTCGATATTATAACCATCAATCTTAACGTTACTTAAAATTTGTAATGTGCAACAAATGCTATCATGGCCAATGCCTTTTAGCATCACTACGTTTTGGATTCTTCTACCAACTAACTTAACACTTATCTTTTCATTTGTGATGGAGCATTCCGATCCAGAATCAAATGTAGTTGTGAAAGTCTCTCCTTGGTGTACCATCTCTCCTTTGGGTCCAACGACATCACACAGCTGCACTCTTTTCCCAGATCGCCACAGGTAAAACAGGTTGCATTGGATTTCTAATGTTGTCCCATTGGCCTTCTGCCATTGCGATCCACCATACGAAAACTAGAGATTTGTTGTCGTTTCGCTCTGCATTCGGTCATCTTGTGACCTAATTTTCCACAAAAATGACATTTGATTGCTGTCAATTTTTGTCGCTTTATGTCAGTTGTAGACGGTTGTTCTTGTACAGGATTTTTCCTCTTTTTGAAAGCAAATGCTTTCAAGTCAGTTTCCAACTCACTTTTTGTGCGGACATTGGAAGTAAAAGTCAATCGCTGCAATCTGCTATCGACATTACCTAACTGAGCAAGCTTAACAGAAACTGCGATTTCTTCCAAATCCATCTTACGCCATTTTATCATGAGTGACGCCATCATTCGACTAGCAAAGCTCGAAAGACATTCTCTCCATCCGCCGGACGACTTGATAACATTGAAAGAAACATAGCCGCTGTTGTTCCGGTACTTAAAAAATTCTTTAAATGCCGGCCACTCTATATCAGGATAGCATATTTGAGACAGCCACTGAAAGAAAGATCCGGGTTGAACTTTGGCAACACCAAATATTTATTCCGCCTTACATCAGATGTCGTTCCTCGTATAGCTTGCAGCACTTCAAATAAATTTTCGATTTGAAATTGCATAAGCTCACGCAATTGCCCATCAAAAGTTGCTTGGCGTTCTGATTATGCCTGACTAGCCAGTCTCACCAGCCATAGCGTTACATCGGACCACTCTCGACGTCAGATTCATCTGACATCCCGCTCAAAGCCAACCTTAATTGTAAACCAATAATAAAACTATTCCACAACACTAACGCACCTGTATGACTCAGTAGTCACTGCCAAACTTACATGACTCACAGTCAAACGAACACAATAGTCACAACCAACAAAGTTACATGACAGAAGTCACTGTAAAACTGTATGCCCAAGTTACAGACACCATGTTTCACAGAACATAGGAGGTATCAAAGGGCATGCCCAACATTACCCTATCAAATCTCTGACACGGCCATCCTGACTATTACACGTCCTCGTGTCTGTCTATACACCCACTTTATCATTCAAGTAATTTCGTTTAGAATTTTGCTTATTTAAATCAATCTTGATTTAAATTTGCAACTGACAACAATTTTTTTTAAACTTTATTTAACCATTAAATAGAATTGATCTTCACATACAACACATCATCCATTACTTTTGACAAACAACGCAATTTTCAACAACTTTGAAACAAATTAAGCAATTCAACTTACCCTTCTTATTGGCAATATCATTTATCTGTGCAACACTCCAACATCTAACGCGCCACACACCACGACAAAACTATCGTTTTGCGCTTATGCTTGCATTATGACCAATTTTGGAGTTGCTATATCAAACCTTTAATTCATACTGTCTCCTTCAGCATCTTTATCCTCACTGGGCTTCTCTTTCCTGTCTTTTTCAACAGCTTCTCCATACTGTCGCTTTCAACAGCTTCTCTTTACTGTCTTTTTCAACAGCTTCTCTTTACTATCTCTTTCAACAGCTTCACTTTTCTGTATCTTTTAGCAGCTTCTCTTTACTGTCTCTTTCAACAGCTTCACTTTACTGTCTCTTTCAACAGCTTCTCTTTACTGTCTCTTTCAACAGCTTCTCTTAACTGTCTCTTGCAACAGCTTCACTTTACTGTCTCTTTCAACAGCTTCACTTTACTGTCTCTTTCAACAGCTTCACTTTACTGTCTCTTTCAACAGTCTCAGTCCATATTTTCAATTTTTACGGTTAAATTATTACAATTTAATTTTTAAAACTAAGGATTCAGCTTAATTCTTAGAATTTAACTTACATGACCTTTACTTCTTTCTAACTCAGTCGGTACCTGCATATCTAGCAACTTTCTTATGTTCTCATGCGTATACTTGTATTTCCTGTTACTTAATAAAGACCTGAGTATATACCTATTTCCCTCTAACAGATCAGTTATTTGAAAAAGTCCTCCAAATTTAGGACTTAACTTTGTTTGATTTCTCTCTTCATTTCTTATCAATACAAAATCACCTACCTTGTGTCCCACAACTTTTGCTTTATCTTTATCAAACTGTACTTTATTATACAATGCTGCAGCTGAAATATTTTGTACTGCTTCAGCTCTGACTTTTTTCAAATCAATTTCTTCCGTTGTATCACACGGCGGAAGTAACCCCAACGGACGAGCAACTTTTCCGATAAACAACTCTAACGGACTTGCCCTTGTCACTCTATTTGAAGTACAATTTAAAGCCAACTGAGCATTACTCAATCCATCTTGGCAAGCCCGATTGCCGGACTCAACTGCCGTTAATAGATTCTTCAAAGTACTCATAATGCGCTCAACTTGCCCATTTGCTCTACTTGCACCAGTCGCGATTAAGTGCAAATTTATTTTCTGTTGTGAGCAAAACTCACTAAATTTATTGCTGGCAAAGCACCTTCCTTGATCTGCTATTTTGCGATTTGGTACCCCAAACAAAGATTTTGCTGATGTCACTGCATTTATGCAACTTTCAGCATCAATTTTGAGCGTATGAGTCAAATAAACAAACTTTTAAACCCATCCACCTGAACTATGATATATTCCTTTGTATCAGACTTCCCACTCAATTTCCCAGTTATGTCCATATGAATGGTATGCCAAGGTATATCAACTTTTGGTATCGGGTGTAGACTACCTTGCACTTTGCTCGAAGGAGATTTTGACGTTTTGCATGTAATACAATTATCGACAAATTTTCTTACGTACTTTGACATGTTGTCAAACCAATAATAGTCATAATCCTTATAGAATGTCTTTTGCCATCCTAAATGCATGATGGACTCATGTATTTGGTTTATTACGGATTACCAGAAGGCTTTTGGAACGATGGTTAATGACCGATTTCTTCCATTTCACTGTATCTTACGATGAAGAATCCCTGCTCTTAATTTTGGCTAGATGATCTTCTTTTATTTCGTTTACCATAATAATTAAATCGGGGTCTTTTCTTTGTTCAGCCCTCAGCCAATTACTAAAAATCTCTGCCAAATTAACTCGTTTTTCCAAAATTTTACGAATTGACATAACTGAGTCAATTAAAGGAAGATTTCTTGACAAAAAGTCTACATGCGCCATTCTTTTTCACTCCCTATACTCAAACGTGAATGACGTTAAGTAAGACCACCATCTTTGGGCCCTAGGAGCCAGGTCACGGTTAGTCCTGACGCCTTAACACAGTTACAATTCGTAAACACAATAAAGTTTCTTCCCAAGAGATAATGACGAAAATGCTTCACTGCCGTAACAACTGCCAGAAATGGAATTCCTGCTTTAACTTCCTCTCCTGCTCGGCGAGTGTATTTTGGATTGCTGTTTTTAAAGCCTCTGTTTCCATTTCTGTATGATTGTTTACTTCTGGTGCAAAGTCTATCTGTAACTCGTCTTTACTATCGAATTCCACTTTTATCTCTCTATAGGCCCAACTCAAGAGCAATAATTAAGTTATTCGTTATAATATTTGTTGCAACCGTACCTGCATTTACGTTTATCAAAATAAAATGTGTCAAATCGCTCGCTTTAATTTTTTCCTTTGTTTATGTTTATTAATTTATTAAAAATGAAATTTTTTTTGTTATGTTTTTTTTTTTTTTTTTTGTTAAATAAGGATGTAGGATGAAATCGGAAATTTGTTTTAAATCTTCTTATCTTAACCGAACATTCACTTATATGTTTTTGTTTAAAGATTCTTATCTTGTCGTAGGTTATGGTTAGCTGACTAATTCGTTGATGTCTTCTTTGCTTGGGGTTGACGTTTTTACTGTTAGGGTTGTTGCTTCCGCTGTTTTCGGGTTGATGTCTCTACTGTTGATGGTAGTTGTCTTCGCTGACTCAGGTTTGTTGTCTTCGCTATTTTACGGTTGACATCTTCGCCATTTTGGGGTTGATGGCTTTGCTGTTGATGGCTGTTGTTTTCACTACATGGAATTCCTGCTTTAACTTCCTCTCCTGCTCGGCGAGTGTATTTTGGATTGCTGTTTTTAAAGCCTCTGTTTCCATTTCTGTATGATTGTTTACTTCTGGTGCAAAGTCTATCTGTAACTCGTCTTTACTATCGAATTCCACTTTTATCTCTCTATAGGCCCAACTCAAGAGCAATAATTAAGTTATTCGTTATAATATTTGTTGCAACCGTACCTGCATTTACGTTTATCAAAATAAAATGTGTCAAATCGCTCGCTTTAATTTTTTCCTTTGTTTATGTTTATTAATTTAATAAAAATGAAATTTTTTTTGTTATGTTTTTTTTTTTTTTTTTGTTAAATAAGGATGTAGGATGAAATCGGAAATTTGTTTTAAATCTTCTTATCTTAACCGAACATTCACTTATATGTTTTTGTTTAAAGATTCTTATCTTGTCGTAGGTTATGGTTAGCTGACTAATTCGTTGATGTCTTCTTTGCTTGGGGTTGACGTTTTTACTGTTAGGGTTGTTGCTTCCGCTGTTTTCGGGTTGATGTCTCTACTGTTGATGGTAGTTGTCTTCGCTGACTCAGGTTTGTTGTCTTCGCTATTTTACGGTTGACATCTTCGCCATTTTGGGGTTGATGTCTTTGCTGTTGATGGCTGTTGTTTTCACTATTTGGAATTGCCTTCGATGTTTAGATTTGGTCTCTTCTAGATATTTGTCTTTTTATGTTGTTTTTGTTTTTGTTTTTTTTTTTTTAAATGGGCACTTCAGATTTTTCTTTTGAATTTTTATTCAATTTTCCACTAGTTTTTTGTTGAACAGAAAAAAAAATTTGAATATGTTTAATCGAACTTGGTTCGATTTTCACCTAATATTTTGCACAATTTATTGGGAGTTTGTTCGCTTCGATTTTGCACTTGACGCGTGCTTCGGATCGTTGTCTTGATAAAAAGCAAAGTCGCCAAGGAACCTCAATTTCTCATCACTCTGCTTAACATTATTTTTTCAAATATTAAGGTAGCAAAATGTATCCAATATACCATCCAAAAAATGTTATTGGCCAGCTCCTGCACTCGACATACAGCCCTAAACCAACACAGAACCTGTTTTTGGGCTCAAACTCAGTGTCTGCTTTACGCCTGACATACACCTTACCATTGGACACGTAAATAAAATTTGCTATCATCAGTAAACAAAGCTTTCAAATGATACTATTAATAAAAAAGTCCAAATTTAACATGATATAATACCAACATTTATAATTCCAAATAACATCGTTTTTTAATAAATACTCCTTTGCTAACTTTAGCCTGAACGCATTGTTCTTAAAGCTTATATATGGCTTTTTCTTGGCAACCCGGCCATGCAAATCATATGCACAGTGTTGTCGCAAACATCCTTTCTAATCTTTTTTTTCACCGACAACCTTAGCGGTTTTAAAGCAATCAACCTTAACTTCTCTTAAGATTGACCGCTGTTTTCGCTTTAACGTTTAAATGTTTTTTTTGCCTTCCTGGCTTTTATTCATTATTCCTTCATCTTCCCGAAATGTTTTTATAATATCATGGACAGTTAACTCGCTCCTTCCGACCATAACTGACATTTCTCTAACGGTTTTTCCCATCAAAATGCAACTTAAAAATGAATTGCCGTGCTTTAACACTAGATTGCTTTCAACAAGGACACTTTTCGCAAAAATAATTTGTGTTGTAATAATTTAAATGATTTTAAACACATAACAAAATGCAAAAAGCAGTTTAAAAACAAAAAATTGCGCATAATAATGGATCTTTCTCCATCAGTTTTCTTTTGTCCGATTTGACGTTGAACCCCATAATCAGGCCTGATCGGTTTTTTAAAATAATGAAAATGGATAAAAATTGAAATATTTGTTGCTCTTTTAGAAAGTTAGGGCTTTATACCTAGACATAAGAAAAAAAATTAAAACTTAATATACATAACTTACTCCTTAGTAAAAACAAATTTAAAAAATTTAAAATGCTTGTCCGATTTGGCGCTGGAGCCACTGTATATAATCACTTTATTTAGTAAATTTAAAGTCTGTTTCCCCGTTTAAACCTATAGTTTAACCGAAGTTTGAAGTATAACTCTTCGGGGAGATAAATAAAATCCTAATTAATAGAAATTACTGGAATTGAGTGGCAGGTTAACATTCAAAATATATGATTTAAACCAAGAAAAACAAAAAATTTTTTTGCACGAACTAGTGTGGTAAAAAGTATTTTTCTGTGTAAATAAAACAGTTTTCGTAGTTCTATTACACTATAAAGAATTTATACGCAGTTACAAATTTCAAAAAATCAATTATGAACTATTTATAAATTTATGTCATTTGCATTTTTTTATTTGAATCAAAAATTGGTTACAAACATTTACAGAATCTTAAATATATTTTTCAATTATTAATAAGAAAAAATACTTCAAAAAAAGTCTTGGCTAGAAACGAAATTTAACCAAATTTTAATAATCGGTCGTTCATAACCTGCACTCTGTTTATCTTTTAATTCACCAATCAGATAATCCAAACCGACAAAATAAAGATCAGCTCAAATTGCATTTCTTGTCCTTCGGGACATCAAGAATTTTTACGTGAAAAAATCAGCGTTATATTTGAATTTCAAATGATCTATTTGAGCAGTTTATTTTTAATTTGAAATGTACTTTTTATACCTTTTCAAAAAAGGTATATTAATCAGTAATAATAATAATCAATCATAACATAGATCAGGACGATGTGCTGACTTGATATAGCCATGTCCGTCTGTCTGTCTGCCCGTCTGTATGGATCAACGCAATCTCCTCCGAGACCCTTAAAGCTACAGAGCTGAAATTTTGCACCTAGGCTTCTTTTTTGCTGCATTGTATATCTCGGAATCATCCCGATTGCATGACTATATCATATAGCTCCCATAGGAACGATCAGTTGTGAATAAGCTTTAACCTCAATTACTTTGTTGTTTTCCAATGAAATATCAGAAAAGCTAGTATTTGTGAGTTTTATATACTTCCTAACATATCCACCAAGTTTCATCAAAATCGGTTGACTATATCATATAGCTCTCCTATAGGAGATAACTCATGAATACGGATTTCGAGCAATAACTTGGTTGTTTTTAAAGCGATTATCACTTAATCTGGTATTTATGAGTTTTATATACTTTCTAACATATCTGGCAAGTTTTATCAGAATCGGTTTACTATATCATATAGCTCCCATAGGAATAATAGGTAAAAAATTTGTTTTAGATGAAAATCTTGGTTATTTTAACAGCGATTCTACCGAAATTTGGTACATCTAAGTTTGATGTATATAAAAGTGTGTCTGTTGAGTTTCACAGTTAGTCTATAGGAACAATCGGACCAAAAAAATTTTTTTATTCAATCTTTTTTTTTTTGGAGCTACCATGATTAGTTTTATATACTTTCTTATGAGAGTAATTTATATGTAATTGAAAAAGAAAGGTGCAAAAGTATCTGAACTTCGGCGTGGCCGAAGCTAGCCCACCCTTCTAGTTTTGTTATGTTTCCGTTGAATTTAAAAGAACTTTAAAAAATAAAAAAATTAGATTTGATTGATATTTTTTACGGGTTATTTGAATAAATATTTCATTTAAACTTTTTTAAATCTTTTTTTATTACAGACACTTGGATAACAATTTGATTTTAAATTTCGGCTAAAGCTAATGCCAGCAGATATGATAATAAGTATCCTGTAGTCAGGATACTTATGGGTGTCCTGTCTTCCTATTATTTTGAAACGCCTTCTACTACTTCGCTGTTTCACTTCACTTTTCACTTCGCCGTGTCACTTATAATCAATTTCTATGGTCTCAGCCGTGCATATTTATAGGCACCTTGGCCCAATCACAGCGCATGGTGGGACGCACTACCCTTGCCAGTACTTTTCCACGCGCAAATGTTTTACCACCCTTAACTTTTTTCCTCTCTGATCGGCATTCTCTACCGACCGAGCCACATAGCTTGCCTGTTGCTATGAATGGTGAAATTCTTTCTCTTCCATGCATGGACTCTCGCACTCCTGCATCCTCTATATATATATATTCATATATATATATATATATTAATATTAATAATTCTTTTAATTTATATATAATATATATAAATATATATATATATAAATATATATATATATATATATATTATTAATATAATATATATTATATTATATATATTATATAATGTTAATAATTCTTTTAATTTATATATATATATATATATATATATATATATATATATATATATATATATTTATATATATTATATATAAATTAAAAGAATTATTAACACCACGGCCGAACTAAAACTAAAAGAATTAAAATGAATCTTAAGCTAAAGCATAATTTGAAATATGAAAACTTATAGTAAGCAAAAATATTGTTCACGCGGAGTTCTCGTGGTATGCAGGACCGGGTCAGCATAATGCATCGACCAATCACCGCTTGCAACAATACCACAAACGCCTGACCCAGCAATATTGTCGCCGCGCGTGTATCATTTCCGCTGCGAGGGCCGTTCGTTAAGTATGCTGTTAACTTATATATTCATATTTATATACTACTTAATTATAATTAACATCCCGCATTTTCTAATTATTACATCCTAAACATTTAAATAAATGATTGAAAATCCCTTTCTTACAATATAAACCCAACGCTGCTTACCCGCGATCTTACTAAATGTATAAATACACATACATACATATAATAACGTTTACTTACTGATGTACGTTCATCAAAATAAAGTAAAACCGAGTTTTAAGTAAGTTGAATTTTATTTATGACCGTATAGTCGCTTGGTTACTGAAGAACTAAAAGTACAGAGTTTGGTCTCTCATTTTGAGACTCTAAATGTTAAAGTATATAAGAGTGTTAGTATATAAGTGCAATATGATCTGAGCATTTTGGGACTCTAAATATTAAGGTATATAAGAGTGTTAGTATATAAGTGCAATGTGATTTGAGCACTTTGTTTATGATATATAAGTGCAATATGATCTGAGCATGGTTCTTAAAAATGCTTGATCAGCAATTCGTGGGTCTAGGATACAAGTCGTAGATAGGTTTGGCGTTTGAAGTTAATTCTATAACGTCACTCTTCTCTTCTTTATTTTCGAGTGCGTCCTCGTGCTCTTTAACTTTATTATTGTTTTTTACTTGAAAAAATATGTTTCTAAAATAAAATTCAATTTTGAATAAAGCATAAATTATTATCAGAAAAATGATTACGGTTAGTATTGAATATGTTATTATTTTAAATTGATTGCTTTCTTGTTGTCCAATCCAGATTGCATTTTTCGTTTCAATGTTTGATAATAAAGTAATTTTGCTTATATTATTTTCCAAAAATAGTGGGTATGTATAGTCTGAAAATGAATTTGATACAGATAATTGGTTTATTTCTAAAGTACAATTATAAATTTTGATGATTTGATTGCCTTCAATTTTTGGTTTATTCTTTTTACAATCTTGGTTTATTTTGGTTTTGCTTAAATTATAGGTAATTATGATATTTGGTTGGACATAATATTCGAATTGCTCAATTTCTGCCTTAATGTAAAAACAATTAGTTGGTAAATTTTTTATTATGCCTGTGATACATTGATCCGTTATAATTTTTTTATCGGTGTTAAAAATAGTATCCCGAACTTGATAGAATTCATCTTCTAAATCATATTTAAGCCAATTTTTTTTTCGGTCGGGGTATCTAATGATTTTAAATTTTGGGTATGAATTAATTTCCCTTGGAATGTGGGATAATATGTAAATTTCTTTTGTATTTTTATTTAACCAGGCTGATGTTTTTATATTTAGTAATATTCTAGCGTCAATATTTTTTAGCTCATCATAACTCAAAAGTTTCGGGTTAAATATACCTAGTCGGGTTAATTGCAATGCAAGTTCAATGTTTTCAACGTATGTGGTGAGGTATTCAATATTACTATTGAATTCTGAAACTTCCGTGTTAAAATAAGTTCGGTTTATGATTTCATTCAGTTTTCCAATTACGTGATTTAATTCTTTTGTTTTTATTATTTCGGTACTCAATGTGTTAAGTTTTGATTCTAATTCTACCTTGTCATTTTCATCTAATGTTCCAAATAATGTTCCAGAATGTTAGAGGACTAAGATCTAAACTTTCACAACTTTACGTAGACAGTCTATCATTCGACTTTCATATTCTGGTATTTACAGAAACGTGGTTAAGGCCTGACATATCTGATGCATCTGTTTTTCCCACAATTTTTTCAACTTATAGATGCGATAGAACATCCAAAAATGGTGGCGGAGTTTTAATTGCTGTCAACTCTGCGCCCTCCTCTGAATTAGTTCAGCCGTCTGCAACTCTTGACATCAAATTTGTCAGTGTCGAAATTACTTTAAAGACGCATTCCGTCTTCATAACTTGTTTGTATATTCCACCGAAATCTGACTCGGTGGTTTACGCAACCCACCTAGAAGCTATTCGCTTTGTCTCCTCGCTACTTTCCGATGTAGACTTAATAATTGTTCTTGGTGATTTTAATCTTCCCGACATCTCATGGTTTCCATCAGATGAGTCTTCCTTGTTGTTGCCCTCCCCGTCACATTGCTTTGTCGATGGTCTTCTTGAGTTATCTTTAACCCAAGTAAAACCAGTCCGTAACTTATACGGTAGGTCGTTAGATCTTATATTTGTTTTACAGTCTTCTGACTGCGTTGTTTCAAGGATTAACCCCCTAGTCATTAACGAAGATAATTTTCATCCGACTTTGGACTTAACTATTGACCTTCCTGTTCGGTCACTAATTGCAGGTACCAAGTCGGTGCCTCGTATCCGTTGTTTTCGTAAAGCTAATTTTTTCAAGATCAATCAGCTAATTCTTGCTACTGACTGGTCTTATCTGTATTCCTGTGTAGATATGGATACTGCCATTCGTTTCTTCTATAATACTATGTTTTCACTTTTCGATGCCTGCGTTCCATGTGTGGCCCATGTAGTGTCTGACAAGCCATATAACTTGAAAAATGTAAAATCTAGATATTATAAGAAGTACAAAAAATCGAATCAGCCATCAGACTTTTCTCATTACTTAGTTGCTCGATCAAATTTCTCTGTGCTTAATGCACAATGTTATAAGGATTACATTTTGCGCTGTAAACTACAGTTTTCCCGTGATCCTAAGCGATTTTATAACTTTGTTAATACCAAACGCAAGGTAGCAGTGCACCCGTCTTTTTTACGTTTTGAAGACAATAAAGCAACCGATGATCAGGCCATTGCCGATATGTTTGCCGATTTTTTCAATACAACCTATTCCCCTATGGAGCATCGAGCCAACTCTTCATATCCCTATCAGTTGAATAGGTCTAATTGCATCTTTAATCCTGTGATCGATGAAAGCTCACTTCTCAGTACGTTTACTACAGTTAAGCCCGTGTACTCACCAGGACCTGATGGGATACCTGGTTGCGTACTCAGGTTTTGTGGTGAGAATCTAATTACTCAAATTCATAAGTTATTTGAACTGTCCGTTTGAACTTCCTCTTTCCCAACTATTTGGAAGGAAACTTTTATTATTCCTTTACATAAAAAAGGTAACAAATCAGAAGCCTCTAACTATAGAGGTATTTCCAAATTGTCCGCTATTCCGAAGGCTTTTGAGAAAATTATAACTTCCCAATTGCATCATTTCTGTAGTTCTATTCTTTCTTCTACCCAACATGGGTTCATGAAACGTAGATCTACTACCACTAACCTATTAGAGTTTACTTCTTTAGCGATCGATGGATTCAGGAATGCACTACAAACTGATGTCGTCTATACCGACTTCAGTAAGGCCTTTGATTCTGTAAACCATTCACTGCTTCTGTACAAACTAAACAAACTTGGGCTTCCAAGCCTTTTGCTGTGTTGGATTTGCCAATATCTGACTGACCGTACTCAAAAAGTTCTATTTAAAACCTCTCTTTCGAAAACCATCAAAGTAACCTCGGGGGTGCCACAAGGTAGCCATCTAGGACCATTACTTTTTACCCTATTTATAAATGACCTACCTTCAGTAGTAACTCATTCTCGTGTCCTTATGTAGGCTGACGATGTTAAACTTTGTCTTAGTCTTAAAGACTCAGAGTCTCCCCTTTTGCTCCAGGCAGATCTGAATAACTTGCAGACCTGGTGTGAAATTAACATATTAAATCTAAACGTTTCGAAATGCAATGTCATGTCATTTCATAGAACTAACTTTCAATCAGTTACGTATTATCTCATGGACCACAAATTAAGTTTCACTCGTCACATTTCCATCACAGTCAGTAAAGCCATGAGTGTTCTTGGTTTTGTCAAACGATGGTCAAAAGAATTCGATGATCCTTACACAACTAAAACCCTTTTTATTTCACTGGTCCGTCCTATTCTGGAGTATGGATCATGCGTTTGGTCTCCTTAATATGAATCACACCAAATAAAAATTGAATCTATCCAGAAGCAATTTCTGATTTTTGCGCTTCGTGGCTTAAACTGGGACAGAAATGTTATCCTACCCTCGTATTCTGATAGACTTCTTCTTATTAATCTTTCGTCCTTACTTAACCGTAGACTAATGGTTGGTACTTTGTCTATACACAAGCTTGTGAATGGACAAATAGATTCCCCTAATTTACTTAATTAGGTTAATCTATCTGTATCTTGTAGATTAACTAGAAATTATATCCCTCTAACTTTAACTCGCTGTACTTCTAACTATACTTTTATACCACTTGAACGTACTTCGCATTGTACGCTTGGACCACTTGAACGTACTTCGCATTGTACGTGTCAACGTCCAGAAGAAAAAAAAAAAAAAAAAATTTATAAACATTGCCTACTATGTTAAAAAGGCCACGCTTAGATCTTCCTGCAAAATACAATCCTTTCATCTGATTTTCTAAATTTTTCATTAAATACGGTGTATTATAATCATTAAGTTTAAGGTATTGCGCTTTTAATTTATCAAAAGTTGTTTCAATTTGTGTACAATTTATAGCAAATGAGTGTATGTCAAATTCGGCATATTCTTCGACTTCTCCTGTTTTAAATAGAATGTATCCCTGATTTGTATTCATTTGTGCGATTTTAATTTTCTTCGCTTGTATGGCGGTCAAGGCAATTAGTCCAATGAAGATTCCGAAGAGTCCTGTAAGGTGAGAAATTTAGTATATTTTAATTTTTGATAATCACTATAGCGTCTTTGAAAGATTCAGCCTCTTTTCTTATTCTGATAGTGCTTATTATCAAGTTTCTTAGTATCTGCAAGTTCTTCGTATGGCAAATCTGTTTTCTTATTCATCTTTTTTTTGTGGAAATTTGGGTTACCCTCTAAAGTTGGTAATCTTTTCTTGTTAAGTTTATTAATTCTATCCTCTTTTATTTTTTGAGTGTTTATTTCTATTTCCCTATTATATAGAAAAACTTCTGCAGGCGTTTTACCTGTGGTATCATGGGTCGTCTTATGGTTGTAATTATATACTGCCAACTCAATGTAGTTATTCGCATCTAAAGTTCTGTTAGATGCTTGTAAAATCCTCATTTTCTCATTTAATGTTTTATGTATTCTTTCGATATCTGCTATTCCTGTTTTACTGGTTGTTATTTCTATTTGTATATCAAATGTCTTCAACCAATCCTGAAGATTTTTGTTGACAAGCCACTGGTCTTGATCTAGTTTGACAATTTTTGGAGGTCCTATTGAGTCAAAAATTTGTAACAGGGCACGTTTCGATTCTATCCATGTTCTATCGCGGGTTTTAATAACTTTAACAAGTTTTGAGTGTAGGTCTATGCATGTTAGGTACCAATCTCCTGAATATTCCCAATAGTCTATGACATATTTATCTCTGATTTTTTTGCACTCGGGTGTTACCTCAAATGGTCTGTCTGTTCGCTGATGTTCGTGTATGGCTGTGTTACAAATGATGCACTGATTTATAATATTTCGAATTTCTGATGCAAATTTAGGGTAAAAATATTTTTTTTTAAATGTTAAAATTGTTTTGTTGATTCCATTATGAATCTGGTCTTGGTGGATATCACTCACAATGCTGCTAAAATCGGCAAAATTATTGATGTTTATATAAATCTTTGCACATTTAAGTACTGTAGTGCCTGTTTTGGGGGCAATAAGTGAAACGTAAACTCTCTGTAAGAGAGCAAAGTCAGTTTCGCTTTCTATTAAAATTGCTGTAGTCTTTCCACAGAAATATTTTTTTGTAATGTCAGTGGCAAGCTCTGTTGTCATAACACTATAAGTTATTGTATCGATGGTTTTGCCAAAATATTGTTCTGAAGTTTTAAGATCTTTGTTTGCTTTGATAAAAATAATTTGGTTTTTAAAATTATTGATTGGTTTCTCTGAAATTAAGATTCCATGATTTTCATTTTCTTTGGCACTGTGGCAAGTGGCCATGGTTACTGTGTCTAAGACGTTCTTCTTTAATTTTAATGCGAGACAGTGCATCTGCCACATTGTTTTCTTTGCCCGATATATGTTTTATATCGAAATCATATTCGTTTAATTTTATTTTATATCGCTGTAACTTCATATTTGGTTCTTTTAAGCTATGAAGCCACTGCAATGGTTTGTGGTCACAATTTATTTTAAAATGTCTACCGTAGGGATAGGGGCGGAAGTATTTGGTAGCCCATACGATAGCTAATATTTCTTTTTCAATGGTTGAATAGTTGACTTCGTGATCATTCAAAGTACGACTTGCGAAGCATATTGGTTTACCTATCTGCGAAAGCACGGCACCTATCGCAAAGTCACTGGCATCTGTTGTTAACACAAATTCTTTATTAAAGTCTGGTCTGGCTAATATTGGGTCTGATACAATTAGTGCCTTTAGTTTGTTAAAGGATTCCTTGTATGCGTTATTATTTATGTTTATGACTCTTCCCTTCTTTAAGAATGTTGTCATAGGTTTTGTTATTTTGGCAAAGTCTTTAATGAACTTGCGATAGAATCCGCATAGTCCAAGAAATGCTTTTATCTCTTTTTGAGTTTTGGGAATAGGATACTGCTCTACGACTCTGATTTTTTCCGGGTTTGCTTGGATACCCTGATCATTATTTACATGACCTAAAAATTTTGTTTCTTTTTTTAGGAATTCGCATTTGCTGAGGCGAATCGTCAGGTTAGCTTCTTTTAATTTTTCGAAAACTTTTCGGAGGCTTACGATATGTTCTTGAAGAGAGGTTGAAAATATAATTATATCATCGAGGTAGACAAGACAATGTTCACCCAAGATGTCTTTCAACACTTCATTCATAAGTCTTTGAAAAGTTGCAGGTTCATTTTTTAGACCAAATGGCATTCTTGTAAATTCATAGAGACCTGTTTTGGTTCTGAACGCTGTTTTCTTGATGGAGTTTTCTTCCATCGGAATTTGATGAAAACCTTTTGCTAGGTCTAAGGTTGTAAAGTACTGACATCTACCTAGTTTGTCTAGCAATTCATCAATATTTGGCATGGGAAACCTATCTGATATGGTTACCTCATTCAGATTCCGATAGTCAATGAAATTGTTTTTTTCCTGTTTCATCCTCCTTTTTTGGTACCACCCATATCGGGCTGCAATATGAGGAATTGGATTTTTGAATTATGCCTTGATTAAGCATTTCTTCAATTTGTTTATTTACTTCTTCCTCATGAATTTGAGGGTAAGGGTATGGTTTTTTATAAACTGGCTCTTCAGTTGTTCTTTTTATGTTGTGATATATTTTATGTGTACTTTTAAGAATTTTGGTCTCCTTAAATTTGAGCGATTCAAATTCTTTTATTGTTGCATGTAAGCATTTTTCTCCTCTAAATTAAGGTGAGAATCTCGAATATCATTACAAGTAATAAGTTCTTCAAAATCGCTAATCTCATCGGCTTTTGCTAACATTAAAATTTCTTCGTAAGTATTCGGTACAATATGTATCATTTTAAACGTAATATCGTTTAAAGTCACCGTCTCAGACTCGTAATCAATTTTCGCTCGACACGCCTTAAGTACGGGACCACCTATTAATAGATCATACCGTTCGGAAAAGTTGTCAATGTGAAAGGGATGAAAATCAAAAAGTTCGATCACCTTTCACAGAATATATCCATTTAGGGTTTTACGGCCTTTTATAGTTTGTATTTGAATTGTCTTGTCTGTGAAAATTTTATGACCTAAATTGGTCTTTATTAAATTTACACTACTGCCTGAGTCAATGAGACAGTTGTAAATTTTTCCCTCAATTTTGATTTTAATGACTACTGTTTGGGTTTGTCGTCCGAGGCTACTTGATGAAAATCCGAATCTTCATTTGAAAAATTTTCAGTAATGTCCATCGGCACGTTGGATTGTTTTGATTGACCGCTAACATTTTCTATCTGTCTGTTTGAATCAAATTGGTTTTGTCGCGAGTTTTGAGTACGCTTATAGGGTTGATGATATTGTCTGTTATTATTATAACTACCCTGATTCTGTTTGGTTTGTGAAAAATGTGGTTTTTTATAATGTGTATTATTGTTATAGCTATTCTGATTTTGGTATATTTGTGAAGAATGTGGTTTTTCATGGTATGTATTATTGTTAGAATAATTTTGATTAAAATTCTTATTGGAGACGTTTCGGTTAGTATTGTAATTACGTTGGTAATTAGTGTTAATGGGTAAATAAACTGCATTTGAAACTTGATTTCTGAAACTTTTTGAGTTATTTTGAGGCTTTAATCTGTATTCAAAATCATAATTTTTTCTATGGCTGCTTGTCGCGGACCTGATATTGTGCTGGTGTCATCATTTTTCATTCTTAATTGTAACTCAAATGGAACTTGTTCCGAAATAACTTGCTGAATGGCTCTATCCATTAGCTGAGTGTACATTGATGTATTAGATTCATCATTCTCAAGAGTTAATTTGTCAATAATATTATATGATAATAAAGTTAAATAATCCACTAGCTTACGAATTGATCCTCTGTATTCGGCCTTTGAGATGCGGTTCACCAGAACTGGTAATGGAGTCCAATTTTTGAAATTGTTGATGAGTGATACCTCATAATTAGGAGGTGGGCATTTCCCGAAGTTAGCTGCTTAATATTTTGGAAAATTCTGGTCTGCTGCTCCGAGTTCATCGTTGGGTACGCCGATAAAAGATGTTCAATTTGGTTTAAAAATTGGGCCAGCTTTCCTTCGCCGTTAAATCGCTCGATGGAATTTAGGGAATATAACAAATCCCGTAGGGCATCAGGTGATAGGGATACAACGCCTTCCTGTTCGTTCGGCATGATGAAGAATATTTTTTTTTTTGTTTTTTGTTGATTTTTATATGCTCTTATATTGTTCCGCACGAAATATGTTAGGAGTCACTGTGCATATATTTATTTATATTTGTTTTGTATTGTTATATATATTTTTTTTTTAAAAAAATTATGACTTCGCATTTGCACACACAATTTATATTTTCCAACGTATAAGGATTGTAGGGATCAAAAGATTTGCAATGCCCGGTTCGTAGTGATTTTAATTCACTACCTAGTATTTCTATTGTCCAAAGGATTAATATTTAATCGAAATACTAGATTAAACCCTTAAGAGCGATGGGTTTGTTTTCGCGGATAATTATCAGAGGTAACTTTAACACAGTTGCTTATTAATTATCCTGCGCCAATAACGTTTACTTACTGATGTACGTTCATTAAAATAAAGTAAAACCGAGTTTTAAGTAAGTTGAATTTTATTTATGATGGTTGGTTACTTAAGAACTAAAAGTACAGAGTTTGGTCTCGCATTTTGAGACTCTAAATATTAAAGTATATAAGAGTGTTAGTATATAAGTGCAATATGATCTGAGCATTTTGGGACTCTAAATATTAAAGTATATAAGAGTGTTAGTATATAAGTGCAATATGATTTGAGCACTTTGTTTATGATATATAAGTGTAACATGATCTGAGCATGGTTCTTAAAAATGCTTGATCAGCAATTCGTGGGTCTAGGATACAAGTCGTAGATAGGTTTGGCGTTTGAAGTTAATTCTATAACGTCACTATATAGTAATATATCCGCCTTTTTATACAAGACCTCTTATCATTTAATTATAAACAAATTACCCCAACACAAAACTAATTATAAGCAAATCAACCCAACACAAAATTTATTATAAACAAATCTTATATAGGCAGAATCTAACACTTAAGAACAAGAAGTTCATATTTCACCCTTTCTTAGAAACAGGCTCCAAAATGACCAATCAGAATCGATCACGCCACTTGAGCCAAAATCCAAAAATCGCGCCACTCTTACAAAACTCCCTATAAATAATATTGAAACTCTAAGAGTGCAGTTCAGTTTAATTCTATCGCAGCCTCTATTAAAACCGACCGAAAATTGTGTCCCGGCCCTTTTTCAATTTAAGGCAAAACCATTGTAAACAAAGAACTCCGTTGAAAAATAAAGATAAATTTTTTTAATAAATCCAACGTTAAAACTTAAAATTGGCGCAGTCGGTAGGATAAAACAAGAAAAAGGACAAAGAGTGCAGTGCAAAAACTTGTGTCAAATAAAATACAACCGCTAAGGATACTACTTCCAAGGTTGTTTAAAACCCAATACCTTTTTGTGCTAAAATTCCAAACCTGATTAACAACCAGGACTTTTTTAAAAAAAAAAAAACTGGAGAAAAATAATCCAGGAAGCACTAATCCGATCTCTAAGTTTTATCCGCAAAAGAATCATCGTGTAACGCACGGCAACTTTCGTACTACACATATAATCAATAACGTAACAATGGCACTAGAATTATCAGAGACCCATTTGAACCAAGCACTTACTGTCCTAAGATAGGTGCCCATGTTTAATGGAAGCTCTGCAACCCTAAGCGCGTTCATTCGGAGAGTGGACTATATCTTGCAGCTGTACCCGACGAGGGACGTCCGCCAACATAGTGTGATGTTCGGCACTATCGAAATACAGCTTACTGGAGAAGCGCAGAGGGCATCCCAGCTGACCCAACCCAAAAACTGGATGGAACTTCGAACCGCATTAATCAGCGAATTTAACATCCAAACCCCTTACGAAGAACTTCTAAGACGTCTCTACAACACTAGTTTTGGAGGAAACCTCCGTAAGTTTATCGAAGACCTAGAATATAAGTCATTTACAATTATAAACAAGCTAGCACTAGAAGGCAACGCGGATAATACCATTTTATATACTAATGCCATGAAAAATACTGTAAAAGATGTTATTACCGGACAGACTATACATGACCCTTGCTAAATTTGATATTTCCTCAGTATCCGCCTTGAAACAGGTAGCTCAACGAGAAGGGCTCTATGAGAATAGCTCATCAGATAGGCCTAAACATAACAATTTAAATTCTCAAGGCCAATCGAATAATAAATCATTCCAAAATAATTCAAGCAGAAATAACTTCAGACTAAACAATCAATATTACAACTCAAGTCAACCCAATCCACATCCAAATCCTGAAAATTATCAGTAACTTAGGGAAGAATTTCAGCAGAACCTTAATCAAGGTAGACAACAGAATCCTTTGAATCATCAATACATAGTTAACTTAAACACAGAAAAACTTTTAGTTAGCTCGTAGCTAGCTT
Source organism: Drosophila neocordata (assembly GCA_018903615.1). NCBI lineage: Eukaryota > Metazoa > Arthropoda > Insecta > Diptera > Drosophilidae > Drosophila > Drosophila neocordata. The sequence goes on from JAEIGI010000034.1 coordinate 21,086, forward strand.
TAGTTTTCGTTTTTGTCTGTATGTATGAACTGTCCCCGCGACTCGAGCCGTACGTTATGCGGCTAGCGCCCCTCGGTCGGTTGGGCGGGAGGTGTGGGCATTTAGTGCACCCGTTGGGATTCGTGCGAAAAAAAAAAAAAAAAAAATATAAAAACATCTACTTGGTTAAAGTCGGATACGAACGAAATATTTATAATCTCGCACGTACCCAGACAAATATCAAAAACACCACTATATAAAATCATACCCTATCCTGATCAAAACAACAATACTTTAACAGAAAATGTCCATGAAACCTATTACATACAAAATAACAAAACATATGTTAAATCATCTAGAAAACAAGAAATTAATGAATATATAAATAAAATAAAATACACAAATCCCAGCAGAATCTAAATACACAAAAACCTTTAAAACAAATCAAATTAGCTATGTAGAACCCAACATTATTGTAATTTGGTACCTACCAAAAACAAAGCTTAACCAAAATTGTAATCAAAATAAAATATTCATAGAAGGAAAAAATATAATTAAATTATACGATTGTACTATTCAATTTAATGAAATATCAATAGTAAACACATTGTCAGACTACACACAAAACATTTATGTAACAAATAACGTAACAAAACTAGAACCTATCTCTTATATACAAACGAAACAAATCATTTTTGAAAAAACTAAGTACAACAAAATATTTAACATTATAACAACCACTACGTTTATAATTACTCTAATAAGTCTAATCATATATTTAATCTATAAATTTAAATCTATGACAAAGAAAATAATTATAAAGCAAATTAAATCAGTTGACTCAGCGATAAACAAACCGCCCCACCAGAACAAATAACTTCCCAAGAAATCCCTATCGAAAGTACAGAAAGTACACTTCCATCATTATATCCCGCATTTCTCGCCTGAGGACAGGCTATTTTCTAAAGGTTGGGGGAGTAATATATCCGCCTTTTTATACAAGACCTCTTATCATTTAATTATAAACAAATTACCCCAACACAAAACTAATTATAAGCAAATCAACCCAACACAAAATTTATTATAAACAAATCTTATATAGGCAGAATCTAACACTTAAGAACAAGAAGTTCATATTTCACCCTTTCTTAGAAACAGGCTCCAAAATGACCAATCAGAATCGATCACGCCACTTGAGCCAAAATCCAAAATTCACGCCACTCTTACAAAACTCCCTATAAATAATATTGAAACTCTAAGAGTGCAGTTCAGTTTAATTCTATCGCAGCCTCTATTAAAACCGACCGAAAATTGTGTCCCGGCCCTTTTTCAATTTAAGGCAAAACCATTGTAAACAAAGAACTCCGTTGTAAAAAAAAATAAAAATAAATTTTTTAAATAAAATCAACGTTAAACTTAAAATTATATGTATGTATGTATGTACATTAGCGTACCCGACGACTTTGTTCTGTCAAATAATTTTAAATAATTTATAGTGATTTTTGTTAATAATAATGATTCAAATTATAAACGAAAATTATGTGAATTGTGAATAATTATAAAAATCACATTAAAAAAATCATGTAAATTATAATTATTATTAAAAGTCAATTGCATTTTCATTGTGGTGACTTGTGAATTTTTTTTTTTTGATTATCTTTTCGAACTGGAAACTGTAGTCGTTTAAACTGCCTCATGAATACCCTCATCTCGATTTGCACTTCTCGGCATGAGTCGCGTCCCCATTTGAGACCACCTCTTTGCTCCAAACTGTCCCTCACTTTGGCCGTGTAGCCGGCACACTTGACGTACATGACATTATCACACAGCCAACAAGAGAGAAATACGTTATGGAGTGCAGGGGGGTTCAAACACTTTTTGCTGGAGCAGACAGACATAATAGTATTTAAATATTTTATTTTTTTTAAAGCGAAAGAAAAAAAATCAAAATTCAATGAAAAAAGCCAAAGAAAAAACTCACTCAGTATTTAAAATCAAATTCGACACTTGGGACAAACTTGAAGAGAGGATAATTATTAAATTAAAGAGAGCACTACACGAGTACACGTATCACTTGTACGCGAGACAGAGATAGATGCGAGCGCGATCAAAAGAAATTAAGAAAAAAGAGCGGGAGAGCCAACAGCACTGCACATGCAACAACAGTATGTAGGCGAGAGCGCGAGAGTGATTTTAAAGCGGGAAGAAGTACAAAAGCAAAATCAAAAATTAATACAAAAGAATAAGTTTAATGCTTTGATTTTGTGTTTATATGTCCAAACAAACAAAAAGCACTATGTTAGTACGTACGTAAACCACCACCAAACTATTGGACAATTTTTTTAAAGCAGCGCGATGACTTTAAAGTCGAAAATAAGGAAAATTATGCAGGAGCACAGGAAAACGCGTCAATTCACAGTGAAAGCTTGAATTGAAAGTTCTTTAATCATTTTATTTTATCGGTAACCTTGTGCCGTTGCAAAGACGCGGTTGGTCGTTATTTCGCAACCTTATAACTTTAATTGGAAACACCTTCTGAATACGTTCATCTTTTGATTGAGTTAAGTATCAAAATTTTTGAGGTAAGTCAAAGCAGCCAGTCGACATTTTATAGGAAATTTGCTATTACCAATGTCAACGATTTGTTTGAAGAATATGTTTCCAGATTGGTCGTTTTGCAACTTTACACGCATTTTTTTTAAATGAAGTACTTTGACATGATTTCACAAATTGGAATTGCAGGACTTTAGACATGCATTGAGTTCATCAGCTGGCTTTGACCGTGGAATCACTGGCAATGTTGGACAAAAATCTCCTACCAATAAAACCATTGCACCACCAAATCAGTTATGGTTACTCCATAGATCTTTTCAGGTTCTGTATAAAACCTCCTAAGATTTTTTATGTGAAATTGCAAAGTTCTTTGAAATGTTGCAGGTTGAAGTTTCATTGCTATGCATCTTCAATAGCAATAATAGTGCAGAATGAGCTTCTATATATCTATATATCTATATATCTATATATCTATATATCTATACATCTATATATCTATATATCTATATATCTATATATCTATATATCTATATATCTATATATCTATATATCTATATATCTATATATCTATATATCTATATATCTATATATCTATATATCTATATATCTATATATCTATATATCTATATATCTATATATCTATATATCTATATATCTATATATCTATATATCTATATATCTATATATCTATATATATATATATCTATATATCTATATATCTATATATCTATATATCTATATATCTATATATCTATATATCTATATATCTATATATCTATATATCTATATATCTATATATCTATATATCTATATATCTATATATCTATATATCTATATATCTATATATCTATATATCTATATATCTATATATCTATATATCTATATATCTATATATCTATATATCTATATATCTATATATCTATATATCTATATATCTATATATCTATATATCTATATATCTATATATCTATATATCTATATATCTATATATCTATATATCTATATATCTATATATCTATATATCTATATATCTATATATCTATATATCTATATATCTATATATCTATATATCTATATATCTATATATCTATATATCTATATATCTATATATCTATATATCTATATATCTATATATCTATATATCTATATATCTATATATCTATATATCTATATATCTATATATCTATATATCTATATATCTATATATCTATATATCTATATATCTATATATCTATATATCTATATATCTATATATCTATATATCTATATATCTATATATCTATATATCTATATATCTATATATCTATATATCTATATATCTATATATCTATATATCTATATATCTATATATCTATATATCTATATATCTATATATCTATATATCTATATATCTATATATCTATATATCTATATATCTATATATCTATATATCTATATATCTATATATCTTATATATATCTATATATCTATATATCTATATATCTATATATATCTATATATCTATATATCTATATATCTATATATCTATATATCTATATATCTATATATCTATATATCTATATATCTATATATCTATATATCTATATATCTATATATCTATATATCTATATATCTATATATCTATATATCTATATATCTATATATCTATATATCTATATATCTATATATCTATATATCTATATATCTATATATCTATATATCTATATATCTATATATCTATATATCTATATATCTATATATCTATATATCTATATATCTATATATCTATATATCTATATATCTATATATCTATATATCTATATATCTATATATCTATATATCTATATATCTATATATCTATATATCTATATATCTATATATCTATATATCTATATATCTATATATCTATATATCTATATATCTATATATCTATATATCTATATATCTATATATCTATATATCTATATATCTATATATCTATATATCTATATATCTATATATCTATATATCTATATATCTAAGTTAAGGTTCTGGCCACTGGATTCCCAGTCCAGTGGCCAGTTCCCCTTTTCTAATACTTACTTCTTAGTCATTTCCAATGAAAAGTTATCAATTCGAATTATACAATTGGTTTTATTTTATTAGTTAATAAGAAGTTGTTAGTAAGGTGAAGATGGTTCAATCAGAATTGCCTGATGGTTCAATTAGAACTGCCTTTTACTTTGCCTCTTCCTACTGACCAGTACCTGTCGCTGCCATCGCTCTGCCCGCGTTGCAGTTGCAGCGGCGGCCAGACATCCCACGGTGTCAGCAGTTTGGGTGTTAAACTGATGAGCCCGCGGATCGGCTTCCGGTGTCAACCTTGCATATTTCTATCGTTTGCATGCAAGCGCAACGTGAGTTGCTTATGTTGCGCTTGGTATGTGGGGTGGCAAGAGTGGTGAGGGTGTTGGGTAACATACGGCATGGGCGTATGGCTTGCATTGGCATTCAGAGGCTTAGGCATAGGGGTGAGAGGGGATGTAGGGCAGGGTGTTAACTCCTCCCCCCTCAAATATCTGCGTCCCGCAGATCAAACTTTAGCAGTGCAGGTGGATTGTTCATGCTCAACTTGGAGAATTGGCCTGCCGCTAGTTGCTTGCTTGATTGCGTGTAACCTTCTTTCACATGGTGAATATTGTTGACATGAGTGCAGGGATTTCCTTTGTGTTGGAAATCACTTCATATACTGCAACCATCAACGGTTTTTCATGAAGCCTGATTGTTTGGGCGTTGAGGTCGAAGGTCAAATGGCCGTTACTATTATAGTGATGACTTCAAGGAACACCTTTTCGTTTAGCCACGTTGCCAATTACCAATATGTTGCCGTTTGTCAACTGATGCATCAAGGTTATGCTTTTTACCCAGGGACCATTTGGATGCATTAATTTAAGGACGCCAGTCCACTCTTTTGACCACTAGCCTTTCTCAATGTTATTATTGGCGCACGTTCTTCTGAGGTGTGGTCAGTAGGATTAGCATGGTGTAGACAATAGGAGATGTGTTTTTTTTTTTGATTTGCATTTGACAATGCAATAAAGATGTGTTTACAATTTTAAGATTTGTGTTTTACAATGAGTGTTAGTTGGTATTGAAAAGATTTGATTTTTGTTCTGTTTTAACAATCTCTAGAAGTGTATAAAAGACGTGTTGGAGTTACAATATAATAATTTGTTTAATAATGAGTGTTATTTAGTATTGAAAAAATTTTGTTTTTTTTTTTTTTTTTTTTTTTTTTTTTTTGATTTTAGCGATCTCTAGAGGTATGCAAAGGATGAGTTACACTTATGATTCTAAGATGAGTGTTGGTTAGTATTGTATGCTTATAGTTAACAATTTTTCTTAAATTTATATGGGCTAACAACAAACATTTTTGATATTGGAAAGAAAATAAAATTTTTATTTCATGAGTGAATGAAGGTGTGGATTTGTATGTAGGAGAAGTAGGACAGTGATACGAATCCTCTTCTTTGGCTTGTTATATGATTTGTTTTTGTTTGAAAAAAGGAAAAAGAGAATAAACTATTTTGAGACCTCGTGTATTAGTTCCTTACATGGGATTTATGGAAAACTTTCCCTGATCGTGTTTTGATTGTTACGCGTCTATTTTGCTCAACGGTTTCTTTGTTAAAACGCTTCCTGTCCTTGCTTTTAATTTGTTTATTTGTTACAAAGATGTCTTGACCCTGTTCGTAATTTAGTGGGGTCGATCTTGTTTTATTTCTAGTTCTATTAGTCATATCCTGATTACGTTGTAGCTGTCCTCTTATGTCCTCGTATTCTTCCTGCCTAAGTTCGATCATTTTTTCTAAATCAATGGAAGTGGATCGGTTGAAAAAGATGTCTACCGGTTTTCTTTTTATTACTGAGTGTATAGAGTTGTTGTATCTATCGACTGATATCGCTACTAACTCACGGGTATTGAACGTGGGGTACTCCTGTTTCAGACAACGATAGATCTCTAAAAATGTTGAGTGGAATCTCTCGATCTGACCATTCACCTCGCTTTTCTGTGTTGGCGAGTAGTAAACCTCAATGTCTAGGGATTTCAAGAAATTTAGTACTGTTGGGCAAAGCAAGCCCCTTTCATTATCAGAGACTAATGTCTTTGGAGCAGTGAAATAATGTAAAACATTTGCTAATTCCTCACGTAAATGTAATGCCGATTTATGTTCGATTGGGAAAAGTTTTGCGTATCTGGAAAATTTATCAATGCAACTGAGATACTTTTGTTTCTCTAGCATAAAGATGTCTACATGCAACACCTCACAAGGGCGAGTCGGGATTGGTGTGGGTTGGAGATGTGGTGTGTTCGGATGACGTTCATATTTTTGGTGTTTGCAAATTGGGCACATGTCTGTGAATGTTTTAATTCGATTAGTCATTTTCGTGAAATAGAAGTTATTCAATAATTGTAACCTGACTTCTTTTGAATTCCTATGTGCTCGTGAGTGTTCTCTGGCTATGACTTCTGTTATTTTGTCTTCGTCTGTAATATCCTCTACGAGTCGCTGTGCGATACGTGCTTTAAAAAGTGTAAACAATTCCGAAAAGGTTTCCTGAAAAAATTGTAAGTACACCTCGGGAATTTGAATTCCATTTACGATAACCGGTCGTAAATATTTTTTTAAAATGGCAGCCAAGGAGTTCTTGACGTCTGCCAAGGGAATGGTATGCCTAGTGTAACCTGGGAATGGTGTTACCACAGAGTAAGTGGTGACTTCGGAATCGAACACGAGTTGATTCCTAAATACGTTGATCGGAACTTCTACATGTGGTACCAGGTCCGATGCATCCTGGAGTGCACTATGCACTGTTGCTACTGAATCTGTATCGCTACCCGAAGTGTTAGCAGCGAGGGAGCTTGTCTCTAACACATTTATTAGGGAAGGGAGTCTTGAGAGTGCATCAGCAACTACGTTAGACTTCCCTGGCTTGTAAATCAGTTCGCAATTGTATTCCTCGATTCGGGCCTTCCATCTTTTTAATTTTGCGTTGTGATTGCGATTCCCTAAGGAATAGGTAAGAGGTTGATGGTCGGTGAAAATTTTTATACACCCAGCGCCATACAGGTATGAGCGCAAGTTGTCTAAGGCCCAAATAATTGCCAACATTTCTCTTTCATTGGTGGCATAACTTTCTTCGGTCTTGTTCAAAGACCTTGAGATGTACGCAATTGGGCGGTCTTTTCCGTCTTGTATCTGAGATAAAACGGCGCCTAGTGCGTATTCAGAAGCATCTGTGGTTAAGTGAAAGGGTTTTTGAAAGTCAGGAAATGCTAGTACCTCAGAAGAGGATAGAAGTGATTTAAGTTCTTCAAACGCCTTTAAGGCGTCTTGGTCAAGTGTTATGAGTACTTTTTTTTGACTGCGAGGCCCTCACTCCAGCACCCTCTCCGCGCGTGAGATTGGTGAGGGGCTTTGCAACCTTTGCGTAATCTTGCACAAATTTCCTATAATAGGAGGTCATGCCAAGGAAACTTTTCAGTTCCTTGACATTGGATGGTGGTGCGAGTTTCTTAATGGCGTTCACTTTTTTCATGTCCGGTCTAATACCGTCTGAGGTTATAATATAGCCTAGAAAGTCTACATGAGTTGACAAGAAATTTGTCTTCTCAAGATTAACCTTCAGATCTGCTTCACGAAATAGCTTGAAGATTTCTCGTAAATGATTCCAGTGGTTTTCATAGCTGTCACTAAAAACTATTATATCATCAACATATACATAGCAAGTTTTGCCAATGAGTGGCCTGAGGACATCGTCTATCATCCGCTGAAAAATAGCGGGAGCGTTCCTCAGACCGAAAGGTAACCTTGTAAACTCGTATTTTCCATTGAGAGCGGAAAATGCGGTTTTTGGTATGTCGGAATCTTTCATCAACACCTGGTGAAACCCTGAGGTTAAGTCGAGCGTAGTAAAGTACTTCGCTTTACCTAAACTGGCTAGGGTCGAATTTATGTCAGGTATGGGATATGTGTCGGGAATTGTCACCGCATTGAGTCGTTTAAAATCGACTACTATGCGATATTGCCGCTCACCGTTTGGTTTCGGCTTTTTTGGGACTACCCAAAGTGGGGAGTTATACGGACTCTTGGAGGGTCTTATTATCCCCTCTTTAGCGAGCTCGGTGACCTGTCGTTCCACCTCCGCTCGCATGTGGGCAGGGTAAGGGTAAGTCCTTGTGAAGACCGGCTCCTGCGTGCTGGTCCGAATCTCGGCCCTCACCGTTGTTTTAACAGTCTTACTCGGGTCAATTGGGTTAAAAATGTCAGCGAATTCGCTTACCAACTGACTGAGTGTGTTACGCACTTCTTCAGGGTGCGTATCATCAAGCAACAAATTTATTGTTTTGGATTTTTTAGCATGTAGTGGAATAACTACCCCGGGTTCTATAGTAAGGAGATCACGTCTCCTGTCTATGACGGCGTTGAGGGTTTTTAAAGTATCGTCTCCGATAATACCGTCAAACGAGGTCAAGCCGGGTAGTACATAAAAGGTGACTGGAGTGTCATTGCCTAATGGCTGGAAAAATGAGCCTGTTAACTGATGATCAATTTTGATCATTCCTGCTGCAGAATGTACTAAGAAGGGTTTAGAGAGGTTAGTACACCCTGTAGCCATTTTGGGGCAGATAAAGTTTTTGTTAGCTCCAGTGTCAATTAAGAAATGAAGCTCTGCCCCGTCCCCTAAGGTATATTCTATGTACGGTACGCTTGAGAGGCGTTCGTCATAAAATTTACTTGCCCCTCATCTACTTGAGTCAATTGTAACTCTTGTTCATCCTGGTTCGGTATAATTTCTTGAGGTGGGCCTTCAATCTGACTGGACTCCTCCGTCTGATTGTTTATTATATAGCGTGAATCTATACCAGGGTACTCTTTTTCCCTAATAGTTCTTCCACTCTCTTCAGAGTACAATGTGTTTGTGCTTGGTGTTTGCAGGTTGTAAAGCCTCTGAGCTTTACGGAATGGGTTAGGGGTCTCGCTAAAAGCTCTCTTGCCGCCCTCTAAAGACGAGGCGTTCGATCTCTGGGACTGCCCAGATCGATTGGATTCCATTTTGAGGGCCAATCTTGGGGGTTGTGGGGCGTATCTAGGTGGAAAATTCGGACGCGAATTGTGTTTGTCGTAACCTCTCTGCGGTGTTATATGACCGTACCCATTAGGGCTGAATCTGGGATGTGAATAAATTGCGCGGGGAAAGTTCGAGGTGGGATTCATAGGTCGAAAATTTGCAAAAAAAGGGCTCTTAGTTGAAGTTGAAGGGCTCGCTCTCATGTACACGTTTTGTAACTCGTGACACAATGAGTACGCTTCGGGAAGGTTCGTCGGTCTGTGCAGCATTAGAAATCTAGGTAAATCTCCATTGAGGCCGCTCACAAAGGCGTCTAATGCCTTTTTCCTATAAATATCCGCGAGGGTAGATGCTACCTCTCCTGAATACGAGCTGTTTCTGAGTTTTCCCATGATCAAGGAGGAGTGAGCATTGATCTTATCGAAGAAGATATCAATGCTGTCCATTCCTTGCGCCATTTTCCCTAACTGGAATTCTAATGTGCTTAGCTCTCTTTTGTCTGCATAGTGCAGAGCCAGGACGCGCTTCGTCCCAGGCCAATCGTCATCTGCCACGCCGTATGAGGTCAATGCCACATCGGCGGGGCCCCTAACCTTCTGCCTAATGTACATTACCATGGCCCTAAATTGTGGCTTATCCCTAATCATCTCGTGGTCGGTTAAAATACTTTCGACCCTGTTAACCCAGGGTTCGAATTCTGAAATTTTCCCCTCGAAGGTCTGTAGGTCCTTGACACAGTCCGGCATCTTGTTGCATTCAACAAGGTCATAAACTGTGCGCGGACGAGTCAAGGGCCTAGGCTCTTCAGTTGCGGGGTTACGCAGTTCCCTTTCTCTAACTAAGTCTTCCTCAAGGGAATTAATTTTTACCATAGCTTGTCTCAATTCTTCTTTCTGAATAGTGTTCTGATTAGTCAGAAGCGACAGGGCCGCTTCAAACTTTTCTAGAGTCTCCTTCATTTCGGACAATTCTAGGTCAGGCCTGGCCATTTTAGGGAAGCTGAGAGATTTTTTTGGGTATCGAGAGGGAGCGTGGGTTTATTGATCGAGAGATTTTTCTTGGGTTTTAATAAAAAAAAAAAAAATATTACTGTACTGTCAGGGTTTTGCGGATTTCAGCAAAAAGTTTTGAAAAGAATTTATCAATTTGTCACAAAGTATATTACAAGTTTATTTTTTCTCTCCTTTTTTTGAAAATTTATTTTTTTTTTTTTTTTTTTTATATTATTATTATTATTTTTCTTTTTGAAGAATTTTATTGTATTTTAGAAAAGAATTATCAATTTGTCACAAGGTATATTACAAGTTTTTTTTTCTTTCTCTTTTTTTGAAAATTTATTTCTCTTTTTTAATTATTATTTTTTTTGAAAATTTTTATTGCATTAGATAGCCAAAGAAGATTTTTCGTTTCACTTACCCTTTTCCTCCTGACCTTGGAATGGTTATGTGTGTTATGTTATGTGGTTTAGGCTCTGTTCTCCTCGAATCTGTTGGAGATAAAATTCAGTTTTAATAGATGTCGTTATAAATTCTTAATAATTCTTTTGTTTTCATCATTTTGTTTCTTTATCGTTTTCTTTTGGTTTCATTTTTAATTCGATTCATTCTCTTAATTATTCATAGAGGATTTCACTTAGTGGTGAGGCGCGAAAACTAGGTTTCGGGTGGCGTAGAGCGTGGGCGAGGATTTATTCATAAATAAAAGTTTTATTTTTTTTCACCTCACGGGAGGTCCCTAGGATTCCGTTTTGGCCTTATTTAGCCTACTAAGGTAGGGGTGCCTCCACGAACTGCTGGGCAGCCAACGCAATGTTGCTTTTCTTTTTTATATTATTTTTTTTTTTTTTTTTTTTCTTTTTTTTTTTTTTTTTTTTTTTTTTGATTGCAAGGCCTTTCCAGCAGCCCATGACCACACACTGTTCGCACACCGTACCGCACTCATTTTCACTCACGCACTTTGAATTTTCCTCTTTACTTAACTAATGCCACTTGTGACTCAACGGCCACAGTGGTTCTCCTTTTTTTGATTTGAATTTCTCTTTTTTTTATATAAAAAGAATTTTACTTTCTTGTTTAAATTAGTTAAATTTTGCGTGTTGTATTTCACTTAAAAAATATTTTTATTTCCTTAATTAAACTAATCAACTAGGCCGCCTTCGCTTGTCGTGCGCACAGTGCCGTGTTATTTATTTAATCAAAATTTGACCGCGCGGCAGGGAGTCGAACCCAGACACGTCATTGTGTCCACCAGTAATTTGCCGCCGGTCTTTTGCACATTTTTATTCATCTTTCTTTTTTATTTGTTAAAGGAATAACCCTATGACGGGGAGTCGAACCCTGACAACACACATTATAAGTGCATTGCCCACCAATAATTTGTCACTGGCTTAGGAATTTTTTTTTATTTTTGGGTTTTATTATTATTTTTTTGTTTTTGAAAGAAGAATTTTTTATGATTTAATTTTTTCTATTATTTGAAATTTTTTATAGCTTTTTATCAACTTAATGCTTTTATTATTTTTTCATCGGACATTTTTCATATTTTTAACCATTTATTTTTTTGGGTTTTTATTATTATTTTTTGAAAGAATATTTTTTATGTTTTAATTTTTCCTATCATTTAACATTTTTTATAACCTTTACTTTTTATTATTTTTTTATCGGACGTTTTTCATATTTTTAACCATTTTGTATTATTAGAATTTTTCTTCTTTTAATTGCGTGTTTTCGTTATATTAAAAAAGTTGTTTAATTTAATAATTATTTCATCCCTACGCGCACTTATCACTCGCGAAGACGGTCCCTGCTCGGGCGCCAGTTAAGGTTCTGGCCACTGGATTCCCAGTCCAGTGGCCAGTTCCCCTTTTCTAATACTTACTTCCTATTCATTTTCAATGAAAAGTTATCAATTCGAATTATACAATTGGTTTTATTTTATTAGTTAATAAGAAGTTGTTATTAAGGTGAAGACGGTTCAATCAGAATTGCATGCTGGTTCAATTAGAACTGCCTTTTACTTTGCCTCTTCCTACTGACCAGTACCTGTCGCTGCCATCGCTCTGCCCGCGTTGCAGTTGCAGCGGCGGCCAGACATCCCACGGTGTCAGCAGTTTGGGTGTTAAACTGATGAGCCCGCGGATCGGCTTCCGGTGTCAACCTTGCATATTTCTATCGTTTGCATGCAAGCGCAACGTGAGTTGCTTATGTTGCGCTTGGTATGTGGGGTGGCAAGAGTGGTGAGGGTGTTGGGTAACATACGGCATGGGCGTATGGCTTGCATTGGCATTCAGAGGCTTAGGCATAGGGGTGAGAGGGGATGTAGGGCAGGGTGTTAACTTCTATATATCTATATATCTATATATCTATATATCTATATATCTATATATCTATATATCTATATATCTATATATCTATATATCTATATATCTATATATCTATATATCTATATATCTATATATCTATATATCTATATATCTATATATCTATATATCTATATATCTATATATCTATATATCTATATATCTATATATCTATATATCTATATATCTATATATCTATATATCTATATATCTATATATCTATATATCTATATATATCTATATATCTATATATCTATATATCTATATATCTATATATCTATATATCTATATATCTATATATCTATATATCTATATATCTATATATCTATATATCTATATATCTATATATCTATATATCTATATATCTATATATCTATATATCTATATATCTATATATCTATATATCTATATATCTATATATCTATATATCTATATATCTATATATCTATATATCTATATATCTATATATCTATATATCTAGGCAGTCCTTTTAGAGACATAGTTTCATGTTGAATCTATCTTAGAATTTTTCGTAGAATCCGATTCTGGGGTACGCTTTTCGCAAAAAACAGAATTGACCCGCCCTAATATATATACCTTTATCTCTCACAACTAATTTGTCATATTTTGTTAACACAAGAGGGACCTTCCACTTGGAATATGTGCCTTAATACGGACAATGGTTTAATATACTTTTTGGGCGCGGAAGTGTCTACGAGAATTTTGATTGTTTTTAACTTAATTGTCTTCTGATGTATATCTGAATATGTCCCTAAGAACTGACAAGCACTACTATCCGATTGTTTATCTTTATAAAGTAGGACAGCAGAAGCTTTTCATTCATCATATCATATCATTCGATATCAAAACTTTCTATTCCTCAGCTGAATGCTTTTATTTATAAAATTAACACAAGTTCGTACGCCTTAACTAAGCTGAGCCAGACTGCGATGAAGATTATGAATCAAGAGCTTCTGCTGTCCTACTTTATAAAGATAAACAATCCGATAGTAGAACTTGTCAGTTCTTAGGGACATATTCAGACATATTACTGGATAAAGGCGGTTGTAATCGGAACATAGAACTCGTAAAGGTTCATGTAAAGTATAGTTAGAAGTACAGCGAGTTAAAGTTAGAGGGATATAATTTCTAGTTAGTCTGAAAGGTACAGATAGATTAACCAGATTAAGTAAATTAGAGGAATCAATTTGTCCATTCACAAGCTTGTGTATAAACAAAGTACCCAGCATTACTCTACGGTTAAGTCAGGAGGAAAGATTAATTTGAAGGAGTCTATCAGAATACGAGAGTAGGTTTACATTTCTATCCCAGTTTAAGCCACGAAGCGTAAAAATTAGAAATTGCTTTTGGACGGATTCAATTTTTATTTTGTGTGAGTCCAATTGAGGGGACCAAACACATGACCCGTACTCCAGAATAGGGCGGACCAGTAAAATAAAAAGGGTTTTAGTTGTGTAAGGATCATCAAATTCTTTCGACCATCGCTTGACAAAACCAAGAACACTCATGGGTTTACTGACTGTAATGAAAATGTGACGAGTGAAACTTAATTTGTGGTCCATGAGTACACCCAAATCATTCATATCGTTCAGACGTTTTAAAGAAGTATTATTAAGATAATACTTAACTGATTGAAAGTTAGTTCTATGAAATGACATGACATTGCATTTCGAAACGTTTAGATTTAATATGTTAATTTCACACCAAGTCTGCTAGCTATTCAGATCTGCCTGGAGCAGAAGGGGAGACTCTGAGTCTTTTAAAACTAAGACAAAGTTCAACATCGTCAGCGTACATAAAGACACGAGAATGAGATACTACTGAAGGTAGGTCATTTATATAATAGGGTAAAAAGTAACGGTCCTAGACGGCTACCTTGTGGCACCCCCGAGGTTACTTTGATGGTTTTCGAAAGAGAGGTTTTAAATAGAACTTTTTGAGTACGGTCAGTCAGATATTGGCAAATCCAATACAGCAAAAGGCTTGGAAGCCCAAGTTTGTTTAGTTTGTACAGAAGCAGTGAATGGTTTACAGAATCAAAGGTCTTACTGAAGTCGGTATAGACGACATCAGTTTGTAGTGCATTCCAGAATCCATCGATCGCTAAAGAAGTAAATTATAATAGGTTAGTGGTAGTAGATCTACGTTTCATGAACCCATGTTGGGTAGAAGAAAGAATAGAACTACAGAAATGTTGCAATTGGGAAGTTATAATTTTCTCAAAAGCCTTCGAAATAGCGGACAATTTGGAAATACCTCTATAGTTAGAGGCTTCTGGTTTATTCCCTTTTTAATGTAAAGGAATAATAAAAGTCTCCTTCCAAATAGTTGGGAAAGAGGAAGTTTCAAAAGACAATTTATATAATTTAAGAATTTGAGTAATTAGATTCTCAGCACAAAACCTGAGTACGCAACCTGGTATTCCATCAGGACCAGTGGAGTAGATAGGTTTCACTAAATTAAGCACGCTTAGCAGCGAACTTTCATCGATCGAAGGACTGTAAATGCAGTTAGAGCTTTTTACCTGGTAAGGGTACGGAATGTTTGATCGATATTCCGCTGAGGAATAGGTTGTTGTAAAAATGTCTGCAAACAAATCGGCAATGGCTTGATCAGAACTCGCTATATTGTTTTCAAGAGATAAGCATGATGGATAGACAGACATTTTGCGTTTGGAATTCACAAAGCAATAAAATTGTTTAGAATTACTAGAAAATTCTAATTTACAACGATGATGGTAATTCGTATAGCATTGCGTATTACGCGTCAAAAACTTTGATCGAGCGACTACGTAACGGGCATAGTCTGAAGAGCGGCCTGATTTCTTGTAAATTTTATAACACCTCGATTTTACATTTTTCAGGTCAGTTAGCTCTCGAGAATGCCAGGGGGGCCTATAGGCCGACAGTGGCATCCTCAGCGGTACACAAACCTTAAAAAGCGAACCAAGAGTGTTATAAAACAGAGAAATAGCTTGGTTCATGTTTGAACAACTATACAGGGAAGACTAATCATTATTAAGAATGAGCTCATTTAACTTACTAAAATTGGTCTTGCGAAAATTACGGGATTTAACCGCAGGACAGGCACCAACAGTCGGTACACGATACGGAAGATTAATAGTTAACTCCAACGTAGGATGAAAACTATCTTCAGGCAGGACAAGGTGGTTATCAGGAGATTTTATCCGGTCAGAAGATAAAGACGAGTCAATGACAATCAAGACTCCACCGCCTACACGCGAAATGCGATCACACCTGAATATTAAAAAAATTTTGCAGACAGAACAGATGCATCGTTAATGTCAGGTTTTAACCAAGACTCTGAAAATACTAAAATTTTATAATCAAATACTAGACTATCTACATAAAGAGTCTAGGAAGCTTAGATTTAAGTCCTCTTACGTTCTGATAGGCCAGATTAAGAGACGAAATTAATTTTGTGGAACACCAGCAGATGCTAAGTTCTCTTTTTGGCCACGAGTTTTCTTTTTGGCAGTATATACTTTGACTAAAATGTGATCCGGCCAAAAGCTGTTACAGATGCTGCTACAGATGCTGTCAAACAGTTCAACCAAGACACTAATTTTAAAGGAAGAGATCTCCCTAGAATAATTAAAATTAAATTTTTCCACCGCTATTTTTGATGCTTGAATTTTTGTCTTAATGTAACCTAAGACATCATCCGAAGAAGTTTCGGAATCAAGCCTAGAAACAAATATATGTTTCTTTGGTGGTACTCCAGTCAGAGGAGGATATTAACATATATACCGCACAGAACAATACATAAATATTCACGTTAAAACCATCTATATATATAAAAATCAATCGTAAAATGGGTTTGTGAGAATTCGGCCAATTTTTTTTACTAAATGTTCATTGAAGTTTAAGGATGGTTTGTACGGCAAGTAAAATTTGTAAGGAAGTTTTCCAGCCTGGGTACACATCTCAGTCTATCCAGGGCTTTTGAATTACAGAAAAATTTGTAAGAAAAAAACTCGAGACCTGGATTTTGAACTAATATAGGCAAATGTGGGGAATAATTATTTATTTGACATGACAAAGAGACACAAAATTAAACTATTAATGTTAAAGACGCTCATTTGGGGTGAACACTGTACAAGGGGAAGATACACACATACTATGGCATGTACATTTAATATTATTTCGGTTAGGGTATTACCCGGACACTGAAATAAATATTAAATGACACTAAGTAGTCAGATGCGCAGTTGTTAACATTTCAGTTGGGGTATTACCCGGACACTGAAATGCTAAACAAATGGCATCATGACCACTGTGCTCGTGTACATGAAAACTACATAACAGTGGTTCCATGTTCATGTGCATTTAATATTGCTTCGACTAGGGTATTACCTGGATGTCGAATAATATTAAATGGCACTAAGTCGGCGTATGTACAACCAACACCATTTCAGTTAGGGTATTACCCGGACACTGAAATGGTTGCTGCCAACTGTACCATGAAAACACAACATTTATTTCTACGACATGCCCATTTAATATCATTTCGGTTAGGGTATTACCCGGACACCGAAATAAATATTAAATAGCACTAAACCTATTTTCCATATCTAATACTGTTTCAGTTAGGGTATTACCCGGACACTGAAACATGCACTAGATATGAAAGAATAAGTTATTTAAACAACACTAAACTCAATATTAGGACGTCCTAATAAAATACGGAGAAAAAGGGGGAGACATAAGAATTAAAGAAATAATGGCAAGGGTCACTGTTTCATATTTAATTTTATTATTTCTAACTCACATGTGTCTATTATAAAAAAAAAAATGATGTATACTAGCTGCCTACGATCACACTACCCTAGAGGAAGAGAATCAGGATAAAATTTCTTCACTTCAACGAAGTCGGACGTGTTTTTTTTGCGCTCTCGTTTTTAATTTGATTTTCTGCATCCCCGGCTATTAATTCCGTTTTAAGATTAAAAAAAAAATTTTTTGCTTAAATTTATACTGTCTCGCGATCGTTTTAAATTTGTTCTAAAACACTTAATCAAAGTTATATTTCAATTTGTGCTTTACCTAATAACAAAACTTACAGTTTTGTTTTTGTGTTCTGCATATACATACTTTGATTTTTTGTTTTGCGGTAATTCTCTCGCTTGCACTCGCGCTCTTCGTACACAGTTGTGTTGTTGTTTCGTTTTGTGCTTGTTGTCTTGTGTTTTTATTACTCGCGATCGCGACCGTTTTACTCTCGCGCTTGTATACCGTCTTTGTTGTTGTGTTTTTGTCTCCTCTTTTGTGGTGCATAGTTAGACATTAACCCTTGTGTAACAATTGGGTTAGTATACATCTTTGTTCATAGAATTTAAAATACTCTTTTAAATTTTTATTTTTTTTTTGCTTTTAAATAAATTTTTATTTTCAATAATGGTTGTCTGCTCTTCCAAAAAATGTCCCCACCCTCAAAAGCTCCAAGATGACTATCTATTATGCTGGCTGTGGATGCACGTTAAGTGTGCTGGTTACACGGCCAGGGTAAAAGACAGCATTGGAAACGGTGGGGGCCTAAAATGGAGCTGTGAAGCATGTCGGGACGTGGAAATGGATATGCGTGTATTTATGAGGCGGACTAGGGAAGGAGTCAAAACTCTGGCGGCTAGTTTTCTGAAGCTTCGGGATGAGTTTTTATCATTAGAAACTCAGTTTAATAGTTATAAACTATTAAATGAATCACCAAAGCGGAAGAAGACTATCCCTCGGGATTTCTCCCCTGATCCGCCGGCATCTCTACTTCTACCTGTTCCGACAATTAGTAACGACTCTACAACACCAAACTCTCAGCGCCTGATTTCGTTTAGGAGCCCAGTGATGGCCCCAGTTACGGGAACTATTGATATATCCCCTGTTAATAGTGTCTCGCATACTGATACGATATCAAGTGTAGTCTCCGATGTGTCCGAACGAATACCCTCTTCAAGGGATATTCCGAATAAAGTTGTAACTAGAGGAGCACGTAAAGCGGCATCCGTCTCCGCGGCCACAGTGCAAATAACTGCGGCCGTGGGTGCGAGTGGCTCAGCGAGCTCGCTAGTTGCAATTCCACCAAATATTTGTTTCTAGATTAGCTCCCAATACGACATCAGATGATGTCTTAGCCCATATCCGGGCAAAAATATTAGTGCCAAACATTGCGGTGGAAAAATTCAAATTTTCTTATTCTCGTGACATTTCGTCATTTAAAATCAGTGTTCCGCCTAATCTTTTTGACCAAATTTGTCGTAAAGATTTTTGGCCTGAACATTTAATTATAAAGGAGTATACAACGAAGAAGAAAAATCGGCCTCCGATTCGTCTTCCTATTGCACCAAACAATCCTCCTCTATCTTCTGGCTCGTCAGTACCAGGCGGGTCAAAAAAATAATTTCGTCCCTTATTCTGGCGTACCAGAATGTTAGAGGACTAAGATCTAAACTTTCACAACTTTACGTAGACAGTCTATCTTTCGACTTTCATATTCTAGTATTTACAGAAACGTGGTTAAGGCCTGACATATCTGATGCTTCTGTTTTTCCCACAATTTTTTCAACTTATAGATGCGATAGAACATCTAAAAATGGGGGCGGAGTTTTAATTGCTGTCAACTCTGAGCTCTCTTCTGAATTAGTTCAGCCGTCTGCAACTCTTGACATCGAATTTGTCAGTGTCAAAATTACTTTAAAGACGCATTCCGTCTTCATAACTTGTTCGTATATTCCACCGAAATCTGACTCGCTGGTTTACGCAACCCACCTAGAAGCTATTCGTTTTGTCTCCTCGCTACTTTCCGATGTAGACTTAATAATTGTTCTTGGTGATTTTAATCTTCCCGACATCTCATGGTTTCCATCAGATGAGTCTTCCTTGTTGTTGCCCTCCCCGTCACATTTTTTTTGTCGATGGTCTCCTTGAGTTATCTTTAACCCAAGTAAAACCAGTCCGTAACTTATACGGTAGGTCGTTAGATCTTATATTTGTTTTACAGTCTTCTGACTGCGTTGTTTCAAGGATTAACCCCCTAGTCATTAACGAAGATAATTTTCATCCGACTTTGGACTTAACTATTGACCTTCCTGTTCGGTCACTAATTGCAGGTACCAAGTCGGTGCCTCGTATCCGTTGTTTTCGTAAAGCTAATTTTTTCAAGATCAATCAGCTAATTCTTGCTACTGACTGGTCTTATCTGTATTCCTGTGTAGATATGGATACTGCCATTCGTTTCTTCTATAATACTATGTTTTCACTTTTCGATGCCTGCGTTCCATGTGTTTCCCATGTAGTGTCTGACAAGCCACCATGGTTTACACGTGAATTATCTAACTTGAAAAATGTAAAATCTAGATATTATAAGAAGCACAAAAAATCGGGTCTGTCATCAGATTTTTCTCATTACTTAGTTGCTCGATCAAATTTCTCTGTGCTTAATGCACAATGTTATAAAGATTACATTTTGCGCTGTAAACTACAGTTTTCCCGTGATCCTAAGCGATTTTATAACTTTGTTAATACCAAACGTAAGGTAGCAGTGCACCCGTCTATTTTACGTTTTGAAGACAATAAAGCAACCGATGATCAGGCCATTGCCGATATGTTTGCCGATTTTTTCAATACAACCTATTCCCCTATTGAGGATCGAGCCAACTCTTCATATCCCTATCAGTTGAACAGGTCTAATTGCATCTTTAATCCTGTGATCGATGAAAGCTCACTTCTCAGTACGTTCACTACATTTAAGCCCGTGTACTCACCAGGACCTGATGGGATACCTGGTTGCGTACTCAGGTTTTGTGGTGAGAATCTAATTGCTCAAATTCTTAAATTATTTAAATTGTCTGTTGAAACTTCCTCTTTCCCAACTATTTGGAAGGAAACTTCCTTTACATAAAAAAGGTAACAAATCAGAAGCCTCTAACTATAGAGGTATTTCCAAATTGTCCGCTATTCCGAAGGCTTTTGAGAAAATTATAACTTCCCAATTGCATCATTTCTGTAGTTCTATTCTTTCTTCTACCCAACATGGGTTCATGAAACGTAGATCTACTACCACTAACCTATTAGAGTTTACTTCTTTAGCGATCGATGGATTCAGGAATGCACTACAAACTGATGTTGTTTATACTGACTTCAGTAAGGCCTTTGATTCTGTAAACCATTCACTGCTTCTGTACAAACTAAACAAACTTGGGCTTCCAAGCCTTTTGCTGTGTTGGATTTCCCAATATCTGACTGACCGTTCTCAAAAAGTTCTATTTAAAACCTCCCTTTCGAAAACCATCAAAGTAACCTCGGGGGTGCCACAAGGTAGCCATCTAGGACCGTTACTTTTTACCCTATTTATAAATGACCTACCTTCAGTAGTAACTCATTCTCGTGTCCTTATGTAGGCTGACGATGTTAAACTTTGTCTTAGTTTTAAAGACTCAGAGTCTCCCCTTTTGCTCCAGGCAGATCTAAATAACTTGCAGACTTGGTGTGAAATTAACATATTAAATCTAAACGTTTCGAAATGCAATGTTATGTCATTTCATAGAACTAATTTTCAATCAGTTACGTATTATCTTAATAATACTCCTTTAAAACGTCTTAACGTGATGAATGATTTGGGTGTACTCATGGACCACAAATTAAGTTTCACTCGTCACATTTCCATTACAGTCAGTAAAGCCATGAGTGTTCTTGGTTTTGTCAAGCGATGGTCGAAAGAATTCGATGATCCTTACACAACTAAAACCCTTTTTATTTCGCTGGTCCGTCCTATTCTGGAGTACGGATCATGCGTTTGGTCTCCTCAATATGAATCACACCAAATAAAAATTGAATCTGTCCAGAAGCAATTTCTGATTTTTGCGCTTCGTGGCTTAAACTGGGACAGAAATGTTAACCTACCCTCGTATTCTGATAGACTTCTTCTTATTAATCTTTCGTCGTTACTTAACCGTAGAGTAATGCTGGGTTCTTTGTTTATACACAAGCTTGTGAATGGACAAATTGATTCCTCTAATTTACTTAATCTGGTTAATCTATCTGTACCTTGTAGACTAACTAGAAATTATATCCCTCTAACTTTAACTCGCTGTACTTCTAACTATACTTTACATGAACCCTTTCGAGTTCTTTGTTCCGATTACAATCGCCTTTATCCTGTAATCGGTTCAGAACTTTCTATTTCTCAACTAAAAACTTTTATTCTTAACTATCTAGCTCGTAGTTAGTTCTAATTATTACTGTAATTGTCGTCCGTTGTCCTCGCGATTTCGTCTTTTGCATGCTGTCTGATAGGGTTCGCGCGTAACAGGCATTGTCCTGGTGTCGCTTGGACCACTTGAACGTACTTCGCATTGTACGCGTCAACGTCCAGAAGGTGGTAGTATCGTGGCCTTAAGGCCGACTTACCCGTTTCGGTGCATAGTAGGAGTTTTATAATTATAATTTTTGTTTGTGTTTGACTTCTATATGCTTTATTCCTTGCTGGATTCTTTTTTTTTTCTTTCACTTGGTTTCACTTTTTCTTTTGCCACACTGTCACTTTGATTGTTTCTATAACTTGGTATGCACTACTTGTCTGTCTGGACTTGACTTGCCGATGGTCATCCACTGAGTGATCTTACTATTATTTCTAACTCTAGCCTTTGCCCTAGTTTTTACCATTCTAAGATTTTGACGCAGCTGCGGAAATGCGTGGCGCGTTCTGATTGGCTACTGATGAATCACCGTTATCCTACAAGCTTTTGGCGTACGTGACCAAACGTCTTAGCATAGCTATGCTGACACCGACTGTACCGACGGCGTGGCGGTTGGTCCGTCGGCGTCGCTGGCTATTGGAATGCGAAGGAGAGAGAAAAAAGGGAAATAGAAAATAATTGCTCTCTTGTTAGAAACTGTAACCTAATGATGAAATATAAAACAATTGCTCTCTCTTGCTAGAAACGGTAACCTAATGTTGAACTAATCCCCTTTAGTAATTAGGGCATATCGATTCTGAGGGTTAGCTTAATGCTATTTATATTTATATAAATTTATATAAATTATATTTTATTGTGATTCGTCACACTCCCTCCTTACTTCAGGGAGGCAAAAGAAATGGTTATGTGGACTTGATAAACTAGGCCATTTTCTTCGTAGCGGGACTTGCAAGGTCGTTTACGATAGAGACGGGTCTGGATTCTGTGCTTTCATTCCCAGGGTATTCCTCGGCTCAGAGTTGTTACCCGCCATTCGGTGGGTCTTCTATGTTGGCTGTTGCTTCCTTCTATACACCCTTTTATGAGAATGTGGGTGTCTCGGTGGTTCGTTGTTGGCCGACAGAGTAGCATTGTAGGTTGTGATCGAGGATCTCTTCAGGGTCGGCAGTTCTCCCCGTCCGTATTAGCGACCTTCAAAACCATGTTTATTAGGCGCTGTGTTTCTGGCTGTGCATCTTGCTGGGTTACAGGCTGGGTTCCTTGTGCGGTTGCTATGGAAGTTACTTCGATGATGAACCTGGTGCCTCTGACGATGGTGAAACTCGGTTAGGGTACGGTGGTTGGGAGGCTTTTTCGTCGAAATCAGTAGTGATGGCCTCGATTAGGCGAGTTAGTACTGCCAATAGGGATCTGGTGGGTAATATACTACCGAAGGGAATTAGTTCATATACCTGATCTTTGGAAAGAAATGAGCTATAAAAACTACCTGCCTAATTGTGTGATTTACAAACGTGTGATAAACTTAAAGATTAGTATTATGACTAAGATGACTAAGGTAACGTAGTGGGATGCTGTGTTGTCTTACGAACAGAGGGCAGGAACGTTGGGAGATCGAAATCTCCAACAAGTGGCCCCTGTGAAATCTATTCGCAAGGTTCGGCTCTGCAATTGTCTTCTGTGTCTTCTAGGATTTGTTCTCGGCTTAGATTCTCTTGGTTCGGACTCTCTTGGCTCGGATTCTCTTGGCTCGGATTCTCTTGGCTCGGATTCTCTTGTTGATATGGCTTCAGATCGCTGACACTCGCTGTGCGGCAGGATCTTCCGTATGCATCTTGAAGTCGGACGATGTTCCTGGAAATAAAGAATTTTACCTTGAAGTGACCTTCAAATTTCGATGCCAACTTTGCAGCAAATCCTTCGGCGGCTTTGGATAGATGATGTCTTCGTAATAAGACGAGTGACCCGATGGTGGGTCGCCAAGCTCTGTGTCTAAGGTTGTAGTAGCGGCTCTGATCCTGAGATGCTTTCTGAATGTTTCCTTGTGCCAGTTTATGAACGTCGGCCATTCGTTTGATTCTGCTTTCAGGGGACCAAGGTGTAGATTCTGTCCCAGGAGTTACGGCATCGTATAACGATCCAGGGAGGCGTGGTTCTTTGCCAAGTACGAGAACGTAGTAGTATCTGATATACTTAAGTTTATGGCCAATGTAATTTCCGGTAGCAGCTGGTCCCACGTAGACTGAGCTGATTCGAGAAATTGTGCTATGATAGTCTTGACTGTGCGGTTCGCACGTTCCGTTGGATTCTGGCGTGGGGTGTAGGGCGCAGTATGTTGTAGTTCTATTCCTGAATTTTTGCAGAATGCTTTGAAGTCCTTGCTGGTAAACTATGTTCCGTTGTCACACACTAATGAGTGTGGGGCTCCAAATCGTCCGATGATTCTTCCCAAAATGCTTTCTGTAACGTCGCTGCTGCGGCTTTCCGGAGTGGTACTAGCTCGATCCATCTGCTGTAGTTATCCAAGAAGACTAGTAACATCGTGTGACCTTGCTTCGATCGTCGGAGTGGACCTACAAAGTCCGCTGAGACGAGGTTAAAAGGTTCTCTTACTTGTCGCGTAAGCATCTTTCCGGCCGGCTTATTTTGCTCCACCTTGTACTTCTGGCATGGGAGGCAATTCCTTACATGATGATTGACATCTCGAAAATAACCAGGCCAATAGTAGCGTTAAGCTACCCGTAGAGTAGTCTTCCTTATTCCTAGATGGCCTGCCGTAGGATCGTCATGACATTCGCGTAAGACTCGTTTTCTCTAGTTTTTGGCCACGCAAAGTTTCCAGGGTATTGGGTCTTCGCCATCTAGGTGATGATTCTTTCTGCGATATATTTGATTTCCTTCGTACAAAGAGTCTATCATCTGTTCTGGGTATTTTTCCAATTGGTTCTTCAACGTTGTCCACCAGCTACATTTGGGCGTAGTATCCTGTGCTATTTGTAGTACTGTTAGATGCTGTCGGCAGAGAGCATCGGCAACAACGTTTAGTTTTCCTCGGCGATAGTGTATATTAAATTCGAACTGCTGTAACTAACGAACGGGTAATTCGTTTAGTAGTAACTGCTGCTATCTTTTCAGGATCCGTATGTATACCATGCTCGCTGATAACATGTCCAAGGAACTGAAGACGTAGTCCAAAGAACTTGCACTTCGCTTGGTTGATTTGTAAGTTAGCTGCTCTTAGACGTCGAAAGACTTCTTGAAGGTGGGCCATATGTTCTTCCAGAGATCGCCTGACGACGATTATATCGTCGAGATAGGCAAAGGCGTGGGGTTCCATCTCGGGCCCGATTACGCTGTCGAGTGCTCGCTGAAAAGTAGCCGAGGCGGAATGGAGGCCGAAGGGCATGACCTTCCAGTGAAATAATCCTCGTCCTGGAACAGTGAATGCGGTACATTCACGGCTATTTTTGGCCAGAGGGATCTGCCAATAACCACTTTTGAGATCCAAGGTTGAAATATACTTGGCATCTCAAAGACTCTCCAGGATATGATTGATTCTTGGCAGCGGGTATGCATCACGTATAGACTGAGCGTTGAGCTGTCTAAAGTCGAAGCACATGCGAGTATCCACTGTCTTCTTTTCAACGAGGACAATAGGCGCGCTGTGTGGGCTTTTGGAGGGCTCGATCCGATCTTCTTTGAGTAGTTGATCCACTGTGTCGTTGATTATTTGTTGCTCGGCCGGATTTCTTGGGTAATAAAGTTGCTTGATTGGTCGATCGTCTTTCATCGTGATGACGTGTTCTGCAATGTGAGATATTCCTTGTAGCGTCTCAAACTTTGGTAACTCCGTTGCTAGGAAACTGGATATAACTTCGTCTTCTGAGTTCTGGTCTTCGTTGGATATACGTGTAGAAATTTCGATGCCATTCTGTGGTGCTTCTAGTTGGCCTAAAACTGGCGAGGCTGGGACGGGTTCTCGTTGCGAGGGTTTCTCGGTGGGGCTTCTGAAAGGGTTTTTCCTGATTGCATCTTCCTGCGGTGAGAATAAGACTTGGACGTAAAGGCTGTGGCTGTGCTTGGGTAACTTCGGTAAGGATGCTTGAGGGTTGTTCTTCTGTGTCTGAACAGGATGTCCGCTTCGTAGCTTCGTAGAACTTTCCTCGGGAGTGTTGACGATGATCGAATGAGAGATAGATTCCTTCCAATGCACTGTTGGTGACTTGAGTTGTATATAATTTTCTCCGCAACGAATGGTAGCTCCAATCCCTTTTAGAAAATCGGTTCCTAAGATAAGTTAATCCATGATATTTGGTAATACAAGTAGAGTTAGAGGTACAGGCTTGACTCCTAATGACACTTCAATGCGTAGGGCTCGTGTAACTTCCTTCTGTGAACTGTCGGCCAGGTGAATCACGGTTCGTACATCTCTCCAGTCATCGGCGGATCCCAGTTGCTGAGCCAAGTGTTCACTAATGATGCTTCTGGTGGCGCCAGTATCGATTGTCGCAACCACCAGGGTGTGATTAACGCATATCCGCGCTATGATGCGACCCTTTTCGAATCTAAGAATATCTAGAGTTGGGGTCGGTTGAGCGCAGCTTTCGTCTGATCCCCGTTCAAACGAAGGCGCCCGTCGTTTTCCGATTGTCGACAGCATTCGATCGTACGCCGACCTCGTTGACCACACTCCCAGCAGAAGATTACACGGGGTTTAGTACAATTCCTGGCGAAGTGGCCAGTCTCACTGCATCGGCGGCAAGCTCAACGTAGGTCAATGGGGATAGTTGTTCTCACTTTGAATGATTTCAAAGTTCACAACCAGCTTTGTCAGCTCAGCTAGATCCTTGAAATCGATTCGTCTCGTATATAGCTGATACTCCGGGTGCAGGTTGTCGTATATTCTATCTAGTTCTTAGGTCGAAGAGTAGTTGGCCCTTTTCATCATTAGGCGTAGCTCGACTAAGTATTGTTTGAGTGGTTCTCCGGCCTTTTGACGTCGGGTCCGGATGGCATCCTCGAGTCGTTCAAAATATCTTGGTGGTAAGAAAAACTTTAAGAATCCATGCTTAAATGTTATCCAGTTGGCCTCCATCAGATCGCAGGTCTGCCACCATCCTTCCGCTTTGCCTAGGAGTAAAATTGACATCATACGTGGCAGTGATTCGGGCATACGGGCAGGGGAGGTAGATCGTGAGCGTGGCTTCACATCTGGTGTGCGGTCGCTGGTGGCTGCTTGTCCATATTGAGTTTCCAGTTCGGTTAAGCGGGCGAGTACTTCTGGTAGATGATCCACCCGAGATGCGAAGTTAGCAAACCGACTGCGCATCTCCTCTACAGTTTCACCTGAAGGTAGACCGAACTCGGTGAAGAAACTTTTCAATTCGTTCTTGCGTCTGAAGCTGATCCATTTTACTCCCATGTTTGCACTGATGACTTCTGTTTAGATGACTGTTGCTATTTGCTCTTGTATCCTTTGTGATGTGTATCCTGCGGTGATCTAGTTTGGATTTCGTCCTTGTGAACTCGGCTTTGACTTGGCTGTAACTTCAGATGATTTATTATAATTATTCCCAACTGAAATTTATTTATTTTGTTTTTTTTATTTAATTAAATTTTTTTTTTTTTTCTTTGCTGGGTTAATTATTTTTTTTTTCAATAGTTAATTTTTTTATTTATTTGTGTTTTTTTTTTTTGTCCATGCTGGGTTAAATAAAAATTTTTTTTCACTGGTCACATAAATTGTCTTCAGATATCCTGTTTAATATATTTAAACATTATCATATTTCAAGCCTTCACTGTGAAATGACGTGTTTTTCTGTGCTCCTACATAATTTTCCTTATTTTCGACTTTAAAGTCATCGCGCTGCCTTAAAAAAAAAAAAAAAACAAAAAAAAAAATTGTCCAATAGTTTGGTGGTGGTTTACCTACGTACTAACATAGTGCTTTTTGTTTGTTTGGACATATAAACACAAAATCAAAGCATTAAACTTATTCTTTTGTATTAATCTTTGATTTTGCTTTTGTACTTCTTCCCGCTTTAAAATCACTCTCGCGCTCTCGCCTACGTACTGTTGTTTCATGTGCAGTGCTGTTGGCTCTCCCGCTCTTTTTTCTTAATTTCTTTTGATCGCGCTCGCATCTATCTCTGTCTCGCGTACAAGTGATACGTGTACTCGTGTAGTGCTCTCTTTAATTTAATAATTATCCTCTCTTCAAGTTTGACCCAAGTGTCGAATTTAATTTTTAAATACTGTGAGGATATATAATATTATAAATATATATTTACCTCACAAAGACGCCACAGAGCAATTCAAATATTCTAGAAGCGGTGGCTTTATATGTTTGAGTCAAACATATAAACGAACCTTGAGGAACCGAATATGTGAAATATATAATATAAAACAGATGAGAACAAATGCATGTAGGCTCGTGTGACGTCACTGAGAGTGAGTTACATGGGGAGTGCGTAGAACCGCAACAGCGAACACACACACGCACAAGTGCGTAAGCTACCGACGCACGAGTCAGTGAAGTATCGGCAGTGAAGTATCGGTGTGAAACGTCAGCAGTCAGAAGGGCCTGGGTACTGTATTTCACCCACGCATCCCGAGGGTCAAGATGCCTATAAATAGACACGGCTGAGACGCGAAGGAGGCGGTGAGGAAGTACCAGGCGGAAAGGGAAGAATCAAGCAAAGTATCAATCAGAAAGCGAAGTAACAATCAAAAAGCGATGTATTAATCAGAAAGCGAAGTAACAATAAAAAAGCGATGTATTAATCAGAAAGCGAAGTATCAGTTGGAAAGTGAAGGAGACGAGCGAAGTGTCACTTGGACCAGCAAGGTGCAAGTGAAGGGTCAACAAGTGAAGGTTCAATAAGTGAAGTACATAAGCGAGGACAACGAAGTGAAGCACAAGTGAAAAAACAAAAGCGAAGGCGTGCCAAGTCAGATCGATAGAAGGATATCCATCTGTATCCTGGCTACAAGTGAAGATTTACAGTCAGAATCGTTTTTGGTGGCAAGTAGGAAAACTAGGAGTTATTCCTAGCAGAGTATTAAAAACTAGGAGCAAATCCTATCAGATCACAAGACTAGGAGCTACTCCTAGCGGATCATAAAAAGACTAGGAGTTATTCCTAGCAAGATTAAAAGACTAGGAGCTATTCCTAGCAAGATATAAAAGACTAGGAGCTATTCCTAGCAGCATAAAAAGGACTAGGAGCTATTCCTAGCAAAGCATTGAAGACTAGGAGCTATTCCTAGCAGTTATGTGAAGACTAGGAGTATTCCTGGCACAGGCAGGTGAAGACTAGGAGTATTCCTAGCACAGTTGAGGAAGACCAGGAGTATTCCTGGCATAGTGGGAAAAGACTAGGAGTATTCCTAGCAGAATAATAGGAGCGTAGCAGACGTCAGAGTAGATAGACAAGACCAGGAGTCATCCTGGCAGTAGGAACACTTGCCACAGCCAAACACAATCTGTCAATAAGTTTTCATGCGTGCCAGCGGTGCAGCGTGGAATTCACAATTGCCACAAAAACAAAGCTAACAGCCCGTGCAGAAGCTCTCTGGCCATACTAACATCCACCAATCGAATCGACAAAAAAATTATAACGTTGTATTAAAAGAAAACAAACTGCATCTTCTCATTTCACCAGCGCACAAAATAAATTTGTTGTGTCTGAAATGGTTGCTGGTTGACATGGTGCCAACTGTACCATGGAAACACAACATTTATTTCTACGACATGCCCTTTTAATATCATTTCGGTTAGGGTATTACCCGGACACCGAAATAAATATTAAATAGCACTAAACCTATTTTCCATATCTAATACTGTTTCAGTTAGGGTATTACTCGGACACTGAAACAGGCACTAGATATGAAAAAATAGGTTATTTAAACAACACTAAACACATTATTAGGACGTCACAATCAAATACGGAGAAAAAGGGGGAAGGATAAGAAATAAAGAAATAATGGCAAGGGTCACTGTTTTATATTTAATTTTATTATTTCTAACTCACATGTGTCTATTATAAAAAAAAAAATGAGGTATACTAGCTGCCTACGATCACACTACCCTAGAGGAAGAGAATAAGGTGGTAGTATCGTGGCCTTAAGGCCGACTTACCCGTTT
Source organism: Drosophila neocordata (assembly GCA_018903615.1). NCBI lineage: Eukaryota > Metazoa > Arthropoda > Insecta > Diptera > Drosophilidae > Drosophila > Drosophila neocordata. The sequence goes on from JAEIGI010000034.1 coordinate 51,440, forward strand.
CGGTGCATAGTAGGAGTTTTATAATTATAATTTTTTTATTATTATTTAATCCCGTGATGTCTGTGTTTAACTACTATATGTTTTTATTCCTTGCTGGATTCTTTTATTTTTTCTTTCACTTGGTTTCACTTTTTCTTTTGCCTCACTGTCACTTTGATTGTTTCTATAACTTGGTATGCACTACTTGTCTGTCTGGACTTGACTTTCCGATGGTCATCCACTGAGTGATCTTACTATTATTTCTAACTCTAGCCTTTGCCCTAGTTTTTACCATTCTAAGATTTTGACGCAGCTGATGAACTGATGAATCACCGTTATCCTACGAGCTTTTGGCGTACGTGACCAAACGTCTTAGCATAGCTATGCTGACACCGACTGTACCGACGGCGTGGCGGTTGGTGCGTCGGCGTCGCTGGCTATTGGAATGCGAAGGAGAGAGAAAAAAGGGAAATAGAAAATAATTGCTCTCTTGTTAGAAACTGTAACCTAATGATGAAATAGAAAACAATTGCTCTCTCTTGCTAGAAACGGTAACCTAATGTTGAACTAATCCCCTTTAGTAATTAGGGCATATCGATTCTGAGGGTTAGCTTAATGCTATTTATATTAATATATAAAAAATACCAAGATTTGTGATTCGTCAGACCGAACTCCGAACTGAAGAGTATATTTATCTTCGGGAATCAGACCGAACTCCGAACTGAAGAGTATATTTATCTTCGGGATGCGATTAATACTGGTGGAAAGTCACAGAAGATTGGTTAAATGACTATTCTTTCAGCAACATACCTCGGAAGGCCGCGACATACGCATGATACGCTCAAGATGCCATGTCGTATGTTCGCCATTATGGTACAGAAGATTTTTTTTATCACATTTATATGCAATCAGCACCGAATAGAAATTCCCTGGGCAATAACTAATTGATCATCATGAAATCACAGCCAAAGTCTTTTGAAAAAAGTTGAAATCTTTAATGGATTTTATTGTAAAACATTATGTGGAAACATTTATGGAAGTAAATCCTGGATTGCATGATGTAGTTATTAAGAACATGTACCGTGTAATGGTAAGTGTTCGAAACGATATTCACGAACATTTATATCGGAAACAATTACTGGTAATGACGGTTATCCACTATATCATCTCCGAACGACAGTAATTAAAATTAGTAAAAAAAATGTTTTATTATCGTGCACCCCAATGATTCCGACTGATATTCCATTTGAGTTTAAATGACAACAGTTTCCAGTACGACTTGCATTTGCTATGACCATTAACAAGTCTCAGGTGAAAATCATTAGGTGTGTATTAATCTGGAAAACCCATGTTTCTCACAAGGTCAATTAAATGTGGCCTGTTCCCGTGTTGAAAAACCATCGGATTTGCTTTGATATCACAAAGCACTACACTGATTTTTATTAAACATGGGAATCATAATAATTAACAAAGATCATTTATATCTTTTGTCAGAACGAAATCTGTCGGGTACATTAGTATATATATAATTAATAATAAAAAATATATAGATTCTCAAGAATAATATTATAATTAATCATTAATATATTTACAAGTCTGACACTAGCGCGGGCTGTGAAAACAGGCAAACCGGGTTAGGCAAGTCGGCATCGAATATGCAAACGAACATCAGGGTTCGATCGAACACACGAACAAAAGAAGTGTGCGATCGAACCTAAATACAGAGTTTACATATAAAATACATAATTAAAAGCATTCCACATCGATATACATAAATTAATTCATTTAATACATTCCATATGTTTGGAGAGATGAGTTGAAAGTATGAAGATGAAAACTGGAAATGTAAGTGGACATTGGCCCGGGTGACGTCACTGGGAGCGAGCTCAGTTCGATATTGTTGTTGAAAATGTACAGCGAACGCACTCACGCGCAAATGCATAACGTAGCGGAGAGTGTCCAACGAACATACGCACGCCTGTGCGTAAGGCAGCGAAACTCAGAGAGCAGGGAGTCGCCTCGTGAGTGTGGTTGAAAGGGGGAGGTGAGGGGAGCTATGCATTCGTCTGCTTAAAGAGAGGGAGAATTCACTCTTGCGAGCGAAGATGTTATATGTGTGCGTCTTTCTGCGGCGAGCAACGGAAAGTTTAAGATACTGCAGAAATTTAATTATGGGCTGTCTGGGAAGTGGAAGTTTGGGAAATACTGAGACTGCGTGGCGCTGGAGTAACGTTTAAATATGTTTATATAACTAAATATTTTCAATTTGATTTTTATTGAAAATTTATTTATTTTTAAATATAATATTATATGCCGACTTCCAAGACCAGCTTTAGAACTAAGACTTAGACTAAGACTAAGACTGTACAATAATTAAGGTTATGCAAAAGCTACATGTGTATTCGTACGCCATCTTCCTAGCTTGCTGGTTTTCCTGAGTAAAAAAATATAATAGCAATTGGTTCTTAAGTGTTTCCACTTAAGTTTCATATCCTCTGTATTATTGCTTGTGTTTTTAATCCGGAATTTTTCGTGTAATGTTTTGTGTAAACGTTCTATGTCAGCTATTCCATTTTCACTTACTAGTTATCTTAAAAACTACATTTTCCTTTTTAAGACAATCGTGGATTGCTAGACTCATGAAAGAGAAGTCTCTATCTGTTGACTTGTGGCTTTCCCATGTCATTAAATATTTTGATCACGGCTCGTTTTCTAGCCAATCTCGGCATTTGACTTCTATAAGGGAAGCTCAATAATAGAATTTACAACAATACACGAAAGGAAAGTTCTGTTTTTAATCATGTAAAAATGTATGACATATATTTCTCTTATTGTAAGCAATTCTGGGGAACTTCAAATGATAAGTTTATATTACGATGTTCCGATTTGCTTAAATTGCAAATATCGCAATCATTTATTACGTTTTGAATTATTTCTGAAAACTTTGGACAATAGAATTTTTGTTTAAAATTTATTTCATCTTCATTGATCCCTGAGTGAAGGGTATGCAAATTAATTTTTAGAATAATTTCTTTTACTTCATATGTCAAAACATCTTGAAGTATAGTTGAAGTTTTATTAGTTTATATTGAAATATATACTCGTAGAAATATACAAAAATCGGCTTCATCCTCCATAAACATAGCGCTATTTCATGTTGTGAAAAATTTTATGAATATATTCAATTGTAGTTTTAGTTTTTGAAAAATAGTGTTCCACAGTTTCATCACTTCGGCTTGACTTTACAAATTTAACTTGTCAATTAAAAAGTTTAGTGGTCTTTCTGTTATTTGGATTCAGCTATGTTTATCCTCTAATGCACTGTGAATCGTTGCCATAGTTGTATCGCTGTTATTTAGAATAATTTCTGCAGATGAATTATTGTCAAGGCATCGTCTCCTGTCTTTGACTGTATTTTATATTGAAGTCAAACTAGCTAAGTTTCATTTTCCATCGATGGAGTTTCATGTTTGGTTCTCGAATAGTATTAAGCCAAACTAGAGGTTTGTGATCACTTAGATATAGTTGCCCAAACGATTGCCAATAACTCGTTTTCTATGGTACTATAATTTTCCTGAGAGAGATCTTGGGATAAAACGTCTCCAATTGCGTCATTACATACTCTCAAGGTGATAAGCTTTGCAATGTGAGTAAATCCAGGAATAAATTGTTGATAAAACCAACACAAACCCAAAAATGACTTGATCTGCTTTTCTGCGGTTGGTAATGAAAATTTTTCTCCTTATATAATTTCTTATAGTTTTATTTGGTACTTGGGCATACACGGATGAATTTACCCGATTGTTTTCTAGGTCTGACTTATCTGAAATAATGATTTCCATTTAACTGTTTCATAAAATTTCCTTTACAGTTCTTCTAAAGGGGTTTGCGTGTTGTATTCACCAACCTTTAGCTGTAGCAATGAGTTTGGAACGTGTTGCCTTATAATGCGTTGTGCCATAGATGGTGCTGCTCTGCCTTTGCTCGTCAGTGTTATAAAGGCCAATTATATAATCTTCTCGAAGTAAAGAAACACAGACTGCCGGTATGTCCCTCAAATGGTGTGATTTGCCTTAATTGTGAAAGCAATTGTCCCAAATCCTGGTTCTTCTGCGGTTTCCTTTTATTATTTCGTCCTATATGGTAATCTGATTTTTCTTCTTTGTTTGCCGATTAAATATTTTCAATTTGATTTTTATCAATATAATAATTTAATTATTTTTAAATATAATGTTGTTCGCCAGCTGTACAATACTTGAAGTTATGCAAAGCTATATTCGTAGGCGTACGTGACAAAAAGAATATTAGTTGTTGTTTTGGTTGTTTTGTTTATCGCTAGCTTATGTGTTTACAACATGTGCTTAAACATAGAGCTTTTGTATATTACAGGATAGCGAAAAGTATATTGGATTTATATAGACGTAATACAAACATGTATCTGTGTATATGCATTTATTGGCGTCTGTAGCATTCCATATGTTTATTAATTTATTATTAATTGCTGGAATTAATATATGTGTATATGTACAGCGCCACAGGTGTGTATGGTTTAAGGGTTATATATTCTGGGTATGCGGCTAAACAAAAATATATGTTTATATTATAAAGGAGCGGCTTTTCAACATTCATTTTAAATACGTAGTTACAGAAGTTATAGAAAGGATGGGAATTAAGTAACCTTTGTTATTAGTATATAAGTATGGATGGTGACGATGCCAGAGAGTGGTGGATGCGGGGGTATGAGAGTGTGTGCGTAAGCAGAAGTCGAAGGCGATCGCAAAAAAGATATTTACATCATGCATAGCAACAGGCAAGCTGTGTGGCGCGGTCGGCAGAGAAAACCGGCCAAAGAAGAAAGTGATGGAAAGTGTGAGGTGGCGAAATGAAACTGGCAAGGGGACTGCGTTCTACCACACGTCCTGATCGAGTCAAGATGTCTATACGGACGCACGGGTAAGACCATTATTATAAGCTAGACGGCGAAGTACAAGGTTCAAAATATGAATTGAAGTTAAAACAGAGTCAAGTAGCGAAGAAAAGTGGAGGCCTTTGGAAGCAACAAGAAAACTGGACACCTAAAGGTATCCTGTCTACGACTCAAGATGTATAAACAGAATTGTTTGGTGACGGCTACAATACTAGGAAATAGTCCTTCGAAGCCTAGGAGTTGATCCTAGCAGAATAACAAAGATAAGACGAATTTCCTAGCAAAGTTAAAAACACGACTAGTAGAATTCCTAGTAAAAATTAGTAAGACTAGCTTAGGTTATTCCTAGCACAGTAAGGAAACACCAGAAGTATTTCTGGCACAGTGGGGGAAGACTAGGAGAATTTACTGACGGAATATAAGGAGAATAGCAGATGAAAGGGGTACTTAAGCAAGACTAGGAGCCACTTGTTTTTCATTTTGCACTTATTTTCCATTTTGCGAGACGGTATTATTCGACTCTTAAGATTGCCTTATAATATTCCCATTTGGCATATGGTCATACGCGAGGTCGAATTTACCTTCTATGATTTTATTTTACATATTGCCTAACCTTTTAAGTATAAGTCCAGATACTCTATATACCTGGAGTTGAAGCACCTTTACAATACTTATATAATATCTTTTTGAAATCATCATGCAGCTTCCTCGTGGGCTCAAGTTTCCGCCTTTAGCGATGCCGATGCTATCGATCTTCGCACAGGTTACTTTAGTGTTTTTTTAAAAAGTGATTTTGCCCGTCTCTTTTTACTTGCCATTTTTATAATTTTGCAGGAGATATTATAAAATTGTTTAGATGTTTGTAACGCATTGAAATATACGTATCCGACCACAGAAAGTATATATTCTTGATCATCATCAATAGCCGTGTCGATATAGCGATGTCCGTCAGTCCGTCTGTCTGTTTTTTCATACTTAGTAGACCTAAAATTTTAAGCTAAATGGTTGAAACTTCGTAGATAAGCACTTTAATTCATCAAGCAGATTAAGTATGAAAGTCATGTATAGTCGGATCAGACGACTATAAGATATAGTAAATTGACTTTAAGCGCAACAACCTAAAAAAAAAAAAAAAAGTAGGGTAAACACACGCTCTAACCCGTAACAAAATAAATCTTTTTTATTTTTTTTTTTTGTCATTCGTTTCAAATTGGATAAGAAAGATCTGAAATGAGATCAAGTTACAACAGCCGAATATACAACAAAAATCAAAACGAATGTGAAAGTTACAAAAAGCAGTTGAATTGTGTTGTTGCAGCGAGCGATATTTAAAACATCAATTCCATGTGCGTACTACATAAGCACTTGTATGCTGAAATAGCTTAACAACATTGAAGCAACATGGTGGCGTAAAAGGTAAAGAGCAAATTTAAACATTTAAAGTGTGAGATTGAATCCAAGTAAAAAAAAATTTTTTGTTTGCTGCAACAAAACAAATTAATTGCTATATATGGCAAATAAACGGACTCGCAACTTATAAGTTTAACGGTGTTGTAGGTATATAAGCGTGGAAGGCCCGGGTTAAATACCGGGGTGATTCCAGGTGATTTTTCTTTGCTTCATCAAATTAAGTCGTGTTTTCTTTTGCGCTCCTGCTTGAATTTGATTTCATTTGCTTTGATGTTCTATTCAAATTCGGTTCAAGAACTATTTCGCGATTATTAAACTTTGTTCTTAAACATTTAATCAAAGCTATTATTAATTAGTGCATCACTCACTAACAAAACTACAGCTTTGATGTTTTGTAGGCATATACTTAAATTTTTCGTTACTGCTTAAATTCTCTCTTACCTATACATTGCACGCAATGACTTTTGCAGGTGTAACCGTTTTTGTTGTCATCAGTTAATTTCTACCTTTGTCTCTAGCTAGTTCTTGCTGCAGACTGGTCTTTGCTGTTCTCTTGTAAAACTATAGAGGCTGCCATTGGTTTCTTCTATTATTCTATGTCTCCGCTTTATGTTGCATGTTCCATGAGTGACCCAGATAGTGTCTGCGAGCTGTTATAGTTAACACGTGAGTTGTCTACCTCAAAAAATATACTTCAAAAAGTATAAATAATCTAGTCAGCCGTCAGATTTTTCTCGATCAAATTTTTTGCTTATTACATAGTTGCTCGATCAAATTTTTCAGCGCCTAATACACAATGCTGTGAAGATTACATTAGGCGCTGGAAACTACTGTTTTCTTGTGATCATAAATTTTATAACTTCGGTAATGCCAAACGTAAGGTAGGTGTGCACCCGTCTTTATACGATAAAGCAACCGATGATCAAGCCATTGTTGATAAGTTTGCTGATTTTTCCAAAACGAACTATTCCTCCAAGAGCCATCGAGTCAACCCATCATATCCCTTTCAGTTGAAATTGGGTCTTGAATCCTGTGATCGATGAAAGCTCGCTTCCCAGTGCGTTAACTTCACTTAAGCCTGGTTACTCATCAAGACCTGATACCTGGCTACATTGTCCGCTATTCCGAAGGCTTTTGAGAACATTATAACTTCCCAATTGCAACATTGTGTAGTTCTTTTCTTTCTACCACTAACCTTCTTGAGTTTTCTTCTTGAGCGATCAATGGATTCATGAATGCATTACAAACTTATGTCGTTTATACCGTCTTCAGTAAGGCCTTTGATTCTTTTAGGCATTCAGGTTCCCCCATTCTGCTCCAAGCAGATATAAGCAACTTGCAGATCTAGTGTGAAACTAACATGTTAAACTTCAACGTTTCAAAATGTAATGCCATGACATTTCATAGATCCACCTTCCAATCAGTTACATATTATCTTAATAATACTCCATTGAAACGTCTGAACTAGATGAATGATTTGGGTGTACTCATGGACTACTAATTTCTATTTCATTCACTAAAGCCATGAGTGTTCTTGGTTTTGTCAAGCAATGGTCGAAAGAATTCGATGATCCTTACACAACCAAAGCCCTATTATTTCGGTGGCCCGCCCCAGTCTGGAGTATGGATCATGTGTTTGGTCCCCTTAATATGAATCACTCGAAGAAAAAATTTAATCCGTCTAAAAGCAATTTCTGATTTTTGTGCTTCGTCGCCTAAACTGAGATCGAAATTTTAACTTACCCTCGTACTCTGATATATCTTTCCTCCTTACTTAACAGTATAGTAATGGTACTTTGTATATATATAAGCTTTTAAATGGCCAAATTCTCCTCATTTACTTAATCAGGTCAATCTATCTGTACCTTCTTACTCTAACTCGCTGCACCTTTAACTATACCTTACATGAAGCTTTTCGAGTTTTTTGTTCCGATTACAACCGCCTCCTGTAATCGGATTAGAGCTTTCTATTTCTTAACTAAAAACTTTTATTTTTAACTATCTAGCTCGAACTACGAGCTAACTAACTTCTTGTAATTATTATTTTAATTGTTGTCCGTTGTCGACGAAAATTTTGCATGGCGTCTGATAGGGCTCGCGCGTAACAAGCATTGTTCTGGTGATGCTATAAGTATTGCCTTCAGAGTTGTTTCTCCTGGAAATGGTCTCTCTATACAGACGAATGAAACTGTAGTTTCCGAACAGTCCGGGCAACTACCAAATTCTTTGGTTATTGCCAGCAGCTGCCCAGTTAGAGAAACACCATTAATTAGGCCTCTGACTGGAGTACCACCGAAGAAACATATATTTGTTTCTAGGCTTGATCCCGAAACTTCTTCGGATGACGTCTTAGGTTACATTAAGACAAAAATGCAAGCATCAAAAATACCGGTGGAAAAATTTAAATTTAATTATTCTAGGGAGATCTCTTCCTTTAAAATAGTGTCCCGGTTGAACTGTTTGAAAAGAAAACTCGTGGCTCAGTTAGGCTTCCTTCTACTGCTTCTTCTATTGCTTCCGGAATATCAGCATCTGCTGGTGTTCCAAAAAACTAATTTCGTCCCTTAATCTGGCCTATCAGAACGTAAGAGGACTTAAACCTAAGCTTCCTAGACTTTATGTAGATAGTCTAGTATTTGATTATAAAATTTTAGTATTTTCAGAGACATGGTTAAAACCTGACATCAACGATGCTTCTGTTCTGTCTGCAAAATTTTCAATCTTTAGGTGTGATCGCATTTCGCATGTAGGCGGAGGAGTCTTAATTGCTATTGACTCGACTTTATCTTCTGACCGGATTCAATCTCCAGATGACCAGGAGATTGGGTTTGTAAGTGTCAAGGTCAGTCTCAAGACTTTCTCTGTCTACATTACTTGCTCGTACATCCCGCCACAATCCGACATGGCGGTGTATATTAAACACTTGGTCTCTATCCAACACATCTCATCGTTACTGTCTGATAGAGACATGTTAATTGTTCTCGGTGACTTTAATTTACCGGAAATAGTATGGTCCCCTACTCTGACGAATCTGCTTTGTTGCTCCCTTCTATTTCACATTGCTTTATTGAAGGTCTTTTCGAGTTATCTTTGACTCAAATAAATCCAGTCCGTAACAAGAATAATAGATCTCTGGATCTGATATTTGTTCTCGATTCCACCAATGGCGCAGTTTCTAGAATAAACCCTCTTAACCTGCCTAAAGATAGTTTTCATCCTACTTTGGAGTTAACTATTGATCATCCGTATCGTGTACCGACTGTTGGTGCCTGTCCTGCTGTTAAATCCCGTAATTTTCGCAAGACCAATATTAGTAAGTTAAATGAGCTCATTCTTAAAAATGATTGGTCTTCCCTGTATAGTTGTTCAAAAATGGACCAAGCTATTTCTCTGTTTTATAACACTCTTGGTTCGCTTTTTAAGTTTTGTGTCCCGCTGAGGATACCAGTGTCGGCCTATAGGCCCCCCTGGCATTATCGGGAGCTAACTAACCTGAAAAACGTAAAATCGAGGTGTTATAAAATTTACAAGAAATCAGGCCGCTCTTTAGACTATGCCCGTTACGTAATCGCTCGATCAAAGTTTTTGACGCGTAATACGCACTGCTATAAGGATTACCTTCAGCGTTGTAAATTAAAATTTTCTAGTAATCCTAAACAATTTTATAGCTTTGTGAATTCCAAACGCAAAATGTCTGTCTATCCATCATGCTTATCTCTCGAAAACAATATAGCGAGCTCTGATTAAGTTATCGCTGATTTGTTTGCAGACTTTTTTACAACAACCTATTCCTCAGCGGAATATCAATCAGACATTCCGTATCCTTACCAGGTAAAAAGCTCTAACTGCATTTACAGTCCTACGATCGATTTCAGTAAGTTCGCTTCTAAGCGCGGTTAATTTAGTGAAACCTGTCTACTCTCCTGGTCCTGATGGAGTACCAGGTTACGTTCTCAGTTTTTGCGCCGAGGCTTTATGTAAACCAATTCGTAAACTTTTTCTTTTGTCTATAAAATCTTCTACGTTCCCAGCTATCTGGAAGGAATCCTATATAGTTCCTCTCCATAAGAGCGGTAAAAAATCGGAAGCATCCAACTATAGGGGTATTTCTAAATTGTCCGCTATACCTAAAGCTTTTGAAAAATTAATCACTTCTCAATTGCAACATTTTTGTAGATCTATAATTTCACCATCTCAACATGGGTTTGTGAGTCCTTTCATTAATTTCAAGTCCTTTAATTAATTGGATTCGTGAATATCTGACAAATAGAACTCAGACGGTTCTTTCTAAATCGTCATATTCCAAATCCATCCATGTTACTTCGGGGTGCCTCAGGGTAGTGATTTGGGACCACTGCTGTTTACCCTTTTCATTAATGACCTTCCCTCTGTTATAAGTTACTCTCGTGCCCTTATGTACGCAGATGACGTTAAGCTATGTTTTAGTTACAAAGACATTATCTCTTCTTGTCGATTGCAATCTGATCTTCAAATCACTGGCTGGGTCCTTGGTTGCTGGTAACTTAGAGTCCTGTTATCCTTTTTTTTTTTTTTTTTTTTTTATCCTTGGAATCTAGACGGCTGTAGTCCTTGGCGGCTGGATGTTGACTCCTTGAAGGTCTGATGTTAACTCCTCTACGATTCGATGTTGACTCCCTGACGGTTGGATAGTGACTCTCCGAAGGTTGGATATTGACTCTCTGACGGTTGGATAGTGACTCCCCTCCTAGTATGCATTGGTACCATGATTTTATCTTCGAAGCCTCGGGTCTGCTAGCGTCGCAGTCTCCGCTTCATAGGAGTGAGCATCCAAAAGATCCCGTTGCGGCTACGTCGACCAAAGAGAACCAACGAAACACCCTCATACCCCCTTCTCATAGGAATAAAGTGTGATGGAAAACAAGCGGTAATATTTATATTTTTTTTTTTTATCTCCTATACTTTATCTCTCCTGCCTTGCTTCTCTTGTACTTAGACTCTGTTGTACGTATGTATATTTTTTTTTTTCTCTATGGTGACTCTGCTGCTGTAGCTCTGTCGATTGTAAAAAAAAATAATTCCACGTAGTTTTGGTTCTACTGTATTCTGTCGTGACTCTGTCGCTGAGACTCTTTAGATGACTTTAAAATAGTTCTACCGTTACTTTGTGCAAATTTTTTAGCTTGCTTATGTTTCTAATATTCTTATGAAAATTCCGTTACATATATTTTTTTTTTCTATGGTGACTCTGCTGATACCCTTTTTAGCTCTGTCGATATAAAAAAAAATATAATTCCACGTGGTTTTGGTTCTACTGAATTCTGTCGTGACTCTGTCGCTGGGACTCTGTTGATGACTTTAAAATAGTTCTACCGTTCGTTTGTGAAATTTTCTAAGCTTGCTTGTCTCTTTTGCGTTGCATATATATTTTTTTTTTCATGATGACTCTGCTGATACCCTGTTTAACTCTGTCGATATATATAAGAAAAAAATATATATTTCTGCCGTGAGGTTTTGGTTCTACTGTATTCTGTCGTGACTCTGTCGCTGGGACTCTGTCGATGACTTTTTAAAAGTTCTACCGTTTGCCTGTTGAATTTTCTATACTCGCCTGTCTCTTTCGTTTTTATGAAAAATTCAAATATATACATATATATTTTTTTTCCTATGGTGACTCTGCTGATACCCTGTTTAGCTTTGTCGATTATAAAAAAAAAATATATACATATGTATTTCTGCCACGTGGTTTTGGTTCCACTGAATTCTGTCGTGACTCTGTCGCTGGGACTCTGTCGATGACTTTAAAATAGTTCTACCGTTCATTGTGAAATTTGCTATGCTTGCTTGTCTCTTTTGCGTTGCATATATATTTTTTTTCTTCATGATGACTCTGCTGATACCCTGTTTAGCTTTGTCGATTATAAAAAAAAATATATACATATGTATTTCTGCCACGTGATTTTGGTTCCACTGAATTCTGTCGTGACTCTGTCGCTGGGACTCTGTCGATGACTTTAAAATAGTTCTACCGTTCATTGTGAAATTTTCTATGCTTGCTTGTTTCTTTTGCTTGTATAGAAATTCCGTTGCATATATTTTTTTTTCTCATGGTGACTCTGCTGATACGCTGTTTAGCTCTGTCGATATAAAAAATGCCGCGAGGTTGAATTTTCTATACTCGCTTGTCTCTCGTTCTTATAAAAATTCAAATATATACATATATATATTTTTTTTCTTTGGTGACTCTGCTGATACCCTGTTTAGCTCTGTCAATAATAAAAAAAAAATAAAAATATCTACATATTTCTGCCACGTGGATTTGGTTCCACTGAATTATGTCGTGACTCTGTCGCTGCGACTCTCTCGATGACTCTAAGGTAGTCCTACCGTTACCCTTGGCAAAAATTGAATTATTTATAAAATTTTTTTTATTATCATCATATATATATTGCACCAATAAAGAAAGAATCCCCAATTAATATTTCATATGTGAACATAAGTAAATGATATAATATAATGCGATCATATTATAATATAATATAATTGGTTAATTTTTTTATTTTCGATATCATAGGAAAGCAATAAAATTTTTTTTTAAATAATATTTTGAATGGCAAATAAATATGGGGGGGGCTTTAATCCACAAAATTAATCCCTACACTAAGCTTGCCTAACTAGTTTAAAATCTTTCTCGAGTTCCCTGCTCGGGCGCCATCTGTAAGGAAGTTTTCCAGCCTGGGTACACATCTCAGTCTATCCAGGGCTTTTAATTACAGAAAAATTTGTAAGAAAAAAACTCGAGACCTCTGGATTTTAAGCTAATATAGGCAAATGTGGGGAATAATTATTTATTTGACATGACAAAGGGACGACCAAAATAAACAATTAATGTTAAGACGCTCATTTGGGGTGAACACTGTACAAGGGGAAAATACACACATACTATGGCATGTACATTTAATATTATTTCGGTTAGGGTATTACCCGGACACCGAAATAAATATTAAATGACACTAAGTAGTCAGATGCGCAGTTGTTAACATTTCAGTTAGGGTATTACCCGGACACTGAAATGCTAAACAAATGGCATCATGACCACTGTGCTCGTCTACATGAAAACTACATTACAGTGGTTCCATGTTCATGCGCATTTAATATTGCTTCGACTAGGGTATTACCCGGATGTCGAATAATATTAAATGGCACTAAGTCGGCGCATGTACAACCACCACCATTTCAGTTAGGGTATTACCCGGACACTGAAATGGTTGCTGGTTGACATGCTGCCAACTGTACCATGGAAACACAACATTTATTTCTACGACATGCCCTTTTAATATCATTTCGGTTAGGGTATTACCCGGACACCGAAATAAATATTTAGTAGCACTAAACCTATTTTCCATATCTAATACTGTTTCAGTTAGGGTATTACTCGGACACTGAAACAGGCACTAGATATGAAAAAATAGGTTATTTAAACAACACTAAACACATTATTAGGACGTCACAATCAAATACGGAGAAAAAGGGGGAAGGATAAGAAATAAAGAAATAATGGCAAGGGTCACTGTTTCATATTTAATTTTATTATTTCTAACTCACATGTGTCTATTATAAAAAAAAAATGATGTATACTAGCTGCCTACGATCACACTACCCTAGAGGAAGAGAATAAGGTGGTAGTATCGTGGCCTTAAGGCCGACTTACCCGTTTCGGTGCATAGTAGGCGTTTTATAATTATAATTTTTTTATTATTATTTAATCCCGTGATGTCTGTGTTTAACTTCTATATGTTTTTATTGCTTGCTGGATTCTTTTTTTTTTCTTTACTTGGTTTCACTTTTTCTTTTACCTCACTGTCACTTTGATTGTTTCTATAACTTGGTATGCACTACTTGTCTGTCTGGACTTGACTTTCCGATGGTCATCCACTGAGTGATCTTACTATTATTTCTAACTCTAGCCTTTGCCCTAGTTTTTACCATTCTAAGATTTTGACGCAGCTGCGGGAAATGCGTGGCGCGTTCTGATTGGCTACTGATGAATCACCGTTATCCTACGAGCTTTTGGCGTACGTGACCAAACGTCTTAGCATAGCTATGCTGACACCGACTGTACCGACGGCGTGGCGGTTGGTGCGTCGGCGTCGCTGGCTATTGGAATGCAAAGGAGAGAAAAAAGGGAAATAGAAAATAATTGCTCTCTTGTTAGAAACTGTAACCTAATGATGAAATAGAAAACAATTGCTCTCTCTTGCTAGAAACGGTAACCTAATGTTGAACTAATCCCCTTTAGTAATTAGGGCATATCGATTCTGAGGGTTAGCTTAACGCTATTTATATTAATATATAAAAAATACCAAGATTTGTGATTCGTCAGACCGAACTCCGAACTGAAGAGTATATTTATCTTCGGGAATCAGACCGAACTCCGAACTGAAGAGTATATTTATCTTCGGGATGCGATTAATACTGGTGGAAAGTCACAGAAGATTGGTTAAATGACTATTCTTTCAGCAACATACCTCGGAAGGCCTCGACATACGCATGATACGCTCAAGATGCCATGTCGTATGTTCGCCATTATGGTACAGAAGATTTTTTTTATCACATTTATATGCAATCAGCACCGAATAGAAATTCCCTGGGCAATAACTAATTGATCATCATGAAATCACAGCCAAAGTCTTTTGAAAAAAGTTGAAATCTTTAATGGATTTTATTGTAAAACATTATGTGGAAACATTTATGAAAGTAAATCCTGGATTGCATGATGTAGTTATTAAGAACGTGTACCGTGTAATGGTAAGTGTTCGAAACGATATTCACGAACATTTATATCGGAAACAATTACTGGTAATGACGGTTATCCACTATATCATCTCCGAACGACAGTAATTAAAATTAGTAAAAAAAATGTTTTATTATCGTGCACCCCAATGATTCCGACTGATATTCCATTTGAGTTTAAATGACAACAGTTTCCAGTACGACTTGCATTTGCTATGACCATTAACAAGTCTCAGGTGAAAATCATTAGGTGTGTATTAATCTGGAAAACCCATGTTTCTCACAAGGTCAATTAAATGTGGCCTGTTCCCGTGTTGAAAAACCATCGGATTTGCTTTGATATCACAAAGCACTACACTGATTTTTATTAAACATGGGAATCATAATAATTAACAAAGATCATTTATATCTTTTGTCAGAACGAAATCTGTCGGGTACATTAGTAATATATAATTAATAATAAAAAATATATAGATTCTCAAGAATAATATTATAATTAATCATTAATATATTTACAAGTCTGACACTAGCGCGGGCTGTGAAAACAGGCAAACCGGGTTAGGCAAGTCGGCATCGAATATGCAAACGAACATCAGGGTTCGATCGAACACACGAACAAAAGAAGTGTGCGATCGAACCTAAATACAGAGTTTACATATAAAATACATAATTAAAAGCATTCCACATCGATATACATAAATTAATTCATTTAATACATTCCATATGTTTGGAGAGATGAGTTGAAAGTATGAAGATGAAAACTGGAAATGTAAGTGGACATTGGCCCGGGTGACGTCACTGGGAGCGAGCTCAGTTCGATATTGTTGTTGAAAATGTACAGCGAACGCACTCACGCGCAAATGCATAACGTAGCGGAGAGTGTCCAACGAACATACGCACGCCTGTGCGTAAGGCAGCGAAACTCAGAGAGCAGGGAGTCGCCTCGTGAGTGTGGTTGAAAGGGGGAGGTGAGTGGAGCTATGCATTCGCCTGCTTAAAGAGAGGGAGAATTCACTCTTGCGAGCGAAGATGTTATATGTGTGCGTCTTTCTGCGGCGAGCAACGGAAAGTTTAAGATACTGCAGAAATTTAATTATGGGCTGTCTGGGAAGTGGAAGTTTGGGAAATACTGAGGACTGCGTGGCGCTGGAGTAACGTTTAAATATGTTTATATAACTAAATATTTTCAATTTGATTTTTATTGAAAATTTATTTATTTTTAAATATAATGTTATATGCCGACTTCCAAGACCAGCTTTAGAACTAAGACTTAGACTAAGACTAAGACTGTACAATAATTAAGGTTATGCAAAAGCTACATGTGTATTCGTACGCCATCTTCCTAGCTTGCTGGATTTCCTGAGTAAAAAAATATAATAGCAAGGGGTTCTTAAGTGTTTCCACTTAAGTTTCATATCCTCTGTATTATTGCTTGTGTTTTTAATCCGGAATTTTTCGTGTAATGTTTTGTGTAAACGTTCTATGTCAGCTATTCCATTTTCACTTACTAGTTATCTTAAAAACTACATTTTCCTTTTTAAGACAATCGTGGATTGCTAGACTCATGAAAGAGAAGTCTCTATCTGTTGACTTGTGGCATTCCCATGTCATTAAATATTTTGATCACGGCTCGTTTTCTAGCCAATCTCGGCATTTGACTTCTATAAGGGAAGCTCAATAATAGAATTTACAACAATACACGAAAGGAAAGTTCTGTTTTTAATCATGTAAAAATGTATGACATATATTTCTCTTATTGTAAGCAATTCTGGGGAACTTCAAATGGTAAGTTTATATTACGATGTTCCGATTTGCTTAAATTGCAAATATCGCAATCATTTATTACGTTTTGAATTATTTCTGAAAACTTTGGACAATAGAATTTTTGTTTAAAATTTATTTCATCTTCATTGATCCCTGAGTGAAGGGTATGCAAATTAATTTTTAGAATAATTTCTTTTACTTCATATGTCAAAACATCTTGAAGTATAGTTGAAGTTTTATTAGTTTATATTGAAATATATACTCGTAGAAATATACAAAAATCGGCTTCATCCTCCATAAACATAGCGCTATTTCATGTTGTGAAAAATTTTATGAATATATTCAATTGTAGTTTTAGTTTTTGAAAAATAGTGTTCCACAGTTTTATCACTTCGGCTTGACTTTACAAATTTAACTTGTCAATTAAAAAGTTTAGTGGTCTTTCTGTTATTTGGATTCAGCTATGGTTATCCTCTAATGCACTGTGAATCGTTGCCATAGTTGTATCGCTGTTATTTAGAATAATTTCTGCAGATGAATTATTGTCAAGGCATCGTCTCCTGTCTTTGACTGTATTTTATATTGAAGTCAAACTAGCTAAGTTTCATTTTCCATCGATGGAGTTTCATGTTTGGTTCTCGAATAGTATTAAGCCAAACTAGAGGTTTGTGATCACTTAGATATAGTTGCCCAAACGATTGCCAATAACTCGTTTTCTATGGTACTATAATTTTCCTGAGAGAGATCTTGGGATAAAACGTCTCCAATTGCGTCATTACATACTCTCAAGGTGATAAGCTTTGCAATGTGAGTAAATCCAGGAATAAATTGTTGATAAAACCAACACAAACCCAAAAATGACTTGATCTGCTTTTCTGCGGTTGGTAATGAAAAATTTTCTCCTTATACAATTTCTTATAGTTTTATTTGGTACTTGGGCATACACGGATGAATTTACCCGATTGTTTTCTAGGTCTGACTTATCTGAAATAATGATTTCCATTTAACTGTTTCATAAAATTTCCTTTACAGTTCTTCTAAAGGGGTTTGCGTGTTGTATTCACCAACCTTTAGCTGTAGCAATGAGTTCGGAACGTGTTGCCTTATAATGCGTTGTGTCATAGATGGTGCTGCTCTGCCTTTGCTCGTCAGTGTTATAAAGGCCAATTATATAATCTTCTCGAAGTAAAGAAACACAGACTGCCGGTATGTCCCTCAAATGGTGTGATTTGCCTTAATTGTGAAAGCAATTGTCCCAAATCCTGGTTCTTCTGCGGTTTCCTTTTATTATTTCGTCCTATATGGTAATCTGATTTTTCTTCTTTGTTTGCCGATTAAATATTTTCAATTTGATTTTTATCAATATAATAATTTAATTATTTTTAAATATAATGTTGTTCGCCAGCTGTACAATACTTGAAGTTATGCAAAGCTATATTCGTAGGCGTACGTGACAAAAAGAATATTAGTTGTTGTTTTGGTTGTTTTGTTTATCGCTAGCTTATGTGTTTACAACATGTGCTTAAACATAGAGCTTTTGTATATTACAGGATACCGAAAAGTATATTGGATTTATATAGACGTAATACAAACATGTATCTGTGTATATGCATTTATTGGTGTCTGTAGCATTCCATATGTTTATTAATTTATTATTAATTGCTGGAATTAATATATGTGTATATGTACAGCGCCACAGGTGTGTATGGTTTAAGGGTTATATATTCTGGGTATGCGGCTAAACAAAAATATATGTTTATATTATAAGGGAGCGGCTTTTCAACATTCATTTTAAATACGTAGTTACAGAAGTTATAGAAAGGATGGGAATTAAGTAACCTTTGTTATTAGTATATAAGTATGGATGGTGACGATGCCAGAGAGTGGTGGATGCGGGGGTATGAGAGTGTGTGCGTAAGCAGAAGTCGAAGGCGATCGCAAAAAAGATATTTACATCATGCATAGCAACAGGCAAGCTGTGTGGCGCGGTCGGCAGAGAAAACCGGCCAAAGAAGAAAGTGATGGAAAGTGTGAGGTGGCGAAATGAAACTGGCAAGGGGACTGCGTTCTACCACACGTCCTGATCGAGTCAAGATGTCTATACGGACGCACGGGTAAGACCATTATTATAAGCTAGACGGCGAAGTACAAGGTTCAAAATATGAATTGAAGTTAAAACAGAGTCAAGTAGCGAAGAAAAGTGGAGGCCTTTGGAAGCAACAAGAAAACTGGACACCTAAAGGTATCCTGTCTACGACTCAAGATGTATAAACAGAATTGTTTGGTGACGGCTACAATACTAGGAAATAGTCCTTCGAAGCCTAGGAGTTGATCCTAGCAGAATAACAAAGATAAGACGAATTTCCTAGCAAAGTTAAAAACACGACTAGTAGAATTCCTAGTAAAAATTAGTAAGACTAGCTTAGGTTATTCCTAGCACAGTAAGGAAACACCAGAAGTATTTCTGGCACAGTGGGGGAAGACTAGGAGAATTTACTGACGGAATATAAGGAGAATAGCAGATGAAAGGGGTACTTAAGCAAGACTAGGAGCCACTTGTTTTTCATTTTGCACTTATTTTCCATTTTGCGAGACGGTATTATTCGACTCTTAAGATTGCCTTATAATATTCCCATTTGGCATATGGTCATACGCGAGGTCGAATTTACCTTCTATGATTTTATTTTACATATTGCCTAACCTTTTAAGTATAAGTCCAGATACTCTATATACCTGGAGTTGAAGCACCTTTACAATACTTATATAATATCTTTTTGAAATCATCATGCAGCTTCCTCGTGGGCTCAAATTTCCGCCTTTAGCGATGCCGATGCTATCGATCTTCGCACAGGTTACTTTAGTGTTTTTTTAAAAAGTGATTTTGCCCGTCTCTTTTTACTTGCCATTTTTATAATTTTGCAGGAGATATTATAAAATTGGTTAGATGTTTGTAACGCATTGAAATATACGTATCCGACCACAGAAAGTATATATTCTTGATCATCATCAATAGCCGTGTCGATATAGCGATGTCCGTCAGTCCGTCTGTCTGTTTTTTCATACTTAGTAGACCTAAAATTTTAAGCTAAATGGTTGAAACTTCGTAGATAAGCACTTTAATTCATCAAGCAGATTAAGTATGAAAGTCATGTATAGTCGGATCAGACGACTATAAGATATAGTAAATTGACTTTAAGCGCAACAACCTAAAAAAAAAAAAAAAAGTAGGGTAAACACACGCTCTAACCCGTAACAAAATAAATCTTTTTTATTTTTTTTTTTTTGTCATTCGTTTCAAATTGGATAAGAAAGATCTGAAATGAGATCAAGTTACATCAGCCGAATATACAACAAAAATCAAAACGAATGTGAAAGATACAAAAAGCAGTTGAATTGTGTTGTTGCAGCGAGCGATATTTAAAACATCAATTCCATGTGCGTACTACATAAGCACTTGTATGCTGAAATAGCTTAACAACATTGAAGCAACATGGTGGCGTAAAAGGTAAAGAGCAAATTTAAACATTTAAAGTGTGAGATTGAATCCAAGTAAAAAAAAATTTTTTGTTTGCTGCAACAAAACAAATTAATTGCTATATATGGCAAATAAACGGACTCGCAACTTATAAGTTTAACGGTGTTGTAGGTATATAAGCGTGGAAGGCCCGGGTTAAATACCGGGGTGATTCCAGGTGATTTTTCTTTGCTTCATCAAATTAAGTCGTGTTTTCTTTTGCGCTCCTGCTTGAATTTGATTTCATTTGCTTTGATGTTCTATTCAAATTCGGTTCAAGAACTATTTCGCGATTATTAAACTTTGTTCTTAAACATTTAATCAAAGCTATTATTAATTAGTGCATCACTCACTAACAAAACTACAGCTTTGATGTTTTGTAGGCATATACTTAAATTTCCGTTACTGCTTAAATTCTCTCTTACCTATACATTGCACGCAATGACTTTTGCAGGTGTAACCGTTTTTGTTGTCATCAGTTAATTTCTACCTTTGTCTCTAGCTAGTTCTTGCTGCAGACTGGTCTTTGCTGTTCTCTTGTAAAACTATAGAGGCTGCCATTGGTTTCTTCTATTATTCTATGTCTCCGCTTTATGTTGCATGTTCCATGAGTGACCCAGATAGTGTCTGCGAGCTGTTATAGTTAACACGTGAGTTGTCTACCTCAAAAAATATACTTCAAAAAGTATAAATAATCTAGTCAGCCGTCAGATTTTTCTCGATCAAATTTTTTGCTTATTACATAGTTGCTCGATCAAATTTTTCAGCGCCTAATACACAATGCTGTGAAGATTACATTAGGCGCTGGAAACTACTGTTTTCTTGTGATCATGCACCCGTCTTTATACGATAAAGCAACCGATGATCAAGCCATTGTTGATATGTTTGCTGATTTTTCCAAAACGAACTATTCCTCCAAGAGCCATCGAGTCAACCCATCATATCCCTTTCAGTTGAAATTGGGTCTTGAATCCTGTGATCGATGAAAGCTCGCTTCCCAGTGCGTTAACTTCACTTAAGCCTGGTTACTCATCATGACCTGATACCTGGCTACATTGTCCGCTATTCCGAAGGCTTTTGAGAACATTATAACTTCCCAATTGCAACATTGTGTAGTTCTTTTCTTTCTACCACTGACCTTCTTGAGTTTTCTTCTTGAGCGATCAATGGATTCATGAATGCATTACAAACTTATGTCGTTTATACCGTCTTCAGTAAGGCCTTTGATTCTTTTAGGCATTCACTAATTTTGCACAAGCTAAGCAAACTTGGGATTCCCCGCCTTTTGCTTAGTTGGGTTTTCCAATATCTGACTGACCGTACTCAAAAAGTCCTATTTGGGGGTGCCACTAGTTAGCCATTTAGGATCGTTACTACCTTGTTTATAAATAACATTCCTTCAGTAGTAACTAGTTCTCGTGTGCTCATGTACGCTGACGATTTTATATTTTGTCTTCGACCCAGGTTCCCCCATTCTGCTCCAAGCAGATATAAGCAACTTGCAGATCTAGTGTGAAACTAACATGTTAAACTTCAACGTTTCAAAATGTAATGCCATGACATTTCATAGATCCACCTTCCAATCAGTTACATATTATCTTAATAATACTCCATTGAAACGTCTGAACTAGATGAATGATTTGGGTGTACTCATGGACTACTAATTTCTATTTCATTCACTAAAGCCATGAGTGTTCTTGGTTTTGTCAAGCAATGGTCGAAAGAATTCGATGATCCTTACACAACCAAAGCCCTATTATTTCAGTGGTCCGCCCCAGTCTGGAGTATGGATCATGTGTTTGGTCCCCTTAATATGAATCACTCGAAGAAAAAATTTAATCCGTCTAAAAGCTATTTCTGATTTTTGCGCTTCGTCGCCTAAACTGAGATCGAAATTTTAACTTACCCTCGTACTCTGATATATCTTTCCTCCTTACTTAACAGTATAGTAATGGTACTTTGTATATACATAAGCTTTTAAATGGACAAATTCCCCTCATTTACTTAATCAGGTCAATCTATCTGTACCTTCTTACTCTAACTCGCTGCACCTTTAACTATACCTTACATGAAGCTTTTCGAGTTTTTTGTTCCGATTACAACCGCCTCCTGTAATCGGATTAGAGCTTTCTATTTCTTAACTAAAAACTTTTATTTTT
This sequence comes from Drosophila neocordata, assembly GCA_018903615.1. Taxonomy (NCBI): domain Eukaryota; kingdom Metazoa; phylum Arthropoda; class Insecta; order Diptera; family Drosophilidae; genus Drosophila; species Drosophila neocordata. The sequence goes on from JAEIGI010000034.1 coordinate 73,965, forward strand.
AACTATCTAGCTCGAACTACGAGCTAACCAACTTCTTGTAATTATTATTTTAATTGTTGTCCGTTGTCGACGAAAATTTTGCATGCCGTCTGATAGGGTTCGCGCGTAACAAGCATTGTTCTGGTAATGCTATAAGTATTGCCTTCAGAGTTGTAAATAAGAATTTAATAGCGTTGGTAATTTTAAACGTAAGATGTCTGTCTATCCATCCTGTTTATCTTTTGAAAATAATAATAGTGGTTAATTTAGTGAAACCTGTCTACTCTCTTGATCTTAATGGAATACCAGGTTGTGTTCTCAGATTTTGCGCCTAGGATTTATGTAAGAGAATTTTTTAATTTTTTGTCAAATTTTACACTTTCCCAGCTATCTGGAAGGAATCCTATTAGTTCCATTTCACTTAAGCGGTAAGAAATCGGAAGTATCTAAATATTGGTGTATTTCAAACTGTCCGATATTATTATTTAAATCACTATTTTCCAGATCAATCCTAATCCTAATGAGATGAATGATTCTGGTGTGCAGATGGACCGCAAATTAAATTTTAAGATTCATATTTCCACTACTACAAGCAAAATTCTTTTCATCTCACTGGACCGTTCAATTTTAGAATATGCTTTTAGCGTATGGTCACCTCAGTACGAATCACACCAAGCAAGAATAAAGTCCATTTAAAAACAGTTTTTGCTATTTGGTCTTCGTGTTCTGAACTGGGATCGTAATGTTAAATTTCCATTGTACAATAGTAGATTTATTTTACTTGGCTTCCCTCTATTACTAATCGTGACTTATTTATGATTAGCCAATAAACCAAATAAATCTAACATTTCCTTGGAGACCTTATAGAAATTATATACCTCTATCACGTTCACCTTTCCGAGTTCTTTGTTCTGATTATAGTCGCATTTATCATATAATCAGTACAGAGCTCTCTCTTCTTATACTAAAAACTAATATCCTTTCATATTGAGCTCATAACTGGGTTTAGTTCTCGTTTTTGTCTGTATTTGTGGGCTGCCCCCCTGACTCAAGCCTTACGTTATGCGGCTTGCGCCCCTCGGTCGGTAGGGCGGAAAGTGAAAACGCAATTTTTTCGTTCTTAAAATATTTCTACATAAATATAAATGTTGAATATTCAAAACAATAATACTAGACTCTTATTTTAGTTTTAGAAGAAGTAATATAGTTAGTCATATCTTCCGTCTTGTTTTAATTTTTCGCTTGCTGCTTGTCGTCAGGTTTGTCAATCAATAGCTAAAATTTCATTGAAGACGGGCAATTAATAGATATACCTATTCATTTTGGAATAAAATGACAAGTGCGACATTGCGTAATAAGAGTTTGTGAGAGTGCGTTTGCTGCTGCGGCTTCCCCTTCTTGGTATAAGGCATACTTAAAGTTTGTAGAGACAACTTCCATGTTTCATTTATCATAATTCTGGGTTTATGATTTACTTTTGCTAGAGGCCATTTTTATAAATGGAATTTTCCTTCAAAAAGTTAATCTCAGTAAACACCGAATTGACAATAGATAGCTCGATAACTCGCATTCCTAGATTTTCTAGAAGACTTCATACTTTATAATGCTTTAGCAAGTGTAGCACATGCGCATTGGTGAAATGGAAATACCCTTTTATTGGTTTTTTATTCTTCCTCCTGTAAACAAGAAAGTGGTTACTAGTAAAACCGATAAAAATATCTTAAATATCGTAAATATCGGGCATAAAATGTTTAAAATTTTACGATTAGAAATACTTTTGCTATAATTAAAATGAACCAAAGTAGATATCTCCTATATTAAAAACAAACAATTTTTATTTGAAGACATGAATTTTAGGTAAAAGTCGATAATTACATTTGGACAAACAAAATGTTTAAAAGTAGAAATGACTGTAATGGTGCTTATAAGTGTACAGTTCGGTTGCTAGTTGACTCAGACGTACTAGAATGTGAATTTCAGGTGAGTTCTGGGGGTATTAAATATCCCAATACATAAAAAGATATTTTCGTATACATACATATGTAGCTATGAACATACATACATATCATAACAAGTATGCATAAGTTGAATAAAGTGAGTTTAAGTGAGGGTGGGTCAATAGAACCAAGACTTTTTGCATAAAAACTGGTTTTTCAGGAAAAAAAATTTTAATTTTCTTAAATCGTTCTTAAAAATTAATACTTACATTTTCAAACTTTGTTTCCAAAAGACGGAACATCGAACGCTAAACAGAATGGAAGATTTTTGGTTGATCAGTTGATTCCTAATTTATTTCATCCGCACGCATATGCACATATGAACATATGTACAGTTTGTCAAGTAATTGTTTGCAAAACGAAAAAACTCACACATATTCATTCTTAACCTTACATTTAATCAACTTACATTAGCTTTTTTGAAAATTTTCTTTTTGTTTATCATAGATTTAAGTATACTTTACATATAAAAGGCATAAAACATTCAAACTTTCATACACAAGAGTATAAAAAAGCATGAAAAAGAAAAATCGGCGAATTTCACGCTGTCAAGTAATTCTTTGCAAAATGCAAAGACAATACAAAAATGAGCCGTAACTGTGAAACGGCACTTCAAATTCGAAGAAAAACGAATTTGTGCGGCATGGCAATCCAATCACCAAATTATTTATTTTGGATTTGGCATCTTTACGTTTAATATCTTACCTAATTAGATTAATTATGCAATGCAATTTATGACAACTTGGTTGAGTTAGTTTATTCCCACCATACTAAGGAAAAACGACCAAACGAACTGGAATTCCTGAAATTTATGACCTTCAAAGCCTTATAAACTTATTGCTCCGACGTCTTCAGGCTGTTAAAGAAGCAGGTGACAGGCATACCAAATATTAGTTTCAAAAAAGTTATATTTTCTTAGTTTTACTTGAACGTCAAAAAATTGTTTGCATTTTGCAAAGAATTACTTGACAGCGTGAAATTCGCCAATTTTTTTTTTCATGCTTTTTTATACTCTTGTGTATGAAAGTTTGAATTTTTTATGCCTTTTATATGTAAAGTATAAAAGGGCGCGAAGATAGAATAAACATAGTACAAATAAATTATTATTAAATGAAATGGTATAAAAATGGTTAACGTAACATTTAAAATAAAATAAATTCGCACGAAAGTGAAGAAATATCTCTATACTTACTAGATTTTCATTTTTTAACTATGATTTCCGGCTGTGGCGATAGTGGCAGTAATGGTAGTAGCAGCTGCATCAGCATCAGAGCATATGGTAATGATTTGGGAAACGACTTAAGCAGCAACATTTAAAACAGTAATTACAAATATGTTTAATAAGACTTATACCAGACTGTTGAAGTCGCACAGCAAAAAAAAAAACAATTTAGACTTTTGGCAACAAATTAGGTTTTAACTTAACTTTAAAAATTTATTTTTATTATTTAAATACCAATATTTAGGAATATATTTTAGCAGGAGGCGTGAGCTTAAGTTTTGAGCTATGTGATTTAAATTTGGTGAATTAATATCTTTAACGAAATCAATTTTTTCTGTACAAAAAATACAAAGAAACCAGCGAAAAAATTTATCAATTGTTTTCGTTTAACCCCTGCATTTGGCGAGAAAAATATATACAAGTCATAGATATTGTATATTTGTTACCGTTCACTAATGTCCATATTTCACAAGTAGGAGCGGGTGTTTTTAATATTTAACTTCAAGCTTTATTGATCCAACGCAGACTAAATTTTTAAGTACAAAATATTCTTGGATCAAGTTCACCGCATGCCAGCAGTGATAAATTTGCAAGGCAGGCAGAAATATAGTTGTAGTTTTGCAATCTGTGCTGAGTTTGGCCCAAAGACTTATTACTATATATATTATTTTTTTTATAATTATTCAATTTTAAGTATAAACTTAACACAATATTAAATTGTTTAATTTATATGCTGAAATATAAAATTAATGCAACATTAAATTGTTTAATTTATATGCTGAAATAGTGGGAGCGCGATATTTTGAATTGGTTATGTTGTAAGTGCAGCTCAGCAACAGCGTGTTTTCGATTTTCGGCTATTTTTAAGTTTATCATTATTTTAATGATTTTTTATAGCTACTTTGGTTTTATATATGTACATATGTTTAGAGAACTTGCTGTAATATTAAAATGGTTAGATTGTCAGATTAAGCATTGCAAGTAGTTTCGCAATTTTTAAACTGACTTGAAAATATCAAATCTGTATTAAACTGATTTCTTGGTTTAATTTTTTTTATGCTGGCATATCAAGATACACCGTTGATATCGGATATTTTTATACAATATAGGATCCCTCAGAAAAAACGGAGCAAACTCCAAGTAAAACAACAAACCAAAAAAAATAGTAAGGAACGGGCGCTCATTGCTAAAATTAACCAGAAATGCTGAACAAAGAAACTTAACAACAGGTAGAACAGTTCCCAATACTTCCAATGCACTCGATACCTTTCAAGGGCGTGGTCTAAGGAGACATACTACACTGCCCTACTTCGAAAACAATTTTAATATCTAAATTTGTTTTAAAATTAGAATTCAACAACAAATTTATTCCAAAACTTTAAGACTAAAATCTAAAACTATCTAATTATCTCACCAAAAAAATCTATGTGATTGATAATAATACAGGATAATAACTTCGGACTAGGTTGACATACTCGTATTCTTTTTCTGAGTATGGTTTATCTTTGCTTTTTTACACACGGCCTAATGTTGATAACTAATTGCAGGGATAACAAGAGGGATAATTTCATTTATGAAGAAAAATATACCATCACGCGTTGATTGCAGAGTAATTGAATAGACGAGAGATGCTTGAGTACTGATTTTATTAGGAAAAATGTCGAGTTTATATACACGATTTAGGATCAAGGGAGTCACCTGTATATTTAGGGTGTCTTATTCGTAGGGAAAATGTGATAGTGTGGGTAATCACAGTATGGGGGTGTGAATTTGTTGTATGTTGTATGAAAATATAGTGTGAGTACTGTGTATATGAAATATCATTGTAATTAGTTCTATTCTAAGAAAAACCTGCATTGATGGCTACACCAACTAAACGTAAATTACACCAGAACTTTTTAGAACGTAACTACGTTTGCTGGGACCTAATTTCTTATCAACCGATAAGTTGGCTTAATCCCTCAAAAATTATTTGGGTGCTTGGTACGATGGTCTCTCGCAAGAAGTTAGCGCAAACTATATCCCGTCGGGTTCGTCTGGGATGACCATTGGCATTATACCTCAATGGTAATGCGATGATTGAACCTTTTAAACAAATTATCCTTTAGCATTTACAAAATTAGAATAACCATTTAACTCTTCATTTTTCCATAAAATGAATAACCATTTACCTCTTCATTTTTCCATAAAATGAATAACCATTTAACTCTTCATTTTTCCAAATGAATATGAAAAATTAATTGGAGATGTAAATCAAATTAAATTTAATTTGTCTCACGCAAATCCCGAGTTGTCGGGACACAAAAGTATCAGCAAGACAATAGGGTTAACCTTTGGGATGCGGAGGTGCTGGGAAAAAAGCACATGTTTACCTTCTGGGTTATTATTTCCGCAGAACGGAAATAATAAAGGCGATGGATGAAAATGTTTCTATTCAAGTGTTCCAGTATCACATCATACCTAGGATGCAGCTAAATAAGCATGTGGTTCGGTTTATCCAAGATTCAAAAAGAGAACGAACCTCAGAAATTTATTTTTTGATATGGCTAAATACTAGCATTAGTAGTTATGCAAGGTGCTGTCAACGCCATTAGTGTTGTATTGATACTTAAAGTATAGATTACGCCTAGGTTTCAAATAGATTGCTGACGTGGCTTCCGTTTTTTGTGTATCGGCGAAAAATACTTAATAATTCAACCAAATTTTAACGTAATTAGAATATTATTTTTTTGCGACCATTACATGATTGCACAGTAGTTGACTTAACTTTTGTCTAGTTGGTTGAATACGGATTTTACTAGGAAAACTTTAGAGTTTTTGTACATCATTTTAAGCGATAGCGGATCACACGTGTGCTTGGGGGTCTTATTTTTAGAGAATAAATGTGATGGTGTGATGAAACATAGTATGGGGGGCAATTTTGTTGTATGAAAATATCGTGTGAGTACAGTACATATAATATGAATTTGGGTTAGTATTATTTATATTATTATTTTAAGTTAACATTACTTGCTCGTCCATCCCACGACAATCCACATGGCGAAGTTCTTCAAACGCTTGGATTATATCCAGCACGTCTAATTTTTCTGTCTGATAGTGACATATTATGTGTTCACGGTGATTTTGATTTACCGGAAATATCCCCTGCTGTTAAATCTGTTCTGTTGTTGCCTTCTATATTATACTGTTTGATTGATGGGTTTTTTTGAGTTACCTTTGACTGAGATAAATCCTGTCCGTAATAAAAATAAAGAATCCTTGATGTTCCTATTTCTAATAATACACTTAGTTAGCTTTTTTAACGAAGTAGGGCTGAGGAGTCGCCTCACAAGCTCCCCTTGTTTTCTCGTAAGCTCGTAAGAAATCCTTACCTTATCTTAACTGCAACTTACTTGTTAAATACAATTGCAATAGAGCACTTCAAAATACTAAAAAGAAAAATTAGTAACATTTAAAAGTGTTCGGTTCAGTTGCGAATATTTATCAAAAATTCAGAAAAAGAAAATTTGAACAAAAAAAAAAAGCAAGATTGTTATTGATTGCAAGAGATGTCATAGTTAATGAAACAAAAACGAATTGCCAACAATTTGCAATACTAAATAACACTACGAATAACGAGAATTTTAATCTTTGTAATGTCCTGAACAAAAGTAAGGATTGTCAGAATAGAGACCCATATGATCTCCCGAATGCGAGTAAGGTCAATGTGGCATCCTGAATGAGAGTAAGAATTATGCCAACCCGAGTGAAAGTTAGGATCATGGTAAATGTGGCATCCTGAACAAGAGTAAGGATTTTTTTATAGTGAACTCAATTGTGAAGGTTACGGCAGTATACGGAAATCTCCGATTATTTTGAATTAGTTGTTCAGTCTAAAGATGTTTCAGTTTAGGCTAACTTTAATAATAATCAAAGTGATATTTAATAATAATAGTTAAGAATAAGCCATTGGAATAATACAGATTTTTTAACAATTGTTAAATTAATATTCAGAACCTAACAATTGTATCCCTAAGTCTTTTGATGAAATCAAGAATAGACAGAATAAAGCAAGCTTGGAAATAGCTATACGGAAAGAGTTAGAGTCTCATTATGAAAAAAAGAAAACAAAACATTGACTATTGTGGATAAACCTGAAGATAAAAACTTAATTGATAACATATCTTATAAAATAAAAAGCGAGGCAAGTAGCTCGTAACTTTACTTGGGAGTATATGCTCGTATAAAAGTCGATGAAACCTTTAGCCCAGTGGCAAATTTTTAGCATATATTAGATCTTTCAAACCAATTTAATTTACAAGTTCATCAAATGGAAGTTAAACTGATTTTTTTAATAGTGAATTGAGAGAGCAAATTTTTAAAGCTTCTTTTGGACGTTGACGCGTAACGCAGTAAGTTCAAGTGGTCCAAGCGACACCAGGGCAATGCCTGTTACGCGCGAACCCTAGCAGACAGCATGCAAAAAAAAACAATGTCGCGTGAACAACAATCTACAATTAAAATATTAATTACAACTAAATACGAGCTAGTTAAGAATAAAAGTTTTAAGGTGAAAAATAGAGGGCTCTGCTCCGATTGCAAGATAAAGGCGTTATAATCAGAATAAAGAACTCGAGAAGGTTCATGTAAAGTTTAATAAGAAATGCAGCGAGTTAAAGTTAGAGGGAGGTACAGTTAGTTACAGGGAGTTAGTCAACAAGGTACAGATAGATTGACCTGATTAGGTAGATTAGGGGAATGTATTTGTTCATTTAATAGCTTGTGTATAAACAAAGTACCAAGCATTACTCTCTAGTACGGAGCAAGATTACTTAGAAGGAGTTGTGAGGAATATATATTAAAAATATATATACCTCATAAAGGCGGCATATATAAATATATATAAATTCATAAAAGCGGCTAATAATTCAAAAAATTTTTGTCCCAAAAAGCAATTCAAATATCATCATAGAAGCGTGCGTTTGTATGTTTGAATCAAACATATAAACGAACATTGAGGTTCGATTGAACAAGAACAAGAGAAATGTGCGATCGAACCGAAAGCAAAAATTCAAACATGAAAATCGCGTGATTTAAATCGGCCAACATAGTTACAAACATAGTTACATATGTTTGGAGAGTGAGGGATACTGCAAGGGCCGAATATATGCGAATATGTAAATAGAAAACAGATGAGAGTAATTGTAGGTTGGCTCGCGTGACGTCACTGAGAGTGAGTTACATTGGGAGGGCATAGAACCGCAACAGCGAACACACCCACGCACAAGTGCGTAAGCTACCGACTCACGAGACTTAGAGAGTCGGCTCATGCGTATAGTCGAGCGGGGGAGGCAAGGGGTTGCATTTTGGCTGTCGGCAACATAAAAGTGATCGGGCTTTCAAATGTGTGGGTGGATTGGGAGCAGGAATGTTCGCAAGTAACGGAGAGTAGGCGAGGCCGCGGTATGTAACAAGTTCAAAGCAGAGGTTTGAGAAGCGCTGGAATTGTTGGCGCTAAATTTGTATCATATATATAATTATATATAATGTAATAGTACATAATACATTATTATTTATTATATATATAGCTATAATTTATATATATAGTTGACATCATTATTGTTCATGTGGATTAGTTAATTACGTATCAACAGAATATAAACGCGTATATATATATAATTATATAATATATATAATTATTTAAGTATAAAAGATTCAAGGAGGGAAGTATTTAATCATTATACACTATATTTAAGTATATAAAAAAAGGGCGGAAAATTAGGCATATGTCAAACATTGGTAAATAGTATATAAGGGTGGATGTTGGCAAAGATAGAGAGCAACAATTGTAGCAGAGAGGCGTATGCGTATTTTCACCATACATGGTAACAGGAGAGTTGCGGTGCAACGGGCACATAATCCCACCACGCGTCCTCCCTGGGTCAAGATGCCTATAAATAGACACGGCTGAGACACAGAGGATGATCAGAAAGCAAAGTAACCCAACAAGGAGGCAATCAGAAAGCGAAGAAACCCAGCGAGGTATCAGTCAGCAAGTGAAAAAGTAACAAAGTGGAACATACAAGCGAAACAGCAACGTGAAGGCGTGCCAAAGCATATCAAAGGACACCCATACGTATCCTGGCTACAAAGTGAAGATTTAGATACGGATCTGTTTTGGTGGCATGTAGAAAGATTAGGAGCTATTCCTAGCATTGCGAGTGGAGCAGATAGTCTCAGCACAAATGTTCGTATATGGGAACATGCAACTGGAAAATTATGGAGAGCAGTATGCAGCCGTTGAAGAAGGGAAAACATCTGCCGCCAACGCTCCAAAGCGAAAGATTGCCACCCCATTGTCACCCCATCACTGGGCAACTACACTAATAGTCCGCCACTACCACGAAAAATGTTATCAGATCAATCAAGAAACAACCATAAACGAGGTGAGACAAAAATATTTTATCCCAAAACTAAGACCTCTTCTTAAAAGAATACGCCGAAGCTGCCAACGATGTAAGCAGGAAAGAGCCCGATCTGTTCCACCATTGATGGCACCGTTGCCTGGAGCAAGATTGGCTGCTTTCAAGCCAGCGTTCACCTACGTGGGCATTGACTATTTCGGACCGCTCACAGTCATCAATGGACGGAAGGCGTTAAAACGATGGGGAATGATAATAACTTGCCTCACCATGCGAGCAATAAGCATCGAAATCGTCCATAGTTTTACAACAAACTCATGCCTGATGGGTTTGCGGCGTCTCATTGCACGTCGTAGGATACCGAAAGAAGTCTACAGTGACAACAGAATCAATTTCCGAGGAACTGATGCCTTTCTGAGAGAGAAGCTTCATCTAGAAGACTCCGATATGCATCAACCATTGGCAAAGCGAGGAATAGCCTGGTTCTTTAACCCGCCCTCGGCTCCACACATGGGTGGCGCCTGGGAGCGTTTGGCCCGCTCTATCAAATGCGTATTGTATCGCATTATTCCGAATCAAAATCATCAGCTGGTGGACTTACATACATACACGTACGCAATGGAACGCAGAAAAATAAATCGCATTTTGGCTGCAACCGGACGTATTTTTGTCAAGAAGCTTTTGTTAAAGGACAGAGGACGCTTGAGTGCAACAAAACCATCTCAAACGAATAGTCAACAATGATGATAGTCTCGGTTTTATGTTCTAGTTCCGCTTGAAAAGCGACAGTAAAACAAGCATTCCGCTGGAATTGCATGATAAAAAAAACAGGGAAGGAAAAATATGAATTCCTTAAGGCAGTTGCTAAACCGCTAAGAGACAAATATTTTAAACATAGCATTACGCAAAATATATACATATAGTTTAATATGAAATGATAAAAAAAAAGGCGTGTATCTTATGCTTTTAAGTCGAAAATTTTTTTTTTACATCATTACCTCATTGATATTTTACAAAAGATTTAAAGGTGTGCGCAAGAATCAAATTAAAGCGAGTCGTCGGATGAAGGACTTTGTCGTTTTTAACTTAGTGTAAGTGTGGAATAATTTTATTTTAATGTACAAGTCTACGCTGATTATATTAGAAAACCAACTAGAGCTCGACCTAGCTGAATGATTTTAATAATTTGTTAGTATTTGCTATTAATTTATTTGTTGAACCTCTTATACCCTTATGACAAATAACAATTTGCTAATATTATAAAATGTTTCGTAGATCTATGGCCCTGAAGAATTCCTAGAGGATTGGAAGGTCGTTTCGTTGAAGTCGAGTTCTATTACTCAATCAAGTTAGTGAATTAACTAGTTCATTCGGATGTGCTGTAGATCGGAACATTTTCGTTCCGGATGCTAGTTTGAAGAATCATAGAAAGAGCCACTCTCTATGGTTTCAATATTGCTCTGGCCTACATTTCCCCAAAATATAGAGCCGTTCGTTTAAATAGGTTTTATTACTGAGTTGCAGAAAAGATCTTTCAGTTCCAGGCACAAAGAAGATCGTGCGTTGATTAGCCAATGTCGATTACTTTGAGGTTTAGCTGCATGTCCTTACGTCTTCCAGTTTGGGACACTATTCGGATGCATTTAAATTTCTTTAATCTAAGCCAGTTTGTTTTATAATTTACTAGGCTGCCTGGATGCTTTGAACTTGTGTCGTTCTCAGGCTACGCGTAATTGTCTCGGTGACTGCGAATCTAATTAGATGTTGTTGCTTGCGTTGATCTGTCTACCTGTATGTTGAATTGTCCTTTGAGGCAAAACATATTTTATTTGCCGGGTTGATGATTGTGTTGTGTATCTTGCAGTAGAGTGCAGCCACTGAATGCAGTTGCTTGTGGGCATTGTTCTGTGCATCTATTGTGAGGAGTGTTTTATATCAATATCATTACAGGAACAGTGCTAGATCCTGTTTGTGTGTGGAAATACCGTTTAAATTGCAGATGCTTAAGCGTAGTGATGACATTATTTATTAAAGTCCATCAGTTTTTGGATTCGGTTTCGAATAAGTTTCAGAATTCAGTTTTGCAATAAAGTCATAAAATTAGTTATATTTTGATTCAGCGATATTAACAGCGTTTATATCCCGTTAGCTACTTCCTGGCCAAGTACGGTGGAGCTCTAAACCGCATTAAATAGTATATTAGTATAGATATCCATATTGATAACAATATCGATATCCATATCGATATTCATATCGATATTCATATCGATAACTATTTAAAGATTGATATTTTTGTCCATTGTCGCCGGTCGGATTCCACTATCGATAAGTTAGCCATAAGAATCGAGTACAAAATGAGAATTATGGCCCTAAGTATATACAGGCACTCTAGAATGTAAGCTAACCCAACTTCCGGCAAGCCACGTTCTTTTTCGTTTAGCATCCGAGGAGAACACTACGGTAGATACCTATATATGTAGAAATTCACTATAAACTAATCATTATCAATTCTAGAATAAAACTTCCAAATACACAATAACAGTGTTGGGGCATGTTAAAGGCAGACGGCCGAAACGAAAAGCAACATTTTATTCGCACTCCCCACATGGAGACTGCCGCAGCCAGCGACGTGTATTAGATTCCAGGGGATGGAACCAAAGTCACCATCGGGTGACAGAGCCGCAATTCTCACAAGGAGAATGGCAAACGCCGCAGCCAGCGGCGTGTATGCCAACAATTATTGGGTCCCACAGAGTGACCACCGATCGCCGCAGCCAGCGGCTTGCATGCCAACAATTATTGGGTCCCACAGAGTGACCACTGATCGCCGCAGCCAGCGGCGTGTATGCCAACAATTATATTGAGTCTCATAGGGAGACAGAATATTGCCGCAGCCAGCGGCGTGTATATTTGCGACCCTGTTAAGCACCGCCGTAGGAATCTGAAGCCATGCCCATTAATCATTCCCCAAGGAGAAGCCCCCGTCTGAATGCGACGGAGGAATTGTCGGTGCCAAACACCGTAAGGATAAATGAAATGCCAGGGCCCAGCCAGGCGGCCACAGTGGATAGAGACGACGTGCCAGCTAGTGAAGCCGGCACAGCTAAGGAAGCCGGCACAGCTAGTGAAGTCGGCACAGCCAACGAAGTCGGCACAGCCAACGAAGTCGGACCAGCCGACACACCCAATACCGATGGGTGTCGACAGGTGGACTCCAGCGAGACAAGACCCACCGTATTGCAGGAAGCGGAGCTAAGGGCGAGGATTGCAGAATTGGAAAAGAAGCTGGAAAGGGCGACCACGTCGGTTGTGAACATATCGCCTCCAGTGATGTACCCAACATGGCCACCACCCAACCCGTGCTCCATCAATACAACAGACGCAGCGCAGTCGACGTCAGCGCAGGCAGCGCAATCGGCGCCGACACAGGCAGCGCAGCTGCCGCCAACTCAGGCAGCGCAGTCGGCGCCGACACAGCCAGCGCAACTGGCGCCAACCCAAGCTGTACAGCCAAGCGCAGTGAAGCCAACCCTACCCCATATGGGGCAGCCGCCTCAAGTATATGTAGCACAGCCAGCGTTGATAAGTACACAACCTCAGCTGACGCCAAACAACGACACGACACCTGCCATCTCACCAAGCACCGGTGTCGTATGGACAGCGAGGAAACTACCAGACCTACCCGAGTTCTCAGGCGCACCCGAGGATTGGCCAATATTCTACTGCGCGTTCACAGAGACAACTCAAACGTATGGTTGCACGGACATGGAGAACAATCAGCGCTTGGTCAAGGCACTGAAGGGAGACGCCCGGGAGAAAATCCCTCCTCATCCATCCAAAGAACGCAAATGCCGCCGTGACGCAGTTGCGCTTCCGATACGGGCGTCCGGAACAACTCATCCGAAGTCAACTACAAGGAACCAACGAAGTCCAACCAATACAGGAGCGAAATTTAACAAGGATCATCCCATTCGCCACCCGTGTGAGCAATTTGGCCGCATTCCTACAATCTGTGGAGGGCGATCATCACGTGGCGAACCCCATCCTATTAGACGAATTAATTTCAAAGTTACCTCTGGATAGGAGAGTGGAATGGGCCAGACACGCCCTGTCCATCAGACCTCACCCCACGGTGGTCGACTTCAGCATTTGGTTAAATCGATTAGCCAATATAGTATGCTCCATAATGGATTCTGGTTGCATGGAGATTAAACGTCGTGTGCTGTACGCGAACACAAGAGAAGAGGATAACATACCATCAGCAGACAAGCACCAAGCCTGTCCAGTGTGCCGAGAGCCACACGATGTCACCAAATGCAAGGATTTCATCCAATCATCAACCCCAGTCAGATGGAGAACAGCTAAAAGGAACTACTTATGTTTTGCGTGCCTGAAGCCTGGGCACACGGTACGAACATGCAGTATGAGAGAAAGATGCCAAGCCAACGGGTGCCATCGAACCCACCACAGCCTTCTAAGCTTAAGGATGGTGAAAGTAGCCAACTCGCCATCAGATGTTTGAAGGACAGGTCAACACAACAGCCTGCGAAAAAGGTGACGCTACAAATCAGCGGATCGAAGAAGAGCAAAAGATACAACCTACCAGACGTGTATGCAGTAGGAAGCCTGGACCTGCCCATGCAGACGCTAAATAAAGAGGAACTCGAGAGGATGAACCCCCAGGTGCGTCTGCCCGTCGAGTCTTACACCAATGCCGTGCCTAGGATCCTAATAGGACTGGACCACCACCATCTTATGGTGTCAACTAGAACGTGGGGAGTTACCAGTCAAGGACCATATGTGACCGCCACTAAATTAGGATGGGACGTCTCAGGGACACTTCATGAGCGTCAGCAGCAAGGTGACGGCCAGCAGGCGCGTGGTAAAACAGCGCCACCTAAGAAGATCATCGCCACTAGAGTAAAGAGCACTGTTAAATGGTTCAATGTGAAGAGCGGCTATGGTTTCATCAATCGCCACGACACAAAAGTAGACATTTTTGTACATCGGAGCGCCATTGCTCGCCATATCCCGAAGAAGACGATACGCCTTGTGGAGAATGAAGAAGTCGTTGAATTTGATGTTGTCATTGGCAAGAAGGGCAACGAGGCCGCCAATGTAACCAGACCATTGGGTGAAAATGTGAGTAGTAACCCAGTAGCCGCCAATAAGCATCGCAACTTCCGCCCATGGATGAAGAGGAATCGCCGCAAGCAGCCGGGCGATCATGTCATGGAAGGCGATGATCAGCAGCATCATATACAAACTCCAGGAGGACTACGCCAGCCACGTCCCAGTTATGGTCGCACCACCGGTGGTCAACCCGGTGAATGTTCTCGCGACGGATCATGTGGTGGATCAGACGGACAACTCAGTAGTGGCCCTGGACGACACTACAACATCCATCACCCACATCAACGGTATCATCATCAACAGCTAGGCGGTGGATTAGAGCAGGAGCAGCAGCGTCAGCAGAAGGGCGCTCAAGAGCTGCAAACTACAACAGAGACTACAGCATGAATACAGCAAGAAGATCTGCCGACCCTCGTGAGTCGGGAGAACGGTACGCGTGCCAGCGACCGGATGAAGATGAAGATGGAACGAGACAGTCAATTCACGCAAGCTACAGAGGCGTGATGAACGACGACATAAGGATGCGAACCCGAATATGCCTGGGAAGAGCCGACTTGTCTTGATGCGGCTGCCAAGGAGAGCAGCGAGCCACTAAACTAATTATTTCATTTCAGAGAAGATGCCTTTGCAGCCAGCGGAGTCATCAAGGAAAATTATCACCACATCTACGTGCAGCCTAAGGCTAGGTGTGCACGACGATTGCAGTGGTGAGATGGGGATCTACAGCTAGATGCCGATGTGAGCGAGATGCAGGTGACGACGATCGAAGCTACCTGTTCTCCCAGCACCACACTTCATGAGATGACGCTAGATGCACTGCGTCACCAACAACAAATCCACGTGCCATCGAGGTGACAACAAATTATCACTACGTGGACGACTAAGGATAGTTTCGCTACCGAGAGCGAAGCCATAGCAGCCTCTGCCAGAGTCAGAGAGATAAACACAACCGGAGGAGTGAGCGACGCCGCCTCACGTCTAACTAGCCCAAAGTCACGCAATCTTTGGGCCAAGAAGTCAGCGTACATAGCTGTGGCCAACTGGAGGGCCAGCTACCAGAAAGGAGAAGTAAGAGAGAATTTCGTGTATGCCAAACGAAATGTGCAGCCATGTGGACCACGACGGTACCACGAAAGAAGTCGACGTGCTGAGCACGCAATGAATGGACGCTGTGAAACAAGAACACAGCCTAGTGACGAGTAACGTTGGATTAGGAGAAGAAGCCAAACGGTGTTGCAATGGATTGGCAGCACCCACCGACGTTAACGCCGTCAGCAGCAGAGTAACCAGTTCCTGGAGACCAGTAGCGTTTCTCAATGGAGTATGGGATGGCTGGAGAAAGGCGAACTGGAGTCAATCAAGTACCTCGGCGAGCAGCTTCGAGTCGCCGAAGTCGAATCTATAGGGCCACCCGACCTGCCTTTAGTTAACCGATTTGTGAGGTGCAGTTGCTCCACGGGGGGGAGGATGTCGCCGGTCGGATTCCACTATCGATAAGTTAGCCATAAGAATCGAGAACAAAATGAATTGAGTATTATGGCCCTAAGTGAATACGGGCACTCTAGAATGTAAGCTAACCCAACTTCCGGCAAGCCACGTTCTTTTTCGGTTAGCAGCCGAGGAGAACACTGCGGTAGATACGTATATATGTAGAAATTCACTGTAAAATAATCATTATCAATTCTAGAATAAAACTTCCAAAAGTTAGTTATTAGTAGTACAGCGTAAAAGAGATAGGGTATATAATTTCTAGTATGTCTACATTGAACTGTTAGATTTTTTCGGTTCAATAGCTCGGGAGAGTATATATCACCTTTAAGGAGCTTTGTGCATAAATCTGACGCCAATCATTAGTAAGTCACGATTAGTAAGAGAGGGGAAGCCAAGCAAATGAAGTCTACTATTGTACCATGGCAAATTAACATTACGATCCCAGTTGCAAAGAGCAAGAACTGCTTTTAAACCGCCTTTATTCTTTTTTGGTGTAAATCGAACTGAGGTGACCAGATGCAAGATGCATATTCGTGTGCATTTGAAAGAAATTTCGGTTGTGTATCGGATCGTCAAACTCCGTAGATCACTTCTTTACAAACCCAAGAACGCCCATAGCTTTACCGACGGTAGTGGAAATATGGGGACAAAAAGTTAATTTACGGTTCATCTGCACACCTAAATTTTTCATCTCATTAAGACGTTCTAATGGTATATCATTAAGAAAATAAGTAACTAGTTACGGAGTATTTCTGTAAGAAGTCATGACCTTGCATTTAGTTGTACTTAATTTTAAAATGTAATTATGACACCAAAGCTAAAGATTTTGATGATCGGATTGCAACCGAAGAAGAACTAATGTCCTTGTAACTGAAACAAAGCTTAGCCTCACCTGCTTACACAAGGACACGAGAATAACTTATAACAGAGGAAAGGTCATTAATGAAAAGAGTGAACTGCAATGATCCCAAATGACAACCGAAGTATGGATGGATCTGGAAAATATGATTTAAGAAGAACCCTCTGAGTTCTATTTGTCAAATATTGACGAATCCAACTAAGTAACAGTCTCGGACACCCAACATTTTTTAATTTACAAAAAAAGAAGCGTATGATTAACAGAATCAAAAGCCGTAATGAAATCAGTATATATAAGATTAGTTTGCCTTCTGTACTTGGAATATGAGGACTTAAATAGAACCCTCTGAGTTCCATTTTGTAAAATATTCATGAATACAGGTAAAGGACTTGGAAACTCATTATTATTAGATTTATAAAGAAGCGTATGAATAACAGAATTAAAAGCCTTAGTGAAATCAGTGTAAATGACACTTGCCTTGCATTTCTAAATTTCTTGATCGTTAAAAAGGTCACAAACCCATGTTGAGATAATGAAATACATCTACAAAAATGTTGCAATTGAGAAGTAATTCATTTTTTAAAAGCTTCAGGAATAGCAGACAATTTAGAAATACCCCTATAGTTAGATGCTTCCGATTTCTTAAAAAAACACATAAGTGTGAATATAGATTAACAAAGATCACATAATATTTTTACCACTCACTGTAGACGGTGTTAACGGACCACAAATGTCAAAATGCACCCCAAATTAAGGCCGTTTTATGTATTCTTTATTTTTAGATTGTTCAAATAGAAGTCGGCACTGTTATGTTATATATCTCACATACTTTATTGTCCATTTCTATATTTTTTAAAAGATGAGTGTCATTGAACATTTTTCTTATTTCTAAAAGTTTTTCTTTGCTAATAGGTATTGTTTAAACTTTTATAATGACACACCATCAGCTTCTCCAGGAGACTTATTCGCTCGCTTTATCAGAAAAGTAAAGCCTTGCTTAGGAACAACTGCTACATCTTGAGCTTGAGTCTGGATCTTTAGTTTAAACCCTGTACCCAAAGGTCAAATAGGTATATTAAAGTTATTAAAATGTATGTAACAGGCAGCTTTTGCGACTTCATGAAGTAAATATATTCTTGATCAGCATCAACAGCCGAGACATGTCCGTCCGTCTGTCACCGTCCGTATGAACACCTAGAGCTCTCTATAAGAGAGCTAGAGCAGATCAAGCTTGTTTCAAATTTTTGCCTCGACCACTTCCGCCCCCAAAGTTTGGGAAAAACGTTTACCTAGAGTTGTATTAATGCGTTCCCAAAAGGTATCAGCTGACCAAATTTCGTCGACATATCTCTGTAAAATTTGTACTGGAATCTCGAGTGCGACATTGCGTTGTAAGAGTGAGTGAGACAACAACGTCCAATAATTTTAAAATTGTGTTCTTGTGGGCATTCCGTAATTTTATTTCGTGATCGAGCACGTAGTTATATTTTAGTCGGATTACGTCTCTATGCCTGCAGTTACTGTGTCATAACAAGGCGACAATGCCAACAACTAATGAATAATTTTATCTACCCCCTTAAACGTTTGCTCCTGACGATATTAATTCGCTTATTTAATCGTCGAGAGTTTAAAACGCTTATGGCAAGAAAATATACATATATCTTATGGTTTCGTATAACAAATATATATATGAGAAATGAGTACACATTACCATTAAAATAATTTTTTTAAAAAAATTTGTCAATGTAACGATTTCTGATTTCTACAGGCGTATCACAAAGGAATTTATATAGTTGACTACTTATGCAATCAATTGGATATAAAAGAGAAGGACTATTTTGGATTGAGATATGTGGATACAGCAAAGCAGAGGGTAAGCATAATTTTATTTTTAAATAACAATTCAAATTTGATGGTATTTTATTTTATGATTGGCCCCTTCAGCAATGGCTGGACTTGGCGAAATCTATTGTAAAGCAATGCAGAGGTAAGCCAATATTTTAAAACAGTGGATTGATTTAGCATGTAACGTCTAAATTTTCTTATTAATATTTTAGATTTGGATCCCTTATTGTTCTCTTTGCGTATAAAATTCTACCCTGCTGATCCATTTCGATTAACTGGCTCAGCTCGAATCATGTTGTACCAACAGCTCAAGAGAGACTTGAGACTTGGTCGATTATACTGCTCTCTAGGTGAAGCCGCAGCACTAGGAGCTTTGATTGTTCAAGGTAATGTACATAGGTTAATGCCGATTTAAAAGTAATAAGCTAATTCTATTGAGTACTTATTTTGCTTCATTCTTGCTTCATTAGCGATATAAGTGTTTTATTCAACAATCTACTTCATATTTTAATAATTTAATAATATAGTCATGAATTGTTTTGGTAACCCGAGTTAAAGTAACTGTTTGTAAAGAACACTGCCTAATTCTCGCGGGAACTTATAACATGTGAAGTAATCTAAAAAATTTCATATTTTAAACTTATGAAAGAGGCCCACCAGACTGATCCTATTATTTTAGATACAATACAATATGGAACATATTGGCACTCACAAGAGTTTTTTCCATTCAAAAAGGCATGTTTGTTCTGGGTTTTTTATTTATATTCGTTTAACTATATTTATTTCAATCATGCTATCGTTAGTTTGATAAATTTTTCTGTAAATGTTTTTTTTAAGTACTGAGATGAAGTTTGTAGTAACCCTTTTGACAAAGGAATGGAGGTTTTAAAAATCAAAAAAATATTAAAAATACAAAAACATTAACTTATAACTAAAATATCATTATATTTTTTGAAAAGGATGTAAAAAATATATATATTCTTGATCAGCATCAATACCCGAGTTGATATAGCCATGTCCGTCTGTCTCTTTCCTTATCCGTGATAGACCTCAAATTTTAAGCCAAGTAATTAAAACTGGTTAGATAAGCTTATTAGATATCTATGTAATGAAAGATATAAAAAAAGACTGAGATATATTGACTAACCCCAATAAGCAGAAAAGATCGAGGTTTAACCCCTGTCCTAACCCGTATTAAAATTATTCTTATTTTATTGTTTTTTCTTGCATTCGTTTTGTATGTACTCATACACCGTATACCCAGTTTTAATCAGATCGGTAAAACTTTTGCTGTTATTATCAATAAAATCAATAACCTTCAGATAAAAATACAACAAATGTCAACACAAATGTGAAAAAAAAAAGAAAAAAGTATTTGAATTTCCTTTGCTGCAACAACACAAAACAACAATCTCGCAAAGTATTGGCGTGGTCGTGTAGTTGGTAGAGAACAGTTTATCAAACACATAATGCCTGGTTTTAAATTTGGGTGAGGGAAATAAGTTTTCGCTGCAACAACACAATTAAAATGCAATATATTGCAAATTAGAGAACTTGCGACGAATTGGGTTGGTAGAAGTGTGTAAATCTTGGTGGGCCCGGGTTCAATTACGGGTGATTCCAGGAGAAGATTATGAAAAAATTTAATATAACTCAATATAATGGTTTTACTTCTTATTTTTAATAATTTAAAATTTGACATTAAAATCGTGTCTAGGAAAACTACTTATAATGTCCTAAATCTCGCGAAAAACGAAGGGAGACTGGCAGCAACAGGTGGTGGTCGAAAAAAACAGATATCCGATAGGGCATTGGCAAGGCATCTAGACATTTGTATGCATAAATTTATTAAGGATTTTAATGTTAACAAAATGGAACAAACATCTTCTAATGACATTTAATTGGTTCTGAAAAGTTAATATGGCACTATTCAAATCAACAAATTATTTGTTAAGATCAAGTATTAAGCTTAAAATCAGAAAATAAGCAATGAAACATTTTGAAGTATAGCGATAGGAAACCAATAAGTCTAACAACAACAATGATTGACATGTTTTTCTTAAAACTACATTTGTTTTTTTTTTAAAATAGTGGCCACTGTAAATCAAAATTCGTATTGTAGTTTTCAGTACAAGTAAACGGTATTTTGAAAACACAGCACAATAATACATAACATAACAGTTTTTCCAATTTGTTCAAAATTAAAAAATTTTAAAAATAGTTTATGATTAACAAAAGACTCCGTTGGAACTGGATTAAGGCATACATACATCAATAACTTTTAGACAATACATTTTGTTTCCAGAATTCGTTTAGTCATGTTCAAACATTGTAGTAATTGCATATGAAAATGCTTAATGTTATATTTTTGCAATCAATGGATCTTCGGCTTTTTGTTGTTTTCCATTTACAGCATTATATTACAATTAGGAATTTTTACTGGAGCAAATTTTTAAACATTCCAAAAATTTTGCACTTAGAATACAAAACCTTAACAATTTAGCTGTATATGCATTACTTTTAATCTGTTTTAACTATTTTGCAATATAGCATAATTTAAGATTCTAGTTAACTCCAGTTAAATTACTAGAAGTGTATCGAGGAAGTTATTGTAGCATTTCTTTTTGATTTACTCACTTATTAAACAAAGAACTTGACTTCAATTTGATTGGAAACCGAATTTTTCTTTAACAAGAAATAATACAAAGATATTAGTACACATTTTTTTCCACTTCAAAATATTTGAACAAGAATACAAAATGTCTATCCGCGTTGGTTACATAAGGTAATGGCGGTTAATAAATATTATTTCCATTTTTTACAGACGCCATTGTGAGTTCAGTATGCATTTTTCTTCTTATCGTCCATGTACAAAGAAGAATGCGAATAAAAATTGCCGCGTCAATTATTAATTTTGCAAAAACAGTAACGTTCCCAACAACCTGTGTTTTATTCAAATTAAACAAAGAAAAAATGCGAATTTTTTTATATATTGTAATAATTTATGTAAAACCACTAGTTAGTGATTTGATCCCCATTGATACCGGATCAACTGCCTGAAATAAGAGGTAACATGTTTCTGAACACTAAATTAGCTAACAGTACATTATATATAGTATGCAGATATTAAAACCAACATTGTCTTTTGTTGAAAATAGACGCCTTAAAGCAGAATCAATTCGGACAGTTAATTTATCAGGGATCAGCTAACGAATCCACGAGGGATCACCTAACTCTGTGTTGTAAAGCATGAAGAGATAGATGAAGAGAGATAGTGTGGAAAAATATTGTTTCTCCAAAACTACTTCTAGGATTAAAGGGACTAAGATGACGTTTCTGATAGTGCCATACAGGAATGCAGCCACTTAACTTCAACAAGCCGATTTAAAAAAATAGTTGACATTGATATATTTCTATTGGAAGAACTTAGCTTCTTTTCACTACACTTACGTGACAAACATGTGGATGTTTTGTCAGGTAAAGCGATTCCACTAAATTTTGAATTTTCTGTTCCTTCGATTTTCAGGTTTCAAAATTTATTTGTAATGTTTTTACGTGCTTTAAGCACAAAGTTGATTTTTTTTACATTAGTTCCAAAAACTATATTCAATTATAATATCACTAACATAATTTATAAGTTAACTCTGATTATACCTATATAGGTATATATATATATAACGATGCATACGAAGCCAAACCAACTTTTATAAAACCTTTGATATAACCTTATATCAATCAATCTCGATTTGTCATAATCTTTTGCATTTTATATCTTCTTTTATATTTTGCCCCTATTATAAGGCTTAAGTATGGTAAGTTTTGGTGGTTAGTTCCCCTTAAAACTTTACAAGTATTATTGGCAATTCAACTTAATAGTCATTAAACGTTACTTAATTTTTCGTTGTAGTGGCCAGCTTATCAGGCCTCTCATAGTTCCTTCAGCAAAAAACATTTCTTTCTTTCATAAATCAACCTGAAAATGTTACAGGCTATTTCGATGTATAAATTGAAGCTCTTAACTTAGTGGCGTAGCACCCTATTTGACTGCCTTCTAGTTCCTTATAATTAATTTTTTTTTTGTGGGTGAAAAAAATTTCTCCGTCTTTTATTCTGTCCAACCAAAACATACGAGGACGGAAATCTAATCATTTTAAACTTCTCACCCTCTTAAGCGTAGTTTTGGATTTTTTAATAATGGCTTCTATTAAGATGGTGCTAAAGCCAGATATTACTCGTCAGCAATTTTTGTTTTTTTCTACAAAAGTGGTGGAATAAATTACCGTTGATTGTGTTGTTTACTAAATCGCATGGTTTTTCAGTAAGTTATTTAAATTTATAAATGTCAAATTGAGATATTCAAGAAAGGAGCAAGTTTATCATCGAATTATTCTTTTTATACGCTTGATAAGAACTTTCGGTGCTCAATATATAAAGCTACAATTTTATTACGTTCCTTGAGGTATGCTCCAATTTTTACTGTTTCCTAAGCAATTTTATAATTTTTGCAATACCAGACGACATCTGAAACCCCTTTTTACTTATCCTTTGAAACTGCAAAACGGATATTGATCAGGCCATTGACAATATGGTTGCTTATTTTTTCAATACAACTAATAGGCTCCTGTTTTTTTCCTTTATTCATTTTACAAATATCATGCCAATCTACGTAACCCTTTCTGTTAAAAGGCCTCATTGTATTTTTTGTCCTGTGATTGACAAAAGTATAGTTTTTATCTTTCGTTCCAAGAAAGGTATTTATAACGCGTTGGTTTACAGCCACTAAACATTTACAGTTCATTTTTTTGTCGATGGACAGTTTTAAGAATGCAAACTGATATCATTTATACAATACAGATTTTAGTAAAACCTTCGTTTCTGTTTATCAGTTACTGCTTTTATATAAATTAAAGGAACTTCCAACTTTCTTGCTTGGTTGGATCCTCCAATATCTAACTGACCGTACTCAATAGCTACTTTTTTAATCAAGGACCATCCAATTGACCTCATTGTAGCCATTTTTGTTAGACCATTTCTTAATGACCCTTCTTCAGCTTCAACTCATTCTCAAGAATTTTTGTATGCTGATTAAACTTTGCCTTAGTCTGGAAAAATCAAATATTTAAGTAGGCAAATCTTTATTTTAATTAGCTTGCCAAACCTAAACGGTTCAAAATGCAAAATCACGTCTCCATAGAAGTCATTTTTAATTATTTATTACCTCAATGATACTTTACTTAAACACTTGATTGAAATGATTGATGATTTGATGTACCACAACCAGAAATCTTTAATAAACTTTTGAAAATATGAGCATAATGACTGCGTTCCTTTATCTGGCGGTGGAGTCTAATCAAAACTAATATTCATATTGTCCGAGCAGCGTGTTTCTTATTAATTAAAATAACCGTTCTTCAAATCTAATTTGGTGAAAACCCGTACATACATAGAGGTAGCGGATAATTGTCTTTAATGATGATCTTATTTAATTTCTATAAATCTATACATAATCTTGTGTCCTATAGTCAATGTGTAACTTGAAACACTTGGCCTAATAATTATTAAGGTAAGGTATTCATCTAAAATTTTTTTCATCTTTATATTTATTTTACAGCGGATGACAAACGTCTTGGTGCACAACTAAACGGTTTGGATTTTTGTAAATTTAATATCATTTCACACTTGATTTCTGACATATTTGGTTGTAGCACAGATAAATATTTGTCTCTAGTTAGCTGGCTGTTTAAATCGTTTACGCATTTTGTAATCTCCAAAACTTCGTTGTTTACGTGGCATTTGCTGTATATTTTGGTCAGAAGTTTCTTACGCATAGAACAAAGCATCTCCGACTATTTAAAGTATTGCATTAATGATTTCATTGCATTAATAATTTCATGAGTTACAAACTTTAAATAATCTAGGTCTAACTTTATATCACAAGCATCCATAAAATCTTTTCACATACAGCTTACAGAGTCTTTTGGAACAATGGTCAATAAAAACAAATTTTTATTGAATTCCTTATAATGTAGTAACACATAAAGTTATTCCAAACAAGTAGGTTTGTTTTTTTAAGCCCAAGATAATATTCTTCAAAAAGTAATTTTTTGCTCTTTTGGGCAAATGCTTGTCTTCTAATAACTATATTGGACTCCCCGAATCTACGTGGGAGGCTAGAATTGTGGAATATTTAACCTAATATCTGAAATGTATTTGTTTAAAATAGCACACTTCGAATGTGCGGTTTTTGGTTGGATTACCGGTCTTCTTAGCTGAGCATTTTGCTATTCAATGCTCAATGAATACCCAGACGTAAAAATACCCTCGCTTTATCTTATTGCAGTCCTTTCACAAACGGCCTGTGTTTTCACTATTACGGCATCGTTGTTCTTGAAATTTGTTATATTTAGCTTTTAATGAATTTAATTTTAAAAATTAATTTATATTTGCTTTTTAGCAACACAAAATGATATTACATTCAAAATTATATAATATTTTCTCTTGCGACAATACGTAATTTGATCCTGAGTTCACTTCTCACTAATCTGTGCCCGACTGCTAATGTATATTCTATGCTTTCCAAATCTGTTCTTAAATATTTCTAGTCGAGTTCGCAACCTAAATCTAGATCTTTCATAAATTCGAACTGCATCCTACATATACTAGGTTGTAATCAGTTGCATTTTCATTGTAGTGTTTGAGTTATACGATGTTTTGTATTTGATTATCTGGCGCATATACAAACAAATCTAATGGATTATCAACACGGAAACAGGCAACATATAATTGGCCATGTGAGAAACATGGGTTTTTCAGATTCTTGCCACAAATACTTAATGATTGCACCTGGCACTTGTTTGTGATCATAGCAAAAGCAAGCAATAACAACACTGTAGTCGTTTAAACTCAAATAGCACATCAGTCGGAATGGATGCACGGTATAAGAATATTTTCCCCTTTATACTCTCCTTTCAGTACAGTTGCCTCTATCACGTTGTTTAGTAATTTCTTTATCGCTAACCGTTAGCCGATGCAAACCTTTAATTAAAGATTGTGAGGTGGCAATCCAGCGAGTTTAATAATTCCGATGGATAGTTGACAACATTACGTTAGTTGGTAGCAGAGTCGACTGATTTATATATCCTTTTTCATTGTTCTTAAATTTAAAAATTTAAGTTCCTTACATCGATGTTTTTTACAGCCAAATTCAGCTCGTTGGCTCAACCAATTATGCTTTCTGTAATTCTGAGATACATTTGGAAACACTGAAAAAGTTCATCTTTTGATTTAGTTAACTACAAAAAGCTTTGAGAAAAGCTGATGCAGCCGGTCAATATGTCTATAGGAAATTTGCCACTAACAATGTCAATGAATTGTTTAGAGATCATTTTTTCAGATTGGTAATTTTAAAGCTCGACATGCATATTCTTACTTATAAAGTAGTTTAACATTTGTCATACATCTAAGAAGTAAGTCCCTTCAGTTTTATCATTTGTTACTTTCATAAGAGTATCAAACATAGCTCGCAAGTGATAGTTGATCGTTTTTTCTTATATGCTCTGCTTCGCAACATAACCGAAAAGATTGGGCATACACGATCTCGCTCTGAGCGAAACTCTTTGTTTTGTTTTGAATCGGTTTTGCTCAAGCGCTTTGCATTGACTCATTCGTGTGACGCTCTCAAATGAGTCTCGGGTAAAGATTAATACGATTTTCGCTCACACAAAGACTCTCAGCAAAAGACAGTTTGACCAAAAAACTCAACAGAAATGATCTTTTCCTTCGTGTGCATGTAAATACATACATACATACATACATAATGCAAACAAAAAGAACGCAACAATCGCGTGTGTTTACCCATACATACGCAAAAGACAATTTGCTTCATTTAACTCAAGCAAACGATCAGTGTTTGACTTGAGTGATCGAAATCAGAAATAATTGTCTCGCTCAGAGTGCGAGAGTTACCACAGGATACATCTCACCCCCTCAGGCATCGCCACTGCTCAACGGAATATTTCACTATTGAGCAACCAATTCCAAGAGATTGCATTCGGCCAGTAATTAGTGTCAACAACCGGCCGACTGCAACCTCAACTTTTTCTTAACGTATATAAGCCTTTGTGTGAGGCGACAAATGTTAGTCTAAGCATATATTGTATACATATAAACCATACGCATACATACATACCGATATATATATATTGTCACCACAAAAACTAAGCTTCGACTTGCGAAGAATAAAAAACAGAACTTACTTGATTTTTGAAGACTAAAGAGGAAAGAAGTCTTTTTGTTAAAAAAAGGGACCAGTCTTACAAGTAAACCCCCCACAACTGTAATCCCCTTCGGACCTGGGTGATAACTCGAGCGAGCTAAGTCAGACGCGACAAAAACAGTTTATGTCTGAGTCTTTTTTATTGTGTCAGTGAAAGACACTTATTTGCAGACAACCAAAAAGTGTCAACACTTATTTGCGAGCTTTGGTATCAAACTTCTATTGTCGGTTCGATAGTGGATGATTCGTTTAAATCAATTTTCTCAAAGTGTTAAGAACAAACAGTTTTTTTGGATGCAACTCTTGGTAAAAAGCATCCTGCGTTCGACGATTAAGCGCGGCCAGGCCTAATAGTATTAATAGTTTGTTTGACATCACCAAGCACATGTCGCCAATTGAAATCAATGTTTCGTTGTAAATTACTTCACTCATTTATACAAAATAACAGAACACTTTGTACTTGATACACAAATCAATTGGGTTTGATGGGAAGCATGTAGATATAATTATAGAAGACAATATTCGTATTTAATAAGCGTGAGCGTAATTTTCTACCAATTGCAAACGTTGGCAGTAGAGGTGGAGAAGTATCGATGGCACTATCGTCACTATCGATGTCGCTGCATTACCGATAGTGCCGATAGTGCCATCGATAGTTTGGTTTCACATCACTGCAATACAATTTGCCGCATTTATTTGTGGCGTCGTTTGCACTTATACTATATATATATATCAATTTTCTTTGTGAATTTTAAAGTGATTAAATTTAAAAGTTGATAAATTTCAAAGAAATGGATCGCTTCATTCAAAAAGGTAATTATCATGACGTATTTTTTAAGCCATTAGAAAGTATTTTAACCAAATTTTTGTCAAATACAAGGTAAACGTCGCGGCTCTAATCCGGTTTGCGACTGCACCTCTTCAGACTCCGAAAAGGATGTTGTGTCCGAGAAACAAACACAAAAGATGAAAAATAAAATATCTGAAGCTTGGAAATATTTTAAGCGGTCCGACGACAAAAAATTTGCAAAGTGCCTAAACTGCGCAAAAGAATATAAAACAAGCGGAAACACTTCCAATTTGCGGGACCATTTAAAAAGATTTCATCCAGATTTAAAAGACCACGCACCGGATTCCAGCACAACAGCTACACTTGCTGATAACAACAACACAGCATCTACAAGCAGCAGTTGCAGGTTCAGTATGCGCTCTATGGACTCATATTTTAAAAGAGCCGTATTCTACGATGCAAACAGTAAGCGAAAGAATGATATTGACAGAGCCCTAACCGAGATGATAGATGATATGATTGTCCGCGATGTTGGAGAGTATATCAAATATTGCCGTCACATGCGACTTGTGGACCTCAAGTGCAAATGTAAACTTTATAACCGTAACATGCCACCTTGTTCATGAGTATACCATGAAAACAGCATCGTTAGCCACACGCAAGATTGCAAACACCTTGCAAGAAATACTAAACTTTTGGAATGTTTACGAAAAAACTGTTTGCATCGTTACAGACAATGCCAGTGCAATGCTAAAAGCGTGCGAATTATTAGATATACGAAATTTTCCATGCTTTGCTCATACCTTAAATTTGGTTGTCCAAGATGGACTCAAATTGGATAAAGACGAAGCATTTAAGGCTTTATTTACAAAATGTAAGGTGATAGTGAAATTTTTTAAGAAGAGTTCCATAGTAAATGAAAAATTCAAAATGGTTCAAGATAAATTTGCTTACACCCTTTTACAAGAAATGCCTACAAGGTGGAACAGTTTCTATTACATGATACAAATAGATCCTGGCAACGCATGAAGCTATTGCAACGGTTCTACTGTCCACTAAGCATGCACCTCTTCCATTTACGGCTGAAGAAATAAATATTCTAAAAGATATTGAAAAAATATTGTCATTTTTCCATCAAATTAGTGAAAGGATTCGTGGCGGAACGTATGTGACAATTTCATTAATTATACCTTTGACATATGGCCTGTACCGAAAAATACTAAGTCTATCACCACAATTGCAAACTCAGGAAGGAGAGACAATGAAAAATATATTATTCGACTCCATTTCAAAACGGCTGTCTACGTAGAAGGGACGAATTGTGACGAGAATAGCAACAATAATAGATCCGAGGCTTAAAAGAGATGGATTTCAGCATAATTTGAATGCTGAGGAAGCAGAAAAACTTTTGGAAAATGAATTGGTGAATTGCACTAGTGAGGAAATCCCCATCAGCGCCGATTTGGACCTCAGCACCAAAACGCATTACTCCTTCCTTGATTTTTTAGATCACCATGCCAACGATAAACGTGGAAATGCGCGCTCTGATGCCATAATCGTCAAGTGGCAGTATTTGGAGAGAGCTCTAGCTCCTCAAGATATGGATCCCCTATTATGGATTAAGGTGAAATTAAATAATTAATTATTGATAAACAACATCGAATTTTTAACATTAAATTTTATTACAGGTTAATCCGAAAGGGCGTTTAGCAAGGCGGGACAAATTGTTTCTGACAGAAGAACGCGACTTAAGGAAGAGAACATAAACGTTCTTTTATTTTTAAATCAAAATCTTTGGATTAAGTAATATTCTTAAATGAAACAATCTTTATATGTATATATGCACATGAAAATATGTATGAAAACTTAACAAGGATTCCTAAGCAAATTATCCTGTTATTAACAAAAAATTAATAAAATAATCTAACAAAATATTAAGTTTTTTTGAACATCAAATCAAACAACTATTGCACTGTTTTTTTTTGACTATCATCCACTATCGATAGTACTATCGTCACTATCGATGGTTTCGAAAAAACTATCATCCACTATCGATGGCGTCCACTATTGATATTTCTCCACCTCTAGTACGCAGAGCTCGCAAATAAGTGTTGACACTTTTTGGTTGTCTGCAAATAAGTGTCTTTCACTGACACAATAAAAAAGACTCAGACATAAACTGTTTTTGTCGCGTCTGACTTAGCTCGCTCGCACTCTGAGCGAGACAATTATTTCTGATTTCGATCACTCAAGTCAAACACTGATCGTTTGCTTGAGTTAAATGAAGCAAATTGTCTTTTGCGTATGTATGGGTAAATACACGCGATTGTTGCGTTCTTTTTGTTTGCATTATGTATGTATGTATGTATGTATTTACATGCACACGAAGGAAAAGATCATTTCTGTTGAGTTTTTTGGTCAAACTGTCTTTTGCTGAGAGTCTTTGTGTGAGCGAAAATCGTATTAATCTTTACCCGAGACTCATTTGAGAGCGTCACACGAATGAGTCAATGCAAAGCGCTTGAGCAAAACCGATTCAAAACAAAACAAAGAGTTTCGCTCAGAGCGAGATCGTGTATGCCCAATCTTTTCGGTTATGTTGCGAAGCAGAGCATATAAGAAAAAACGATCAACTATCACTTGCGAGCTATGCTAGTACGTCTCTGTAAGATGTACTGAATAAATTCGACCAATCATATCGGCGGAATACACATCTGCGTATCCTGGAACTGGATATCGTTTTGAACATTTACCATTCAATTTTGATTGAATTTGAATTTTGATTAAGAATTCCACTGGGAACCTCATGCAATCTGGGATCTACTTTTATTTTAGCGATATTACTGCATCAACTTCATTTTGCCTTGTCTTTTCACTCTGTCTCATTAAAAACATAATGTTTTACAATGAAATCCATGAAGGATTTCAACTTTTGTCGAAAGTCTCTAGCTGTTATATCATGACGATTAATGGGTGACTGCCCAGGGAATAACTCACGCTTGATTTCTAATCAATGCGGATTGCATGTAAAAGTAATGAACAAATCTGCTGTACCAAATGGCTAACATACGACATGGCATCTTAAGCTTTCTTTCTAGTCATCTGTGAAGGTGAATATACTCTTTAGTTAGGAGTTTGGTCTGAGTCAACCTGATGAATGTTAATCTCTTCGTTTCGATTTTAACATATGAACATGATGACAATATGTTTGTGAAATAATTGCCGACATTTTAATATGATCACTAAAGGCAATCTTTTGTAAGATCACAAAAATTAAAGAATTAATAAATCGATTTTCTCCATTTTTTTTATAAAAACTTTTAATTCAAATTGTTCTTGCCGTACATACAATCCATAAAAAAATGTATTTTCATATACAGTTTGACAACAAAGTGTTTACACAACGCAAAAAAGCATAATTTTTTTACTTTAAGATGAAAAAAAAACCCTAAATAAATGATTTTTTAATTTTTTTAAAATTCAATTAGGTCAGTTAAACTATTTACTTTTAGGACTACAAAAAAAAATTTTGAAAATATTTCAAACAAGACACCAGAAAACAACAAAAACTATACATTGCACAAAATCCAGCTGCCAACTAAGTCTTTACACATTTCGCTTTTTGGGTTCTTTCCGTCGTTATTTTTGCATTTTCCGAACTTTCCTGGAATTTTCGAAGCGAGCTTCGGTGGCTGCTTCAATATGTTGAGTAATTTTGTCATAGTTCCCAGAATTGGTTAGTTTTTAACCGCCTTTTGGATGTTTAAAAATGCCAAGCAAACGGATAAGTTTTGGTATGGCCCAAATGGTATATTATAAGAACACAATAGGCAAAACGGTTGTAGAGATCTCCAAAATGTTTTTACTTTCAATAAAGGCAATATATAACACCCTAAACCGCTCCAAAAAGGAAGAAAGGCTAGAAACAAAGCCTACAACCAGGCGGCCTGGGGTCATAACACCCAAAGTCGAGGGCATTATGCTAATAAGGGCAAGTGAAAACATAACCATTTCGACCAGGACTCTTGCCAGAAAGCTACAATAGGAATGTGGAATAACCATTTCCCGCGAAGATGTCCGCAAAGTCCTAAAACGGAGCGCTTTGTCATCCAGTGTTACTTGTAAAAAACGCTTAAAGTGGAAATCACATATTGAAAGGCGTTTAAAATTTGCGAGGATGCACGGAGGAAAAACTGATTCACATTGGGATGATTTTATGGTTTGTGTTGAAACCAAAATGATGCTATAATATGAGGGTGGACCCAGCAGCGTGTTGCGAAAGCCGTTAAAAGCCTTGGATTCCAATAATAGAATTTGGTTTGGTAGTTTGAAAAACTTTCGGAAATGGTTTGGGGGTACATCTCGAGTTGTTGATTTGTCGTTTATTGAAAAAACAATGGATGTCCAACAATATTTGGACATATTGCACACAGATTTGGTGGCCAGTTCCAACAAATTCTGGTTTTTTGTCGAGGGTAAACCAACTTTTAAGTTTCACCAAGAAAATGATTCCAAGCAAAAGGAGCATATTGTGAGGGACTGGCTGCTATATAACTGCAAAAATGAGTTGGATGATCTCAAAGAAAAGAACCGCCAAACGACATCCCAAAAATGAAAATAATTTGAAGACCATTATTTTGGAGGATTGGCCTAATTTCCCTATGGATTATGTCCAAAATCTCATCAAATCAATGAATGGACGATTGGGAACTGTTTTAGATGCCAATGGTGGTCTTACAAAATATTAAATATTATAAGTTTATCTTTAAATCCTGGAACAAGTGAAAAAGCTAAGTTGTGTAAAAACTTAGTTGGCAGTTGAATTTTGTGCAATCTTCAGTTTTTATTTTTCTTTCTTGATTGAAACATATTTAAAATTTTTAAAGTAAGAAAATTATAATTTTTGGAGTTGTGAAAACACTTTGTTGTCAAACTGTATATAGATAACACTAGTTCCCATAATTGGTTTCTTAGGTTGGTTAGGTTGGTTCCGGAGTTGGTGGCACTCCTATCTGTAAATTTCAGCCACATGTTTTTTTACACTAGTTCCAATTAGTGGTTCATTAGGTTGGTTCCGGTCCCGGAGTCGGCGGCACCGTGCAGCAGATATTTTTTAAAATTTATGGGATTATTTCTGATCATATGCATACAGAGCGCTCTGTGTGGAGCTACAAAATAAAAGAAGTAGAATTGTCAAAATTTCAAAACTTGCAATGAAAAAATTATGGATTATGGGTTTCTCAACAATATGTGTTTTAATAAGAAAAGTGCCTTGTTTCTCAGATAATTAAACTATAAATAAATGTTTCACAGTCCCACTGTTTCGATCGTCGCTACTTCAGAATATCAATTGTTTATCCCCTGTTGCTAGTATTAGATAATATAATAATAATTAATAATATAATAGTATTAGATATAATAATAATTATAATATTACTATGTCCTACAAAATAGAAAAGAGGTTATCTACTGTGGAACATACATATAAAAAAATTGATTCAAACATTATTTTGATTGGTAATACAAAACTTGCGAAGTAGTTAGCAAGTATGAGCATTAATTTAAAAAATAATTTAAAATTGTTGTTCACAATTAATTTAAAAAATTATTCAAAATTCCGATGGCTACAAAAATCATTTGCTTGATTCTTTGTACATCAAGTATACATATATAAAATACTGAATGAAACAGGACAAAAGAGAAGAGTAATAAAAAGAGAGTCGTTTCTGTCAATTGACCTTCAGCATTTCGGTACCTGTTCTTATATCCCATCTTTCCTTACCAACGGTAGCTCCAGGTATTTTCTGTTCAGAGTGTGTATGATTATGGGAAAGTTTTTGCATTCCGTGTTGGTAACGCCACATTCCTTATAAGCCCTCATACCCCTTACTTGTTCTATATTTTCTCTAAATACAGTCTGTCAAGAATCACAATGAGAAAAAAACACATTATTGACTCAAAAAAGGCTATTTATTAAATTTTGCAAATTTTTATCAATTTCAATCAGTTAATTCTAAGTAAAATTGTAAGAAACGATTCTGATTCTCTTGATCATACACAGCTTTTGTACAAGGTAAACGAACTTGGCCATGAGATTTCTCGGTTTCGTCAAGCGATGGTCCAAAAGAATTCCATGATTCTTAAACAACCAAAACTCGTTTTATATCACTGATCCGCCACACTCTGAACCGCATTAACCTTTTCGCCTATACTAAGCAATCGGATCAGAGCTCTCTATTTGTAAGCTTTAGTTCTTAACTATCTAGCTAGGAGTTGGTTTTAATTCTTATTTTAATTGTCGTTCGTTGTCCACTCGACTTTATTTTTGGGCTAGCGCTCGAGCTTAACAAGGACCAGAAATTGAAAGTCGTGTTCTGTATATGTCGACTATTGTATTCGAGCAACAGTTTACAATCATTGTCAATGGGAATCCAATGATTAATTCATGACGATTAAATAATCTACCTGCACCTGAACCTTTTTGTGCAATGCAGCAAGATTTTAAGAACGAATTCGAAAAAAATTAACGAAAAATGATTTCCTGCATATCAGGCGTTTCGAAAAGACACTTTTGGATAAATTGGGATCAATCATTAAAGACGTTTTTGTTATATAAAGATCTACATATATTACTATAACTGTACCCAAAAAAAAAAAAAAAAAAAACAGTACACAAATCTATACACTTTTTTCGTTTTTTCTTTGTTGTTTGGTTTTTTGTTTAACAGCTGAACTTACACGTAATTTTTGTTGGCTGGTTTTGTTTTTCCAACGGTTAAATGGCTTCAACTATGATTTGATTTTTATCTTTTGTCTAAAAAAGAGTAAAAATATAACAATTCAGTTTGCTAACTAATTTTTTATTTTATTTCTCAGCAATCAACGAATATAACAAGACTTCACATTCATATTGATCAACTAACAATTATAACATATCTTTGTAATTAATTTTGAGGTGTTCGGTTATTTTTCTTCGCAATTTTAAATCAATTTTTACAGTAGAGATAAGAAGTTTAAGAGTCTGTTATTCTATGTTTACTTATTTTTACGCAAGAAGAAAAAGGGGTAAAAATTTTCTTCTGGCTAGTTAATTTCAAAAAAGCGAGCTGTTAGCGCGGAAGTACAATGTCTGATACAACGGACACACAACCATACCTAGATATGACCGTATATCCGAATGTCTTACATTTAAAAAAACTTTGACTATTGTTCATTGTGTTCTGATGCGTTTTTTCGTGCTCTTGCATTATTTCTTTATTTTGGGCTTTAAAGTCATCGGGCTGCCCAAAAATTTTATGTAGTAGTTCGGCGTTAGTCTGTTTTAACACTATTGAATTGCTTAAATTATTAACGTTGCAGTTTTTGGTTTGTTTGGACATATTAACGCAAAACCAAAGCATTGAACTTAATCCTGAATAATTTCTTAAGGATTGAGTACCTCTGAGGGCCCTATAGTTGCCTCACAAGGCCACCTGATTTTGTTCTGACCTAATCAAGTTGTCTTTTTCAATTTTCAAATCATTAGAATCATAAGAAAGTATATAAATTATATCATTTCTCCGTAGCTCAGAAAAAAAACTAAATAATTTTGTTAATTCTGGTGATACTCAATACCAAATTTTGTAAAAATCGCAAAAAAAAGGTTTTTGGTGATGCAGTAGGTATAGATCAGCCTCTCAAACATGAAAGGCGGGGGTTCAAATCGAGGGGAAAGAAAAGTAAAATTTGTTTAAAGTTAGCAAACATTCACTTTTAAATTTTTTTTTAAATCAATATTTCGGAAAAAGGGAAAATAGTTAGGAACTGCCATCTTTGCAACCTTTCTTGTTAGTACATTCTTTGTATAACATTGCAAATAGGGTATGGGATAAAATATCTACGGCTGCATAAAGTATTTTTATTCTTGATCAGCGCGGTAAGCTATTTAATATAGCCGTTTCTGTCTGTCCTTATATGCGTACATTCATCTATCAGTCCTGAAACTACAGATCATACACATAATGTATATCTGGGAGTCATAGTCCCGGAAGATCATATCATTTAGTTTTATACAAACCATCGGTCTACAATAGATTATTTTCCAATCAAATATTTCAACATTTTTTGTTTATTGGTCTTAGGTATTTTTCTGCATAGCAAGTTTTATCAGAATCATTTGACTATATCGTTTAGCTATTCGCCTACTTCGACTGTATGTTATACCTGCCATATGAACAACCGGAAGAAAAATTATCAAAGCTGAAGTTTGTATACCCTTTCGTTACATCGGTTTTAATAATAAATTAATTTAACTTAAAATGGGTTTTGTCTCTTTTATACGCCAAATTTATATAAAAAAAATAAAAGATAAAACGTAATTTTTAATTTAACCCAGGTTTTCTGCGTTTCAGAGACGTCTCTCTACATACTTACACCGCTAAACGAATTATTTGTGAGTCTGCAGCGAAATACAAATGCTTTCTATCTTTTTCACACCTGCGTGTTGAGCTTTCTTGTATCTTGTGATCTTTGGCTAAGGTAAATTGATTTCATTTCATTTTGGCTAGGTAGCTTATATTTAACAGAGCCCACATTGCCGTTAATGTTGTGTCGGCGGATTATAAATGTATGTAAACAAGACATACATTTTGTAAGTTGCATCTCAGTATAATTTTGAGATACTTTATTTATCCACCCCTTCAGTTAAAAAATCAAAATGTACTCATTTGATTAAGCTTCTGCATTCATTGGTTCAAGATAGTATATGACACTGTGTATTCAGTTTTTTTGTTTGTTAAAACCACTTATGTAACTGCTTGTATTATCCGTTGAACATTCCACTTTATCACATATTTTGTAGGAATCCAATATTATCTAATCCTTGATCTTCTGAATGATTGTTATATTTGAAACGTGAAATTTCTTTATCCCTATTTGTTGACTTTAAACAGCTTCGTAAATCGTAGGTCTACTTTTGATACCTTTGCAAAAAAGGTATATTAATTTTGGTCAGAAGTTTGCAACGCATAGAAGGAAGCATCTCCGACTATATAAAGTATATACATTCTTGATCAGCACGATGAGCTGAGTTCATTTAGCCCTGTCCGTCTGTCCGCAATAACTTTGTTGTTTTCCAATGAAATATCACAAAAGCCGGTATTACCAAAATCGGTTGACTATATCATATAGCTCCCATAGGAACGATCGGTCATGAATATGGATTTCGAGCAATAACTTGGTTGTTTTAAAAGCGATTATCACCAAATTTGGTATTTATAATTTTTATATACTTTCTAACATATCTGAAAAGTTTTATTAGAATCAGGGCACTATATCGTATAGCTCCCATAGGAACGATCGGCCAAAAAATTGGTTTTAAATGAAAATCTTGGTTATTTTAACAGCGATTCACTCGAAAGTTGGTATATGTAAGTTTGGTATATATAAAAATGTGTCTGTTGAGTTTTAACAGAATCGGCCGACTATATGATATAGCTCCTATAGGAACAATTGGACCAAAAAAAAATAATTTTTTTTTACTCGTCAGTTTTTATACTCTGTACCCATAGAGTAAAAGGGTATGTTAATGTCGCTAAATGTATGTAACAGGCAGAAAGAAGCATTTCCGATCCCATAAAGTATATATATTCTTGATCAGCATCAACAGCCGAGTCGATTAAAACATGTCCGTCGGTCCGTCCGTCCGTCCCTCTGTCCGTCCGTATGAACACGTGGATCTCAGAGACTACAAGAGCTAGAGCAACCAAATTTGGTGTCAGCATCCGTGTAGTGTCTACGCAGATCAAGTTTGTTTCAAATTTTTGCCACGCCCACTTACGCCCCCGCAATTTGGGAAAAACGAATAACTAGTGTTATATTAAAGGTAGCATATTCTTATTTGGACCACCCAATAATATGGCCAAAAGGTATCAGCTGACCAAATTCGGACAATAAGTATCGGAGATATTTCTATATACATTTTGTACTCAAAAGCCCAGTGCGACATTGCGTCGTAAGTGTAAGCGGGATAGCATGCGTTCGTTGCTGTCGCTTGTGAGAAAAATTTTAGCTTGAATTAATGGCTAATTTTAAGGAGTTTCATTTATCTACTTGGTACAGGGTATACTGAAAGCATGATTAGTTTTATATACTTTATTATAATTCTGGTAATTTATATGTAATTGAAAAGAACAGTTTGCAAAGGCATCCGAACTTCGGCGTGGACGAAGTTTGCCCATCCTTCTAGTTTTTTGTATGATATATATGTTGTTAAATTTTACATGACAAAAGAAATTAAAATTTTAACAAAGTAGTTAAAATTACATGTATAATTTGATTCTGTAAAAACCACCTTTAAACAGAATACAAACTTTAGTCAGGGTACAAAATGCACGACTTTATATGGTCGAAAAAGTACCTTTTACCGGGTGGGAAAATTGTCCAAAACAGAGCTGGTGTCAAAAAAGGCCAGCGACCAAGTGCGGTCAGATCAATAATCTGTAAATGGGAATACCATGGGCTCATAGATGTGAGTTAGTGGGTCAAAGCTTGATGGAAGTATGGTACACAACCAGCATTGATGTGGTTAAGGAGGCAGTTGGGGTCAATACTGGTGGGGAGGAATTTTTCTTTTATTCATTAATGTTTCTTAATTAATTTCATTCTTATTGTCCTTTACTCCTTTACTCCATTAATTCATTTTATTACGTTTATCAATGCTTTCTGCGTTGGTTTTTCATTATTTATTTGCGTCCTTTATTATTAAGAAATTTACATTACATACAAAAAGAAGCATTGCGGGTTTGCTCAATATTGTTTTACATACAATTATGTGAGTTTTGGGGGTTTTCCCCACATTGTCATGATTTACATACAATTTTTGTGTTCATAGGAGGCTTACTTTTGTATCAATCTTTTCGAATTCGGGCGTTTTATACCTTTGCAAAAAAGGTATATTAATTTTGGTTTGGAAGTTTGCAACGCATAGAAGGAAGCATTCCCGACTATATCAAGTATATATATATATATATATATATATATATATATAAATATATCGCTGAATCATCCCGATCGTTCCATAGGAACGATCGGTCGTAAATAAGCTTTAACCTCAATAACTTTATTGTTTTCCAATGAAATATCACAAAACCCAGCATTTATAAGTTTTATATACTTCTTTACATATCAAACAAGTTTCATCAAAATCAGTTGACTATATAGGAACGATAGGTCTTTAATATGGATTTCGAACAATAACTTTGTGACGAATCACAAATTTTGGTACTTTTTATATATTAATACGTATAGCATTAAGCTAACCCTCAGAATCGATATGCTCATTATTAGGTTACCGTTTCTAGCAAGAGAGCAATTGTTTTCTATTTCCCTTTTTCTTCTCTTTCGCATTCCAATTGCCAGCGACGCTGACGCACCGACCGCCACTCCGTCGGTACAGTCGGCGCCAGCATAGCTAAGTTACGACGTTTGGTCACGTACGCAAAAGCTCGTAGGATAACGGTGATTTGTCAGTAGCCAATCAAAACGCGCCACGCATTTTCGCAGCTGCGTCAAAAGCTTAGAACGAAGAAAACTAGGGCAAAGGCTAGAGTTAGAAATAATAGGAAGATCACTTAGTTTCTGGCCATCGGAAAGTTAACACGGAAAATCATCGTCACAGAAAAGTCAAATCATACAGACAGTGAAAAAAAAACTAGTGAACACATAGAATTCAAAGACTCGGTGACAGTGGTACAAAAGCAATGTCATTGGAAACTAAACAGAAATAAAATAATAAAACAAGGAAAAGCAATTACCTTTATCACCGCTAAGAGTGTAAAAATTGTATTCGGGTGAGTCGACCTTGAGGCCACGTTACTAACCCTTTATTTTTTTTTTATAGGGCAGTGTGATGTTAGGTAGATTAGGCAATAGAAAAATGGAAAAACATGAATTAGAAACAAAAGTTATAATCGAACATTGACCAGTAGATGCGTATTCTTACTTTCTCGTGACGCCCTAATTAAGTGTTTAGTGTTGTTTAAATGGCCTACATTTCCACGTCTGCCCTAACTGAAACAGTATTAGATATGAAAAGTAGGTTTAGTGCTATTTAATATTTATTTCGGTGTCCGGGTAATACCCTAACCGAAATGATATTAAAAGGGCATGTCGTAGAAATAAATGTTGTGTCGTGTTTCCATGGTATAGTTGGCAGCATGTCAACCAGCAACCATTTCAGTGTCCGGGTAATACCCTAACTGAAATGTTGTTGGTCGTATATGTGTCGACTTAGTACTATTTAATATTATTCGACATCTGGGTAATACCCTAGTCGAAACAATATTAAATGCGCATGAACATGGAACCACTGTAATGTAGTTTAATGTAAAGTAGCACAGTGGTCATGATGTCATTTGGTTAGTATTTCAGGGTCCGGGTAATACCCTAACTGAAATATTACCAATTGAACATCCGACCACTCAGTGTCATTTAATATTTATTTCGGTGTCCGGGTAATACCCTAACCGAAATAATATTAAATGTACATGCCATTGGATATATGTTTTGTATCTCTCCCATTGTACAGTGTTCACCCCAAATAAGTGTCTCTAATAGTAATTGTTTAATTTCGTGTCTCGTGTTAATTATTGTGTACCCACTGTGTAGTGCATAGTGAGTTCGTTGTAGATAATTGTTCACCCCTTTTGCCACGTCAAATTAAATAATTATATTCGACATTTGCTTCAACTTATTTAAAATTCGGAGGTCTCTAGATTTATTTACAAATTTCCTGTAACTAAAGGCCCTGGGGAGATTGAGATATGTACCCCGGCTACAAAACTTTCTTACAGATGGCGCCCGAGCAGGGACCTCGAGAAAGATTTTATATTAGTTGGGCATAGTTATTGTAGGAATTAATTTTTGTGGATTAAAGCCCCCCATATTTTATTTGTCAGCAGGCATAGGAAGGACTTCCTTAAATTTATTATTTTTATTCACCTATAAAATATTATTTGGAAAAAAAATATATATAACATATTGCTACCCTATACCATCGAAAATAAAAATTAACCAATTATATTATATTATAATATGATCGCATTATATTATACCATTTAATTATCTTCACATATGAAAAATTCATTAGGGATTTTTTTTTTTATTGGTGCAATATATATATGATAAAAATAAAAATTTATAAATAATTTAATTTTTGCCAAGGGTAACAGTAGGACTATCTTAGAGTCATCGACAGTGTCACGACAGAATTCAGTAGAACCAAAAGCACGTGGCGGAATATTTTTTATATATATCCACAGAGCTAAACAGGGTATCAGCAGAGTCACCATAGAAAAAAATATATGTAACGGAATTTTCACAAGAATAAAAGAAATATAAACAAGCTGAGAAATTTGCACAAGGTAACGGTAGAACTATTTTAAAGTCATCGACAGAGTTTCAGCGACAGAGTCATGACAGAAGCTAGTAGAACCAAAACCACGTGGAATTAGTTTTTTATATATAGCCGACAGAGTCATCTAGTATAACGGCAGAGTTCCAAGAGAAAAGAAATTAGATATATACAGATAACGGAGTCTAAGTACAAGAGGAGAAAGGCAGGAGAGATAAAGTATAGGAGATTAGAAAGAAGATATTACCGCTTGTTTTCCATCACATTTTATTCCTATGAGAAGGGGGTATGAGGGAGTTTCGGTGGTTCTCTTTGGTCGACGTAGCCGCAAAGGGATCTTTTGGAGGCTCACTCCTATGAAGCGGAGGCTGCGACGCCAGCAGAGCAAAGGCTTTAACGATAAAATCATATTACCAATGCATACTAAAGAGAGTCACTATCCAACCGACAGAGAGTCAATATATAACCTTCGAGGAGTCAACATCGAACCGGCAGAGAGTCAAGATCCAACCGCCAAGGACCACAGCAGTCTAAATTCCAAGGATAACGGGAGTCTATGTTACCAGCACACCAAGGACTCAGCCAGTGAATATCCTTTTTCAAGGACAAGAGTAGTCAAGATTTACAATACAAAAGAATTAACAGTGAACATCCTGTTCAAAGGATAGCCTAAGTTACAAGGATATCAGCGGACTCGCCCGTTTAACCGAACTGGAAACTCAATATGGACAAGCAGCCACCAACGACCGCACACTAGATGTGAAGCCACGCTCACGATCTGCCTCCCAGCACGGCTGCTCGACGACCACCCGAAGGATACAGACGTAGATGTAACCCGTAACCGGCTAACTATGACACAACCACTGGTATCCAATACCCCATCGAATGGAATGGCCCAACTGTCGCTAGAGATCCCACGTCGTGCAGGTGTCTAAATGGGGCGTGACTTGATGGGTCTACAGATCCGCTGTACTTCTTGGAAAAGATAGAAACTAGAGCTGCCACGTACAGGATTAACTTGGAATCACTACCATGGATGATGTCGCTTTTACTCTCAGGCAGGGCGGGGATGATGGTGGCAGACTTCCGATCTAATGGAGTCCAACTGGATAACATTTAAACATGGACTTTTAGACTTTTTCTTACCCCCAAGATATTTCGAACGACTCGAGAATGCCATCCGTACCCGACGCCAAAGGGCTGAAGAACAATTCAAACAATACTTAGTCGAGCTCCGCCTAATGATAAAAAGGGCCCACTACTCTTCGGACCAAGAACTAGGTAAAATATACGACAATCTGCACCCGGAGTATCAGCTATATACAAGACGCATCGATTTCAAGGATCTAGCTGAGCTGACTAAGCTGGTTGTGAACTTTGAAATCATTCAAAGTGAGAACAACTATTCTCAACCCGAGACTGGATTTAGACGTACATCAAACACTGTCCCTCCAACGTCAACTAGTTCATATGCTGGAGAAAATGGATTTCACAGTGCTGAGATGATGCAAACTACAAGGAAAATTGGTATTTTGGAGAAAGAGAACATGATTCAAAGAGCCTACCAGTTATCTGACTTCCCCACTGACCAACGTCGAGCTTGCCGACGATGCAGTGAGGCTGGCCACTTCGCCAGGAATTGTACCAAACCCCGTGTAATCTTCTGCTGGGAGTGTGGTCAACGAGGTCGGCGTACGATCGAATGCTGTCGACAATCGGGAAACGGCGCCTTCGTTTGAACGGGGATGAGACGAAAGCTGCGCTCAACCAACCCCAACTCTAGATATTCTTAGATTCGAAAAGGGTCGCATCATAGCGCGGATATGCGTTAATCACACCCTAGTGGTTGCGACAATCGATACTGGCGCCACCAGAAGCAGAAGCAGAAGACCAGAACTCAGAAGACGAAGTTATATCCAGTTTCCTAGCAACGGAGTTACCAAAGTTTGAGACGCTACAAGGAATATCTCACATTGCAGAACACGTCATCACGATGAAAGACGATCGACCAATCAAGCAACTTTATTACCCAAGAAATCCGGCCGAGCAACAAATAATCAACGACACAGTGGATCAACTACTCAAAGAAGATCGGATCGAGCCCTCCAAAAGCCCACACAGCGCGCCTATTGTCCTCGTTGAAAAGAAGACAGTGGATACTCGCATGTGCTTCGACTTTAGACAGCTCAACGCTCAG
Organism: Drosophila neocordata; assembly: GCA_018903615.1. Classification (NCBI taxonomy): domain Eukaryota; kingdom Metazoa; phylum Arthropoda; class Insecta; order Diptera; family Drosophilidae; genus Drosophila; species Drosophila neocordata. The sequence goes on from JAEIGI010000034.1 coordinate 117,544, forward strand.
TCTATACGTGATGCATACCCGCTGCCAAGAATCAATCATATCCTGGAGAGTCTTAGAGATGCCAAGTATATTTCAACCTTGGATCTCAAAAGTGGTTATTGGCAGATCCCTCTGGCCAAAAATAGCCGTGAATGTACCGCATTCACTGTTCCAGGACGAGGATTATTTCACTGGAAGGTCATGCCCTTCGGCCTCCATTCCGCCTCGGCTACTTTTCAGCGAGCACTCGACAGCGTAATCGGGCCCGAGATGGAACCCCACGCCTTTGCCTATCTCGACGATATAATCGTCGGCAGGCGATCTCTGGAAGAACATATGGCCCACCTTCAAGAAGTCTTTCGACGTCTAAGAGCAGCTAACTTACAAATCAACCAAGCGAAGTGCAAGTTCTTTGGACTACGTCTTCAGTTCCTTGGACATGTTATCAGCGAGCATGGTATACATACGGATCCTGAAAAGATAGCAGCAGTTACTACTGAACGAATTACCCGTTCGTTAGTTACAGCAGTTCGAATTTAATATACACTATCGCCGAGGAAAACTAAACGTTGTTGCCGATGCTCTCTCCCGACAGCATCTAACAGTACTACAAATAGCACAGGATACTACGCCCAAATGTAGCTGGTGGACAACGTTGAAGAACCAATTGGAAAAATACCCAGAACAGATGATAGACTCTTTGTACGAAGGAAATCAAATATATTCAGAAAGAATCATCACCTAGATGGCGAAGACCCAATACCCTGGAAACTTTGCGTGGCCAAAAACTAGAGAAAACGAGTCTTACGCGAATGTCATGACGATCCTACGGCAGGCCATCTAGGAATAAGGAAGACTACTCTACGGGTAGCTTAACGCTACTATTGGCCTGGTTATTTTCGAGATGTCAATCATCATGTAAGGAATTGCCTCCCATGCCAGAAGTACAAGGTGGAGCAAAATAAGCCGGCCGGAAAGATGCTTACGCGACAAGTAAGAGAACCTTTTAACCTCGTCTCAGCGGACTTTGTAGGTCCACTCCGACGATCGAAGCAAGGTCACACGATGTTACTAGTCTTCTTGGATAACTACAGCAGATGGATCGAGCTAGTACCACTCCGGAAAGCCGCAGCAGCGACGTTACAGAAAGCATTTTGGGAAGAATCATCGGACGATTTGGAGCCCCACACTCATTAGTGTGTGACAACGGAACATAGTTTACCAGCAAGGACTTCAAAGCATTCTGCAAAAATTCAGGAATAGAACTACAACATACTGCGCCCTACACCCCACGCCAGAATCCAACGGAACGTGCGAACCGCACAGTCAAGACTATCATAGCACAATTTCTCGAATCAGCTCAGTCTACGTGGGACCAGCTGCTACCGGAAATTACATTGGCCATAAACTTAAGTATATCAGATACTACTACGTTCTCGTACTTGGCAAAGAACCACGCCTCCCTGGATCGTTATACGATGCCGTAACTCCTGGGACAGAATCTACACCTTGGTCCCCTGAAAGCAGAATCAAACGAATGGCCGACGTTCATAAACTGGCACAAGGAAACATTCAGAAAGCATCTCAGGATCTGAGCCGCTACTACAACCTTAGACACAGAGCTTGGCGACCCACCATCCGAGCCAAGAGAATCCGAGCCAAGAGAATCCGAGCCAAGAGAATCCGAACCAAGAGAATCTAAGCCGAGAACAAATCCTAGAAGACACAGAAGACAATTGCAGAGCCGAACCTTGCGAATAGATTTCACAGGGGCCACTTGTTGGAGATTTCGATCTCCCAACGTTCCTGCCCTCTGTTCGTAAGACAACACAGCATCCCACTACGTAGATCTTACCTTAGTTATCTTAGTAATAATATTAATTTTTTAGTTCATCACACGTTTGTAAATCACACTATTTAGGCAGGCAAAATCAGGTAGTTTATAGCTCGTGTTTTTCAAAAATCAGGCATATGAACTAATTTCCTTCATTAGAATGTTACCCTTTATATCAGTCTTTTCGGGGCTAACCTCTTTCTTTGAAGACATCGATGCCAATTTTGAGAAATCACAAAACTCGATCAACATTCCCCAGCGAAGATGTACCAACGCTAGACATATTAAGGAAATTCACAAATCCGAAGTAAGCTACGGTAGTAGAAGGCCCTCCGAATGGCGAGTGGCGATTCAGAGCAGGAAGATACCTTGGAAACTAAAGCAGAGAATCCAGACACGTCCTGAACGTAACAAACCTTGCCAGTTCAGATACGAAGAAAACGGCCTGGCCTGTCGAGTCCACATCTTAGGTACCGGGAGAATAACCATTTCGTTTGCCTCCGTGAAGTAAGGAGGGAGTGTGACGAATCACAAATTTTGGTACTTTTTATATATTAATACATATAGCATTAAGCTAACCCTCAGAATCGATATGCTCTAATTACTAAAGGGTATTAGATCATTAGGTTACCGTTTCTAGCAAGAGAGCAATTGTTTTCTATTTCCCTTTTTCTTCTCTTTCGCATTCCAATTGCCAGCGACGCCGACGCACCAACCGCCACTCCGTCGGTACAGTCGGCGCCAGCATAGCTAAGTTACGACGTTTGGTCACGTACGCAAAAGCTCGTAGGATAACGGTGATTTGTCAGTAGCCAATCAAAACGCGCCACGCATTTCCGCAGCTGCGTCAAAAGCTTAGAACGAAGAAAACTAGGGCAAAGGCTAGAGTTAGAAATAATAGGAAGATCACTTAGTTTCTGGCCATCGGAAAGTTAACACGGAAAATCATCGTCAAAGAAAAGTCAAATCATTCAGACAGTGAAAAAAAAAATTAGTGAACACATAGAGTTCAAAGACTCGGTGACAGTGGTACAAAAGCAAAGTCATTGGAAACTAAACAGAAATAAAATAATAAAACAAGGAAATGCAATTACCTTTATCACCGCTAAGAGTGTAAAAATTGTATTCGGGTGAGTCGGCGTTGAGGCCACGTTACTATCCCTTTATTTTTTTTTTATAGGGCAGTGTGATGTTAGGTAGATTAGGCAATAGAAAAAATGGAAAAACATGAATTAGAAATAAAAGTTATAATCGAACATTGACCAGTAGATGCGTATTCTTACTTTCTCGTGACGCCCTAATTAAGTGTTTAGTGTTGTTTAAATGGCCTACATTTCCACGTCTGCCCTAACTGAAACAGTATTAGATATGAAAAGTAGGTTTAGTGCTATTTAATATTTATTTCGGTGTCCGGGTAATACCCTAACCGAAATGATATTAAAAGGGCATGTCGTAGAAATAAATGTTGTGTCGTGTTTCCATGGTATAGTTGGCAGCATGTCAACCAGCAACCATTTCAGTGTCCGGGTAATACCCTAACTGAAATGGCGATGGGCGTACATGTTATTAGTGCCATTTAATATTATTCGACATCTGGGTAATACCCTAGTCGAAACAATATTAAATGCGCATAAACATGGAACTACTGTAATGTAGCTCAGTGTATAGCTAGTACAGTGGTCGTGATGCCATTTGGTTAATATTTCAGTGTCCGGGTAATACCCTAACCAAAATAATATTAAATGTACATGCCATTGGATATATGTTGTGTATCTCTCCCATTGTACAGTGTTCACCCCAAATAAGTGTCTCTAATAGTAATTGTTTAATTTCGTGTCTCGTGTTAATTATTGTGTACCCACTGTAGTGCATAGTGAGTTCGTTGTAGATAATTGTTCACCCCTTTTGCCACGTCAAATTAAATGATTATTTTCGACATTTGCTTCAACTTTTTTAAAATTTTATGATCCGTGTAGTGCCTACGCAGATCAAGTTTGTTTCAAATTTTTGCCACGCCCACTTCCGCCCCCGCAATTTAGGAAAAACGAATAACAAGAGTAAAATTAAAGGTGGCGTATTCTTATTTGGCACACCTAATAATATGGCCAAAAGGTATCAGCTGACCAAATTTCGTCCAAATTTAAAATCGGACAATAAGTATCGGAGATATTTCTATATACATTTTGTACTGAAATGCCCAGTGCGACATTGCGTCGTAAATGTGAGCGGGATAGCATGCGTTCGTTGCTGCCGCTTGTGAGAAAAATTTTAGCTTGAATTAATGGCAAATTTAAAGGAGTTTTATTTATCTACTTGGTACAGGGTATATTTAAAGTCGGCAGGGACGACTTGCTTGCTTCATTATTAATATGGGAAAAAGGTATCAGTCTGAAACCGGACACAAAAAATCGTTGGTATATCTATCTATGTACATATCATTTCAAAATTCTAAGTCGAACATTGAGTGGTAAAATAGAGCGACAAACTATTCGTTTGCTGCTACGGCTTGTAAGAATTCATTTTTTTTAAATTGACGGGGATTCTGAAGGAGTCTGACTTAATTATCGACTTGCTTGCTTCATTTTACCTAAAAATAATAAAAAAAAGGATCTAAATGAGAACCAAAATTGACATCTTATTTTGGATTTCATAAGGTGATTGGCCCCGGTTGGAACCCCATATAAGACTTTTTGCACAGGCTGATCACCATTGTTAGGAAAAAATAAACAAAATTATAAATTTCTAAGAACATACAATTTGATGGCACAGTAGGACAGAGTTCGGAAAAGGGATCTCTTACCAAAAGCCAACATCTTTAGGTAATTATACATTGGTTAGTTTTAAGTTTTAATCAGGGGAGTTTTTCCATTAAAAAGCTTATGTATAAACACAGTACCAATCATTACTGCGGTTAAGTAAGGAGGAAAGATTAATTAGAAGAAGTCTAACAGAATAAGAGGGTAAGTTAACATTTCGATCCTAGTTTAAAGATATTGATATGACGACACACATAATTCATATTCCGAATTGGAGCGGATCAGTGAAATAAAAAGGGTTTTGGTTGTGTAAGGATCACCGAATTCTTTCGACCATCGCTTAACAAAACCTAGAACTCATGGTTTTACTAGCAAGAGCAGTGTATGATTTATAGAATCGAAGGCCTTACTAAAGGCGGTATATGTGATATCATTATGTAATGCATTCCTGAATCTATCGATCGGTAAAGAAGTGAATTCACATTGAGAAGTAATAATTTTTACAAAAGCCTTCGGATTAGCAGACAATTTGAAAATACCCCTATAATTTTACGATACCGCTTTATCACCCTTCTTATGTAAGGGAATAATAAAATATCCCTTCCATGTATTTTCAACGCACTATATAAATAACGTGAATGTTTTGAGTAGTCAAACACTCAGCACAAAACCTGAATACGCAACCAGATATCCCACCATGTTCTGGTGAGTACACGGGCTTAAATGTAGGAAACACACTGAGAAGCGAGCTTTAATTATTCACATAATCGAAGATGAGGTTAGACCTATTCAACTGATAGTGATATGCAGAGTTGGCTCGATGCTCCTTCGAGGAATAGGATGGCCTGATCGCCGGTTGCTTTGTTGTCTTCAAAACGTAAATAAGACGGGTGCAGAGCTACCTTGCGTAGCAATTCTCAGTCAACCCAAGCCTTTCCTACACAGAAAATGAGGAAATACCAAAAAATGAGGAAATACCAGTACCTGTAAAATTGGGAGAGGGATGCATAGCCATGTAAGCCTGAACATGCTCACAGACAGATATATATGAGTTGGAACCTATTACCACTCTACTATGTCCTAATGGTAAGGACTCGGAAGGAGTGGTCCTGCTGGTCTCATGATGGTCTCACCTGCACAGTGCAGACACTTTGCTTTTTTAAATCTATTTTTATACCCTGTATCCAAAGGGCAAAAGGGTATATTAAAGTCGCTAAATGTATGTAACAGGCAGAAGGAGACATTTCCGACCCCATAAAGTATATATATTCTTGATCGGCATGAATAGCCGAGTCGATTGAGACATGTCCGTCTGTCCGCCCGTCCGTATGAACACGTAGATCTCAGAGACTACAAGAGCTAGAGCAATCAAATTTGGTGCCAGCACTTGTGTAGTGTCTACGCAGATCAAGTTTGATTTAAATTTCTGCCACACCCACTTCCGCCCCCAGAATTTAGGAAAAACGAATAACTAGAGTAATATTAAAGGTAGCATATTCTTATTTGTCACACCTAATAATATGGCCAAAAGGTATCCGGTGACCAAATTAAAATCCGACAAGAAATATCGGAGATATATCTATATACATTTTGTACTGAAATGTCCAGTGCGACATTGGGTAGTAAGTGCGAGCGAGATAGCATGCGTTCGTTGCAGCCGCTTGTGAAGAAAATTTTAGTTTGAATTAATGGCGATTTCGATGGAGTTTGGTTTTATAAAGTTTCTCTACTTAGTACAGGGTATACTCATAGTCAGCAGGGACGACTTGCTTGCTTCATTCGGTCTCCTTTCATCTCTAATTTGCTTTCTCTTAATCTTGGTTTAAACAGTTCTCTTCGCGATGCATTTGCATACATACATATTCTGTATACATGTTTGTGTTGCTTACGTTATTTTTGCGGATACCAAAAGAGCCGTGTGTCGCTTACGTTATTATTGACAGGCCAATATCTCCGTAAATACATAAAATAAATATATAATATTTTAGGTGCAGATGAGGGTGGAGTTTAGAAACATATTTGCATAAAAAAAATTGTTCGAAAAATGGCGCATATAGGGCTCGATATATGTACTCATACACCGTATACCAATTTTAAATCAGAGCGGATAACTGTTACTATTACTCTCGACAAAAAAAAAAAAGAAATCTGAAATGAAATCGACTTACTTTGGCCAAATGCACACAAATATCAACACGAATATGATAGAGATGTATGACAACTGCAACAACATAATATAAATACAATTTATGGAAAATTAGCAGAATTATAACGAATAAAAAATTTACTTTTTTCCGTCGCATTTCGCAAGCATTTCCCCATAAAGTATATATATTCTATATCAGCATCAACAGCCGAGTCGAATTTAGGAAAAACGAATAACTAGAATCACATTAAAGGCAGCGTGTTTTTATTTGGCACATCTAATAATATGACTAAAAGGTATCAGCTGACTAAATTTCGCCGAAATCAAACAATAAATATCGTAGATATATCAATGTATGATTGGTACTGAAATGCCCTATGCGACATTCCGTTGTAAGAGTAAAAGAGACAGGATGCGTTCGCTGCTGCGGGTTGTGAGGTGAATTTTTGTTTGAACTGATGGCTAATTCGAATGAATTTGGTTTTATAAAGTTTCTCTACTTGGTACGGGGTATACTCAAAGTCGGCACGACTTCCTTACTTTTTTTTTTTTACAGCTGCTGGTTCTCCTGTGTGATATTATAAATCAATAGTCTTTGTTCCTGCGGTGGTCACTGATTTTTACTTGTCACTTCGAACTTTAACTTTTATTCCCGATGAGTGTTATGTTCCTTGATTTTGGGTCTCGATTCCTCATCGCTCTTGACCTTATGCTTTGGACGCCAATCAGAAATCCTTCGCATCACGTGATCGCTGCAGTTGCCAATATTCGTAGCTCAGACGCGTGCCGTTCTTTGGACATCGCCATCCCACTCATCCATATGCTCGACTGGGCGGCTGCATGAGCGTCAAAAATTTGTCACGTAAGCTTCAGAATGTGTCTTAGCAAAAGAAATTGCGCAAAAGCAACTGGCGACTTTGTTTGCAAGTCCCGTAATGCTATGTATGTTTTTTTTTTTTTTGTAATTCATTTATTTACACATTGACTATTAAAAAAAGTATAAATATAGATAGCTAAATAAATTAGTATAAATATAACTATAATAATAATATAACTAAGATGTAGCTCTATATGTGCTTAGTAAAGTTAGGCGTAGTGAGTACAGGCAGCGGGCCCTTGTGAAACTTTCCAAAGGGAACTGCATCACAAGGACGAATGCTGCGTTTACTTAGCCTAATCTGTCCAATCGACGCAGCTCCTCAGTTATCAAACGCGCAAATCCGCATATCGCGTCCCACGTCGCAACGTCTGTGACCATCCTCGTAACCAGGTTTTCGACGGATAGCCTTGCGCCAATCTTCTCCTGAACTTGCAATCTCTCCCTCTGGAGGCGGCTATAGACGAAAAACGCGTGCTCTGCGTCGTCTACCAGTCCACCATTACAATTGGTGCAAACTGAGTCTGTCCCGTGGCCAAACCTCGCCAGGTAACTTTTAAAGCACCCGTGGCCGCTAAGTAACTGCGTCACATGAAAGGTCACCTGCCCATGTCTGCGTGTAATCCACTGTTCTATGTTAGGGATTAGGCGGTGCGTCCACCTGCCTTTGCTTGAGTCGTCCCATCTGGCTTGCCAGACGCTTAGACTGTGCTCCCTCGCAGTTGGCTTAGCCTGACTCTTCAGAGTGCCGGCATCTGCGACGGCCTTAACTTCGTCCACCAATAGGTCGATGGGAATTGTACCGGCAATGACAAGAGCCGCATCATCTGAGACGATGCGAAACGCACAACAGATCCTCAGAGCACTTAGCCTGTAGATGGCCTTAATTCCTCGGGCATTGCATCCTACATGTATTGCTGGCGCCCAAATCTGAGATCCAAACAGGACAATGGATCTTACCACACTGCTAAGCAGTAACCTCCTTTCCTGCTTTGGGCCACGAGTGTTAAGCATTAATTTGGCCAGAGCTCTGCTCTTCTTCGCTGTCTTGCTTTGGGTGTAAGCCAGATGTTCCCGAAAGCATAGCCTTGTGTCGATCCACACTACGAGATTGCGGATAGCACGTTTGGAGGTGATTGTTATACCAGCAACATTTACGTTTGCGGTTTCAACAACCTTCCTGCTGTTGATGAGCACAGCCTCTGTCTTGTGCGATGCTAGTGTCAGTTCGACTGAACTGAGCCAGTTTCCAATAGCTGCTATAGAGGCGTCTGCATTTTTCTCGGTGGAGCGTAGGTCCTTGGCAACGACGACAACTGCGACATCGTCTGCGTGTCCTACAAGTTCACACCCGCTTGGTAGAGGCACACGAAATACACCGTCATACATTAGGTTCCACAGCAGGGGTCCTAGTACTGAGCCTTGTGGAAATGTCATATAAAATATTTCCATTAGCTGTGCCGCACATTAGTTTTCGACCTTCGAAGTAGCTTCAAATAATTGCACGGAGGTATTCTGGAACTCCTTTTCTACGCAAGGAATCCAGGATGCACCCCCAATCGGCAGAGTTGAAGGCGTTTTCACGTTTAAGCTTATCACCAAAGCCGCCTTTCCATCGGGATCCCTCAATTGCACTTACAACTCCCTGAATTGCATAGAGTGTGGACCTCGAGCTTCTAAAGCCGAATTGGTTGTGGCTAAGTCCGCCGTTCTCGTCGATCGCCGCCTGCAGTCGCGTAGAGATAAGCCTCTCGAGAATCTTCCCAATGGAGTCGATTAGGCATATGTGACGGTACGGAGTGGACCCGTAGATTTTCCTGGTTTTGGAATCGGGACCAGTTTTTGTAGCTTCCAGTGGAGTGGGAAGGTTCCTTCCAGTAGGCACTGGTTAAAGGTGTTCGCAAAGACATCTGTGCGGAGAGCCATGGAGAGTTTGAGTGCTCGATTCGGTACGGCGTCTGGTCCAGGTGCTTTGCCGAGCTTCAGAGTTCTAGCCAGATTTGCTATCTTGACCGTTGACACTGAATCAATTTCGTATGGGTCCGCTGAGTGCAACTGCCTTGCCCTCGGGGAATCTACGGTGGGGAAAAACTGTACCTACAATGTGAGCTAATTCCTCTTTGTTATCTGGAGCGGATTGCCTGTTGGCGTAGATTCGTTTGACCACGAGCTTGTACGCCTTGCCCCACAGGTCGTGCTCTGCGGAGTCACAGAGTTGAAGAAACACTTCTCTCTTGGAGGCCAATATTGCGTTTTTAAGGGACTTTCTAGTGGCGTAGTATTCAACGAGGCGTTGTTGCCAGCCAACGACGACGCGTTTTCTAGCTCTTTGATATTTCCTCCTGGCCGAGAGACATAATTTCCGTTGGTCAGCGATATTCCACCAGAATGCTGGTTGGTGGTGCCTCCCGTAGGACTTGCGCTTGGCCATGCTTGCATCGCATGCTGCTATCAATATCTCTGTCAGATTATTGGCCATACTTTGGGCAGAATCTTGGTCGCAACGTGCAGCGATCAGGGCTGATGAGAACAGCCTCGTGTTTAGCGTATCAGCCTTGTTATTGTTGGTGCTCTGCGAGACTGCCGTGGTTGTCAATGTTGGGTTGCCTATAGAGACTAGGATTGCCTCGTGGTCCAAACAGTATGCCTAAGTAGATTGCTGCTGACGAAGGTGAGGTCGATTATGGACCCTCTGCCTGCGCGGTTAAATGTATTGCCAGATCCTGTGTTGGCTAGCGCAACATCTAATTGCGCGAAGGCCTCAAGTAGGGCTCTTCCTTTGGCATTGGTGGTGCCCCATTCCAGGGCCCATGCGTTAAAGTCGCTTCAAGTCAGTTACGACAGGGGTGTGTTGCCGGGCTTCATTTACCAACGTATCCAGAGCGTAGCAGAAGCTCGAGAGATCCAGGTTGCATATAGCAGCTGTAGAACCACTTACTCCCAATGAGCGAGCTAACGAAATGTTGGTATGATTGGGAACTCCGAAATGGTAGGGCAGGAGAGCTGCAGGCCCAGATTGCTGCCTTTCCAGAGACGCTATAAATCCAGCGATTGCCGGCTTTCCTCCTAAAAGGTTCGCTAATGACTGCCACGTCTGATCTTTGCTCTGACACGGTTTGATAAAGCAGGTTTTGCGCTGCCTCGCAATGGCTTAGGTTAATTTGGGTAAACCTAAACATTCTGCTTTTGTTACTCCTGTTAATCTGGTCAGTACATTTGGCTGCAATGTGGCTAGTTCTGAAGCACCTGTAACATCTAGTAGTAGCGTCATTAATCCTGATCCTGCAAACGGTCCAGCCGAATTTGATTTTTCTTCGCTAGACACGGGCGGTGAGGATTGTGTAGATTTATCCAGTTTGCTACGTTTTTACATCAAATTTCCAATCGGAATCAAATTCAGCCTCAGAGCGTGATAGTGATATGTGGTCACTGTGGTCACCGCTTAATATCTACCCTGTAATCGCAGCATACGTTTCGGGCAACTTGCAAATGATCTGATTTAGATCTCTTTAGATCTCAGCAGCTCCTAAATGCATTACATTAGCTGGCAAGCTATTTACAAAACCACCATTGAGCACAGGATGTCCATATTTTGGATCACAGAGTAGTATGTGAGTAGTGATGAGCGTAAATAACGCCACAGACATCCCATTGTATGAATGCGATGGCAACTAGCTGTGATATCAGTGACTAATGTGAAATAGGGTACCCACAAAACCTCGATGGTCACATCTTCAAATGTATCATGTGTGGTCTTGTTGAATTCACGACCAGAAAACATCCATTAAAGCACCGATGCTGATGCCACAAACCATATCGATTAATATACCTGCTACTTGTATGGCTTTCATCATACCGATTGCCAACGACCCAAACGTGAAAAATTGGAATGCATGTTTGGCATCGATAACAAGACACGACTGTAGATATCATTAATGCGATATTGACTTTTGTGGGTAAATTTTTGTGTCCAGACGAGCTATTTCTTGCTCGTTTTTTTCTACCAATTGAGAACGATCGCCAAGACTAGCACATAGGATGACATCCACGTACGACGATGCGTCCAAGGACTGCACGAATTATTACACTTATAGACGGCAATAACGATTATCCTGCTGGGCTAGCCTTGTTCGTCTGTCTGATTCTTAGCAAATTTTTTCTCCTTTTTTTCTTTCTTTTTTTATATGTACCTATACACCATACACTAAGTTTCAATCATATCCGTTAATTATCTAGTGATATAGTTACTATCAAAACACAAAATCTATATTAAAATCAATTTACTTCAAAAAAAAATACAACAAACATCAACATGTTATAAACTAAAAGAAAAGCAACGCTCCCTTTTCTATCTTTTCAATAGAATATCTGCACCACTATGTAACAGGTTCTTCTCTGATGATCTCGAATCAAAAGAAGGGGTAGCTCAAGACGGCGTTCTGGGTGCAACGTGAAAAGCAACTGAACCTTATGATCTCTTCTATGCCTGAAATTCAAAGTTCTTTTTGGTAATAAAATTTATCTCTATTTACGACTGTGTGCTGTGGAGACACGCAAGCAAGTGCAAAGGGCACAGTCTAAGGTTCTTAGAACTAAGACGCACCTTAGAGTACTAAGGGACACCTTGATACATTCAAAGCGAAAAAGTACAACAAAAAATTAACATTTTCCTAGTGTAATAGCCCAAATAAAGTCACAACAGATGTTAGATTAAGATAAAGCCAGAACATTTTGTTAGTCGTGTTACAGGTATAAGGGATTGAACTAATATATAGACGTAAAAAAATAAAAACCTAATGTCCTTTAAGGTTCTGATTGGCCAGCAAATATTACGAAATATGAAATCAGAAGAGAGCTGTAAACTAATATCGTTGAAGTTGTTATTAAAAGAGGAGGAAATCTTATCTTTAAATATTTGGTCAACCAGACAAGTAAATGTCGAAATGATAAAATGTCTCAAGTATAAAAAAATGTTTTCACTGCGATGTTTGAGGGTTTGGCCCGAAGACATCATTTAATGTAGTATAAAAGTCAAGCTTCGAAATTAATATCTCTCTTTAGTTGGTGCTAGTTAGTCGATGCTCCAGTCGGATTAGTAATCCTAGTCGGAACCTCAAGAACAAAAGATGCTTTTGCTTCAAGGTTTCCTTGAAGGTAAAACTGCTAAACTGAATTTCCAATTTCATCCAGATTATATCTACTAAACTAAGTTTCTAATGATACAAGGATGCTTCTTCCCGAAGCTTCCTCATCTCAGCATCCCGGCACGCGTCATAACTTTTTTTCAGGCCTCTAGTATTTCCAAGGCTATCCGTTGCTTGGGATGGGTGGCCACTGTTCAATGACCAGTCAGTTAAGCTAATATTGCCTCTTCACCAACTGTGTAATAACAAATATCAAAAAAAAGTAAAAAAAAAGCTAACAAAAATAAGAAGAAATGTTAGATAAACAGTAAAAACTGCTGCAATATTCAAAAAAATAAATAGAATCTCAATTATGTGCAATATGAGCAGCAGGCCTAAAAGAGTGAATGGCAATTATAGATATGAGCTTTTTGAAATTTTAATCAAATCCCGGGAGCTTACCATATGGTTTGAATCTATTCGTGGATTTTTGTCCTTCAGGAATAAAGAGGAAAAAATTAAAATGAGGAAAAAAGTGCATTATATTGAAAACACTGTAAAAGGAAATGGACATACACGCAGACTTGCCACAAGAAAACAGAAGCGGAAATACAATTGATCGCAAACCTTAGCGAAAGCGTTTTTCAATAAAAAATTTATTAAGTCGAGTCCAATATAATAAATAACCTTTATGCCGTGATTCAAATTAATAATACGATTTCAAATATTTTGTTCTTTAATTTGCATTTGTAGTGTCTAATGTCGCTTACATTGCATAATGTTTTTTTTTTACGGATCCCAAATAATGAACACGTCAGCAGTGCTAGTGCGTTCTGGTACAGGTGCTTCGCAATCCACTACATTTTATGAACGAGATACGAAAATGCATGCTAGCTCATTTTCTCAAGCTAATAATATCAATGGATTCATCCGACTACTTCTTTCAAGTATTTCTCTTAAAAAAGACGGTATTATACTTTTGCAAAACCATAATTAGCACATAATAAAAATATTGATCTTTCTTAAAAGGACAGTGATTCAAATTCTTTAACCAAACTGCAGTCACACACGTATAAAATTATGCAAAGTTAAATTTAGAATACGATACATTGCTTTTTAAAAGCTATAGCGGAACACAATTTATTTTCTGTTTTATTTATTTATTTAGCGAAACATTTATTTATTAAAATATATTTTAACAAAGAAAAAATGCCAAGCGTCAATTTTGTAACGCTTTAGAAAAGTTTGCTCCGGAAAATGCTGTACTCATAATAAGGTTCTTTATCCTTCAATCTCTATTTCTTATATTCTTATATTATTTCTAATAGTTTTGTATATTTTTCGGTGATGCGTCGAATAACTTTGTATCTAGCTAGTAGAAAGTTGAGGTGGTATCACAATAGTAAGCTGTCGAAGCATACATAAATTAAATATTTTTATTTTACCGTGTACCCATAAAGTAAAAGGGTATATTAAAGTCGCTAAAATGTATGCAACAAGGAGAAGGAAGCATTTCCTTTCCCATAAAGTATTTATATTCTTGATCAGCATCAACAGCCGAGTCGATTCAGACATGTCCGTCCGTCCGTCCGTATGAACACGTATATCTCAGTGTGTCGTGTGATCAAATTTGTCTCAAATTTTTGCTACGCCCACTTTCGCTCCCGCAATTTAGGAAAAACGAATAGAGTCACATTAAAGGTAGCATATTCAAACATGGCCAAAAGGTATCAGCTGACCAATATATCAGTTTTCAATTTGTACTGATATGCCCTGTGCGACATTGCGTAGCTTACTCTTAAGTAAGCAATGCTGTTCGAGTTCTATTATTCTTATTCTATTTTATTATTAATTCGGATGTGCTTGTAGCTTGGTGACGTACTTTTGCTGTTGTGTATTTACTTTGGTCGTTACACTAGGAATATGTAGATCTTTTTGTAAGTTTGAGGTTTCAACATTGATCTTGCTTGCATTTCCTCATAGTACTTATGTTTTATTACCGTAGAAGAAAATAACTTTGAATTGTAGGCGGCATAGGGGAGACCGTGCGTTGATAAGCCAATGAAGGCAAAATAGTCTTTTGGTGGATTCCTTCGTGGACAACATCGTTAGATTGAGACACTGACGCCTTATCAACATTTTTGTTTATTTACACGGATGCACCAGTTTGCAGATCTGTTCTATAGCGCATATGGGGAGTTCTTGGATCATTTTCAGATGGTTTCTTATAACTCCGGTAACTTCCACCACTTTGAGCGCATTTTCTAAAGATCGTGTAGCTGTTCTCAGGCAAGGTTTTGCTGCCAGTGACCGGGCATGGTTTCCGGGCTTGTATTGTGTTTTCCAGGTTTTTGACTTTGGGATTAACTAGTCGAGATCTTCACTGACTTATTTATTGCCTGCAGCAATAAATAGAGGTCTTAGTGTGTAAAAGAAGTCAGTAAACTCTTTTTTTTTAATGATCGAAAAGCGTGGAGGGCTGTCGAGGGCAGCCACAATTGTACTGCAGAGATTCGTTTGTACACTTTATTCTATTGCCTGCAATGAGTGTTGAGTCCTGAGTGCGTGTTATGGATCTTTAAGCTTTGCGACGTGCCTTTAACTCCTTATTATCAGGGGATCGTCTGTAGTTTACGGTGTGATTTCCACATTATTATATTTGAGACAGACTTGATATAGGAGGTCAACGCGTCCTGTGTTGGTACCGTCGGCATTGGGCGCACCAAGACGAATTGTTGTTGGCTGGTGTGAGCAAATTGCTCGTGCTTGCACTTTTCAAAAGTAAGCATTTTCAAAAGTAAGCAATTCCACAATTTGAATTTGTTCACGCCAAGCGTAAACAGCGAAAAAGGAGCGCGGCTAAAACAGAGGGGCGAATTGGAAGAGGACGGCCACACTTAAGATGATACGGGAGGTTGATGGACAACTCCATATTGGAGTAGAGTCCGTTTTTATCTTTCGACACGTTCGTATGGCTCGCACTTACATATATAACGTTTCGAATTTGTTTTAAGTTTTGCCTTAACATGTACCGCCAATATCTATTGCCGACCATATATTACTTTTGCTATCTAATAAAATTGTGTTTTAACCGAAGTTCACGAGTACGCGGTGTAATTAATTTCTTTTTGGAAGCATTCTACTTTGGGTTCCTTTGCCCCCTACAAACATTGGTCCTTTGAGCCGGATATCCTTCCTCTCTCGACCAGCATCGCATCGGTGGAGAAACCTGATAAGTATAAGTTATTATTCCAATTCCTTAATAAGCACACAGTGAAACGTGTACTTGTATAGTGCTCTCCTAAATTTAATAATTATCCTCTCTTCAAGTGTCTGCTCCAGTAAAAAGTGTTTGAACCCCCTGCACCACATAACGTATTTCTCTCTTGTTGGCTGTGTGATAATGTCATGCACGTCAAGTGTGCTAATTACACGGCCAAAGTGAGTGACAGTTTGGAGTAAAGAGGTGGTTTCAAATGGGGATGCGACTCATGCCGAGAAGTGGAAATCGAGATGAGGGTATTTATGAGGCAGACCAGGGACAAGTTTAAGAAACTGTCATCTGGTTTTCGTAAACTCTTTGATGAGTTTAACGCTTTGGAGACAGAGTTCAAAAGCTATAAGCTGTTGAATGAGTCTCCAAAGCGCAAGAAAACTGGTATGCGGAATCTGTCCCTGCATCTGCCGGTGCCTATCCCTGTCTCGGCCGCGGTTCTGGAATCTCCGTCCATACTCACAGCCATTCCTCCGCATCTCATATCGTTTACCACCCCCGTCACACAGACGAATGAAACTGTAGTTTCCGTATAGTCCGGGCAACTACCAAATTCTTTGGTTATTGCCAACAGCTGCCCAGTTAGAGAAACACCATTAATTACGCCTCTGACTGGAGTACCACCGAAGAAACATATATTTGTTTCTAGGCTTGATCCCGAAACTTCTTCGGATGACGTCTTAAGTTACATTAAGACAAAAATGCAAGCATCAAAAATAGCGGTGGAAAAATTTAAATTTAATTATTCTAGCGAGATCTCTTCCTTTAAAATTAGTGTCTTGGTTGAACTGTTTGACTGCATCTGTAGTAACAGCTTTTGGCCGGATCACATATTAGTGAAAGAATATACGGCCAAAAAGAAAACTCGTGGATCAGTTAGGCTTCCTTCAACTTCTACTTCTATTCCTTCCGGAATATCAGCATCTGCTGGTGTTCCAAAAAACTAATTTCGTCCCTTAATCCGGCCTATCAGACCGTAAGAGGACTTAAATCTAAGCTTCCTAGACTTTATGTAGATAGTCTAGTATTTGATTATAAAATTTTAGTATTTTCAGAGACTTGGTTAAAACCTGACATTATTGATGCATCTGTTCTGTCTGCAATATTTTTAATATTCAGGTGTGATTGCATTTCGCGTGTAGGCGGTGCAGTCTTGATTGCCATTGACTCGTCTTTATCTTCTGACCGGATTCAATCTCGTGATAACCAGGAGATTGAGTTTATAAGTGTCAAGGTCAGTCTCAAGACTTTCTCTGTCTACATTACTTGCTCGTACATCCCGCCACAATCCGACATGGCGGTGTACATTAAACAATTGGTTTCTATTTAACACATCTCATCTTCACTGTCTAATAGAGACATGTTAATTGTTCTCGGTGACTTTAATTTACCGGAAATAGTATGGTCCCCTACTGACGAATCTACTTTGTTGCTCCCTTCTATTTCACATTGCTTTATTGAAGGTCTTTTCAAATTATCTTTGACTCAAATAAATCCAGTCCGTAACAAGAATAATATATCTTTGGATCTGATATTTGTTCTCGATTCCACCAATGGCGCAGTTTCTAGAATAAACCCTCTTAACCTGCCTAAAGATAGTTTTCATCCTACTTTGGAGTTAACTATTGATCTTCCGTATCGTGTACCGACTGTTGGTGCCTGTCCTGCGGTTAAATCCCGTAATTTTCGCAAGACCAATTTTAGTAAGTTAAATGAGCTCATTCTTAAAAATGATTGGTCTTCCCTGTATAGTTGTTCAAACATAAACCAAATTATTTCTTTGTTTTATAACACTCTTGGTTCGCTTTCTAAGTTTTGTGTACCGCAGAGGATACCAGTGTCGGCCTATAGGCCCCCCTGGCATTCTCGAGAGCTAACTAACCTGAAAAATGTGAAATCGAGGTGTTATAAAATTTAGAAGAAATCAGGCCGGTCCTCAGACTATGCCCGTTACGTAGTCGCTCAATCAAAGTTTTTGACGCGTAATACGCAATGCCATAAGGATTACCTTCAGCGTTGTAAATTAGAATTTACCAGTAATCCTTAACAATTTTATAGCTTTGTGAATTCCAAACTCAAAATGTCTGTCTATCCATCATGCTTAAGTCTTGAAAACAATATAGCGAGTCCTGATCAAGCCATCGCTGATTTGTTTGCAGACTTTTTTACAACAACCTATTACTCAGCGCAATATCGATCAGACATTCCGTATCCTTACCAGGTAAAAAGCTCTAACTGCATTTCCAGTCCTTCGATCAATGAAAGTTCGCTCCTAAGCGTGCTTAATTTAGTGAAACCTGTCTACTTTCCTGGTCCTGATGGAATACCAGGTTGCGTTCTTAGTTTTTGCACCGAGGCTTTATGTAAGCCAATTCGTAAACTTTTTCTTTTGTCTGTCAAATCTTCCACGTTCCCAGCTATCTGGAAGGAATCCTATATAGTTCCTCTCCATAAAAGCGGTAAAAAATCGGAAGCATCCAACTATAGGGGTATTTCTAAATTGTCCGCTATACCTAAAGCTTTTGAAAAATTAATCACTTCTCAATTGCAACATTTTTGTAGACCTATAATTTCACCATCTCAACATGGGTTTGTGAAATGTAGATCTACTACCACTAACCTTTTAGAATTTACTTCTTTAACGATCGAAGGATTAAGAAATGCAAGGCAAACTGATGTCATATATACTGATTTCAGTAAGGCTTTTGATTCTGTTAATCATACGCTGCTTCTTTATAAATTAAATAGTATTGGCTTTCCAAGTCCTGACAAATAGAACTCAGAGGGTTCTTTTTAAATCGTCATATTCCAAATCCATCCATGTTACTTCGGGGGTGCCTCAGGGTAGTCATTTGGGACCACTGCTGTTTACCCTTTTCATTAATGACCTTCCCTCTGTTATAAGTTACTCTCGTGCCCTTATGTACGCAGATGACGTTAAGCTATGTTTTAGTTACAAAGACATTACCTCTTCTTGTCGATTGCAATCTGATCTTCAAAATCTTGAGCTTTGGTGTCATAATAACTTATTAAAATTAAATGCAACTAAGTGCAAGGTCATGACTTTTTATAGAACTTCTCCGCATTTAGTTACTTATTTTCTTACTAATACACCATTAGAACGTCTTAATGAGATGTATGACTTGGGTGTCCTGATGGACCGTAAACTAACGTTTAAGTCCCATATTTCCTCTACCGTCGGTAAAGCCATGGGCGTTCTTGGGTTTGTAAAAGGATGGTCAAAGGAGTTTGACGATCCATATACAACCAAAATTCTTTTCGCCTCACTGGTCCGTCCTATTTTAGAATATGCATCTTCCATATGGTCACCTCAGTATGAATCACACCAAGCTAGAATTGAGTCGATTCAAAAACAGTTCTTGCTTTTTGCTCTTCGTGGTCTGTACTGGGATCGTAGGGTCAATTTTCCATCGTACTCTAGTAGACTTCTTTTACTTGGCCTTCCTTCTCTCACTAATCGTAGAGTAATGCTTGGCGTCATATTTATGCACAAGCTTCTTAAAGGTGATATAGACTCGCCCAAGCTATTGAAACAAATAAATCTGAGTGTTCCTTGTAGACCAACTCAAAACTGTATACCTCTATCTCTTTCACGCTGTTCTACTTATTATTTATTGCATTAACCTTTCCGAGTTCTTTGTTCTAATTATAATCGTCTTTTACATGTATTCAGTAAAGAGCTCTTTGAAAAATACTATCTCTTCTTTTTTAGCTCGTAGCTAGCTTTAGTTTTCATTTTTGTGTCGGCTATCGCCCCTCGGTCGGTTGGGCGGGAGATGTGGGCACTTAATGCACCCGTTGGGATTCGCGCGAATCGATTTATTAAACCTACAAAATTTGCACAAAATTACATATATATCCACATATATTTACAATTTGACAACAAAGTGTTTACACAACGCAAAAGAGCATAATTTTTTTACTTTGAGATTGAAAAAAACCCTTAATTAAATGATTTTATTTAAAATTACGGTGGGTTAGTTAAACTATTTACTTTTGGGACTACAAAAAACATTTTTTGGGTTCATTCCGTCGTTACTTTTGTATTTACCGTTGTTTCATAAAATTTTCGAAGCGAGCTTCGGTGGCTGCTTCATTATGTTGAGTAATTTTGTCATAGTTTCCTGGAATTGGTTCGTTTTTAACCGTCTTTTGGATGTTTAAAAATGCCAAGCAAACGGATAAGTTTTGTATGGTTTGGTATGGTCCAATTGGTCTATTATAAGAACACAATAGCCAAACGGTTGTAGAGATAAAAGCAGGATATAACAGCCCAATCCGCTTCAAAAAGGAAGGAAGGCTATAAACAAAGCCTACAACCTGACGGCCTCGGGTCATAATATCCAAAGCCGAGATAATTATGCTGCTAAGGGCTAGTGAAAACATAACCATTTCGACCAGGACAGGAATGTGGCATAACCATATCCCGCGAAGGTGTCCGGAAAGTTCTAAAACGGGCCGGTTTGTCATCCAGTGTTACTTGTAAAAAACGCTTGATGTGGGAATCACATATAGAAAGGCGCTTAAGATCTGCCAGGATGCATGGAGGAAAACCTGATTCATATTGTGATGAGGATATGGTTAGTGTTGAAACCAAAATATGCTATAATATGAGGATGGACCCAGCAGAGTGTGGCGAAAGCCGTTAAGAGCCTTGAATCCAATAACAGAATTTGGTTTGATAGTTTGACAAACTTTCGGAAATGGTTCGGGGGTACATCTCGAGCAAAGGAATTGTCGATTTGTCGTTTATTGAGAACACAATAGATGTCCAACAATATTTGGATTTATTGCACACAGATTTGGTGGCCAGTTCCAACAAATTCGGATTTTTTGTCAAGGGGAAAACCAACTTTTAAGTTTTACCAAGACAATGATTCCAAGCAAAAGGAGCATATTGTGAGGTACTGGCTGCTATATAACTGCAAAAATGAGTTGGATGATCTCAAAGAAAAGAACCGCCAAACGACATCCCAAAAATGAAAATAATTTGAAGACCATTATTTTGGAGGATTGGCCTAATTTCCCTATGGATTATGTCCAAAATCTCATCAAATCAATGAATGGACGATTGGGAACTGTTTTAGATGCCAATGGTGGTCTTACAAAATATTAAATATTATAAGTTTATCTTTAAATCCTGGAACAAGTGAAAAAGCTAAGTTGTGTAAAAACTTAGTTGGCATTTTGAATTTTGTGCAATCTTCAGTTGTCGTTATTTTTCTTTCTTGATTGAAACATATTTTGAATATGTTCCGCGAACTGTTCACTGCCATGTACATAAATAAAACAAGATTGGCGCCAGTGGTAAAACTGTATCATCTGGTGTCTAGAAGGTAATATAGACTCACCCGAGCTATTGAACAAAATAAATCTAACAGTTGTAGACCTGCTAGAAATTATATACTTCTATCTGTTTCACACTGTACTACTATTTACTTACTGCATGAAACTTTCCGAGTTCTTTGTTCTAAGTACAATCGTCTTTATCATGTAATCAGTTCAGAGCTTTCTCTTCCTGTGAAAACTACAATCCTTTCATATCTAGCTTGTAATTAGCTTTAGTTTTTGTCTGTATTTGTGGACTAGCCCCGCGACTCGTGCCTTACGTTATGCGGGAGGTGTTGGCATTTAGTGCTTCCGTTGGGAATTGCGAAAAACTTGGCTCTCTGCGCTTCTTGTTTAATTAAATTCTTAATTACTTGAATAATCGTACACAAACTATTAAAAGCCTTGCTTTCAAAGAGCTTTAAAGTGAACTCAGAGGTACCACAAGGTAGCAATCTAGAACCATTGCTTTTCACCGTCTTTATAAATGGCCTGTCTTCACTAACGATATTTAATTTTGTATTAGTTTTATAAATTAAAGTTTCATACCAGCTGGTGCGAAATCAACTTGTTAAACCTAATATCACGTTACTTTATCCTCCGTCTAATCAGTTGGATGTGCTTATGGACCACAAATTAACTTTTACTAGTCACGTTTCTATAGCAGTCAGTATAGAAATGAGCGTTCTTGGATTCGTAAAGCGATGTTAGAAGAAGTTGACGACATTTGCACTACCAAAGCTTTTTTTATTACACTGTTTTTCAATTGTCAAGCTGAAAAGTGAACCCGCTTTTAAAATTAAACTAGAAGGATGGGCTAAATTCGGCCACGCCAAAGAAAAAAAACTTACGAGTAAAAAAAAATTTTTTTTTTTTGGTTCGATTGTTTCTATAGGAGCTATATCATATAGTCGGCCGATGCTGTTAAAACTCAACAGACACATTTTTATATATACCAAACTTACATATACCGAATTTCGAGTGAATCGCTGTTAAAATAACCAAGATTTTTATCTAAATCTAATTTTTTGGCCGATCGTTCCTATGGGAGCTATATGATATAGTAAACCGATTTTGATAAAACTTGCCAGATATGTTAAAAAGTATATACAACTCAAAAATACCAAATTGTGATAATTTCTCTTAAAACAACCAAGTTATTGCTCGAAATTCATATTCATAACCGATCGTTCCTATGAACGCTATATGATATAGTCAACTGATTTTGATAAAACTTGGTAGATATGTAAAGAAGTAAATAAAACTTACAAATACCGGCTTTTGTGACATTTTGTTGAAAAACAACAAATTTATTGAGGTTAAGGCTTATTCACGACCTATCCTTCCTATGGGAGGTATATGATATAGTCATCCGATCGGA
Source organism: Drosophila neocordata (assembly GCA_018903615.1). Lineage (NCBI taxonomy): Eukaryota > Metazoa > Arthropoda > Insecta > Diptera > Drosophilidae > Drosophila > Drosophila neocordata. Next base: position 140,263 of record JAEIGI010000034.1, read on the forward strand.
ATGATTCCGAGATATACAGCAAAAAAAAGCCTAGGTGCAAAAGCTCTGTAGCTTTAAGGGTCTCGAAGGAGATTGCGGTGATCCAGACAGACGGACATACGGACAGGGCTAAATGAACTCATCTCATCGTGCTGATCAAGAATATATATACTTTATATAGTCGGAGATGCCTCCTTTTATGCGTTGCGAACTTCTGACCAAAATTAATATACCTTGTATGTTTACGTATGCTAACGGCATAGGGCTTTGCTAAATTATAGAAGTATCGCCTTTCGGGTTCACACCAACCTCAGCGTTTTCAATTATTAAATTTAAGTTCCTCTAAATTGCAAGTTTTTAATATTTCTTTGAACTTTCTTCAGCTAGTTATGTATTTCACGAAAAAAAAAGCGTTTTAATAAAATTTAACTCCCCTTGTTTCAAGATAGTTATCAGAGCGGTGGGTGTTCCCCTTGTTTCAAGATAGTTATCAGTGCGGTGGGTGTTCTTTGGTTTTTTAAGAAAGGTAAACGAAATTTTGTGATCTTTACATTTTTAATGTGGCAATTCTATATTTTACCTTTTCTGCGCCAACATCAATTAATAAAACTTTAGTCTCTTCAATACAAATAAAAGTTAGTAGTAGTTCTTCTTCTGGGATCGGAACGTCATACTGTCATCGTACTCCAATTGTATTTTTACAGTATGCTTTGAATAAAACCTTTAAATTCCTATCATCTGCTTAAAATCGACTGTAATTACTTCTTTAACGTTCGAAGGATTTAGAAACGCAAGGCAGACTGATGTCATATATACTGATTTCAGTAAGGCTTTTGATTCTGTTAATCATACGCTGCTTCTTTATAAATAAAATAGTATTGGAATCCAAGTCCTTTAATTAATTGGATTCGTGAATATCTGACAAATAGAACTCAGAGGGATCTTTTTAAATCGTCATATTCCAGATCCATCTATGTTACTTCGGGGTGCCTCAGTTTAGTCATTTGGGACCACTGATACACCATTAGAACGTCTTAATGAGATGCATGACTTGGGTGTCCTGATAAACAGTAAACTAATGTTTAAGTCCCATATTTCCTCTACCGTCGGTAAAGCCATGGGCGTTCTTGGGTTTGTAAAAGGATGGTCAAAGGAGTTTGACGATCCATATACAACCAAAATTCTTTTCGCCTCACTGGTCCGTCCTATTTTAGAATATGCATCTTCCATATGGTCACCTCAGTATGAATCACACCAAGCTAGAATTGAGTCGATTCAAAAACAGGTCTGTACTGGGATCGTAGTGTCAATTTTCCATCGTACTCTAGTAGACTTCTTTTACTTGGCCTTCCTTCTCTCACTAATCGTAGAGTAATGCTTGGCGTCATATTTATGCACAAGCTTCTTAAAGGTGATATAGACTCGCCCAAGCTATTGAAACAAATAAATCTGAGTGTTCCTTGTAGACCAACTCAAAACTGTATACCTCTATCTCTTTCACGCTGTTCTACTTATTATTTATTGCATTAACCTTTCCGAGTTCTTTGTTCTAATTATAATCGTCTTTTACATGTATTCAGTAAAGAGCTCTTTGAAAAATACTATCCTTTCTTTTTTAGCTCGTAGCTAGCTTTAGTTTTCATTTTTGTGTCGGCTATCGCCCCTCGGTCGGTTGGGCGGGAGATGTGGGCACTTAATGCACCCGTTGGGATTCGCGCGAATCGATTTATTAAACCTACAAAATTTGCACAAAATTACATATATATCCACATATATTTACAATTTGACAACAAAGTGTTTACACAACGCAAAAGAGCATAATTTTTTTACTTTGAGATTGAAAAAAACCCTTAATTAAATGATTTTATTTAAAATTACGGTGGGTTAGTTAAACTATTTACTTTTGGGACTACAAAAAAAATTTTTTGGGTTCATTCCGTCGTTACTTTTGTATTTACCGTTGTTTCATAAAATTTTCGAAGCGAGCTTCGGTGGCTGCTTCATTATGTTGAGTAATTTTGTCATAGTTTCCTGGAATTGGTTCGTTTTTAACCGTCTTTTGGATGTTTAAAAATGCCAAGCAAACGGATAAGTTTTGTATGGTTTGGTATGGTCCAATTGGTCTATTATAAGAACACAATAGCCAAACGGTTGTAGAGATAAAAGCAGGATATAACAGCCCAATCCGCTTCAAAAAGGAAGGAAGGCTATAAACAAAGCCTACAACCTGACGGCCTCGGGTCATAATATCCAAAGCCGAGATAATTATGCTGCTAAGGGATAGTGAAAACATAACCATTTCGACCAGGACAGGAATGTGGCATAACCATATCCCGCGAAGGTGTCCGGAAAGTTCTAAAACGGGCCGGTTTGTCATCCAGTGTTACTTGTAAAAAACGCTTGATGTGGGAATCACATATAGAAAGGCGCTTAAGATCTGCCAGGATGCATCGAGGAAAACCTGATTCATATTGTGATGAGGATATGGTTAGTGTTAAAACCAAAATATGCTATAACATGAGGATGGACCCAGCAGAGTGTGGCGAAAGCCGTTAAGAGCCTTGGATTCCAATAATAGAATTTGGTTTGATAGTTTGACAAACTTTCGGAAATGGTTCGGGGGTACATCTCGAGCAAAGGAATTGTCGATTTGTCGTTTATTGAGAACACAATAGATGTCCAACAATATTTGGATTTATTGCACACAGATTTGGTGGCCAGTTCCAACAAATTCGGATTTTTTGTCAAGGGGAAAACCAACTTTTAAGTTTTACCAAGACAATGATTCCAAGCAAAAGGAGCATATTGTGAGGGACTGGCTGCTATATAACTGCAAAAATGAGTTGGATGATCTCAAAGAAAAGAACCGCCAAACGACATCCCAAAAATGAAAATAATTTGAAGACCATTATTTTGGAGGATTGGCCTAATTTCCCTATGGATTATGTCCAAAATCTCATCAAATCAATGAATGGACGATTGGGAACTGTTTTAGATGGTGGCCTTACAAAATATTAAATATTATAAGTTTATCTTTAAATCCTGGAATAAGTGAACAAGCTAAGTTGTGTAAAAACTTAGTTGGCATTTTGAATTTTGTGCAATCTTCAGTTTTTGTTATTTTTCTTTCTTGATTGAAACATATTTTGAATATGTTCCGCGAACTGTTCACTGCCATGTACATAAATAAAACAAGATTGGCGCCAGTGGAAAAACTGTATCATCTGGTGTCTAGAAGGTAATATAGACTCACCCGAGCTATTGAACAAAATAAATCTAACAGTTGTAGACCTGCTAGAAATTATATACTTTTATCTGTTTCACACTGTACTACTATTTACTTACTGCATGAAACTTTCCGAGTTCTTTGTTCTAAGTACAATCGTCTTTATCATGTAATCAGTTCAGAGCTTTCTCTTCCTGTGAAAACTACAATCCTTTCATATCTAGCTTGTAATTAGCTTTAGTTTTTGTCTGTATTTGTGGACTAGCCCCGCGACTCGTGCCTTACGTTATGCGGGAGGTGTTGGCATTTAGTGCTTCCGTTGGGAATTGCGAAAAACTTGGCTCTCTGCGCTTCTTGTTTAATTAAATTCTTAATTACTTGAATAATCGTACACAAACTATTAAAAGCCTTGCTTTCAAAGAGCTTTAAAGTGAACTCAGAGGTACCACAAGGTAGCAATCTAGAACCATTGCTTTTCACCGTCTTTATAAATGGCCTGTCTTCACTAACGATATTTAATTTTGTATTAGTTTTATAAATTAAAGTTTCATACCAGCTGGTGCGAAATCAACTTGTTAAACCTAATATCACGTTACTTTATCCTCCGTCTAATCAGTTGGATGTGCTTATGGACCACAAATTAACTTTTACTAGTCACGTTTCTATAGCAGTCAGTATAGAAATGAGCGTTCTTGGATTCGTAAAGCGATGTTAGAAGAAGTTGACGACATTTGCACTACCAAAGCTTTTTTTATTACACTGTTTTTCAATTGTCAAAGAAGGATGGGCTAAATTCGGCCACGCCAAAGAAAAAAAACTTACGAGTAAAAAAAAATTTTTTTTTTTTGGTCCGATTGTTTCTATAGGAGCTATATCATATAGTCGGCCGATGCTGTTAAAACTCAACAGACACATTTTTATATATACCAAACTTACATATACCGAATTTCGAGTGAATCGCTGTTAAAATAACCAAGATTTTTATCTAAATCTAATTTTTTGGCCGATCGTTCCTATGGGAGCTATATGATATAGTGAACCGATTTTGATAAAACTTGCCAGATATGTTAAAAAGTATATACAACTCAAAAATACCAAATTGTGATAATTGCTCTTAAAACAACCAAGTTATTGCTCGAAATTCATATTCATAACCGATCGTTCCTATGAACGCTATATGATATAGTCAACTGATTTTGATAAAACTTGGTAGATATGTAAAGAAGTAAATAAAACTTACAAATACCGGCTTTTGTGACATTTTGTTGAAAAACAACAAATTTATTGAGGTTAAGGCTTATTCACGACCTATCCTTCCTATGGGAGGTATATGATATAGTCATCCGATCGGAATGATTCCGAGATATACAGCAAAAAAAAGCCTAGGTGCAAAAGCTCTGTAGCTTTAAGGGTCTCGAAGGAGATTGCGGTGATCCAGACAGACGGACATACGGACAGGGCTAAATGAACTCATCTCATCGTGCTGATCAAGAATATATATACTTTATATAGTCGGAGATGCCTCCTTTTATGCGTTGCGAACTTCTGACCAAAATTAATATACCTTGTATGTTTACGTATGCTAACGGCATAGGGCTTTGCTAAATTATAGAAGTATCGCCTTTCGGGTTCACACCAACCTCAGCGTTTTCAATTATTAAATTTAAGTTCCTCTAAATTGCAAGTTTTTAATATTTCTTGGAACTTTCTTCAGCTAGTTATGTATTTCAAGAAAAAAAAAGCGTTTTAATAAAATTTAACTCCCCTTGTTTCAAGATAGTTATCAGAGCGGTGGGTGTTCCCCTTGTTTCAAGATAGTTATCAGTGCGGTGGGTGTTCTTTGGTTTTTTAAGAAAGGTAAACGAAATTTTGTGATCTTTACATTTTTAATGTGGCAATTCTATATTTTACCTTTTCTGCGCCAACATCAATTAATAAAACTTTAGTCTCTTCAATACAAATAAAAGTTAGTAGTAGTTCTTCTTCTGGGATCGGAACGTCATACTGTCATCGTACTCCAATTGTATTTTTACAGTATGCTTTGAATAAAACCTTTAAATTCCTATCATCTGCTTAAAATCGACTGTAATTACTTCTTTAACGTTCGAAGGATTTAGAAACGCAAGGCAGACTTATGTCATATATACTGATTTCAGTAAGGCTTTTGATTCTGTTAATCATACGCTGCTTCTTTATAAATAAAATAGTATTGGAATCCAAGTCCTTTAATTAATTGGATTCGTGAATATCTGACAAATAGAACTCAGAGGGATCTTTTTAAATCGTCATATTCCAGATCCATCTATGTTACTTCGGGGTGCCTCAGTTTAGTCATTTGGGACCACTGATACACCATTAGAACGTCTTAATGAGATGCATGACTTGGGTGTCCTGATAAACAGTAAACTAATGTTTAAGTCCCATATTTCCTCTACCGTCGGTAAAGCCATGGGCGTTCTTGGGTTTGTAAAAGGATGGTCAAAGGAGTTTGACGATCCATATACAACCAAAATTCTTTTCGCCTCACTGGTCCGTCCTATTTTAGAATATGCATCTTCCATATGGTCACCTCAGTATGAATCACACCAAGCTAGAATTGAGTCGATTCAAAAACAGGTCTGTACTGGGATCGTAGTGTCAATTTTCCATCGTACTCTAGTAGACTTCTTTTACTTGGCCTTCCTTCTCTCACTAATCGTAGAGTAATGCTTGGCGTCATATTTATGCACAAGCTTCTTAAAGGTGATATAGACTCGCCCAAGCTATTGAACCAAATAAATCTGAGTGTTCCTTGTAGACCAACTCAAAACTGTATACCTCTATCTCTTTCACGCTGTTCTACTTATTATTTATTGCATTAACCTTTCCGAGTTCTTTGTTCTAATTATAATCGTCTTTTACATGTATTCAGTAAAGAGCTCTTTGAAAAATACTATCCTTTCTTTTTTAGCTCGTAGCTAGCTTTAGTTTTCATTTTTGTGTCGGCTAGCGCCCCTCGGTCGGTTGGGCGGGAGATGTGGGCACTTAATGCACCCGTTGGGATTCGCGCGAATCGATTTATTAAACCTACAAAATTTGCACAAAATTACATATATATCCACATATATTTACAATTTGACAACAAAGTGTTTACACAACGCAAAAGAGCATAATTTTTTTACTTTGAGATTGAAAAAAACCCTTAATTAAATGATTTTATTTAAAATTACGGTGGGTTAGTTAAACTATTTACTTTTGGGACTACAAAAAAAATTTTTTGGGTTCATTCCGTCGTTACTTTTGTATTTACCGTTGTTTCATAAAATTTTCGAAGCGAGCTTCGGTGGCTGCTTCATTATGTTGAGTAATTTTGTCATAGTTTCCTGGAATTGGTTCGTTTTTAACCGTCTTTTGGATGTTTAAAAATGCCAAGCAAACGGATAAGTTTTGTATGGTTTGGTATGGTCCAATTGGTCTATTATAAGAACACAATAGCCAAACGGTTGTAGAGATAAAAGCAGGATATAACAGCCCAATCCGCTTCAAAAAGGAAGGAAGGCTATAAACAAAGCCTACAACCTGACGGCCTCGGGTCATAATATCCAAAGCCGAGATAATTATGCTGCTAAGGGCTAGTGAAAACATAACCATTTCGACCAGGACAGGAATGTGGCATAACCATATCCCGCGAAGGTGTCCGGAAAGTTCTAAAACGGGCCGGTTTGTCATCCAGTGTTACTTGTAAAAAACGCTTGATGTGGGAATCACATATAGAAAGGCGCTTAAGATCTGCCAGGATGCATCGAGGAAAACCTGATTCATATTGTGATGAGGATATGGTTAGTGTTAAAACCAAAATATGCTATAACATGAGGATGGACCCAGCAGAGTGTGGCGAAAGCCGTTAAGAGCCTTGGATTCCAATAATAGAATTTGGTTTGATAGTTTGACAAACTTTCGGAAATGGTTCGGGGGTACATCTCGAGCAAAGGAATTGTCGATTTGTCGTTTATTGAGAACACAATAGATGTCCAACAATATTTGGATTTATTGCACACAGATTTGGTGGCCAGTTCCAACAAATTCGGATTTTTTGTCAAGGGGAAAACCAACTTTTAAGTTTTACCAAGACAATGATTCCAAGCAAAAGGAGCATATTGTGAGGGACTGGCTGCTATATAACTGCAAAAATGAGTTGGATGATCTCAAAGAAAAGAACCGCCAAACGACATCCCAAAAATGAAAATAATTTGAAGACCATTATTTTGGAGGATTGGCCTAATTTCCCTATGGATTATGTCCAAAATCTCATCAAATCAATGAATGGACGATTGGGAACTGTTTTAGATGGTGGCCTTACAAAATATTAAATATTATAAGTTTATCTTTAAATCCTGGAATAAGTGAACAAGCTAAGTTGTGTAAAAACTTAGTTGGCATTTTGAATTTTGTGCAATCTTCAGTTTTTGTTATTTTTCTTTCTTGATTGAAACATATTTTGAATATGTTCCGCGAACTGTTCACTGCCATGTACATAAATAAAACAAGATTGGCGCCAGTGGAAAAACTGTATCATCTGGTGTCTAGAAGGTAATATAGACTCACCCGAGCTATTGAACAAAATAAATCTAACAGTTGTAGACCTGCTAGAAATTATATACTTTTATCTGTTTCACACTGTACTACTATTTACTTACTGCATGAAACTTTCCGAGTTCTTTGTTCTAAGTACAATCGTCTTTATCATGTAATCAGTTCAGAGCTTTCTCTTCCTGTGAAAACTACAATCCTTTCATATCTAGCTTGTAATTAGCTTTAGTTTTTGTCTGTATTTGTGGACTAGCCCCGCGACTCGTGCCTTACGTTATGCGGGAGGTGTTGGCATTTAGTGCTTCCGTTGGGAATTGCGAAAAACTTGGCTCTCTGCGCTTCTTGTTTAATTAAATTCTTAATTACTTGAATAATCGTACACAAACTATTAAAAGCCTTGCTTTCAAAGAGCTTTAAAGTGAACTCAGAGGTACCACAAGGTAGCAATCTAGAACCATTGCTTTTCACCGTCTTTATAAATGGCCTGTCTTCACTAACGATATTTAATTTTGTATTAGTTTTATAAATTAAAGTTTCATACCAGCTGGTGCGAAATCAACTTGTTAAACCTAATATCACGTTACTTTATCCTCCGTCTAATCAGTTGGATGTGCTTATGGACCACAAATTAACTTTTACTAGTCACGTTTCTATAGCAGTCAGTATAGAAATGAGCGTTCTTGGATTCGTAAAGCGATGTTAGAAGAAGTTGACGACATTTGCACTACCAAAGCTTTTTTTTATTACACTGTTTTTCAATTGTCAAGCTGAAAAGTGAACCCGCTTTTAAAATTAAACTAGAAGGATGGGCTAAATTCGGCCACGCCAAAGAAAAAAAACTTACGAGTAAAAAAAAATTTTTTTTTTTTGGTCCGATTGTTTCTATAGGAGCTATATCATATAGTCGGCCGATGCTGTTAAAACTCAACAGACACATTTTTATATATACCAAACTTACATATACCGAATTTCGACTAACCAAGATTTTTATCTAAATCTAATTTTTTTGCCGATCGTTCCTATGGGAGCTATATGATATAGTGAACCGATTTTAATAAAACTTGCCAGATATGTTAAAAAGTATATACAACTCAAAAATACCAAATTGTGATAATTGCTCTTAAAACAACCAAGTTATTGCTCGAAATTCATATTCATAACCGATCGTTCCTATGAACGCTATATGATATAGTCAACTGATTTTGATAAAACTTGGTAGATATGTAAAGAAGTAAATAAAACTTACAAATACCGGCTTTTGTGACATTTTGTTGAAAAACAACAAATTTATTGAGGTTAAGGCTTATTCACGACCTATCCTTCCTATGGGAGGTATATGATATAGTCATCCGATCGGAATGATTCCGAGATATACAGCAAAAAAAAGCCTAGGTGCAAAAGCTCTGTAGCTTTAAGGGTCTCGAAGGAGATTGCGGTGATCCAGACAGACGGACATACGGACAGGGCTAAATGAACTCATCTCATCGTGCTGATCAAGAATATATATAGTTTATATAGATGCTTCCTTTTATGCGTTGCGAACTTCTGACCAAAATTAATATACCTTGTATGTTTACGTATGCCAACAGCATAAGGCTTTGCTAAATTATAGAAGTATCGCCTTTCGGGTTCACACCAACCTCAGCGTTTTCAATTATTAAATTTAAGTTCCACTAAATTGCAAGTTTTTAATATTTCTTGGAACTTTCTTCAGCTAGTTATGTATTCCAAGAAAAAAAAAGCGTTTTAATAAAATTGAACTCCCCTTGTTTCAATATAGTTATCAGTGCGGTGGGTGTTCTTTGGTTTTTTAAGAAAGGTAAAAGAAGTTTTGTGATCTTTACATTTTTAATGTGGCAATTCTATATTTTACCTTTTCTGCGCCAACATCAGTTAATAAAACTTTAGTCTCTTCAATACAAATAAAAGTTAGTAGTAGTTCTTCTTCTGGGATCGGAACGTCATACTGTCATCGTACTCCAATTGTATTTTTACAGTATGCTTTGAATAAAACCTTTCAATTCCTATCATCTGCTTAAAATCGACTGTAATAACGTGCACTCAATAGTCTGTTGAGCGGGAAGTCCTGGCAATTAGGACTCCTGTTGGAATACACGCATAAAATAAGTTTGGAGAAACCTTAAGTGCAACGATTATTCTTTATCAACACGGAATATTTTTAAGGTATACTATTTAAATATTTGGAACAAAGAATAGCTTGTAGCAGTAAGTCTCATATATATTTAGACTAGCGGATGCGACAGACTTTATCCAGCCAGAAAGATTTTTTAAGTGGCAGTTTTTTGTTCCTAACTATTTTAGAAACGGTGCAAAAAATTCTCCTCAATAGAACCGCCACCCTGGTGATAGTAATCGCGTTATTGGTAATCATGTTAATCATAATTATTAACAATGAAGCAAGGAAGTCGTCCCTGCCAATATAACTCGCTTGCTCATCCAATTATGGTTTTTGTAATTTTTAGATACATCTGGAAACACTTTCTGAATAAGTTCATCTTTTGATCGAGCTAACTATCAAAAATTTAATGCAGAAAGTCAAGATATATATATATTGTAGGTATTTCCCATCACCAATGTCAATGAGTTGTTTCGAGAATATGTTTCCAGATTGGTCAATTTGCAAATCAACACACATATTCCTGCATCAATGAAGTACTTTGACATGTTTCCACAAATCGGACGATTCAAGATATGAATTTAGTTCATTAGCAGGCGTTAAAGTTTGCCAGAGCTTCCACACCCTGATAATCAATATGCTCTAATTACTGAAGGGAATTAGTTCATCATTAGTTTACCGTTTAACGAGAGTATTGAAAAATCTAGCCAAGATCACATCGGACGCACCCGGAGACAGAGAAATAAATAAATAAATAGAACTCATAGTGACAGTGGTACAAAACACAAACAATGAAGAAAAAAAAGGAAAAGACTAAAAAAAAATATACAAGAAGAAAGCACATACCAATATACCAAGAAAAATAAACTCAAAAACAAATCATAGAACACACCTTTGGGAAGGGAAATTTATTCGGGTAAGTCGGCCTTGAGGCCCCGTTTCTAACTTATTATCCCCTTTTCAACTTAGGACAGTGCGATAGAAGGTAGTCAGATGTTAAGTTAAGAAAACTAATAACATGAAAAAGCTTGTGAAATAAGCAATTTATTGCCAATGTAGGTAGAAGTCCTTGTGTATCCACTATAGGGTATAGGAAGGTCGTTCAGGAAAATACGGTCATCTTTTCTAGGTACAAGTTTGTGATTAAAATTACATTTACCGATATTAACATAAAAATTCAGAGGTCTTGAGATTTTTTTACAAATTTTCTGTAATTAAAGGCTCTGGGTAGATTTGATTGTGCAAAATTGTTGTTTTGGCATGTTTCAAAAGTTTTTTTTACTGCGTTCTGGGCTGAATGCACGGCTTAGTGGACAACAGCATGATGTCTCTGATAAATAGGAAGAGATAATATTTGCCAAACTGCTTCATTACTACTAACATAGCTGCCCATTTAGTATTGGGTAACTTCATCGTTGAAATTCCCTGCGCCAATTTCAATCTTAGCCAAATCACTCCCTTTAGTTACATATATCTAATAGATTTCATGATTTACATGTATTTAATAGATTTCACTGAATGGCAAGATTTAACGTTGAATTACCAGTAATTGTTTGTTATCGAACATTTACCATCCATCATACATGACGAATTTTGATTAAGAGTTCTACAGGGACCATGTATCATGTTTTTGATAACTACCTCATGCAATCCAGGATCTACTTGTATATTGGAGATTTCAGCTGATATCACTGCATCAACTTCATTATGCCTTATTTTTTCAACTAACCAAATCAAAAATATATGATATGATTACTAAAGTGATAACTTCAACGAAGTCTGTCTACATTACTTGCTCGTACATCCCGCCACAATCCGACATGGCGGTGTACATTAAACACTTGGTTTCTATCCAACACATCTCATCGTTACTGTCTGATAGAGACATGTTAATTGTTCTCGGTGACTTTAATTTACCGGAAATAGTATGGTCCCCTACTGACGAATCTGCTTTGTTGCTCCCTTCTATTTCACATTGCTTTATTGAAGGTCTTTTCGAGTTATCTTTGACTCAAATAAATCCAGTCCGTAACAAGAATAATAGATCTTTGGATCTGATATTTGTTCTCGATTCCACCAATGGTGCAGTTTCTAGAATAAACCCTCTTGTCCTGCCTGTAGATAGTTTTCATCCTACTTTGGAGTTAACTATTGATCTTCCGTATCGTGTACCGACTGTTGGTGCTTGTCCTGCGGTTAAATCCCGTAATTTTCGAAAGACCAATTTTAGTAAGTTAAATGAGCTCATTCTTAAAAATGATTGGTCTTCCCTGTATAGTTGTTCAAACATGAACCAAGCTATTTCTCTGTTTTATAACACTCTTGGTTCGCTTTTTAAGGTTTGTGTACCGCTGAGGATGCCTGTGTCGGCCTATAGGCCCCCCTGGCATTCTCGAGAGCTAACTAACGTGAAAAATTTAAAATCGAGGTGTTATAAAATTTACAAGAAATCAGGCCGCTCCTCAGACTATGCCCGTTACGTAGTCGCTCGATCAAAGTTTTTGACGCGTAATACGCAATGCCATAAGGATTACCTTCAGCGTTGTAAATTAGAATTTACCAGTAATCCTTAACAATTTTATAGCTTTGTGAATTCCAAACGCAAAATGTCTGTCTATCTTGTCTGTCTTCTTGATCAGAACTCGCTGATTTGTTTGCAGACTTTTTTACAACAACCTATTACTCAGCGCAATATCGATCAGACATTCCGTATCCTTACCAGGTAAAAAGCTCTAACTGCATTTCCAGTCCTTCGATCAATGAAAGTTCGCTCCTAAGCGTGCTTAATTTAGTGAAACCTGTCTACTTTCCTGGTCCTGATGGAATACCAGGTTGCGTTCTTAGTTTTTGCACCGAGGCTTTATGTAAGCCAATTCGTAAACTTTTTCTTTTGTCTGTCAAATCTTCCACGTTCCCAGCTATCTGGAAGGAATCCTATATAGTTCCTCTCCATAAAAGCGGTAAAAAATCGGAAGCATCCAACTATAGGGGTATTTCTAAATTGTCCGCTATACCTAAAGCTTTTGAAAAATTAATCACTTCTCAATTGCAACATTTTTGTAGACCTATAATTTCACCATCTCAACATGGGTTTGTGAAATGTAGATCTACTACCACTAACCTTTTAGAATTTACTTCTTTAACGATCGAAGGATTAAGAAATGCAAGGCAAACTGATGTCATATATACTGATTTCAGTAAGGCTTTTGATTCTGTTAATCATACGCTGCTTCTTTATAAATTAAATAGTATTGGCTTTCCAAGTCCTGACAAATAGAACTCAGAGGGTTCTTTTTAAATCGTCATATTCCAAATCCATCCATGTTACTTCGGGGGTGCCTCAGGGTAGTCATTTGGGACCACTGCTGTTTACCCTTTTCATTAATGACCTTCCCTCTGTTATAAGTTACTCTCGTGCCCTTATGTACGCAGATGACGTTAAGCTATGTTTTAGTTACAAAGACATTACCTCTTCTTGTCGATTGCAATCTGATCTTCAAAATCTTGAGCTTTGGTGTCATAATAACTTATTAAAATTAAATGCAACTAAGTGCAAGGTCATGACTTTTTATAGAACTTCTCCGCATTTAGTTACTTATTTTCTTACTAATACACCATTAGAACGTCTTAATGAGATGTATGACTTGGGTGTCCTGATGGACCGTAAACTAACGTTTAAGTCCCATATTTCCTCTACCGTCGGTAAAGCCATGGGCGTTCTTGGGTTTGTAAAGAGATGGTCAAAGGAGTTTGACGATCCATATACAACTAAAATTCTTTTCACCTCACTGGTCCGTCCTATTTTAGAATATGCATCTTGCATCTGGTCACCTCAGTATGAGTCACACCAAGCGAGAATTGAGTCGGTTCAAGAACAGTTCTTGCTTTTTGCTCTTCGTGGTCTGAACTGAGATCGTAGGGTTAATTTGCCATCGTACTCTAGTAGACTTCTTTTACTTGGCCTTCCTTCTCTTACTAATCGTAGAATAATGCTTGGCGTCATTTTTATGCACAAGCTTCTTAAAGGTGATATAGACTCGCCCAAGCTATTGAACCAAATAAATCTGAGTATTCCTTGTAGACCTACTAGAAACTTTATACCTATATCTCTGTCACGCTGTTCTACTGATTATTTACTGCATGAACCTTTCCGAGTTCTTTGTTCTGATTATAATCGTCTTTATCATGTAATCAGTACAGAACTCCCTTTTCCATTACTAAAAAATTCTATACTTTCTTTTTTAGCTCGTAGCTAGCTTTAGTTTTCGTATTTGTCTGTATGTATGAACTGTCCCCGCGACTCGAGCCGTACGTTATGCGGCTAGCGCCACTCGGTCGGTTGGGCGGGAGGTGTGGGCATTTAGTGCACCCGTTGGGATTCGCGCGAAAAAAAAAAAAAGTCGGACGTGTTTTTTTTTGCGGTGTCATTTTAAATTAATTTTCTTTTATTCCCGCTTTCGGTTTAAAGCTGTAAAAAAATTTTTTTTTGCTTAAATATTAACTATTTTGCGATTGTTTGTTTTTTTCTTTAACATTAAATCAAAGTTATAAATAATTTGTGGTTTACTCAACAACAAAACTTACAGTTTTCTTTTTGTGTCTGGATTGACTTTGATTTTCTGTTTTTGCTGTAATTCTTTCGCTTTCTCTCTCGCTCTTTATACACAGTTGCGCTGTTGGTTTGTACTTGCTGTCTTGTGTTTTGTGCTTGCTGTCTGGTGGTTTTATTACTCGCGATCATGACCGCCACTCTCGCGCTTGTAACCGTCTTTGTTGTTGTGTGCTATTGTGTTTCTGTCTCTTCTTTTTCGGTGCACAGAAAGACATTAACCCTTGTGTTTCACTTTGGTTAGTATACACCTTGTCTTATCAAATTTAAAATACTCTTTTAAATTTCTATTCTTTTTTTTTTTGCTTTTAAATAAATTTATATTTAATACTGGTTGTCTGCTCGTTTAAAAAATGACCCCACCCTCAAAATCTCTAAGATGACTGACTATCTTTTAGACTGGCTGTATGACAATGTTATGCACGTTAAGTGTGTTGGTTAAACGGCCAGGGTTAAGGATAGTATTGGAAACGGTGGGGGCCTAAAATGGACCTGTGAAGCATGTCGGGACGTAGAAATGGATATGCGCGTATTTATGAGGCTGACTAGGGAAGGAGTCAAAACTCCGGCGGCTTGTTTTCTGAAGCGACGATATGAGTTTTTATTTCTAGAAACTCATTTTAATAGTTATAAACTATTGAATGAATCACCGAAGCGGAAGAGGACTATCCCTAGGGATTTCTTCCCTGATCCGCCGGCATCTCTTCTGCTACCAGTTCCGACTATGTGTCACCGAATTCTCAGCGCCTGATTTTGTTTAAGAGCCCAGCGTTGGCCCAAGTGTCGGGTACTATTGATATTTCCCCTGGCAATAGTGTCCCGCATACTGATGCGATATCGGGTGTAGTTTCCGATATGTCCGGGCGAATACACTCTTCTAGGGATATTCCCAATAAAGTTGTAACTAGAGGAGCACGTAAAGCGTCATCCGTCTCCGTGGCCCCGGTACAAATTACTGAAACGGAGGTTGCGAGTGGCATAGCGAGTTCGTTTGTTGCAATTCTGCCTAAAAGACAAATATTTGTTTCAAGACTAGCTCCCAAGACGACATCAGATGATGTCTTAGCCCATATCCGCGCAAAAATCGTAGTGCCAAATATCGCGGTGGAAAAATTTAAATTTTTATATTCTCGTGACATTTCGTCATTTAAAATCAGTGTTCCACCAAATCTTTTTGACCAAATTTGTCATAAAGATTTTTGGCCGGAACATTTAATTATAAAGGAGTATACAACGAAGAAGAAAAATCGGCCTCCGATTCGTCTTCCTATTGCACCAAACAATCTTCCACTATCTTCTGGCTCGTCAGTACCTGCTGGCGGTTCAAAAAATTAATTTCGTGCCTTATTCTGGCCTACCAGATCGTTAGAGGACTAAAATCTAAGCTTTCAAAACTTTATGTAGACAGTCTATTATTTGATTTTCATATTCTGGTATTTACAGAAACGTGGTTAAGGCCTGACATATCTGATGCTGCTGTTTTCCCCACAATTTTTTCTACTTATAGATGCGATAGAACATACAAAAATGGTGGAGGATTTTTAATTGCTGTCAACCTGTCTGCCCTCTTCTGTGAATTAGTTCAGCCTTCTGCAACTCTTGGCATCGAATTTGTCAGTGTCAAAATTACTTTAAAGACGTATTCCGTCTTCATAACTTGTTCGTATAATCCACCAAAATCTGACATGGTGGTATACGCTACCCACTTAGAAGCTATTCGCTTTGTCTCTTCGCTACTTTCCGATGTAGACTTAATAATTGTTCTTGGCAATTTTAATCTGCCTGACATATCATGGTTTCCATCAGATGAGTCTTCCTTGTTGTTACCCTCCCCCTCAGATTGCTTTGTCGATGGTCTCCTTGAGTTATCAATAACCCAAGTCAATCCAGTCCGTAACATAAACGATAGGTCATTAGGTCTTATATTTGTTCTACAGTCTTCCAGACTGCGTTGTTTCAAGGATTAGTCCCCTAGTCGTCCCCGAAGATAATTTTCATCCTACCTTGGACTTAACTATTGACCTTCCCTTTCGGTCATTAATGGTAGGTACCAATTCGGCGCCTCGTATACGTTGTTTTCGTAAAGCTTACTTTTTCAAGCTCAATCAGCAAATTCTTGCTACTGACTGGTCTTATCTGTATTCTTGTGTAGATATGGAGTCTGCCATTGGTTTCTTCTATAATACTATGTTTTCACTTTTTGATGCCTGTGTCCCACGTGTGTCCCATGTAGTGTCTAACAAGCCACCATGGTTTACACGGGAGTTATCTAAATTGAAAAATGTAAAATCTAGATATTATAAGAAGAACAAAAAATCGGGTCAGCCTTCAGATTTTTCTCATTACATAGTTGCTCGACCAAATTTTTCTGTGCTTAATGTACAATGTTATAAAGATTACATTTGGCGCTGTAAACTACAGTTTTCCCGTGATCCTAAGCGATTTTATAACTTCGTTAACACCAAACGTAAGTTAATCGTAAAGATAATCGTAAAATGACTACTTCATCGTGCACTTTAGAGTAATTATATTAATTAATCCCAGAATCAACAAATTTCCTTCGCCAAATTATAACTCAAAAAAGTATGCCTTACCTTTAAACAAAAACCCAAATTTGAGTGAAGTCTCTAAAAAAAACTGTTTATAAAGAATACATTGCGCATACATTGTGATAAATCACAATTTTCAGGACTGGCTCAGATCACTTATGAACAATTATGTTCCACTACTGTCCAATGCGTGTAAAGAAATATAAAAACAAACTAGGAAGACGCGAACGGAGAAGCAGTACAGTGTGGAGATAGAAGCTTTATAATATTTTCTACAAATTAAATAATAAAGTGTAATGTTAACAGTAAGGAACAAAAGGATTTTTGATTGTGTGTGTTTCCCACGAAGTCAGTCTTCGGGTTAACCCCTAACCTATTTCATTGGGCTAGTGCCTCTATATAGTGCATATCTGTATACTGCCACGTTATCGTCTTATATATATTTCGTGTCAATCTCTAATTGATTTGGTATGTCATTGATCTAGGATATCGATTCTTCATCTCCGCGTGAATCCCTAATTGACTTAAGTGAGATTGTGTGTCTAGTGATTCACGATACATTATTATATTAACCTCCGGATGAATCCCTAATTTACGTGATAAGTTTTCATGGGCTACTATTAAGTAATTGTAATCTAATCAGTCTATGGCTTAATCCTTAATTAATTTTGTTAAATCGATTTTATGTTATTTTATCTTTATAGTGGATTCTTAATCAGGTTAGTCTCTGGGTGAATCTTTAATTAGTTTTGTGACCTGCATGCTTTTACCAAGTCAGTCTCCGGGTAGATTCCTAATAGATTTAAATCGTTTGCTATGTTTTTGTTTTTGGTCCTAATTAACCTGTAGTTTCTAAGACTAAGCCTTGAGCATATTGGTTATGCTTATGCTATGCAAAAATTTAGAAGATAACATTACCACAATTCCAACTT
This sequence comes from Drosophila neocordata, assembly GCA_018903615.1. NCBI lineage: Eukaryota > Metazoa > Arthropoda > Insecta > Diptera > Drosophilidae > Drosophila > Drosophila neocordata. The sequence continues at coordinate 158,264 of JAEIGI010000034.1, forward strand.
GATTTATAAGTACAAATTACACCACGAATACTATTTACAAAAATAATAGCTTTTGTTTTTATTGCAGAAGAACTCGGGGATTATGACGAAGAAATACATATAGGTGATTATATCTCTTCAATGGAACTAGCTCTGCGTCAGACAGATAATCTTGAAAGAAAAATCACAGAACTTCATAAGACACGTACTTCTGGACACGAATCCTCCACGCCAATGGACGAATTTATGGGTATTGCCCGTAGTCTTGAAACCTATGGTATAGATCCCCATCCTGTTAAGGATCATCGAGGTTCACAACTTTATATTGGAATTAATTATTCGGGCATTAGCACATTTGTTGCTGGAAAACGTTCACAACATTTTCGTTGGAATGAAGTACATAAAATAAACTTTGAAGGAAAAATGTTTATTGCACATCTTAACTATACAGACGCCAGTCGCGAAGCGGTAATTTGTGTATTTGCAGAAATTTATATTTTTTTTGTTTATAAGCTTTAAATAAATTTGTAGAAAAAACATACTATTGGATTCAAATGTCCTTCAAGTGCTGCTTGTCGATATTTGTGGAGATGTGCTGTTGAGCAAATGTTATTTTTTACGTGAGTAGTAATAGATCGGGCACTACTTTTTTTTACCAGCTACAATATTTTTTTAACATTTATTAATTAAACAATAGATTGCCTAATAGTCAGAACGCTGCTGTAGTCTCTGGAGGTGGTTTCTTTTCTTGGGGAACTAAATTTCGATATACTGGCAGAACTGAGCGCGAGATATTAACCGAAAGTATAAATGCGTTGCGTGAGCAAAAAATGACCAACTCCACATCCACCAAACGCAAAGCCAGTAGCGTTCCAGCAACACCTTCCAGTCCTCAAGGCGACTTAGCCAAAATACGTAAGTTAACGTTTAGCTTAAAATTGGCACTAATCCTTTATTTATTTTGTTAGGCTATTGCAGCCTACCGCGGTCAACAATGTCTGAACCCTTGGCTTACTCTATAACACCAAGCATTCATATCTATGATAGTCAGATACAAGAATCATGCGCAAACATTGATGGTATTACAATATCCAATCTTGAGCCTGTCTCTGAGGAGACACGTATACGTACGTCAAACATAGACATTCATTACCAACTGCCTAAACAGATGTTTGGTTATATGTATCATGACTCGGTCGACCGCTCATCTAGTGAAAGCGGGCTTACACATTCCGGATGTGATCAAACAGGCGAGCACTACAACGATGGAAAGCAACCACATCAATGCTATCACACATTTCCCAACACTACCTTAGGTCCTTATTCGTCAATTTGTCTTTCAAATACAAAAATTCTGGAAAAATGTTCAACCACACCGCTTAAGGCCAGCAGTAAATGTGTCAAAACATTACGCAAATTTCGTTTTTTACACGCTTTTATACCATCAGTTATATTTGTAGTAGTCGCGATGGCTGGAGTAGCAGTATTTGTAATGGAATCGGAACATGAATTATTTGAAAGAGTTCGGAATACACCCGAAATGCTTATCTTTCGTTTTCAATATTATGAACCTTTAAAATATTTTTTTTTTAAACGATTTGAAAAAAATAATTAGTGTTCCACCAAGTTTAAATAAATGTGTGCTTCAAAACTTAATATCATCGCACAAATATCGAAGTGATTGTTTCATATTCTGCCAAGATAAGATGTGGTATAGTGAATAATCAATAAAATTAATTAGGTAAATTCAATCAATTTATTTTCTAGTTGTAGTTTTACCGTTCTAATTCTGTTTTAGTTTGTAACATTGTCTATAAGAGAGTCTACAATAGTTTTATAATAACTTCTGGTTAATGTCAAAACTTTACAGCACTCAATATAGCAAATCCCAACGGAAGCCAGGAAAAAGGAGCGAAAAAGGGTGTTAATAGAAATGGTCACAGGTCACTACCCTAAGACATCCCCAAACATATATTAAAATTTGAGGAGAACCTCATGTGTTCTTTTTGTCAGGCATTAACAAATCCAAAAATCTCTTGTAAAGCCAATATAATTAGAAAATAAAAACCTTTGCTAAAATCAAAATTGTAAATTAAAAACCTTTCACAAATTAGTGCAGAGATGGTGAAATAATTGACCTATAAGAATTTTGCAATTGAGTTCAAGTACCCGCATAAATAGAATTAGATTTTTACCATATATATTATATATCATATTATCTATATAATAATTCCTTCCTAAAAGATAGAAAAGTAGAAGGGGAATAAAAAAGTTTCTGACACAGCCTGGTTGTCATTTGGGGTTAACTAAGTTTAGAACTCTATTTGGAACTACAAATGCAGTTCTGATATAGGAACGAAATAATCATTCGATATTGGTTGAGTGAGTTGGAATTACTGATGAGAAAATTAGATGGGTCCATTGTCTTTAGTGAGACACTAACCTTAAAAAGCGAACCAAGAGTTTTAATAAAGAGAGAAAGAGCGAAATTTTTGTCTTAACAACTAGACAAGTTAGTTTTGCGAAAATTACAGACTTTAGGCACAGAATCCACAGGAATCAGTACAAAAAAAATCGGTACAATCGTTTGGTCGAAACAGTTTAACAGCTCAATTTCAGATGTAAATTTACCCTTTCCAAATAATGGATTCCCAAAAATAAAACTGATGTTTACTCTTGTGCGATTTTCCAAATGAGTTTGAATAAGTATTTTGATAAAGTAGTAAAGCGCTTCATGATTAATTAACAATTAATCTTTCAGAACATATTACATATGACACAATGCGATAAATTTAAAAGTATACAAAATTAGAATTACTTATAATTGACACCTCCTTCAACATCCTCCCCTGTTGTAGAACATGGCTGGCCGCGGTACAAGCTTGTAATTTGATCGTTAAATAATCCCTTTCTTTGTCTGTGGCTCTTACTCTTTTTTGCAAAGTGTTTATATAGTACCGTTTCCATTGATCCCAGAGACGTTGCACTTAATATGTGATTATTAATGTGAATTTATATTGGCCGAAAATTTAATATTGCCTCTACTTTATTTTCAATGTTTTCGTATGTTTGTTGAGTTTTTAACCAGCGAAGTCATTATTGACTTGACTGCGGTTTTCCATAGGTCTGCGAAATGTGGAGCAACTCATTATTATCATTATTATCCCGACTGCATTCTTCAAAGGTTGACCTCTGCTCATTTTTTAAGGCCTTCAAGTTGTAAACACGCAGTGACTAAATTAGCAAATTGAGGCGTGTTTGTTAGTTGGAATTATGATAAGTCTGGCTTATTTTATAAATTCGCTATGGTTATATTTTACGTTTTTTATTTACTTTTAGTAAATTCAATGGTTAATGATGCATAAAATATTTATTCTGATTATAGCGAAAAAAATTGTGGCTTTGGTTTAAGATAGGCCAGGTTTCAAGTTGATCACCGCATGCACACCTCTTTGGCGGTTCGCTGTAAAGTTCGGCAGTTATTCTGTTGGATGAGGGTAAGAGTGTGTTCATGATAGCGAATGGTTGTCCATTCTGCAGCTTTTTTTTATGTTTGATGATATATGGTGTAAAAATTCTTCTAGGGCAAAGGGTGTTAACTAGATATGCCTTAACCTCGAAGCTGTAGTTGCTGCAGTTTCTGTAGTTTCGTTCCTCTCTATTCCTAGGAACACAATAAAGTATAGTTTTTTTTGAGGAGCATTTACTGCAAATTTTCGGCTGTTTGAAAAATTGACCAATTTCCCAAATTTTGTTGTTTTGAGCTCCAACGGTAATATTTGGGCAGTAATCCTTCTGAGGTTAGGCGTTTATTTCGATTGACTAAGCCAAAAGCAGTCTTCGCTATTGGTTGCATCCGTAAATAACCAGGTCCACTTGTTCAGTTTTTTGCTTTATTTCAAGAATAGTTTTTTGTATAAGCCGCTTTGTGTATTGTCTCTTTTGTATATATAAAGAGCAAGATTAATGGATGTATCCTGAAGTAAATATGGCGGCGATAAGGCCAAGTGGTTATTGTATGTTTAGTTTTTATTTCTCAAGATAACGCATCGGTGTATGCTTAATTTTCGTTAAGCAGTAGTTTCCGAAAATCTACAGAAAACCTGCCTCTGCTGGAAAACGTTTGATTTGTGGTGTTGGAAATGGATTTATACTGCGTCAGATGGTATGGAATTTAAACTTTTTTAATGTTTGTTGTAAGAATACATATTAGAAATAGCAATCTGACCTGAAGGGAACCAGTCCCTGGTTATAATTATTAGAACGTTTTTCTTTGGGCAGGTGAATTTTTAGCAAAGGAATTTTATTATGTTCCAGATTGATTCTTAAAGCATTGATTAAAATTGAATTTTCTTTCATAAAGTTTTCCAAGTATTTTCAAACTTTTTATACTAACTTTTTTTCTTTTCGAGTTCCTTGTTCTGATTACAAAGCCTTTATACTGTAATAGGATTAAAGCCTTCTATTTCTCAGCTTAGTTCTTTTAGTTTTAACTATCTAGCTCGTAGTTAGGTCCAATTATTATTCTAATTGTCGTCCGTTAACCACGCGACCTATATAAATAAGGGCCTATATAAATAAGGGCGGGTCGAATTTTTCCCGAAAAGCATACACCAGAATTGTAAGAAAATTTCAACATGAACCTAAGTCTCTAATAGTAATTAATAGCCTCCGCTGAGAAGGGTCAAATTTTCGGGTATCAGATATCATCGATTAATGAATCAAATTATTGATATTTTTCTAATAACTACGGAGTTTGGTTGGTTCAGGTTATATTTCGCGATAATAAATAATTTAATTGATAGCAACTTCCCGAACAGATTTCCTTTCATCAAAAATTATTGCAAACAAAATATTTTCAGAGTGGACGAAAAATAAATATTTTTGTATTCCTTTGTTGTGTTGACCGAATAAAATTAAAAAATGTATTTAAAAAAATTCAAAACTGGCCTTTTTAAAATTTGTAATAAAAATATAAACTGTGACGAAGTACAATGTTCGGTACTTCGCCACAATGTACATATATATATATAACTAGAGACCCGGCAGACTTCGTATTGCCTCATCGATAAATAAAAGACCTAATCTTTTGTATAAAATGATTTTAAAACAAACAATCGAATAAAAAAGCATTTATTGAATAAAGCATGAAGTTTTATTATTATTTTCGATACATCATGTTGCTTACTTAGAAAACAGAGTTTTCCTGAAATACTGGCTATTTATAAGGTTTAAATTTGATATTCACAGACACACACTGTTAAAATACAGTCTGTTAATTAATTTAAAGCTTTCTCATCTATATATATATAAATATTTTTTGTTTTGTTTTGTGGTACGTAAATAAACAAAGAAGACGGTTTTCCGACGCGCGAACACGTGACATATAATTGTCCATGCGCGAAACAGGGAAACTCTAAGTTGATTCCACAAACTTCTAACGACTGTCCTTGCGAGTTATTATGGTCATCGCAAAGGCCAGACGTACTGGAAATTGTAAGCGTTTAAAGAATAAGCTCCACTTTTGAGTCTGTGATGTGACAGAAATCTATAGGTAATGTGATGAATCCGGTCGAGGTGTCCACTGCAACTTTATTATTTCCAATGTCTAACAACTGCTTCGCAAACACATTTGCAGTTTCATCTTGTTGCAAAAATACTCGCATGTTAGTTGTTAAGTGGAGTGTCTTTACGTACTGCCACAAATTTGATGATTTTAGGCATGCATTTAGTTCATCAGCAACAGTTGATCAGGGAATAACTGGAAGAGTCTGACGAAAATTACCTGACAACAGAATCATCGCCCCACCGAAAATAGTAGTTTGTTCTCAAGTCGATGTCCGGGTGACACGCTAGTTGACTTGATACCCTTCCTTTTGTGTCTGTTAATAATTTGGTAGAAATTGATCATCCTACTCCCTTCCCTTTTCCCTCCTCTGTTTGGCATAGTTAGTTTGAGAAATAACTACAGCAAACAAACTGCAAATAGAATAGATATGCTCCCTTTACCTAGTCATCAAGTCCGGGTTTCTTACATAAATTTTTCTGTGTAGGAAAGGCCTTGGGGAGACTGAGAGTTGTACCCCGGCCTGGAAAAACTTCCTTACAATACAAATTTTTTAAGGAATTTTCACAATGTTTTTAATTATTGATGAATACTTTTAAGTTAATTAAAACTATATTTTGTGTATGTTACGCCCCCTTTAGTGCTATGCCCACTTTTTTGAAGTTGTTCAAACTTATGAAATAGGTCCAAATAAAAATTTTAAGTTTTATATCTATAGCTTAATTCGTCAAAAAGTTACAGACTCTGCAACTTTCATAAGTGAACATCAGGATATGACATGTTTTGCACAATTCGTCAATTAAAAAAGAAAATACTTGTTTAATCGAAGGACAAAAATTTTTATAAAATTTGAACTGACTAAAAAATGTGCAACTTATTTAAAATACTTTAAATAAAAAACCTTTAAAAACTTAGACCCGAAAGTTTGATCCTTTTCAGCGGAGGCTACGAATTATCTTTAAAAACAGTTTCAAGGCGAAATTTTCTTACAATTCTTCTTAAAATCCGATTCTGGTGTACGCCTACCACGGTTTTTTCAGTCCATACAAATTGACCCGCCCTAATATATATGTCGAAACACTATTGTTTTCTGTCCTTGAGTTTCGATCGCACTTGAATTCTGAACACAACTGACTTTCGTCGGTCTCTTATTCTTTGTGCCTACCATTGAACCACACTCGGCGACAACTTCTGTAGCTTTCACTTCGCTAAACGGGACTTTACCGAACTTCAAAACATAGCAGCGCATATAAAAAATGATGCAACATCGCCATCGTATTGGAATTATGATTGTTAAGAAAATACTTGAAGACGCAGCAATATACACCTAGTGCTACTCAGACACATATTACCAGCACGCGCCGACATGGCGCCAGCACATTCAAAGTACTTATTCTCCGACATATATACATATATTGATATATGCTGTCGAAGAATAGTCCGTCAAAAGCGATTAAAGCAGAATGACTGAATTATTAAAGTTTTCATTAAACTTTAGGTGCAGCCCTCCAGAGCCTCAGTTGGTGTAGAATCGTGGATGTCAAATGCTTTTCAAATATCATTCCCAAGCGTTAATTGCTTAGGTTAACTTAATATAATAAGTTTTAATACATAAGCGTGAATTGTTTACGTTAACTTAATATAATAAGTCTTAATACATAAAGTCTTAAATATTTTTTTAAAACTTTTTTAGAATGTGTTCCAGTTAAACTGTTTGTTTTGTATGAATTTTTTTTTGTAATCCTTTTTTCCACGAGAATCGGCGGAATGTGGAGGATCCGCACACTAAGCTCCATGAAATAAAATCGTCACAAATCTTTATAAGGGTCGGCATTGGATTGTGAAAGAAATACTCAGAGGGTATAAAATTGTATACCCTTTCAGACGGCATACAATTGGTCAGAAACGCATAGAAATATATGTTTCCGACCCCGTGTGGCAACATTCCTTGGCAGATAGGGGTAGCAGAGGAAGAACACATCACCATAATCAAAAAAACACATCAGCAGTAGCAGCGACAGAGTAAAAAAGCAAATTAGAAGCCAGTTGTCAAGTTGTTATGTCGTCCGCTTTTAGCGATATAATCATCTTATTTTATAATTGATAAAGAGATTTATATACAATCACCTTATAGCCGCCAAAAAGAAATAAAGAAAAATATTATTTCGCAACATTTCGTAGCATTTCGTTACTCAGATAAAAATCTGATCGAAAACTGCGGCCGAGCGAAGTTTACTGGATCGACACCCACGCTGCAAATTGGCAGAATGGCAGCAGCAATGGCAGAAAGAATGGCAAGAATGACCACAAAGCTTGTGGTAGAAAATTGTGTCAAAATAATTCTGCAGCTGAGTGCAAAAGCCATGTTGTGCAGTAGTGGTTTCATAATTTTGAGCTAAATGCTGAAGCATACGGATTAAAAGAAATACGAAAATACGTTTAAGCTCGAGAGAAGTTGGCCCGCACCGACATTACTTTGGAAATGCATATGAACAAAAGAGACTTACTGAAATTAATGTAAAAGGACTTATTGACATAGGTGCGGATGTTTCATTACTGCGAAAGTCCATTAGCCGTTTGCAAGGAGTGTAGATGGATAAAGCTCGTTATTTTTAAAAGGCCTAGAACTTAAGACCACACGGCCTGTTAGACTAATCAAGGCAGAAGGGTGGATCGATAACGTTCGTGATAATAAACGACTATATCATTATCGATTGGCATGAATGATTTAGATAATTTGGGCAATACGAAAATTTTTCAGAGTCATAATCACCATAAATGAAAACGTTCTTAATCTGTATATAGGAAGGACGTCCAATTAAAAAGGTCTAGAGAAAGTTCTAGAGGAAAAATTCGTCGGAATACAAAAGACTGCACAGCTATTTACAAAGTCTATTTTGCTTTCCTGTAAGAAATTCCGGCGGTTATTTCTTCGAATTTCTTTTAAACTGCTACCCGATTGCGCAGAACATAAAAAAAAAACGTACTTTATGAAGTAGCTTAGAAGGTTCTGTACCTCCAGGACTAAAATTTAGAAGTAGAACACAGCCAAGAAAAGAGGCTAAATTAGATTGTCTCAGCCAATTAAAATAATGCTGGTATGTTCTGTGCTCATTGGGAAGATTCGAAAAGCTGAGCAGCACAGTGCGATAAAATTTACAAAAGTTTGCGAAGTTTTAAAATAAAGATCCCATATCTACAAGGTGGTGTAAGGAATACAAATGTTTGCAGTACCAAAATATTTGGAAAACGACATAACAACCGAGGCGCATAACTAAGGAAACTTTGCGACACCAAAAACTATGCAATGACAATCATCAAAACTATTGGATTCCACATCTTGATGGCGAATTAATGTAGATTACAAACAACTGCATCAAATGCATTGTTTACAACAAAAAACTCGGTAAAAAAAGTGATAAAGGTTTTGAGCCGCTGCACAAGTTGCATGGCTGACGAAGATGTCATGATTGATGGCTTCAGCAAGTTCACTTGGATGTACCCCACTAAAACAACAAATGCCGAAAAAGTCATTAAGAAGCTAAACGAGTTGTTACTCATTTTTCGAGGTCCGGCTCGCATAGTAAGTAATCATGGATCGGCGTTCACCTTATTCAGCTTTGAAGAATACTGTGAGGCATACATAATTTATATATATATACGCCAGAATAATTCAAATGCCATGGAAGCGCGGGCTTGAGGCGATTTGGTTTTGCATGTTTGAAGCAAACATACAAACGAACATATATGTTCGAGAGAACAAGCAAACGAACATCTAGCTTCGATCAAACATAGAAACAAAAGAAACGTGCGATCGAACCTGAAGGTAAAGTGCACACCTAACTCACGTGATTAAAAGCATTCCAAATCATTTCACACTAATACATGTAAATGTGGCTGGCCCAGCCAAACATAATTGCATATGCTAACTGCAGAATCCGAACATATGCGAATATAGTAAACAGAAAACAAATGAGAGCAGGTGCATGTTGGCTCGTGTGACGTCACTGAGAACCGTCATATAGAACCGAAACAACGAACACACCCATTGTGGGGATGCAATTATGCATTCGGCAACTTCAAAGTGTGAGAAAGGGAGAAGGGAGTACGCATGTGTAGGTGGCATGAGAGCGGAAACGTGGTGTGGTGTGCGTAGATTTGCGGCGACTAACGGAGAGAGTGAGAGACCCCTTGCATCAAATCCCAAATATCTGCAGTGTGGTAAAGAGCAGTCTCTTAAACATGAAAGGCCTAGGTGCACTTGAAGCCACAGAAAATTTAAAAGTTGAATAATAATATTATATTTTATCCAAATTTTTTTTAATAAATTTCAAATTTGCATTAAAACCAATGTAAACAATGTAACCAATGTGATGAGTAGAGAACGGCAAGGGTATACAAGTTTCGGTAAGGCCGGAACTAACTTCTTTGACATTTCTTATAAAGTCTAGTTAAAGTTTGTCGCCTAAAATGCTAAATTTAAGAATCATTAAAATAAAATGGAGTCACATATATATATATATATGCAAAGAGTAAGTTTCGTTAAGTCGTATGACTTGCTGGTTTTGGTTCACAGCGTAGTCGATTTAATTTTTTGGTATTGTCTTATGCCTTAGTCTTGGGGCTTTTATATAGAAAGGAAAACATGGCAGGGCCCGTGGGCCAACTGTGGGGTGCCATGGGGTCACCTTTTTTGAATGCACAAAAGAAAATAAAGTGGGACTTAAACAAGATCAAAGGTACCTTATGTCCGATTATGTCTGTTCACTGCTTCTTGTTCTTAAATCAGTAATTTTCTTGATCAGAGCTTGTGCCAAATAGAAAATGTTAATTAGTTAAATGCTGAATTAAATTCTATTATTATTGAAATATTTCTGTTACAAATTCTTCAACATGTACAATCTTCTGAAATGATAAAAAAAATTCCATAAACTTTTGAACTATGCTCAGATTATTATTAACATTGGTGCATTTACTAGGTCCCCTCGAACTTTTGAGACGTTGAGGTCATAGTCACTGGTCACTTTACGCTTAGGCACATTGGGTTGAATCAGAACATAAAACAGTTGGACCATAAAACCACATGGTTTTCATCAGTCAACATGCTGCATTGCCGCGAGTTATAATATTAACGGGATTTTCGTCTTCAGGCACATGACGCCAGATGATAACCTCCAAACGGTCTTGCAATATTAAAACTCGATTTAAAAGGAAGTATTAAAGCGTTGATGGGTGCTTTTTCAACCAACGCAAAACAACCATAAAGTCTATCCAAAATAAGGACAAGAGGCTGGGCAGTGGAATGCCGGATATGCTAGCTCAGCGTGGCAAAATACTTACCGGATGGGAGTGTGGATCCGTAGATAAACATCCACCTACAAGACGACCTCCTGTTGGAAGCGGGGATCCGCCCAGCATATTATGGTAGCCTGGCAGGCCTTATCCTTGCCCACTCGGCCAACCCCAAAAATGCTCGCAACCCAAAGAATGCGTTGATGCGACTCTGATGCGTATGCGTCGACGAGGATGCAAGTTTCGATTTCTTTTCAGCCGATGTTCACCACAGCGGTCGGCATAATGAGTCTCGGCTTGTTGTACTGGTGAGGTGCTGAATGGTGCCTCCTGGGGGGCTTCACTTGTTCCGTTTATGGAGCTACTCAAAACCAGAAGATTGGGCGGGTCCTTGCTCGTGGGAAAGATGAGTTCGTGAGACGTGAGTTCCGACATGCCTCTATCCGGAACAGTAGGGTCGAGAGTTCCTTGAAGGTATAACACACTTTGGCGATGGTCTTGTAGAACAGACCCTTAAATATTTTTACTCCTGCTTATAGAAGAGCACTCATATGGGGGGCGCAGGACGGAATGAAATGCCAGGAACTCGTGCCCAAAGGAGCTCGTGATGTGCTACTTGGTTGCGACCAGAAAGCTTTTTTCTAATGCCTTAGATGCTCCAACAAAGGATTTTCCATTGTCGGAGTAGATGCGGAGTAGAGTATGGGCACTGTCGTCAAATCGGAGGTTGCAAACGCAGACGTATCCTTCGTGATGAGGCAGGCCCATCCAGTGTTCAAGGCAGGATTCCCATCAGCTACGTTTGCTGACGGGGATTGTAAAGGAAGCACGACTTTCATACGCGAATGTAGACCTTTATTGAGTTTTCGACACTGTGAATCCAAAACTTGGGACGTAAAAAGTGGACCATAAAATGGTTGCCTCTATGCAACATAAATTGGTGTATGAAACTGATAATGTGCCGAGTCAGATGAGCGCCGTAAGTGAGAAGTATTAAATGACGCTTATCGTAGCGAACAGATTTGGATGCTCTTTGCCGACCACAAGCCCGAAAAACACCATGCTGGTCGAGGAATGGATGCGAATGCGAGCTTGAAGAAGGTACCATTTGCTTCTTGGACAGACATCGGATTTTTGCCTAATATTCCTTTATTTGTTTCAGCTGGACGAGAACTCCTTTGCCTCAGATAACTATTGTTGGGTAGGAGAAAGCGTGTGGGAAAGAGCATTTTTCCTCCGATGAAACCTCCGCACAAATGCAGTCGCTTTTGGAGCTTGACCAAGAACCTACTAACGCTCAATGATTTCGTCTGATTGCGACGTAGTGGCAATATGAAAATGCCTCCGTTGGCTAACTTTCGAGGTGTCACCGCAGCCACTCCGGACCGTACCACCATAATTGGGCTGCCGCCACTAAAGCACATCTGCTCTCTAAGTTAGCTGCGTTATCATCGGATCGCACATCGGATCGCACATCGGTCCAATTTTCAATCGTGGTGTTGCTGGAAATAGAGGGTACGCGACTAGCAACAAAGGTCGACCAATTGCATGATGGTTTATTAAACCAGGCTAAGACGATGGTAGAGTTTGACCAGATGTCTTGTCTGCATCCTTTTCTTGTTTCGCTGGTGGATACAAATAGGCACCGAATGGCCAAACCGGATGATTCTACCATGGAGAACTCAGCCGAAGATGGTTTCTGTTCCGACGAAGGAGCCGCAGATGTCTTTTTTAATCCGCTCTCCCAAAATATAGGGAAAAAGGTCCACACCAATTAGCATGTGAATGGGGAAGCTTTGATAAAATAGTGGATCTACCAAAGAAAGTTCGTGGAGTTTTCCATTCACCTTCTTTGGAAATGGAGGAGAGGGTAGAACTCCGTTCAGGTTTGGTAGGACAAAAGCTGGCGTTTCCATGTGCCGAGAGGGATCTCTGGGAGACAACAGCTTAAATCGACATATTCTAGGCGCTGGCGGCCACACAATAAGAAATGCCACTTATCTGAGCATCAATGAGGCGGAACGGAGGTCTCACCTAGTTGAACATTCTCTTGGATAAAGACCCGGGGTCAATCAGAGCGCGCGCATGAAAATTAGCGCCCAAATGTCGGATGGTCACCATGTCGGTGCCTAGTAGGCCTTTAGATATAAAGATGTTCTGAATGTTGTAGATAGAGCTTGGGCGTTTAACGGATTCTTAAATATATGGCAGTTATTTTGGGAGAACAACAGAGTTTCCGGGGAGAAACAGAGATTATTATTAATGTGAACTGATTTTATTAAGAAAATATTTTTATCTATAAAGTCTCAGAGTCTATGGCATCACATATTTGATGGTGGGATCTTAGCTCTTGTACAAAGTACATGCAGTCCCTAACTGAAAGCTTTGTAATTTATTTTAGCAGAGCCTAGGTTGGCTGTTAGACGCTTAGCTACTGCGAAGTTTATGTCAAAATATATGCTTTGTACTGTCTTTTCACAGAACAATACTTGCAAGCAACCGCATTAAATGTTCAAAGAAATTTGGCAATACGACTGTGGCTGTCCTCCACACTTTTCGATCACTTAAAAGAAGTTCACCGACTTCTTCAACATACCAGGTGCACGATTCATCGCAGCAGGCGACCTAAACGCCAAGCATCCTCACAGGGTATCTCGACTGGCAAATCTCAAAGGCAAACAGCTTTACCGCCCCACCAAGAACGCAAGCTCTTGGATCCAATCGGCTTCGCAGTAACCAGTGTAGCCTGATAACAGCAGCTGTCATTCATCAGTAGTTTTCACTGTATTAACACATTCTTAAAAAAAGAAATAGGATTCAGATGAGAATGGCAAATGTCTCCGCTACCGGGAGTAAAACATCACCTGGGTACATCTACACGAACTCTACAAAAATTGCTCAAGCAGCATAAATCAAAGATCTGCGGCTTACACCTACCAGCACTAAATATCCACTGTGGAAATCTCAGCACTCCAAGCAAGAAAATTTTACTGATGTGTGACATGTAAAAGGTCCCTAACAGATAATGAAAGAGGGTCCCCTCTTGCAGCTCATCTTACAACAGTCTTTCAGCAAAATGTGCCAACAAATTGATTTCAGCTCGCCCCACTGAACATGGCACTTAAAAGCGAGTCACCGAATTTTAAAGTGGATGAAGTTACCGCAGTTATTAAAGATCATCTGAATCCAAGAATTAGTCATGATCAAATAACTCCAAAAATGATCGAAGATATCTCCATATGCGCTGTACAACACATTTAATGATTCCAGAAGCAGAAAGAGTAAAAAAAAAAAATAATGCATCATAATATTTCTTGACGTCGCCCAACTTAGACTGTATCTGGCTCTACGGGTTAAAATACAAAATGAAAGATAACAGCCCGCTCTTATGTCTTCGAATCAAATGCAGGCGTACTCTAAGGCGTGCTTGGTCCAACACTCTGTTTTCTGCATACAGCGGATTAACCAACGAGCCCTACACTTACCACATCTACTTTCGCAGATGACACAGCTATTATTAGCCGATATAAATGTCTGATCAAAGCTTCCGAGCAATTATGAACCCATAATTCTTCTGTTGAAGAATGTTCGGCAAACTGAATAAGCAAAAATGAAAGCACCTTACTTTTACCTTCAACAGACGAAACTGCCCAGCACTGGTTTTAAACAACGTGATAGTGCCTCAGTCTGACGATTTTGTCTAAAAACTAAGAAAGGGTATGGGGTTAAAAATTTTCAGCACGAAATCTGAGTCCACCATCATGTCCTGGTGTGTTCTTGAATAACTGCACTGAATGAGGCATGGTTAACATATGGATTAAAACCACACTTTATTTTATTTGTCTGACTTTTTTGAATTACCAGTATGTAATACTATTTTAAACTAAAATAAATTTTTTTCGCGAAAAGCATACCCAGAATCGGATTCTACGAAGAATTCTAAGAAAATTTCAACATGAAACTATGTCTCTCAAAAGAATTCTTAGCCTCCGCTGGGAAGGCTCAAACTTTCGGGTTTGGGTTTTTAGAGGTTTTTTACGTTTTTATGGTATTTTAAAGAAAGTTACACATTTTTCAGTCAATTTTGGCTTAATTCTAATTTTTTTTTTTACTAAAAATTTTATAAAAATTTTTGTCTTTGAATTAAACAAGTATTTTTTTTTTTTGAATTGAAAAATTGTGCAAAACAAGCCATATCCTGATGTTCACTTGAGAAAGTGGCAGAAAAGTATCTGTAACTTTCAAACGAATTTAGCTATAGGTCAGAAATTTGAAATGTATATTTGGCCCTATTTCAGACTACTACTTAGTTTGGACAACTTCACAAAAGTGGGCAAGACACTAAGGTGGGCGCAACATACACAAAATATAGTTTTATTCAACTTAAAAAAATTTTTCATAAAGAAGTAATATTTCAACACATTTAACTTGATAAATTTAATTCGGTAAATCCGCTTGGTATGTAAATTAGCCTTGTGACCTGGTTGGTACTAAAATTTAATGTAGACATAACTACGAGGCTATCACTTTCAGAATTGGCATCTATTGACATCGCTGAAGTTTCCATAGTTTTTAAAAAATAAACAGACGTTTCTTTTATCTGCGTACATAAGGACACGAGAAAAACTTATAAAAGAGGAATGCCATTCATGAAATGGGTAAACAGCAATGGCCCCAAATGACTACCTTGATGCCCCCCGAAGTAACATGGATGGACTTAAAAAGAACTCTCTGAGTTTTTTTTGTTAGATATTAACGAATCCAACTAAGAAAAAGATTAGAAAGCCAATATTAATCAAAAATAGAGCATATGATTAACAATGTCGGAAGACCTACTGAAATAAGTATATAATATACTATATATGATATCAGTTTGACTTACATTTCTAAATCCTTCGATTGTTAAATTAGTAAATTCAATAGGTTATTGGTAGTAGACCTACGTTTCACAAACCCATGTTAAGATGATAAGAAAAAAGAGCTATAATAATGTTGCAAGTGTTTAATTTTTCAAAAGCGGAAAATTTAGAAATACCCTTTTACTTTTTAATACTAAATCTTTTTCATTTACTTTGCCCAAAACCAAAAGCGGATTCGAAGCAACGGATTTCTGAACAAAAACGTGGGACAACGTTTTCCTGGCCTATATTAAATATAAAAAATGAAGTATTAAAGGCAAGTACGCCCTCCAGCTGTGAACCCTAAGAGTTAGATCCATTTTTGTGCGTAACGCTTTTAACGATTTGTAATCAGTATATACTACAAATTCACGTCCAACCATAATTCGGTAACTGTAAAAGTTTCCAGAATGGTTCCTAGACACAGCCGAGGAAGTTGCTTTACTATAGTACTCTACTAAGTGGCGCCTATTGTTGATCCTGTGCAAGAGCATAGCGCCTTAATTGCAGTAACTCCCTTCCGTATGCAACTCTATAGAATACTTTGGGTCAAAAATTACTAGCTTAATTGGGAGGATAAATTTATATACCATTTAACTGTCTTACACCAGTAACACTTTAAGGTGGATGCAAAGCGCTCAATGCAATAATATTGGGTGAGTTTGGTCGAACTTCTCCCGTTCGCACTTCTTATTCTCAATACTGAACAGTAGTTTTCAAAGCTGCAATTGCTTATGGTTAATGGTTATGGTTAAAGGTTAATTCGTCTTCCGTGAGACAACTAAAACTATTTTTAGTCCTTCAAAAATTAACACGTTAGTTGGTGCCACCACTAATATACTATCCATATAAACGATAATTTAAGAATGCGGAAGTTCTCCTAGCGCTATTATAACCGCACGCAGGCAAACAGATAGCGCATTCTTAAACTCAAATTGCATTATCAAAAATTTGTATTGACCATCGGGAGTTTTAAAAACGGTGTATTTCACAGATTCAGAATGGATCGAAGTTTACCAGCTATATAGAGCTCGCAAAAGGAGAGTACCACGGACAAACAATTTTTTTTCTGCTCATCCGGATTAAGTCTATACGGCCGCCGTTGCACTATTTTGCTGGGGGTCAACAAAACAAATTTTAATTTCCCCTGTAGTAACTCGTACACATGGTATACCCTTTGAAACCGCAGCTGAATAATTATTTGGCAATTCAGTCAAATTATCATTCTCTTTGCCATAAACAAATGGACAACTTGACAGAGATTGATACTAAAAATCTCGGTCAAGTTGTCCATTTGTTTAGTCGGAGTACAAATATTGAAAGCATTTGATATAACAATTTCGAGCTTCGTTGCTGTGATGACAATTTATTGGCCTGGTTGAAGATTTCTCTTCCGAATTCAGCAACGTACTATAAATACTGGCGTCTCTGATAACTTAGGGCATCTTATTGCCAATTTTATTTCTAACTTATGAAAATTCTGCCCTAGAGTCAAAAGTAATCGGGTAGACCTCAACTTGTTGTGTCATACATCCTTTACACAGAGCACTGGTTCTTCGAATGGATTAGTGTCTTCTTTGCTGCTGCCTCCTTACTTGTGCACTGATTTGCATAATGTCCTGGCTGGCCGCACTGGAAAAACGTAACATATGGCCTCTCCCAATATGGTTTCTTATGATTATCTTGTTGTATCTTCGTTCTGCATTCTGCAAAGTTTTGCACAGAAGTGGCACACTGCAGGAAGAGGTTTTCTTCGTTTAAAGTTATGTTCATGTTTTTCAGTCACTTAATTCCGACTGTAGTTTTTCTGATTTGTATATTTGACGTAAATAGATTCGTTGCAAATAACTGTCAACATTGGCCATATGAGCAAGCAGAACTGTGACAGCTACATACCTAAAGCTGCGTTTTACTTGCCTTCCGCTGGGCGACTGTAAAAAAGATTTACCGCCGCAGCCTCGTCGCTTTCGTATAACATATAGGTTAACCATTATAAAGCATTGCGCTCCTTAAAGTTGCTTAGAACCATGATCAGGGTACTTTCCAAGCGACCACTCCGTCCGCTTCTGGGTTAAATTTCGGCAATATATCGTTACGGGTTTTCTATGGCTTACCCATTTTATTATAAACCCGATCGCATAGATTTATTGACCGCATGCATGAGTTTCTTAACTTCACAAAATGGAGAAAAGATGAAAGTTTCAACTGCATACCCGAATGCGTGGGTCCAGTCGTATACAAGTTCGATTGTCCTTTCAGGATTTATCTGACCGACTTGGAAATTCATTAATATTCGCAAAAACGGTTTTTTAAAGAATAAAAGATGTCTTGCAAGTCAACCACAAGTAAAGGATATGTACAAATAATAACCATTTTTTTTTTATAATGTATAGCATATATCTCTTGTACTTTTTTTAATCCGTGAATTCCCAAAAAGGCTCTAATTGTACACATATTTCGCCCCAATCACCAAGGCATGAGTTGCGCAGACAATATTAAATATACAACAATATACAAACGATAGTTACAGCAACAAGCTATATTAGATACACTAGATGATTTTAGAAAAGGAAGCGAAAGTTTAGAACTGTAATCAAAGAACTCAAAAAGATTCTTTCATTGGTAGTAGTAAAGAGTGGAAAAAGCGTGCATAAAGCTTTATAGTTGGTGCTTTAGATTGTGTCAGTATAATTCACCATGAAGAACTTTGTGCATAAATATTACGCCATGCATTATTCTTTTATTATTAAGAAAAGAAAGGTCAAGCAGAAGAAGTCTAGTAGAGTAAGGTGGCAACCACAAAACCAGTTTAGACAAAGATGAGCAAAGTGGAAAAATGGTATTGTTCACTGGCCATGGCATGGATTTTTGTAGTTTATGGATCGTCAAACTCCTTTCACTATATTTTAACAAACCCGAGAACACCCAAGGCTTTATCGACAATAGTGGATACGTTGGAATTTCGGATCGGAAAAAAGACGTTCTAATATAATGCTATTAAGTTAATAAGTAACTAACCGCTGGGTGTTTCTATAAAAAATCATAATATTGCATTTAGTTGTATTTGAAATTAATAAGTTATAAAGATCGGATTGCAATAACTTATAATAGAAGGTCATTAATGAAAAGGGTAACGACAATGGTCCCAAATGACTACCCTTAGGCACCCCTGAAGTAAAATACATGGAACTGAAATAAAAAGACTTGAAGTAAACTTTCTGAGTTCTGCTTGTCCGATATTTACGAATCCAACTAAGTAGAAGATTTGGAAAACCAATATTATTCAACTTACAAAAATAGAGAGAGAGAGAGTCAAAAGCCCTACTGAAAACAATTTGACTAGTATTTTTAAACCCTTCGATCGTTAAAGATTAATTCTAATAAGTTAGTGGATTTACGTTTTACAAAAATCCACGTTAAGATGATGAAATAATAGAAATACAAAAATGTTGTAGTTGAGAATTGATTAACATTTCAAAAGCTTTAGGAAAAGCGGACAATTAAGAGATACTCCTATAGTTAGATGCTTCCGATTTCTTACCGTTTTTATGGAGATTAGGTATAAAGGATTATTTCCAAATGCTCGAAAAGTGCTTCCACATTCCTCAGACAAAAGAAAAAATTTACGAATGGCTTACAAAAAGTCTCGGCGCAACCTGGTATTCCATCAGGAAGGCAGACAGGTTTCATTAAATAAATCACGCTTACTGGCTTGATCAGAATGCGCTATATTGTTATCAAGAGATAAGCAGAATGGATGCATAGACATCTTGCGTTTAGAATAAACAAAGCTATAACTAATTTATAACGCTGAGGGGAATCCTTATAGCAGTTTAAGCGTCAAAAACTTTGAGTGAGCGACTAAGTAGCGGGTCTGAAGACCCGTCTTTTTTCCCGAGAGTACCCAGGAGGTCTATGAAGTGACATTGGGCTTCTCAGCGGTACGAAACCTTAAAAAGCGAACAAAGTGAATTATAAAACAGAGAAATAGGAAGATTCATGGCTGAACTAATTGTTCCCTCTTATATAGTTAAGAATAAGCTCATTTGGTTTAATAACCTTGCGAAAAATACGAAATTCAAGCACAGGACAGGCACCAACAGTCGGTACACGAAGTAGTTAACTCCAAAGTAGGATGAAAACTATAATATCTTTAAGCAGGACAAGAGGGTCTATTCTAGAACCTGCACAGAAGTGGAGCCAAAGAAAACTAAAATAGGCCATCAATATAACTGTGTGAAATGGGGCAACAGATTCGTCAGTAAAGGACCGGGGTACAATTCTCAGTCTCCTCAGGACCGGGACCTGCAGACTTGCAAACGTGGTCGTAGTTGATCATTACGCTGTATATGCCACTTTCGGATGATGGAAAGTGGGAAGGGAGGTTGATAACTCACAATTACTACACATGTACAAAGAGAAAGGAGAACCAAGTCAACTATGGTGTCACCCGGACATCGACTTGGGAATACACCACTCCAGGATAAGCCCAAGAATCTTCATCTGATCAATTAGGGTGTCACCCAGACATTAATCGGATGGCGAGAATGGCGAGTTCGTTTGCAAAGTCCCGTTGCATTGCTTATTGCTACATTCATATATATATGGCGTGACATGCGTATATATGTAAGTATGAAACAAAAGAAACTTCGCAATAGCAACTGGCGACTTTTCGGGTAAATACTTTAGGTATGTTGTTGATGGGCGGTGTGCGTGTGCGTGTGCGTGTTTTTTTTTTTTTTTTTTTTTTTTTTAATTCGTTTATTTAGGGTGTATTTAAAACTTAACAAAAAACATATTGACTTAATGAGGACTAGACATTATAGATTATATACAATATATATGGATATGGATTATCGAGAATGGGCAAAAGATAGAGTAGAAAGTAGGGAACAATAAGAGAGAAGGAAAGTGTGATATGCCATAGGAGACCTGCGGGACTAACTATGGCGGGCTGCTCATGCCCCTCCTGTGTTACGTGCCCTTTCCAGGACACGAAGCTCCTTCATTACGGTTGAAGCATAACTGCAGGCCGCTGACCAGTACTTTTGGTTGGAGGTCATAAGTTTTACCAGATTTCTCACTGTGACTTTTTCACCCACTGCTGTTTCTAAATTTTGTCGCTCTAGGTCGAACCTCGGACAGTGGAAGAGAATGTGGTCCGAGTCCTCGATAACTTCGCTAAGGCACATAGTGCACTCAGGGCTACTCTCGTGTCCAAAGCGCTGCAAGTATGACTTGAAACACCCATGGCCGCTTAGTATTTGTGTTAGCTCGAAAGTTAGTTCTCCATGACGCCTGCCAAGCCATTCGTCCAAGTCGGGAATGAGCCGGTATGTCCACCTTCCTTTTTGGGAACTGTCCCAGCGCGCCTGCCACTCCTCTAAGGTAGCTTTTCTGGCTTCAGCCTTCGTTGCTTTTTTTAATGCTGGTGTCCACTCATTGCAGTGCCTCTTGGTAAAAATGTGCGAGGCCTCCCGGGCCACCAGATCGATGGGCGCCATACCCGCTAGCACCAATGCGGCGTCGTCTGAGATGGTTCTAAACCCGCGGCACACTCGCAGAGCGCCGAGCCGATAAGTTGCCTCTATGCCTCTTCTGTAGGTTTTGCAGTTCATCGCCTTTGCCCAAACCGGGGCGCCGTAAAGGATGGTGGACTTCAGCACATTCATTAGTAGTAGACGCTGGCATTGTCTAGGTCCTCTTGCATTTAGAAGGATGCGATTGAGGCTTCTTCCTAATTCCAATGCCTTGCTGTTAACACTTGCCAGATGCTCCTTAAAAGAGAGGCGAGTGTCCAGTAATACACCTAAGTATCTGATGCATCTAGTCGATTTTATAGTGCATGCATCAAGCACAATTTCGGCAGATTGAACTACCTTTCGGCTGCTGATTAGGACAGTCTCCGTTTTTTGGTCCGCTAATTCGAGTCCTGCGTTGAAGAGCCACTGTTTAATTGAGCTCACCGATGCGACCGTTTCGCTTCTGCATCATGGAGATGTTTTGCCACGACCACAAGCGCTACGTCGTCAGCAAAGCCAATTATCTTTGTATCGAGTGGAAGCTGTAGGCGCAGGATACCGTCGTACATTATGTTCCATAGAAGAGGGCCAAGAACTGAGCCCTGCGGAACACCTCCTTGTATTTTGTGAATTCTTGTACCGGTTTGAGTACTGTAACGAAGGATTCGGTTTCTAAATTAGTCCTCGACCATATGGATAAGATGTTCTGGGACTTGGAACCTATGTAGGGCGTCGAGTATTGGACTCCAGTTTGCTGTGTTGAATGCATTTTTAACGTCCAGAGTGGTGATAAGGCAGTACTTTTTACTTCCTCCTTTCCAGCGTTGTCCCTCAATGGCTTTAGCAGCAGTATCTACAACTATCTGTAGTGCATCAACTGTTGACTTTCCTTTGCGAAAACCGAATTGCATTGGAGACAGGTCTCCTGTATTCTTAATAGTGTTCTCTAGACGTGTGGCTAGCAGTTTTTCTAGTATTTTAGCAAGCGAGCTTAGCAGACAGATCGGTCTATAGGCGGAAGGGTCTTCTGCAGGCTTGTTTGGTTTTGGTAGCAGTACGAGGTCTTGTATTTTCCAACAGTTGGGAAACGAGCACTCAGAGATACACTTGCTGAATACCTCAGCAAACTTATCAGCAGCGAGACAAACAGCGAGTTTCAGGGCTTTGTTTGGTACTCCGTCTGGGCCTGGAGCTTTATGGTCGTTTAGATTTGCTGCAGCTGTGATCACTATATTTAAGCATATGTAAAAAGGGCGGGAAATTAGGAATAAGTTAAACATTGTTAAATAGTATATAAGGGTGGATGTTGGCAAAGTTTGAGAGCAACGATTGTAGCTGAGAGGCGTATGCGTGATTTCAAAATGCATAGCAACAGGAGAGATGCGTTGCGCGATCGGCCGAGAAGGCCGAAGACAAAAGAAAGCGATGGAAAGTTTTGGGCGGCAAATATTAATATAATATAAGATGCCTATAAATAGACACGGCTGAGACATAGGATAGTCAGTGAAGTATCGGCAGTGAAGTATCGGTGTGAAGAGGCAGCAGACAGAAGAGCCTGGGTACTGTATTCCACCCACGCATCCCGAGGGTCAAGATGCCTATAAATAGACACGGCTGAGACGCGAAGGAGGCGGTGAGGAAGTACCAAACGGAAAGGGAAGAAACAAGCGAAGTGTCAATCAGAAAGCGAAGTAACAATCAAAAAGCGATGTATTAATCAGAAAGCGATCATCAGTTGGAAAGTGAAGGAGACGAGCGAAGTGTCACTTGGACCAGCAAGGTGCAAGTGAAGGGTCAACAAGTGAAGGTTCAATAAGTGAAGTGCATAAGCGAGGACAACGAAGTGAAACACAAGTGAAGAAACAAAAGCGAAGGCGTGCCAAGTCAGATTGATAGAAGGATATCCATCTGTATCCTGGCTACAAGTGAAGATTTAAAGTCAGAATCGTTTTTGGTGGCAAGTAGGAAAACTAGGAGTTATTCCTAGCAGAGTATTAAAAACTAGGAGCAAATCCTATCAGAACACAAGACTAGGAGCTATTCCTAGCGGATCATAAAAAGACTAGGAGTTATTCCTAGCAAGATTAAAAGACTAGGAGCTATTCCTAGCAAGATATAAAAGACTAGGAGCTATTCCTAGCATCATATAAAGGACTAGGAGCTATTCCTAGCAAAGCATTGAAGACTAGGAGCTATTCCTAGCAGTTTTGTGAAGACTAGGAGTATTACTAGCACAGTTAAGGAAGACCAGGAGTATTCCTGGCATAGTGGGAAATAACTAGGAGTATTCCTAGCAGAATAATAGGAGCGTAGCAGACGTCAGAGTAGATAGACAAGACCAGGAGTCATCCTGGCAGTAGGAACACTTGCCACAGCCAAACACAGTCTGTCGATAAGTTTTCATGCGTGCCAGCGGTGCAGAGTGGAATTCACAATTGCCACAAACACAAAGCTAACAGCCCATGCCGAAGCTCTCTGGCCATACTAACATCCACCAATCGAATCGACAATAAAAATTATAACGTTGTATTAAAAGAAAACAAACTGCATCTTCTCATTTCACCAGCGCACAAAATAAATTTGTTGTATCGTACCCCTACACCTAAAATCCGGCTCTGCCGCAAGTAAGGACCAAAAAGGATCGTTACAACCTCTTCTGGACTTACTTGCGAGTCCTCTGCAGGAATTTGCAGGAAGGCTCTCCTTGAGGGTACCGTCGAAGTATTAGGAAAGAGTGTTTCCACAATATTTTTCATTTGTGCCTCGTCTGGGGTAGCAGGCTTATTTGCTTTTAGCTTTCTTGTAGCCACTTTGAAGGCTTTTCCCCATATGTCATTTTCTGCAGCATCACAGAGATCTAGAAAGCATTTTCGTATGCTTTCCTTTATGGCATTTTTTTGTTCTCTACGCCTATGTGAGTATTCCCTCTGGAGCGTAACGAAGTTTTCCGTACCTCGTGATCTTTGGTAGCATCTTCTAGTCTTAAGGCATATTCTCCTTGCCTCCGCTATATCTGCATTCCACCAGTAAACTGAGTGCTGACGTCGACTGTGCTTTCTACTGACCTCCATGCTGGCGTCGCAAGCTGTTGTCACTGCGTCTGAAATTTGTTTTGCACAATTGTTCGCGTCTCCTGTCAGAGGCGGAATAACGAGAGCCGACCTAAAAAACGCTGCATTGAGAGTATCAATTTTATACTGTTTGCATCTCTGCTGTACCACTGGCCTTTGTGTTGAGCAATTGCCAATTGTGCAAATGATGGCAGAGTGATCGCTCGCCGTATAGCGCTTGGAAAGTTCCCATTTGGCGGAAAAAAAGAGTTGTCGGCTTGCAAAAGTAATATCAATTACAATTAACCATATCCAGCCAACCATTAACCATATCCAGCTCTGTGAAAAGTGTGCTCGGATCCTGTGTTTAGCACGGAGATGTCTAATGTAGCAAAAGCCTACATTAGAGCACGGCCTCTTGTGTTAGTTTGGCTACTACCCCATTCCTCAGACCAGGAATTAAAATCGCCAGCGATTATTGTTTTCCTCTTTCCTCTTGCATCAGCGGCTAGTTGATCAAGTATCAGCTCGAATTCGCGAATATGTAAGCTTGGAGCCATATAGCAGCTGTATATCCAAGTGTCGCTGAGTTTAACTCGCACAAAGCCATTTGCAGCGTATTGCATTTGTGCAGGTGGTAAGTTTCTGCCACAGAGCCAAATTGCTGCCTTCCCAGTTTTGTCGCATAACCATGTATTTCCTACAAGTTTTCTATAGGGCTCGCTCAGAATCGCTATGTCCACGTTTAATTCGACGACCGTTTGCTCCAGTAGATCTTGTGCCGTTGCACAGTGGTTCAAATTAAGTTGGAGTATCTTCATGTTTGGCTTTAGTTATTCCTCCGATCTGCGCCTCTGTTCACCAGCGGGCAGTTTCGACTGCCTGCGTAGTGCTTAATATCTGTGCGATTTTCCGCTGCGCAATTGAAACATTTCGGCTCATTTTTGCACTCGGCGGCTTTGTGGCATGTTTGTCCACATTTTAGACACCAGTTAGTCCGATCAATTTTACTAGTGCAATCGGTTGCTACGTGGCCAAAATTAAGGCATTTGTAGCATCTCTTTTGCCCTTGCCTTTCTTTTATGCGGCAACTTGACCAACCAATCTTTATGCTCTATTTTTGTAGGAGCATCAGTGCGGTTTCGCGCGGCATACTCAGAATAGCCATCTGCGTGTCGCCATACGTCGGCCGGAGGCTCTTAATGTTCACCTGAGTGGATTTGGTTCCCAATTCACACTCAATAGCCGCAACTACATCTGGGACAGTGGCCAGACAGTCGAGATCTCGCACTTCAAGCCAAATTTCGTCTCCAACTGCTCTTACGTTGGCCAGTTGGCCTAAAACTTGGCTGATCTCGTTTTTGAGTAATTGGGTATTGCCACCACCATTGTCACTTAATTCCAGCAGGAGTTCCCCTTTGGCTGTTTTTCTGGCTCGCTTGACTTTGTCTCTGACTCCATTTAATTTTCCGTCATCTCTTCTTGTGACCATGCCAAGAATCTGGGCGTAGGAGTAACCCTCTTGCGCCTTGATCAGGATGGCTACCGATCTGCCTTTTCTCTCTCTATGTTTTTTTTGCCGCGTGTTTGTTACTTTTTGCCACTTGGGCTCAGTTTCTTGCGGAATCGCTGTTGATACGGACTTCCGTTGAGAGTCGGAAATTTGCTGTTTTAGTTGGGCTGCATACGACGTCTTCGAATGAGCACCATTTCGTGGCCGTTTAGCTGGTGTTCTGCGCTGTGCTGCCTCATCTTCTCTGTGCCGTTTGGGGGTATCGCACAGGTTAACGCTGTCTGCAATGATTTTTGCGTTAGAATCACCTTTAGCCTTAACCTCTGGTGTGGTCTGAGTCCCTTTGCTACTATTTTTCTTAGTTTTCGGGATGTCGCCCGCCAGCAGCTTAAGGGAAAGCATTTCGTGTAACTTTCCATCTTCTTTCCTATTAAAGGTGTTTGCCATTTCGAGTATAAGTCTGCCTAATTCATCTAGCTCAGGAATTTCCGTGTCGACAGGGCATTTTAAGGCTCGTTGTGCTTCCTCTGGACTATTATCTGGTTTTGTTTGCGCCATTGACGACTCTCTGAGCCTCGAGCGCCTACCAAAGATCGCCTCCTCAGTTGATTTGTCAGCATCGACGCCATCAAAACGGTGCAATTGGTCCATAGAAACCACAAATTTCTCCATATATTGGTGTTGTTACTCCAAAATAAAAATTCAAAATTAGCTGCCTTTAGAATTTTAACGGTTAGTATTTTTGAATTTGAATTTAAAACTGACAGTGAGAACCCCTGTGGCGCCACCTGCCGGGCTTGGGGGACCCCCTATGATTTCACCCAGTGATCAACAATGGATCAGTCAGCTGTCCGGTGGCGATAAAAAGAAGAACTTTCTCACAGCAACCAGAGCTGGAGTTAATCGGAGAAAGGAAAAAATTTTTATCAATTACGCACCCACACAGACAGAAATCCGGGAGAGGCGCGAAAAGGAGGATTTTGAGGTCGATGCCGACGCCACAACCCCCGCTCCTCCACAGCCTGGGCAGTCGAAGTTCAGGAAAAAGTGGTTTTGTAGCAGTAACAAGGCAGGTGAGAGGTCCAAACCAGTGCAGGTGTGTGTTTAGTTCCCAGATGCGCTACCTAAGCAGTACTTTGTATTGTGGCAAAAACGCTGGAGCGATTTAAAACAAGACTTTCACTTTCAATCGTCAATATCTTCCGTGCGTGTGCGTGTGTGCGTGTGCGTGTGTGTGTGTGCATTGATAGTGGTCTGATCTAGATATGCTCTACTGGAACTAGTCAGAGTATTTGCCTATTACTAATTACTGAAAGATTATTAATTATGTATATATATTTTTTGTGGCGGAGTACACGGCCTTCTTAGACGATCGCGCAACGCAACTTGACTGTTGCTATGCATGGTGAAATCACTCATACGCCTCTCTGCTGCATCCGTCACTCTCTAGCGTCGCCACCATCCTTCCTTATATACTAATAACAATGCTTTTCTTGTGCTTAATTTTCCCGCCCATTTCCAAATACTTAAATATAATGCGTATCTGATAAAATCTATCTCTCCTTAGATGTTTTGTACATAAATAAGCCAAATAACTATGTATAAATAAATATATACATGTTTACATTATGTTGAATAAATTCAAATTTGCACCCTTCTGACTATATATAATAAACAAATATATATATATATGTATATACTGTGATGAAGCACTTTTCCAAGGCTTCGCCCGAATAAAGGGGATATATATATATTCATATTAATTATTTTTTTATTTCATTATAAGCCTATACTCTGACTTGTTGTTAGTATTTTTATTTTGTTTAACTAGTTCCCTTAGAGCACCTCCAAATCAGACCACCGCCAACGCACACCCATACATACACACACATCGGGACATCAAACGACTTACATAAAGCAAGCAACGCAACGGGACTTACACAAAAAGTAACCAGTTGTTATTGCGCAGTTTCTATTGTCCATATATACGCATGTCACGCCTTACATATATGCATGTTTCTATTATTCTATATTTACATATAACACCTGTCACGCCATATATACCTATATGTATGTACTTGTTATCGAAGTCGACAGAGTTATTGCGCAGGTTCTTTTGTTTAGAAACTTCTAGACGCCTAAGCTACGCATATTTTAATTGGTCGCTGCCGGCGTCGGCGACAAAAATCAAAGGCCAAGGGTTATTGAAAATGAAATCTACAAATAAGTTGAGCTAAGACCATGGACCGGGAAAGTTGTCCGGGTGACACCCTAGTTGACTTGAGACCCTTGCTTTTGTGCATGTAAATAATTTGTTAGATATTAACCATCATATTTAGTGTGGAGCATATTTATAGCATATTTAATGTGACGACCAACTACAGGAAGCGATCTCCCATCTAGTGTGGCTATGCTCCCTTTATTTTCAGTTTTAAGAACTTAAGTTCGGGTTTCTTACATAAATTTTCTGTGTAGGAAAGGCCCTGGGGAGACTGAGAAATGTACCCCGGCCTGAGAAAAACTTCCTTACAATATTATTTTTAACCAAAAAATATGTATATAAATTAACATTAACAATAAAATATATATAAATTATAATTATATATAACAATATATATAATTCAAATATAGCGCCCACAATTCAAGCACTTCTCAAACTTTCGCTTTGAAATTGTAGCTTCCCGCGGCCTCTCACACTCCGTTAGTTGCCGAGAATCCACGCACACCTCCCAATCCACTCACACATGCGTAAGACCTCCTCTCACTTTGAAGTTGGCGACTGCCGAAATGCATTCCCTCGGCTCCCACTCGCCTCCATACGCATGCGCCGACTCTCTAACTTCTATGTGTCGCTGGCTTATACATTTGTGCATGGGTAAGTTCGCTGTTGCAGTTCTATGCCCTCCCAACGCGAGCAAACATACACTTGCTTTCATCTGTTTTCTATTTACCTCGCTTTCCTAGTCTTCTTCTCCAAGCATATGTAATTATGTTTATTAGGATGTTGGCTGATTTTATTCACGCGATTTGCATTATTTGTGTTCGATCGAACTTAGATGTTCGATAGCAAGTTCGTTTATATGTCTACTTCGAACATGCAAACGCGCTTTTCTATGATATTTGAATTCTTTTGGGCCAATAATTATTTGTATTACAATCCGCTTTTGTGTCTTGGATATTTATTATTTGTTTTCTAGCGTAACTCTATGACGTCTTTGCGAGGTATATATACACAAATTAAATATCCCTCACACTATTCGTAACAGAAAAAAGACGACTTAGAAGAGAATGAAAGATGACTCGGTCCCCGCCGGCGATGCATTGAGGACCTTCCTTCTATCAGCACTAAATATTGGCCGAATAATCTATAATCCCGAAACTCAAACAGAGGGAGGTGTTGGTAATTAATTCGTTTATTTAGATTTAAATTTTCTAACCGGTTTAGTTTGATAATAAATTTAACAGCAACAATATAATTTTAAACAAGTAAACAAAATATGAAAAAGGTATATTTTTTTGTAGGAAGATAGGGAGAAAATAAGATAACAAACCTTTGGAAACATTTATAAATTGAATGTCGTTGTGATTTTAAATGTGTGTGAGGAATATATAATATATATATATATATAGGTATATACCTCACAAACGCGGTAGAGTATCAAGCCAGATATAAATATAGATGAATTCAAGTCGTAAAAGCGGCTAATAATTCAACTAAGCATTGGCCCAAAAGGCAATTCAAATTCATCAATGAGCGCTTTTATATATGTTTGAGTCAAAAATATAAACGAACCTTAAGGTTCGATCGAACACATGCAAACAAAAGAAATGTGCAATCAAACTGAAAGCAAAATTCAAACATGTAAATCGCGTGATTTAAACTGGCAAATATGTATACAAACATAATTCCATATGTTTGAAGAGAAATGGTTAAAGCAAAGGCAAAATATTTGTAATATATAATAAGAAACAGATAAGAACAAGTGCATGGAGGCTCGTGTGACGTCACTGAGAGTGAGTTACATTGGGAGTGCATAGAACCGCAACAGCGAACACACACACGCACAAGTGCGCAAGCTACCGAGACTTAGAGAGTCGGCTCATGCGTATAGACCAGCGGGGGAGGCGAGGAGTTGCATTTCGGTTGTCGGCAACATCAAAGTGAGCGGGCTTACGCATGTGTGGTTGGATTGGGAGCGGGAATGTTGGCATGTAACGGAGAACGGGAGAGGCGGTATGTAACATGTCTAAAGCAGAGGTTTGAGAGGCGCTGGAGGTGTTGGTGCTAAATTTGAACATATAATAATAATATATACATGTATATAAATATATGTACATAATATATAAGTTAATTAAATCCAATAGTCCCACGATGTCCACAATTATTGGGCCGGTGGTGACTTCTATTTGTTGTCAATTTAAAGTTGAAGAATCTCCAAATTTTAGGAAGATTATGTTGGGAGTCTTGACTTCGACCCCTTTGATGATTATTGGCCTTGTGGCTCAATAATATATTGAAATTAATTCAAAGTATTTTTTACGGCTGTAAGCCGGAGTAAGTCAATTTATTGTGAATAAAACGAAAGTAAAATGCAAACTAAAACTAAACATATAAAACTTATAGTCTACAGCCAGAAATTCAGGCAGTCTGCAGGCCGACTGAACAATGATAATGCTGACCTTGCCAATAGTTGCGCAAGGCTCAGGTTACCAGCGCTGACCATGCCGACTGAATGCTCAGAATATTCCGCTGAGTCTCCAAAAATATGGAGAATTGTTAAAAGAATGAAAATGTCTTGGCAACAGTTTAACAATTTATTTCATTTGTTGCAAGACGTTAACATTCGTTAACTACTCCCTCCTTTGAGTTATGGACGTCCTCGTTCATCTTTAATGTGTCGACGACTTGCTGGATCTTTTGGGAGGCTCGCCTTTTCCTGATGTGCTGGAAAAGTACGATGATTACGCTCACCATCAGACTCGCCAGGAAACCCATGATGCACCATGCCTTGGGTGATCCGAAAGCCTCCACCTTCTCTTGAAGCTCATTGATGAACTCTCGATTTTGGTTGTTCATCCTGCTCAAGAGTGGAAGGCTGAGGGAAGGAGTGTGACCGATGATGTTGAAGGTGAAGCAGCGATGCCTGGCATTTTACTCAGTGCCTCCCTCTGGTTGGTGTATCTCATGCCATTTATGGTAGCCGACTTCTCAAATGTTATTAGATAGGTGCCATTTACTGACACCACTGGACTGCCATCAGTGCTGCCCTGTGCCGCTATTTCGTTAAGCACTATAATCCCGTCGTCTACCACAAATACTGGTTCCAGATGACTGGGTTGGGTATGACAATGGGCAACGCCTCCGGAGTGTAGGCCTTTAGCGCAAGTGTCCCTTGATGACAGCTCACAGATCGCCGCATAGGTAGTGGTGACGCAGTTAGTGACAGCCTGGATCTCTTCTTCACATTCGGCCACTATATCTTCTGGAATTTGCAGAACTGTCTGGTTTTGGGATACAGGGATAATTTTTGTTTTTTTGCAGACGGTCTTAATCTTAGGGTAATCTTCTAGAATATGGATTATTTCCTGTAACTGGAGTACCTTGATACAAGAGGCCTCCAGTAAGCTTACTAACGGAACTTCTGTGAAATATTCGGTCAGCACAACCTTTATGTCGTTACGATCGAATATAGTGGGATTTATTATGTCGTACTTCGCAAGTGTAATTGTGAGCATTAAATTTTGGAGTTCTGTAATCAACATTCTATTTCTAGCTAATAGTGCCTCATACAAATGTGGGGTGTCATATAGTTCATTCTTTCCTGCTTTAATCAGTTGGTTCACTGTGTCTGTAAGTAGGTTTATTTGCTTCTGCATCTCTGTGTTAATTACAACCTGTCTATTATTTGATTCGATCAATTTACTTTCTGTCATTTTAATTCTTTCAAGGTCAGCTGCATCAGGGGTGCCAGCTACAACCTTGAGTGCTGTACCAATAAAATCTAAGCTTCTAGCCATTCTGTGATGGACTTGCAATGCGGACAACAGACTTCTTGCATGACCAATATCCACGTCCAGCAATTTACGAATGTGGGACTGTGGAAACAACTCGGACAACCTTTTTGTTTTTATCATTTTATTTTCAAACTCAGTTAAATTCGTCGAGTGCCTGATGTATCCTCTCTGTTCCCAAACAAATACATTTCCGTCAACAATCGAAATATACCTCGAATGGGAGTAATCGTTTACCCGCGCATTCGCAGCCGCTAATAAGGCAATAATCAAACCGACAATCCTGCAAGTTAAAAAATGATGATTAAATCTAGCAATGCAAATGCAAGTATAAAATAATGATTAAATCTAGCAATGTAAATGCAAGTATAAACTTAACTCCTAATTAAAAGTAACCAAAAACTAAAAGTGAAAACTCACGAAAAGAAAAGGGCAAAAACATAAACAGTTCATTGGGCAAATCGAAGTCTTATTTGAGATTATCCTTATGGACCACTCTCCCTTTAATTAAGACAGACGTTCCTAGGTCTGCTTGAATAACCTCCTCCGAACATAGCGGAGTTAACTTATTCCCTAGCCGCTTATTTGCCTTTGCGAAGACTTCTTCCCCGACATCGAAAACTCTGTTCTGCCTGTACGGGTTATTTCTCTTTAATTGTGCCTGTTGGGCCTTTTCTATCCGGTTTCTTACTTGTACCCTGACATCTTCAGTCGTGGTGTGTATGACTTCAACTGGTTTTTTCTCTGTTACTGAATGAATGGAGCGGTTGTACTCCACTGTAGCGTGTAGGATTAACTCAACGGTGTCATCAATCCTCTTATCGAGCTTAATACACCTGGCGATTTCTGCCAAGGTGCTATGAAAGCGTTCGACTTGACCATTTGAAATACTGTGAAGTGGGGGTGCATTTACGACATCTACCCCATATCTGTTTTTTAACATTGTTGTTATAGTTTCGGAATTAAAATATGGTTCATTATCACAATATACAACTTTTGTTCCTGAAAAGAAGTTCATGATTTGGATTAAAGGGCTTTTTACGTCTACTATTGTGCGCGATACTATCGGTTGTACGATAGCGAATTTTGAGAACTTGTCAATGCAAGTTAAAAACTGTTTCTTATCAGTTGAGAAAACGTCAATGTGTAAAATCTCACCCGGAGTTGATGGGATAGGCGTTTCGCCCAGAAGTTGCTTTTTTGGGTGCCTATTTTATTTTGTCTTGGAGCAAACTTTGCAATTTACCACGACTTCCGCTGCCATTTTCGACATCTTTGGGAAATAGTATTCCTGCAGTATTTGCTTGACGATTTCTTGTGCAGCCCTGTGTGCGCGGTTGTGCTCCGTCGTTACTATTTCCTTTTGTTCAGATTTGGACTAAGTGTTTACAATGCCAGAACTTGGTTGACGGAAAATATTTTTCTAGCTCATGTTGGATGTGTGCCAGTAGCTCGCAGTAAAGTGCGTTTACAACATCTCCTTTTACCGCGGCTTTCACTAGGTCCAACACTTCTTCTTTATCGGTGAAATGGATTGTATATCGCATTTTTTCTCTAAAGAGGATTAAGTTTCGTTTTAACGGAAAAGCTGCTTCTTCTAACACTATCTGATTCCTAAAGCAATTTAATGGTTTTTCAGTGGACTCAATATAATAAGACAGGGATACCTCACTGTGAACAGTGGCCACGTCCGACTGTGCGTCTTCATGGATAGCGTGAATGTTCTGACGGGAAAGGGCATCGGCTACGCGGTTTTCCTTCCCAGGTTTGTAGTGCATCTTAGCATTGTGTTCATCTATGTAAGCCTTCCATCTTTTAATCTTTGCGTTTGGGTTCTTATCTGACACTGCAAAGGTTAAAGGCTGATGGTCCGTGTAAATGTGAATATCACGGGTGCCATACAGATATTTTTGTAACTTGCCTAATGCCCATACTATGGCCAACAGCTCCCTTTCATTGGTCGCGTAATTGGCCTCGCAATCATTCAATGTTCTGGATATCATTGTGATCGGCCTGCCTTCTTGGGACAGTACCGCACCAATACCAAACGCGGAAGCGTCTGTGGTTAGATCAAATGGTTTTTTAAAATCGGGATAGCTGAGCATAACGTCTTCCGAGGCCAAAATGTTTTTTAATTTTTCAAAAGCGTGTCTCTGAACCTCATCAAACTCAACACCTATCTTTTTTGACATGTGTTTACTGACGGAACCGTTTTCCCCTTTGAGTAAATATGTTAGCGGTCTTGCGATTGCTGCGAAGTCCTTTACGAAACATCGGTAATAGCTAGCTAACCCCAGGAATGACCTCAATTTGAAGAGTGTCTTGGGTTCTGGGTACTCTAGAATGACTTTCACCTTTTCTGGGTCTATTCTCGCCCCTCCCCTGGTTACTACGAAGCCAAGGTATTCTACGCTTTCTTTAAAAAATTGAGTCTTTTCTTTTGAGACTGTCATGTTGGCTTCACTGAGGCTTTTCAACACCCAGTCTATGTGCTCTACATGTTCTTCTTCGCTTTGAGAAAAAATGATAACGTCATCGACGTAAACATAACACGTTTTTCCAATTTGATCTCGTAATATGTCGTCGATTGCCCTTTGGAAAATGCTTCCCGCATTTTTTAAACCGAAAGGTAGACGGCAAAACTCATATTTCCCCCCATTTACTGAGAAGGAAGTTTTTTCCCTATCCTGTTCAGCTAGATAGATTTGATGATAGCCGGACTTTAAGTCTAGGGTTGTAAAAAATCTTGCCTTGCCTAAGTTAGCCAATATCATGGGTATATTTGGCATTGGGTAAGTGTCAGCAATCGTTTGTTCGTTAAGTTTCCTGAAATCAATGACAAGGCTTTTATTCTTATTTCCTGATTCATCATGTCCCTTTTTATCTACTACCCAAGTTGGATTATTATATGGTGACCTTGAGGGTCTTAAAATGCCATGCTGGAGTAGAGTTCCAATTTCTTTTTTTACAAAGTCAGCTACCCCCATGGGGTGCGGATATAACCTAGAGAAAACAGGGTTATTATTTACTGTACGTATGGTGGCCACCACCGAAGTGTTATAGGGTAACGCCCCGTTTGAGGTTGAAAACACTTTAGCCCTGTTTAGGATTACTTTCTTGAATTTCTCTTTTACCGATTGTGGCATTGACATTGGTGAAATTTATATTTTGGCATTGGTAGTACTTTAGGTTTTCAACCAAATTCCCATATCTTATAACGCCTTTTTTATTTCGATAGTTGCTCTTATTTGTTTTAGGAAGTCAAAGCCAATAATGCCGTCGAACGGTGTTAAAGAGTTTATGACAAAAAACGGTGTGGCTTTTCCAAAAATTTGTATAATGTACTTTTGAGTGATATTGTTAGAACCATGTATGGAACTAACCTCGAAAGGGGTCTCAACCGGAATGACATTTTTTAGCTCCTTTATGGGCTTAATGTAATTCTTAGATGACCCTGTGTCGATTAAGATTTTTAGGCTTCTTTTACCCAACTGTCGCTCAATGAATGGCAGTCGGGAATGCCCTCTAAAAAATTAACAAGTTCACCGCAGTCTTGGGAATCCGACTCATCTGGACATTCATCATCCCATGGTATGCCTGTGTTTTTCGGCTCCTCACCATGTGAGTGGGTTGCTCCCTGTACAGTTTTATGAACTCTTTGTTGTCTCTGATCAGAACTGGCGAACTGAGCGCTGGGGGTAAAATTTTTGACAAAATTAGTAGGCTGTCTAAATTTTCTCATGGTTGTCCCATTGGTTACCCTGTTTCTTAACATAATGGGGGTTCTTCTCTTGGGTCCTATCATATTTCTGTCTACCCTGCCTTTCCTTTTGTTTCTTTTGGTGCACGCTGTTATCAGCGTGGCTACTTTTGTCCTCCAATACCTTGGTGTACGACGCCGCGAAGGAACTCCATTCCATACTAGCTTAGGTATCTGTCGCCATGGCTAAGGCAGACGGAAGGTCTCTTGGCTGGGCCGGAAACACGGACGCATATAATGATCTTTTCAGCCCTGACACGAACGCGTGTAACGCATCTTCTCTAACCTCTTCATTTAGCATTTTTGCTCTTTCGGGGTCACAAGACATGATTACTTTGTTTGTTATCAAAGTAAGCTTTCGCTTGATTTCATCGTAGTATTCCGCTGGAGACATATTACCCTGTCTGCACATTTCTAAATTAAGGCGTAGGCGCCTAAGGGACGTTTTGTCCGAGTAAGTGCAATCTAACCTAGCAATTATGGCGTCGAAATTTAGCACTGTATTGTGCGATGCCAATAATGCTCTAGCAGAACCTTTTATTTTGTTTCTAATTATTGTGACTGCCTGGTAGTGAGTGCAACTATTCGGAAAAGGTTTGAATAGCTCATACGCGTCTACGGCGGATTGTCTCCAAGCTACGTAGTCATCCTGTACCCCAGAAAAATCTGGTACAGATTTTACAACATCCAAAGGAATGTCACATTTAGCATCTGGGTGCACCGATACTCTCTGATAAGTTTCTATTTTGGGTGTCTGTGCATTTAGTAGCTGCATTTGGCACATTTGTTCCTGCAGCATATTAAACTGTGTTTTAAACTCCTCTTTTTGCCGGTTGAGGGCTTTGTCCACCGCAGCATCTATTATAGCTTGCAACTGTTCGGAATTCATAACTGTGTCTGGTTTACTTTTTCTTTCAAATGGTCTTCTCGTCTGATATTCCCACTCTTCTTCACTATCTAATTCTCTTCTGACCTCTCTATAAGGGCCCGCGAAATTCATTAGCTACAGTGTACAAAAGAATGAGCTATTTACACTTCACATAGACAAAATATTTTTACAATTGCCTATTTATTTTTTCTTTCTTTTATTATTTTTTTTTTTTTTTTTACTTAGCCGATTTAAGTTTATAATCGGCGAGAGGTCTTGTTAGGAAAAAAAGAAAAATAAAACACTACACAATTACACTTTCGAATTTGGAGTTAATTATAAAAATTTTTTTTTTTATACTTGTGCTGACTAAGTATTTCACTTACATGATCATTCCTATTATAATTATTATAATATAATAATATTCCCTTTGGTGCTGTTCTTCCTTAGTTGGGCGCCAGTTAATTAAATTCAATCGTCCCACGATGTCCACAATTATTTGGGCCGGTGGTGACTTCTATTTGTTGTGTCAATTTATGGTTGAGTAATCTTCAAATATTAGGAAGATTATGTTGGGGGTCTTGACTTCGACCCCTTTGATGGTTATTGGCCTTGTGGCTCAATAATGTATTGAAATTAAATCAAAGTATTTTTACGGCTGCAAGCCGGAGTATGTCAAATTTATTCTTAATAGAATGGAAGTAAAATGCAAACTAAAACTAAACATATAAAACTTAAAGTCTACAGCCAGAAATTCAGGCAGTCTGCAGGCCGACTGAACAATGATAATGCTGACCTTGCCAATAGTTGCGCAAGGCTCAGGTTACCAGCGCTGACCATGCCGACTGAATGCTCAGAATATTCCGCTGAGTCGGCAAAAATATGGAGAATTGTTTATAGAATGAAAATGTCTTGGCAACAGTTTAACAATTTATTTAATTTGTTGCAAGACGTTAAAATTCGTTAACTACTCCCCCCTTTGAGTTATGGACGTCCTCGTTCATCTTTAATGTGTCGACGATCTGCTGGATCTTTCGGGAAGCTCGCCTTTTCCTGATGAGCTGTAAAAGTACGATGATTACGCTGACCATCAGACTCGCCAGGAAACCCATGATGCACCATGCCTTGGATGATCCGAAAGCCTCCACCTTCCCTTGAAGCTCATTGATGACCTCTCGATTTTGGTTGTTCATCCTGCTCAAGAGTGGAAGGCTAAGGGAAGGAGTATGACCGATGTTGTTGAGCAGCGGTGAAGCAGCGATGCCTGATATTTTACTCAGTGCCTCCCTCTGGTTGGTGTATCTTATGCCATTTATGGTAGCCGACTTCTCAAACGTTATTAGATAGGTGCCATTTACTGACACCACTGGACTGCCATCAGTGCTGACCTGTGCCGCTATTTCGTTAAGCACTATAATCCCGTCGTCTACCACAACTACTGGGTTGGGTATGACAATGGGCCACACCTCCGGAGTGTAGGCCTTTAGCGCAAGTGTCCTTTGATGACAGCAGATCGCCGCATAGGTAGTGGTGATGCAGTTGGTGACAGCCTGGATCTCTTCTTCACATTCGGCCACTATGTCTTCAGGAATTTGCAGAACTGTCTGGTTTTGGGATACAGGGATAATTTTTGTTTTTTTACAGACGGACTTAATCTTAGAGTAATCTACTAGAATATGGATTATTTGCTGTGACTGGAGTACCTTGATACAAGAGGCTTACTAACGGAACTTCTGTGAAATATTCGGTCAGCACAACCTTTATGTCGTTACGATCGAATATAGTGGGATTTATTATGTCGTACTTTGCAAGTGTAATTGTAAGCATTAAATTTTGGAGTTCTGTAATCAACATTCTATTTCTAGCTAATAGTGCCTCATACAAATGTGGGGTGTCATATAGTTCATTCTTTCCTGCTTTAATCAGTTGGTAAGTAAGGTCTGTAAGTAGGTTTATTTGCTTCTGCATTTCTGTATTAATTACAACCTGTCTATTATTTGATTCGATCAATTTACTTTCTGTCATTTTAATTCTTTGAAGGTCAGCTGCATCAGGGGTGCCAGCTACAACCTTGAGTGCTGTACCAATAAAATCTAAGCTTCTAGCCATTCTGTGATGGACTTGCAATGCGGACAACAGACTTCTTGCATGACCAATATCCACGTCCAAAAATTTACGCATGTGGGACTGTGGAAACAACTCGGACAACCTTTTTGTTTCTATCATTATATTTTCAAACTCAGTTAAATTCGTCGAGTGCCTGATGTATCCTCTCTGTTCCCAAACAAATACATTTCGTAATCGTTTACCCGCGCATTCGCTGCCGCTAATAAGGCAATAATCAAACCGACAATCCTGCAAGTTAAAAAATTATGATTAAATCTAGCAATGCAAATGCAAGTATAAAATAATGATTAAATCTAGCAATGCAAATGCAAGTATAAACTTAACCCCTAATTAAAAGTAACCAAAAATTAAAAGTGAAAAGTCACGAAAAGAAAAGGGCAAAAACATAAACAGTTCATTGGGCAAATCGAAGTCTTATTTGAGATTATCCTTATGGACCACTCTCCCTTTAATTAAGACAGACGTTCCTAGGTCTGCTTGAATAACCTCCTCCGAACATAGCGGAGTTAACTTATTCCCTAGCCGCTTATTTGCCTTTGCGAAGACTTCTTCCCCGACATCGAAAACTCTGTTCTGCCTGTACGGATTATTTCTCTTTAATTGTGCCTGTTGGGCCTTTTCTATCCGGTTTCTTACTTGTACCCTGACATCTTCAGTCGTGGTGTGTATGACTTCAACTGGTTTTTTCTCTGTTACTGAATGAATGGAGCGGTTGTACTCCACTGTAGCGTGTAGGATTAACTCAACGGTGTCATCAATCCTCTTATCGAGCTTAATACACCTGGCGATTTCTGCCAAGGTGCTATGAAAGCGTTCGACTTGACCATTTGAAATACTGTGAAGTGGGGGTGCATTTACGACATCTACCCCATATCTGTTTTTTAACATTGTTGTTATAGTTTCGGAATTAAAATATGGTTCATTATCACAATATACAACTTTTGTTCCTGAAAAGAAGTTCATGATTTGGATTAAAGGGCTTTTTACGTCTACTATTGTGCGCGATACTATCGGTTGTACGATAGCGAATTTTGAGAACTTGTCAATGCAAGTTAAAAACTGTTTCTTATCAGTTGAGAAAACATCAATGTGTAAAATCTCACCCGGAGTTGATGGGATAGGCGTTTCGCCCAGAAGTTGCTTTTTTGGGTGCCTATTTTATTTTGTCTTGGAGCAAACTTTGCAATTTACCACGACTTCCGCTGCCATTTTCGACATCTTTGGGAAATAGTATTCCTGCAGTATTTGCTTGACGATTTCTTGTGCAGCCCTGTGTGCGCGGTAGTGCTCTGTCGTTACTATTTCCTTTTGTTCAGGTTTGTCCACAATATCTTGGACTAAGTGTTTACAATGCCAGAACTTGGTTGACGGAAAACACTTTACTAGTTCATGTTGGATGTGTGCCAGTATTGTTAGCTTGCAGTAAAGTGCATTTACAACATCTGCTTTTAACGCGGCTTTCACTAGGTTCAACACTTCTTCTTTATTTGTGAAATGGATTATATGTCGCATTTTTTCTCTAAAGAGGATTAAATTTCGTTTTAACGGAAATGCTGCTTCTTCTAACACTATCTGATTCCTAAAGCAATTTAATGGTTTTTCAGTGGACTCAATATAATAAGACAGGGATACCTCACTGTGAACGGTGGCCACGTCCGACTGTGCGTCTTCATGGATAGCGTGAATGTTCTGACGGGAAAGGGCATCGGCTACGCGGTTTTATTTCCCAGGTTTATAGTGCATCTTTGCATTGTGTTCATCTATGTAAGCCTTTCATCTTTTAATCTTTGCGTTTGGATTCTTATCTGACACTGCAAAGGTTAAAGGCTGATGGTCCGTGTAAATGTGAATATCACGGGTGCCATACAGATATTTTTGTAACTTGCCTAATGCCCATACTATGGCCAGCAGCTCCCTTTCATTGGTCGCGTAATTGGCCTCGCAATCATTCAGTGTTCTGGATATCATTGTGATCGGCCTGCCTTCTTGGGACAGTACCGCACCAATACCAAACACGGAAGCGTCTGTGGTTAGATCAAATGGTTTTTTAAAATCGGGATAGCTGAGCATAACGTCTTCCGAGGCCAAAATGTTTTTTTAATTTTTCAAAAGCGTGTCTCTGAACCTCATCAAACTCAACACCTGTCTTTTTTGACATGTGTTTACTGACGGAACCGTTTTCCCCTTTGAGTAAATATGTTAGCGGTCTTGCGATTGCTGCGAAGTCCTTTACGAAACATCGGTAATAGCTAGCTAACCCCAGGAATGACCTCAATTCGAAGAGTGTCTTTGGTTCTGGGTACTCTAGAATGGCTTTCACCTTTTCTGGGTCTGTTCTCGCCCCTCCCCTGGTTACTACGAATCCAAGGTATTCTACGCTTTCTTTAAAAAATTGAGTCTTTTCTTTTGAGACTGTCATGTTGGCTTCACTGAGGCTCTTCAACACCCAGTCTATGTGCTCTACATGCTCTTCTTCGCTTTGAGAAAAAATGATAACGTCATCGACGTAAACATAACACGTTTTTCCAATTTGATCTCGTAATATGTCGTCAATTGCCCTTTGGAAAATGCTTCCCGCATTTTTTAAACCAAAAGGTGGACGACAAAACTCATATTTCCCCCTATTTACTGAGAAGGAAGTTTTTTCCCTATCCTGTTCAGCTAGATAGATTTGATGATAACCGGACTTTAAGTCTAGGGTTGTAAAAAATCTTGCCTTGCCTAAGTTAGCCAATATCATGGGTATACTTGGCATTGGGTAAGTGTCAGCAATCGTTTGCTCGTTAAGTTTCCTGAAATCAATGACAAGACGTTTATTCTTATTTCCTGATTCATCATGTCCCTTTTTATCTACTACCCAAGTTGGATTATTATATGGTGACCTTGAGGGTCTTATAATGCCATGCTGGAGTAGAGTTCCAATTTCTTTTTTTACAAAGTCAGCTACCCCCATGGGGTGCGGATATAACCTAGAGAAAACAGGGTTATTATTTACTGTACGTATGGTGGCGACCACCGAAATGTTATACGGTAGTGCCCCGTTTGAGGTTGAAAACACTTTAGCCCTGTTTAGGATTACTTCCTTGAATTTCTCTTTTACCGATTGCGGCACGACAATGTCATTGACATTGGTGAAATTTACATTTTGGCATTGGTAGTATTTTAGTTTTTCAACCGAATTCCCATATCTTATAACGCCTTCTTTTATTTCGATAGTTGCTCCTATTTGTTTTAGGAAGTCAAAGCCAATAATGCCGTCAAACGGTGTTAAAGAGTTTATGACAAAAAACGGTGTGGCTTTTCCAAAAATTTGTATAATGTACTTTTGAGTGATCTTGTTAGAACCATGTATGGAAATAACCTCGAAAGGGGTCTCAACCGGAATGACATTTTTTAGCTCCTTTATGGGCTTAATGTAATTCTTAGATGCCCCTGTGTCGATTAAGATTTTTAGGCTTCTTTTACCCAACTGTCGCTCAATGAACGGCAGTCGGGAATGCCCTCTAAAAAATTAACAAGTTCACCGCAGTCTTGGGAATCCGACTCATCTGGACATTCATCATCCCATGGTATGCCTGTGTTTTTCGGCTCCTCACCATGTGAGTGGGTTGCTCCCTGTACAGTTTTATGTACTCTTTGTCGCCTCTGATCAGAGACGCGTTCCGAGTGGCTTCGCCTTTTGTAGTTGTGCCCACTGGCAAACTGAGTGCTGGGGGTAAAATTTTTGACAAAATTAGTAGGCTGTCTAAATTTTGATATCGATGGGTCGACATCCATTGGTTCAGGTGTTTGGCTCTGATTTGCGTCGTGGCTCTCATGGTTATCCCGTTGGTTACCCTGTTTCTTAACATAGTGGGGGTTCCTCTCTTGGGTCCTATCATATTTCTGTCTACCCTGCCTTTCCTTTTGTTTCTTCTGGTGCACGCTGTTATCAGCGTGGCTACTTTTTTCCTCCAACACCTTGGCGTACGACGCCGCGAAAGAACTCCTTTCCATACTAGCTTCGGTATCTTTCGCCATGGCTAAGGCAGACGGAAGGTCTCTTGGCTGGGCCGGAAACACGGATGCATATAATGATCTTCTCAGCCCTGACACGAACGCATGTAACGCATCTTCTCTAACCTCTTCATTTAGCATATTTGCTCTTTCGGGGTCGCAAGACATGATTACTTTGTTTGTTATCAAAGTAAGCTTTCGCTCGATTTCATCGTAGTATTCCGCTAGAGACATATTACCCTGTCTGCACATTTCTAAATTAAGGCGTAGGCGCCTAAGGGACGTTTTGTCCGCGTAAGTGCAATCTAACCTAGCAATTATGGCGTTGAAATTTAGCACTGTATTGTGCGATGCCAATAATGCTCTAGCAGAACCTTTTATTTTGTTTCTAATTATTTTGACTGCCTGGTAGTGTGTGCAACTATTCGGAAAAGGTTTGAATAGCTCATACGCGTCTACGGCGGATTGTCTCCAAGCTACGTAGTCATCCTGTACCCCAGAAAAATCTGGTACAGATTTTACAACATCCAAAGGAATGTCACATTTAGCATCTGGGTGCACCGATACTCTCTGATAAATTTCTATTTTGGGTGTCTGTGCATTTAGTAGCTGCATTTGGCACATTTGTTCATGCAGCATATTAAACTGTGTTTTAAACTCCTCTCTTTGCCGGTTGAGGGCTTTGTCCACCGCAGCATCTATTACAGCTTGCAACTGTTCGGAATTCATAATTGTGTCTGGTTTACTTTTTCTTTCAACTGGTCTTCTCGTCTGATATTCCCACTCTTCTTCACTATCTAATTCTCTTCTGACCTCTCTATAAGGGCCCGCGAAATTCATTAGCTACAGTGTACAAAAGAATGAGCTATTTACACTTCACATAGACAAAATATTTTTACAATTGCCTATTTATTTTTCTTTCTTTTATTATTTTTTTTTCTTTTACTTAGCCGATTTAATTTTATAATCGGCGAGAGGTCTTGTTAGGAAAAAAAGAAAAACAAAACACTACACAATTACACTTTTGAATTTGGAGTTAATTATAAAAAATTTTTTATACTTGTGCTGACTAAGTATTTCACTTACATGATCATTCCCATTATAATATTTTAATATAATATTATTCCCTTTGGTGCTGTCCGTCCTTAGTTGGGCGCCAGTTAATTAAATCCAATAGTCCCACGATGTCCACAATTATTGGGCCGGTGGTGACTTCTATTTGTTGTCAATTTAAAGTTGAAGAATCTCCAAATTTTAGGAAGATTATGTTGGGAGTCTTGACTTCGACCCCTTTGATGATTATTGGCCTTGTGGCTCAATAATATATTGAAATTAATTCAAAGTATTTTTTACGGCTGTAAGCCGGAGTAAGTCAATTTATTGTGAATAAAACGAAAGTAAAATGCAAACTAAAACTAAACATATAAAACTTATAGTCTACAGCCAGAAATTCAGGCAGTCTGCAGGCCGACTGAACAATGATAATGCTGACCTTGCCAATAGTTGCGCAAGGCTCAGGTTACCAGCGCTGACCATGCCGACTGAATGCTCAGAATATTCCGCTGAGTCTCCAAAAATATGGAGAATTGTTAAAAGAATGAAAATGTCTTGGCAACAGTTTAACAATTTATTTAATTTGTTGCAAGGCGTTAACATTCGTTAACTTATATAATTCTATATGATGTTTTATAACTCATGTGATGGAATGTACATAACATTAATATTGGTTAAGTGGAAGGGTTAATGCGGTACATTAATGTAGAGTATTAATTCTGTATATATGAATACATACAACAAAAGACAAATG
Source organism: Drosophila neocordata (assembly GCA_018903615.1). NCBI lineage: Eukaryota > Metazoa > Arthropoda > Insecta > Diptera > Drosophilidae > Drosophila > Drosophila neocordata. The sequence goes on from JAEIGI010000034.1 coordinate 202,654, forward strand.
GGGGGATATTTATATAGCTATTAAGTTTATTCAATATAAATAGTTCAGGGAGGAAGGGATTTAACCATAAATTCACTATATTTAAGCATATGTAAAAAGGGCGGGAAATTAGGAGTAAGTTAAACGTTTGTTAAATAGTATATAAGGGTGGATATTGGCAAAGTCAGAGAGCAACGATTGTAGCTGCGTGTAGTATGCGTGATTTCACCATGCATAGCAACAGGAGAGTTGCGTTGCGCGATCGGCCAAGAAGGCCGAAGGCAAAAGAAAGCGATGGAAAGTTTTGGGCGGCTAATATTGCCGCGCAGTAAAGTACTGGCAACGGTACATAATCCCACCACGCGTCCTCCCTGGGTCAAGATGCCTATAAATAGACGCGGCTGAGACACAGAGGATCATCAGTTAGAAAGCGAAGGAAACAAGCGAAGTATCACTTGGACCACCAAGGTGCAAGTGAAGTATTAACAAGTGAAGATTCAACAAGTGAAGTAAATAAGCGAGGCCAACAAAGTAAAACATAGGTGAAGAAGTAAAAGTGAAAGCGTGCCAAGTCAGATCGGAAAAAGGATATCCATCCGTATCCTGGCTACAATTGAAGGTTTCAAGGAGGATTAGTTTTTGGTGGCAAGTAGGAAGACTAGGAGCTATTCCTAGCAGTGTATAAAAAAACTAGGAGCCAGTCCTAGCAGATCACAAGTCTAGGAGCTATTCCTAGCAGATCGTAAGAGACTAGGAGTTATTCCTAGCAATATATAAGAGGCTAGGTGCTATTCCTAGCAATATATAAAAGACTAGGAGCTATTCCTAGCAGTGTATAAAAAACTACGAGCTATTCCTATCAGTTTTAGTGAAGACTAGGAGTATTCCTAGCACAGTTAAGGAAAACCAGGAGTATTCCTAGGAAAAGAATAGGAGTATTCCTAGCAGAATATTAGGAGCGTAGCAGGCGACAGGTGTAGCTAGACAGTAGTCAACCGTCGATAAGTTTTCATGAGTGCCAGCGGTGCAGTGTGGATTCCACAATAACCACAATTACAAAGTCAATAGCCCGTGCAGAAGCTCTCTGGCCATACCAAAATCCACCAATGAAATTGCCAATAAAATTATAACGTATTATTACAAGAAAGAACAACTGTATCTTCTCATTTCACCAGCGCACAATATAAATTCGTTGTGTCGTACCCCTACACCTGAAAGCCGGCTCTGCCGCAAGTAAGGACCAAAAAGGATCGTAACTGGTGAAAGAGATTTACAAGACTTATTGTTTCTGTATAGGAAAATAAGAAGAAATCAGCGTTAATTTTTATTAAAAGGCAAGAAAAGAAATAAATTGATCAAAGGCCGGCAAGATAAAAAAATAAGGGATTTATTACATAAAAAAGGAGGAGTTGATAAAAACCGGCGAAACGTGCGCGTGAATCCGCAGGATTCAGGAACTGTAGAAGAAATGAAGAAACAGTTCGGAGAATGGGTCAAGGATCATAAGGCCGACCCAGAGTGGCAGGCATGGATCAGCTAGCTGGCAGGAAAATATACAAAGGCCGCAAAAGCGATGCCGGTGGGGGAAATTGCAAAATTGGCAATTCCAATTCCACAGCCAAGGTGGGCAAGCGTGGGTGCCCTAGATGGCCCTCAAAAGCAACAACATACATTATATGAAGAGCCGAGAACAAGTAGAAGAGTTACAGAAAGTAGCAAAATCTCTATGTTTAAGCACATGTTGTAAATACATAGGCTAGCGATAAACAAAACAACCAAAACAACAACTAATATTCTTTTTGTCACGTACGCCTACGAATATAGCTTTGCATAACTTCAAGTATTGTACAGCTGGCGAACAACATTATATCTAAAAATAATTAAATTATTAATAAAAATTAAATTGAAAATATTTAATCGGCAAACAAAGAAGAAAAATCAGATTACCATATAGGACGAAATAATAAAAGGAAACCGCAGAAGAACCAGGATTTGGGACAATTGCTTTCACAATTAAGGCAAATCACACCATTTGAGGGACATACCGGCAGTCTGTGTTTCTTTACTTCGAGAAGATTATATAATTGGCCTTTATAACACTGACGCATTATAACGCAACACGTTCCAAACTCATTGCTACAGCTAAAGGTTGGTGAATACAACACGCAAACCCCTTTAGAAGAACTGTAAAGGAAATTTTTATGAAACAGTTAAATGGAAATCATTATTTCAGATAAGTCAGACCTAGAAAACAATCGGGTAAATTCATCCGTGTATGACCAAGTACCAAATAAAACTATAAGAAATTTTATAAGGAGAAAATTTTCCATTACCAACCACAGAAAAGCAAATCAATTCATTTTTGGGTTTGTGTGGGTTTTATCAACAATTTATTCCTGGATTTACTCACATTGCAAAGCCTATCACCTTGAGAGTATGTAATGACGCAATTGGAGACGTTTTATCCCAAGATCTCTCTCAGGAAAATTATAGTACCATAGAAAACGAGTTATTGGCAATCGTTTGGGCAACTATATACTTCAGACTACATTTATATGGAAGAAGGTTTGAAGTTCTAAGTGATCACAAACCTCTAGTTTGGCTTAATACTATTCGAGAACCAAACATAAAACTCCATCGATGGAAAATGAAACTTAGCTAGTTTGACTTCAATATAAAATACAATCAAAGACAGGAGACGATGCCTTGTCAACAATTCATCTGGATAAATTATTCTAAATAACAGCGATACAACTATGGCAACGATTCACAGTGCATTAGAGGATAACCATAGCTGAATCCAAATAACAGAATGACCACTAAACTTTTTAATTGACAAGTTAAATTTGTAAAGTCAAGCCGAAGTGATGAAACTGTGGAACACTATTCAAAAACTAAAACTACAATTAAATATAATCATAAAATTTTTCACAACACGAAATAGCGCTATGTTTATGGAGGATGAAGCCGATTTTTGTATATTTCTACGAGTATATATTTCAATATAAACTAATAAAACTTCAACTATACTTCAAGATGTTTTGACATATGAAGTAAAAGAAATTATTCTAAAAATTCATTTGGATACCCTTCACTCAGGGATCAATGAAGATGAAATAAATTTTAAACAAAAATTCTATTGTCCAAAGTTTTCAGAAATAATTCAAAACGTAATAAATGATTGCGATATTTGCAATTTAAGCAAATCGGAACACCGTAATATAAACTTACCATTTGAAGTTCCCCAGAATTGCTTACAATAAGAGAAATATATGTCATACATTTTTACATGATTAAAAACAGAACTTTCCTTTCGTGTATTGTTGTAAATTCTATTATTGAGGTTCCCTTATCCAAATGCCGAGATTGGCTAGAAAACGAGCCGTGATCAAAATATTTAATGACATGGGAAAGCCACAAGTCAACAGATAGAGACTTCTCTTTCATGAGTCTAGCAATCCACGATTGTCTTAAAAAGGAAAATGTAGTTTTTAAGATAACTAGTAAGTGAAAATGGAATAGCTGACATAGAACGTTTACACAAAACATTACACGAAAAATTACGGATTAAAAACACAAGCAATAATACAGAAACTTAAGTGGAAACACTTAAGAACCCCTTGCTATTATATTTTTTTACTCAGGAAAACCAGCAAGCTAGGAAGATGGTAAAAATAAAAAAATTGAATAAAAATCGCGCAGAGTTCAAAGTCGATACTAATTTCAGGAAATTGCTAGACGCATGACTCAAAGTATCGAATTCAACCAACTGGAATTATTGCTCAACTCAACAAAAAACATTTTGAAGAAGAAAATAGAGGCAGGAAAGTTATTCATCATAGGAGTAAATTTAAGAAGAATTAGTTAATGAGAACCTTAGGACCATTTTCAAGAATTCTGAATACCATGTCAAAAAAAAAAAGTTAATGTTAAAATGTTACTAATAAAAAATTATGAAAATTTGTAACACTTAATTATAATATTAAGACATTGTCGGGGCGCCAAATTTTTTTGGGGATGGGTGAGTTACATATTTGAATTACGCCAAAATAAAACCAATCTACATTTCGGTATCCTGTAATATACAAAAGCTCTATGTTTAAGCACATGGGCTAGCGGTAAACAAAACAACAACAAACATTCTTTTTGTCACGTACAAATACACATATAGCTTTTGCATAACCTTAATTATTGTACAGTCTTAGTCTTAGTTCAAAAGCTGGTCTTGGAAGTCGGCATATAACATTATATTTAAAAATAAATAAATTTTCAATAAAAATCAAATTGAAAATATTTAGTTATATAAACATATTTAAACGTTACTCCAGCGCCACGCAGTCTCAGTATTTCCCAAACTTCCACTTCCCAGACAGCCCCCAATTGGATTTCTGCAGTATCTTAAACTTTCCGTTGCTCGCCGCAGAAACACGCACACATATAACATCTTCGCTCGCAAGAGTGAATTCTCCCTCTCTTTAATGCATAGCCCCCTCACTTCCCCCTTTCAACCACACTCACGAGGCGACTCCCTGCTCTCTGAGCTTCGCTGCCTTACGCACAGGCGTGCGTATGTTCGTTGGACACTCTCCGCTACGTTATGCATTTGCGCGTGAGTGCGTTCGTTGTACATTTTCAACAACAATATCGAACTGAGCTCGCTCCCAGTGACGTCACCCGGGCCAATGTCCACTTACATTTCCATTTTTCATCTTTATACTTTCAACTCATCTCTCCAAACATATGGAATGTATTAAATATATGTATATCGATGTGGAATGCTTTTAATTATGTATTTTATATGTAAACTCTGTATTTAGGTTCGATCGGACACTTCTTTTGTTCGTGTGTTCGTGTGTACCTGTTTCCACAGCCCGCGCTAGTGTCAGACTTGTAAATATATTAATGATTAATTATAATATTATTCTTGAGAATCTATATATTTTTTATTATTAATTATATATTACTAATGTACCCGACAGATTTCGTTCTGACAAAAGATATAAATGATCTTTGTTAATTATTATGATTCCCATGTTTAATAAAAATCAGTGTAGTGCTTTGTGATATCAAAGCAAATCCGATGGTTTTTCAACACGGGAACAGGCCACATTTAATTGACCTTGTGAGAAACATGGGTTTTCCAGATTAATACACACCTAATGATTTTCACCTGAGACTTGTTAATGGTCATAGCAAATGCAAGTCGTACTGGAAACTGTTGTCATTTAAACTCAAATGGAATATCAGTCGGAATCATTGGGGTGCACGATAATAAAACATTTTTTTTACTAATTTTAATTACTGTCGTTCGGAGATGATATAGTGGATAACCGTCATTACCAGTAATTGTTTCCGATATAAATGTTCGTGAATATCGTTTCGAACACTTACCATTACACGGTACATGTTCTTAATAACTACATCATGCAATCCAGGATTTACTTTCATAAATGTTTCCACATAATGTTTTACAATAAAATCCATTAAAGATTTCAACTTTTTTCAAAAGACTTTGGCTGTGATTTCATGATGATCAATTAGTTATTGCCCAGGGAATTTCTATTCGGTGCTGATTGCATATAAATGTGATAAAAAAAATCTTCTGTACCATAATGGCGAACATACGACATGGCATCTTGAGCGTATCATGCGTATGTCGAGGCCTTCCGAGGTATGTTGCTGAAAGAATAGTCATTTAACCAATCTTCTGTGACTTTCCACCAGTATTAATCGCATCCCGAAGATAAATATACTCTTCAGTTCGGAGTTCGGTCTGATTCCCGAAGATAAATATACTCTTCAGTTCGGAGTTCGGTCTGACGAATCACAAATCTTGGTATTTTTTATATATTAATATAAATAGCGTTAAGCTAACCCTCAGAATCGATATGCCCTAATTACTAAAGGGGATTAGTTCAACATTAGGTTACCGTTTCTAGCAAGAGAGAGCAATTGTTTTCTATTTCATCATTAGGTTACAGTTTCTAACAAGAGAGCAATTATTTTCTATTTCCCTTTTTTCTCTCCTTTGCATTCCAATAGCCAGCGACGCCGACGCACCAACCGCCACGCCGTCGGTACAGTCGGTGTCAGCATAGCTATGCTAAGACGTTTGGTCACGTACGCCAAAAGCTCGTAGGATAACGGTGATTCATCAGTAGCCAATCAGAACGCGCCACGCATTTCCGCAGCTGCGTCAAAATCTTAGAATGGTAAAAACTAGGGCAAAGGCTAGAGTTAGAAATAATAGTAAGATCACTCAGTGGATGACCATCGGAAAGTCAAGTCCAGACAGACAAGTAGTGCATACCAAGTTATAGAAACAATCAAAGTGACAGTGAGGCAAAAGAAAAAGTGAAATCAAGTGAAAGAAAAAAAAAAGAATCCAGCAAGGAATAAAAACATATAGAAGTTAAACACAGACATCACGGGACTAAATAATAATAAAAAAATTATAATTATAAAACGCCTACTATGCACCGAAACGGGTAAGTCGGCCTTAAGGCCACGATACTACCACCTTATTCTCTTCCTCTAGGGTAGTGTGATCGTAGGCAGCTAGTATACATCATTTTTTTTTTATAATAGACACATGTGAGTTAGAAATAATAAAATTAAATATGAAACAGTGACCCTTGCCATTATTTCTTTATTTCTTATCCTTCCCCCTTTTTCTCCGTATTTGATTGTGACGTCCTAATAATGTGTTTAGTGTTGTTTAAATAACCTATTTTTTCATATCTAGTGCCTGTTTCAGTGTCCGAGTAATACCCTAACTGAAACAGTATTAGATATGGAAAATAGGTTTAGTGCTACTAAATATTTATTTCGGTGTCCGGGTAATACCCTAACCGAAATGATATTAAAAGGGCATGTCGTAGAAATAAATGTTGTGTTTCCATGGTACAGTTGGCAGCATGTCAACCAGCAACCATTTCAGTGTCCGGGTAATACCCTAACTGAAATGGTGGTGGTTGTACATGCGCCGACTTAGTGCCATTTAATATTATTCGACATCCGGGTAATACCCTAGTCGAAGCAATATTAAATGCGCATGAACATGGAACCACTGTAATGTAGTTTTCATGTAGACGAGCACAGTGGTCATGATGCCATTTGTTTAGCATTTCAGTGTCCGGGTAATACCCTAACTGAAATGTTAACAACTGCGCATCTGACTACTCAGTGTCATTTAATATTTATTTCGGTGTCCGGGTAATACCCTAACCGAAATAATATTAAATGTACATGCCATAGTATGTGTGTATCTTCCTCTTGTACAGTGTTCACCCCAAATGAGCGTCTTTAACATTAATAGTTTAATTTTGTGTCTCTTTGTCATGTCAAATAAATAATTATTCCCCACATTTGCCTATATTAGTTCAAAATCCAGGTCTCGAGTTTTTCTTACAAATTTTTCTGTAATTCAAAAGCCCTGGATAGACTGAGATGTGTACCCAGGCTGGAAAACTTCCTTACAAATTTTACTTGCCGTACAAACCATCCTTAAACTTCAATGAACATTTAGTAAAAAAAATTGGCCGAATTCTCACAAACCCATTTTACGATTGATTTTTATATATATAGATGGTTTTAACGTGAATATTTATGTATTGTTCTGTGCGGTATATATGTTAATATCCTCCTCTGACTGGAGTACCACCAAAGAAACATATATTTGTTTCTTGGCTTGATTCCGAAACTTCTTCGGATGACGTCTTAGGTTACATTAAGACAAAAATTCAAGCATCAAAAATAGCGGTGGAAAAATTTAAACTTAATTATTCTAGGGAGATCTCTTCCTTTAAAATTAGTGTCTTGGTTGAACTGTTTGACAGCATCTGTAGCAGCATCTGTAACAGCTTTTGGCCGGATCACATTTTAGTCAAAGTATATACTGCCAAAAAGAAAACTCGTGGCCAAAAAGAAAACTTAGCATCTGCTGGTGTTCCACAAAACTAATTTCGTCTCTTAATCTGGCCTATCAGAACGTAAGAGGACTTAAATCTAAGCTTCCTAGTCTTTATGTAGATAGTCTAGTATTTGATTATAAAATTTTAGTATTTTCAGAGTCTTGGTTAAAACCTGACAATAACGATGCATCTGTTCTGTCTGCAAAATTTTCAATATTCAGGTATGATCGCATTTCGCGTGTAGGCGGAGGAGTATTGATTGCCATTGACTCGTCTTTATCTTCTGACCGGATTCAATCTCCTGATAACCCCCTTGTCCTGCCTGAAGATAGTTTTCATCCTACGTTGGAGTTAACTATTGATCTTCCGTATCGTGTACCGACTGTTGGTGCCTGTCCTGCGGTTAAATCCCGTAATTTTCGAAACACCAATTTTAGTAAGTAAAGTGAGCTCATTCTTAAAAATGATTGGTCTTCCCTGTATAGTTGTTCAAACATGAACCAAGCTATTTCTCTGTTTTATAACACTCTTGGTTCGCTTTTTAAGGTTTGTGTACCGCTGAGGATCCCAGTGTCGGCCTATAGGCCCCCCTGCCATTCTCGGGAGCTAACTGACCTGAAAAATGTAAAATCGAGGTGTTATAAAATTTACAAGAAATCAGGCCGCTCCTCAGACTATGCCCGTTACCTAGTCGCTCGATCAAAGTTTTTGACACGTAATACGCAATCCTATAAGGATTACCTTCAGCGTTGTAAATTAGAATTTTCTAGTAATCCTAAACAATTTTATAGCTTTGTGAATTCCAAACGCAAAATGTCTGTCTATCTATCATGCTTATCTCTTGAAAACAATATAGCGAGTTCTGATGAAGCCATCGCTGATTTGTTTGCAGACTTTTTTACAACAACCTATTCCTCAGCGGAATATCGATCAGACATTCCGTATCCTTATCAGATAAAAAGCTCTAACTGCATTTCCAATCTTTCGATCAATGAAAGTTCGCTCCTAAGCGTGCTTAATTTAGTGAAACCTGTCTACTCCCCTGGTCCTGATGGAATACCAGGTTGCGTTCTCAGTTTTTGCGCCGAGGCTTTATGTAAGCCAATTCGTAAACTTTTTCTTTTGTCTGTCAAATCTTCCACGTTCCCAGCTATCTGAAAGGAATCCTATATAATACCTCTCCATAAAAGCGGTAAAAAATAGGAAGCATCCAACTATAGGGGTATTTCTAAATTGTCCGATATACCAAAAGCTTTTGAAAAATTAATCACTTCTCAATTGCAACATTTTTGTAGATCTATAATTTCACCATCTCAACATGGGTTTGTGAAATGTAGATCTACTACCACTAACCTTTTAGAATTTACTTCTTTAACGACCCAAGGATTTAGAAATGCAAGGCAAACTGATGTCATATATACTGATTTCAGTAAGGCTTTTGATTCTGTTAATCATACGCTTCTTCTTTATAAATTAAATAGTATTGACTTTCTGAGTCTTTAAATTAATTGGATTCGTGAATATCTGACAAATAGAACTCAGAGGGATCTTTTTAAATCGTCATATTCCAGATCTATCTATGTTACTTCGGGGTGCCTCAGGGTAGTCATTTGGGACCACTGATACACCATTAGAACGTCTTAATGAGATGTATGACTTGGGTGTCCTGATGGACCGTAAACTAACGTTTAAGTCCCATATTTTCTCTACCCTCGGTAAAGCCATGGGCGTTCTTGGGTTTGTAAAGAGATGGTCAAAGGAGTTTGACGATCCATATACAACTAAAATTCTTTTCTTTTATTTTAGAATATGCATCTTGCATCTGGTCACCTCAGTATGAGTCACACCAAACAAGAATTGAGTCGGTTCAAAAACAATTCTTGCTCTTTGATCGTAGTGTCAATTTGCCATCGTACTCTAGTAGACTTCTTTTACTTGGCCTTCCTTCTCTTACTAATCGTAGAGTAATGCTTGGCGTGTTCCATGTAGACTCGTGCTGGGAAAAGATCGATGTTTGCGTACATCGATGTTTCGATATTTTGTATGGGTCAAACATCGATGTATCGATTTTTCTTATCAAAATATTTTAAGTGCCAAAAATTAAAAACAACCAAGTTCGTAACAAATGCAAAAGATAAATTTCTTATTTAAATAATAGTCAACATAAGTTTCATATGCTTAAACTACTTAGAAACGAAAAATATAGTCATTTTATAAGATCATCCTTTTCCGATCATTTTATCCAGTCATTTTTATTAATAAAAAGCAGCATTTCTATTTGCTGCGGTTTAAGGCAATCCCTCTTCTCGTTCACGATGTGTCCAGCTTTGCTGAACATTCGTTCACTCTCTGTTGACGTAGCTGGGACGCACAAGAACTTTTTGACGCAGCTTTTAAACACGTTGTCAGTTAAGATCTGTAAAGAAATAGTTTTAATTAAAATGTTTTACTCTTATGTTATGTATTTTTACCTTCCAGGAGTCCAATGGATCTATATTTGGAGCGACATTTTCCATGTTGAAATTCTGCTTCAAGCTCAGAATTAAATCAACTCGACTGCTTCGAATTTTTTCAGTTTTTTTTCTTTCAAGGAAGTCAAAAAGTGGGTGGTGTTGGTCTGCTTGTTTTGGTTCTGGCAGGTTGGAGGACGTTGGACGTGGCCCGGACAATGCGTTGACCATAGAGAGTTCCATCTCCAAATATTTCTCTGCTTCGCTTACGTTAAACAGAGATAAAAATCCATCCCTCTTAAAACGGGGGTCCAGAAGTGTTGCGATTCTCGTATTCGAGCGCGACTCGTACTTAAATAGTCTGCCTTGTGTTCCGTTTATTAAAGTCGTACAAGCGAGCTCACCCTCCACTGCAGTTAGCGTGCCTTTGAGATTTTCAAGATTATGAAGGAGGCCACAGCATACAGGAATGACCATCGACACGGTGACCAAGTTGCTCGATGATGTGGTCACAGTCGAGTGTTCAAAAGGAGATAGAACCTTTTCCAGGTCTTCCAGAATGGCAATTTCATCAGCAGATAAGGGCGATAATGCCTTTGGAGTTTTGAGTAACACCTTAGAAATGGCATCTTTGGTTTCCAAAAATCATTGCACCATGTGAAACGCACTGTTCCATCTCGTTGGGCATTTTTGTTTTAAGCTGAGTGGGTTATCTTTATTCTGAGCATCTTTGAATTTTGCATAAGCAATGGTACTGCTCTTAAAAAAAGCCACAATTTTTTTTGGATTTTCCCAATAAAGGCTTTAAATTTTCATTTGCCAGACATTCCTGAACAATCAAATTAATCGTATGTGCTACGCATGGAACATTCCTTTTGGAAAGAATTTCGCAAGCGTTTTTCATATTCGATGCGTTATCAGTAACAATTGCAGTGATTTTTTCTGAAATCCCCCATTCATTAAATACATCGCGTAAAGAATTGGCATTGTTTTTTTTTTTCATCTTTAAGTTTTGTAGTTGTCAGAACTGCTGTTCGCATCTCAAAATCGTCAGTTATGAAATGACAAGTGATTGTCAAATAACTTTCATTTGCTCTTGACGTCCAGCCATCAGTTGTAATAGCGCAGAACTCAATCCGATCAAGGATCTCGCGTAATTTCTGCTTCATTTCGATAAACAGCTTTGGGATGTAGACAACGCGTAATGTTCTTCGCGATGGCAGCTGGTAGCGTGAATCAAGAGTTTCAACGAAATGCCGAAACCCCTTGTTCTCAACCACACAGTATGGGCGTAGATCTGATGTTATATAGTTTGTAAGCGCACTGTCCAGTGATTTTTTCTGGCTGATGAGGCATCATATTTTTGTTGGAAAAGCGTTGGGATTACATTAGATTAAAACTCAAAAGCTGCAGCCTACTTGTGTGGCTGCCACAAGCGGTAGAATAATTATCTTCGCCATTGTCTTTGCCCTTTAAAAACTTCTCCATTCCCACAGCACTGCCAACACCAAAATCCTAAATGAAGAAGTGGATTACTTACCTTACAGCTTTATCTCGCGTTTTTATTTTAAGTGATGGAAAAATAACGGTCTGCTGATGGCGATATATCGAGCATCGAAGTTAGCAACATCGATATTTTCGATGTTTATGAAAACATCGATGTATCGATATTAGATAGATTAGTGCTATATTAAAAAGAATTTGATTTTTAGTTTCTCTTGCATTCGCGCTCTCGCGTACGCAGTGGTTTTGTTGTTTGTATAAGATTTGCTCTCTCAGTTTTACTGTTACTCTCATCTTTTTTTGTGTATACTACGACTTTTTTTGTTCAAATTAAAATAAACGTCCAAATTTTTATTTTTGTTACCTTTACCAAAAAGTTATATTAATTTTGTTCAGAAGTTTGCAACGCATAGAAGACAGCATCTCCGACTATATACAGTATTTATATTGTTGATCAGCACGATGAGCTGAGTTAGCCCTGTATAGATCAACAAGATCTCTCCCAAGATCATTCAGGCTATGAAGTTGAAATTTCACACCTTGGCTCTTGGTATTATATATCTCAAAATCATACCGATCGGATGACTGACGGACTGATTTCATATTCATAATGCAGTGTATATATATATATATATATATATATATATATATATATATATATTAGCTGTATAGCTAAGAAGGAAAAAATCGGATTTTTAGATTTTCTAATCTTAAATCATCTTTCTCTACCTTCTGGGCCGTCAAAACTAGTGGGTCACAAAAACTTATTTCGTTCCTTATTGTGGCCTTCCAAAATATTAGAGGACTAATATCTTAACTTTTTCAACTCTATGTATAGATAGTCTATCTTTTGATTTATAGAAACTGTTTTACCAATATATTTAACTTATAGATCGAATATTCAAAAATAGTTGCGGAGTTGACAATTCCGTTCTTCTCTCTAAAATAGTTCTTTTGTCCTGATAATTTTCTCGTATATTCCACAAAAAGACGAAGCTTTGTCTCTTCGCTTTTTCCCCTTGTAGACTTGATAAATATTTTGCATCAAATGAGTCTTTCTTGTTATTGCCCTCCTCCTCACGTTGCTTTGTCGATAGTCTCTTTACTTTTTTAACCAAAGTAAATCACGTCCGTAATATAAGGTTATTAGATTTTATATTTGTTTTACAGTCTTTCGACTGCTTTGTTTCGAGGGTTGATTCCCTAGTCATCCCCGAAGATAATTTCCATCCAACTTTTGCATCCAACTATTGACCCTACCTTTTCGGTCGCTAATTACAGGTACGAGTTCGGCGCTTCGTATTCGTTGTTAAAACTAACTTTTTAAAGCTCAATGAGCTAATTTTTGCTACAGACTGGTCTTCTCTGTATATTTGTGTGGAGACTGCAATTGGTTTCTTCTGTAATACTATGTTTTCACTTTTTGATGCCTGTGTTATCTGACAAGCTGCCATGATTTACACGTGAGTTATTGGATATTATAAAAAGTACAAAAACTCGGGTCAGCCATCAGATTTTTCTCATTACATAGTTTATTTGATCAAATTTATCAGTTCTTAATGCACAATGTTATAAGGATTACATTAGACGCTGTAAACTACAGTTTTCAGTTTATTGCCCTCCTCCTCAGTAATTTTAAAACATTCCTAAGACAATATACCCACCGATGATCAGGCCATTACCGATATGTTTGCTGATTTTTTCAATACAACATATTTCTTTCAAGGAGCATCGAACCAACTCTAAATATCCCTATCAGGTAAATCTAATTGGATCTTCAATCCTGTGATCGATGTAAGCTCGCATCTAAAGCTTTGCTTAAGCTTAAGCATATTGTGCTGAGAGTTTGATTACTCAAATTCTTAAATTGTTTACATTGTCCGTTAAAACTTCCTCTTTCCCAAATGTTTCGTAAGAATCTTTTATAATTTCTCTTTTAAAACAAATTGTTAATCTGTCACCCCAAACTAAAGGGGTATATTCAAATTGTCTTTTAAATTTTTAAATTTCTTTATTGCAACGTTTTTGTATTTCTATTTTTTTCTTCTACCTAACACGGTTTCATGAAACTGAAGTAATTTACATTGATATCAGAAGGGCCTTCGATTCTGGTAATCAAAAACTGCCTTTGTACAAGTTTAAAAAAGTTTAGCCTTTCACGCCTTTGGCTTACTTGGATTTCTCAATATCTGATGGACCGTACAAAAATATCCTATTTAAAACATCGTTTTCAAAGACCATCAAAATAACCTCGAGGGTAGGCCACACGGTAGCCATCTAGGACCGTTGCTAAAATTTAGGCACGTTGCACAGCAAGAAGGCTGTAGTGAGGAAAGAACACAGTAAAACCAGTAGTTCTATTCAAACTAACAATAATTGTAGTAATTCTTACGAAAATCAGAGTCAGCAAAAACTTATTTCATTTCATTTCCCCAAATGTTCATTTGCTCTAAATTTAACACAAAAACGTAATAATAACAACCAAAATCAAGGCCAAAATGTATACAACAATCAGTCTACACAGCAAAGAACTAGACAATTCCAACACAACATATTCAACTAAATGAACAATCAACAGAATAGGCAACTTTATAATCAATTCGGACAGCAGCTGTATGAAAGACAATAAGCAAACCCACTAAACCAACAAATAAATAGAGAAGCTATAAGTCAAACCAATCAGCCAGCTAAAAGACATAGAGAAGGAAGTAGTGGACACCAGCGAATGGACACAAGTAAAAATTTTCAAATGAGTGCATTTATAGAAAACAGTATTTAACCATTCAATTTAATGGGAAAAATTACAAATGTTTACTAGACACCGGATCGACTATTAATCTAACGAACGAAAATTTCTTTAATTTACCAATACATAAAAAACAAATTACAGTTACTATAGTTAGACAAGTAATATTAAAAAATTATGTAAAACAACAACCAAAGAAACACAAATCCTCAAATAATTATGATATGTTGTTTGGAACACAGCTTTTACTTAAAGGAAAGATCACTCCAGAAATAACTTATACTATGGAAAACGATATGGAGGAATACAATAAAGATACGATAGATCATCTGAACAATGAAGAGAGCAGGAATTAAAAGAGTTTAGTTATACAGTATTTTGATGGAGAACAACTAACGTTTACAAATGAAGTTAAGCATGGAATGCGGAGTTTTCATAAAAATCACATTTATAAAAGGCCTTACAGTTACCCATACTCTTTTGAATGTAAAGCCACCAATCAAATTAATGACATGTTCCCAATTTCTTAAATGGAGGAAATACTCGAAAAGCTTGGTAGATGCCAATATTTCACCATCATTGATTTGGCTATCCAAAAAACTGTATTTTCAACCAAGACTTTAACGAAACAAAAATGCTCAAGCTTCTAATTGTAAACGATCCGATTTTTGCCTATCCGGACTGTTAAAAAGAGTCTGAAGTTACCACTAATGCAAGTAATATCGCAAAAAAGCATATCACACCTAAGCTGTTCTATAATCGATCTCTAATCGGATATAGTGCACCAACTAGTAAACATTTAAAATGCCTTTTCATCAATATTGGGGAACGAATTGTCGTAGATTGCATGTGCTGATGTAGATAAAATGTTTAGGCAGCTTTCCATTGGCCGTTTTCTCGAAAAACTGGTTGAAAGCGAAGCAGCCAAAATTAAATCATTGTAATGCTTTTCAATGGCACATTTAACACAAGGGAGTAGGCTAGTAATCACAAAGAGTTATTAGAAGACTTACTACTGGATACCATTTCCACTTAGGGCAAATTTTTGCCGGTGAATCCACAACTGAGCATACCACGAGCTGAACTATGTGCAGCTCTTGAAGCATTTTCATAAGAATATAAAACAGATTTTGCGGCTCAACTTATTTTTTATTTTTTGGTCGAAGTATATGATTACTATTAATCGTACTCACGGGTTAGGCTATGTATAATATATTTTTAGCATCATTGTCGCCCACTTTAGTTGTATTACAAATGAGCTGATGTATTCTAAACAAAAGAAAAACCTTAAAGAAGGTATTGGAATAGTGTACCGAGACTGTTTTCAAAAAGAATGGAGGGCTAGTCACCAATTTTCACGTGTTCCATATTGTGATAAAACAAATTAGTCTTTCGTATTAATGCTTGGCTAAGGAAATCCGTTCATCTTTATATTCCATCGTATATTTAACCCTTAAAAAAATTTATATAGGTTGTTGCTAAATACAGCCAAGTTGGCACGATGTGTGGTGGTGAGTCGACGTTGATCTTAACTTCGTAAGGAAAAGGATTTGGATTATTAATAGACTTATTGCAGTTCGGTTAATCAAATGTCTCAGATGTTTTAAAGTGAAACCTCAATTTCAAGGGAAGGGGGACATATGTTTCTGTTTTCATCTGCCTCGTCACCAAGGACGTACTTGACATTTTTAGTCGATAAATCACTGTGTTGGCTGAAATTAAAATTTGAAGAAGACGAATTACTTATTATTGTAATTATTTTAATTAGTTAAATTGGCTTACATAAGGCAACAGCTTAAAGTGGAGAATACATTTTATCGGGACTAAAGGGCTATGCAGGTTTTACTAAGTTAAGCACGCTTAAAATTAAACTTTCATTAATCAAGAACAACAAATACAATTAGACATTCCATCTGTTAAAAATACGAAAGATTCATTCCATATTCGGCCTTAAAATAAGGTGTGAAAAATCATTCAAAATTAAACGAAGAGAGTGTTCTAAAACGTTTTGCCACATAAGCAAAAGACGTCCAAATAACCAACGGCATCCAAATTTCTGTTTTAATTTTTTCTTTTTCTCTTAAAAAAGAATTTAATTAATTACCGTTACTTCTGGGTTTGACCGATGTGGTCAAAAGAGTTCTCTATCTTCATTTTAATTTTAATTTCCTTCCGCGGCAGAAATCCAGAAATTAAAATATCACAAAGGGCAGAACCAATGGTTCTTAGGCCGCATCGGTGTAGAATCTGATTTTGGTGTACTCAAATAATTAATTTCGGCTAAAAATTAAGACCATAATATATATTTTACCAAAATTTTCAAAAAGATCGATCTTAGTCGACTTCTAGCTTGACCAAACCAAAATCAAGGCCAAAATGTATGCAACAATCAGTCTACACAGCAAAGAACTAGACAATTCCAACAGAACATATTCAACTAAATGAACAATCAACAGAATAGGCAACTTTATAATCAATTCGGCCAGCAGTTGTATGAAGGACAATAAGCAAACCCACTAAACCAACAAATAAATAGAGAAGCTATAAGTCAAACCAATCAACCAGCTAAAAGACATAGAGAAGGAAGTAAAGTAAGTTTAAAACATTCCTAAGACAATATACCCACCGATGATCAGGCCATTACCGATATGTTTGCTGATTTTTTCAATACAACATATTTCTTTCAAGGAGCATCGAACCAACTCTAAATATCCCTATCAGGTAAATCTAATTGGATCTTCAATCCTGTGATCGATGTAAGCTCGCATCTAAAGCTTTGCTTAAGCTTAAGCATATTGTGCTGAGAGTTTGATTACTCAAATTCTTAAATTGTTTACATTGTCCGTTAAAACTTCCTCTTTCCCAAATGTTTCGTAAGAATCTTTTATAATTTCTCTTTTAAAACAAATTGTTAATCTGTCACCCCAAACTAAAGGGGTATATTCAAATTGTCTTTTAAATTTTTAAATTTCTTTATTGCAACGTTTTTGTATTTCTATTTTTTCTTCTACCTAACACGGTTTCATGAAACTGAAGTAATTTACATTGATATCAGAAGGGCCTTCGATTCTGGTAATCAAAAACTGCCTTTGTACAAGTTTAAAAAAGTTTAGCCTTTCACGCCTTTGGCTTACTTGGATTTCTCAATATCTGATGGACCGTACAAAAATATCCTATTTAAAACATCGTTTTCAAAGACCATCAAAATAACCTCGAGGGTAGGCCACACGGTAGCCATCTAGGACCGTTGCTAAAATTTAGGCACGTTGCACAGCAAGAAGGCTGTAGTGAGGAAAGAACACAGTAAAACCAGTAGTTCTATTCAAACTAACGATAATTGTAGTAATTCTTACGAAAATCAGAGTCAGCAAAAACTTATTTCATTTCATTTCCCCAAATGTTCATTTGCTCTAAATTTAACACAAAAACGTAATAATAACAACCAAAATCAAGGCCAAAATGTATACAACAATCAGTCTACACAGCAAAGAACTAGACAATTCCAACACAACATATTCAACTAAATGAACAATCAACAGAATAGGCAACTTTATAATCAATTCGGCCAGCAGTTGTATGAAGGACAATAAGCAAACCCACTAAACCAACAAATAAATAGAGAAGCTATAAGTCAAACCAATCAACCAGCTAAAAGACATAGAGAAGGAAGTAGTGGACACCAGCGAATGGACACAAGTAAAAATTTTCAAATGAGTGCATTTATAGAAAACAGTATTTAACCATTCAATTTAATGGGAAAAATTACAAATGTTTACTAGACACCGGATCGACTATTAATCTAACGAACGAAAATTTCTTTAATTTACCAATACATTAAAAACAAATTACAGTTACTATAGTTAGACAAGTAATATTAAAAAATTATGTAAAACAACAACCAAAGAAACACAAATCCTCAAATAATTATGATATGTTGTTTGGAACACAGCTTTTACTTAAAGGAAAGATCACTCCAGAAATAACTTATACTATGGAAAACGATATGGAGGAATACAATAAAGATACGATAGATCATCTGAACAATGAAGAGAGCAGGAATTAAAAGAGTTTAGTTATACAGTATTTTGATGGAGAACAACTAACGTTTACAAATGAAGTTAAGCATGGAATGCGGAATTTTCATAAAAATCACATTTATAAAAGGCCTTACAGTTACCCATACTCTTTTGAATGTAAAGCCACCAATCAAATTAATGACATGTTCCCAATTTCTTAAATGGAGGAAATACTCGAAAAGCTTGGTAGATGCCAATATTTCACCATCATTGATTTGGCTATCCAAAAAACTGTATTTTCAACCAAGACTTTAACGAAACAAAAATGCTCAAGCTTCTAATTGTAAACGATCCGATTTTTGCCTATCCGGACTGTTAAAAAGAGTCTGAAGTTACCACTAATGCAAGTAATATCGCAAAAAAGCATATTACACCTAAGCTGTTCTATAATCGATCTTTAATCGGATATAGTGCACCAACTAGTAAACATATAAAATGCCTTTTCATCAATATTGGGGAACGAATTGTCGTAGATTGCATGTGCTGATGTAGATAAAATGTTTAGGCAGCTTTCCATTGGCCGTTTTCTCGAAAAACTGGTTGAAAGCGAAGCAGCCAAAATTAAATCATTGTAATGCTTTTCAATAGCACATTTAACACAAGGGAGTAGGCTAGTAATCACAAAGAGTTATTAGAAGACTTATTACTGGATACCATTTCCACTTAGGGCAAATTTTTGCCGGTGAATCCACAACTGAGCATACCACGAGCTGAACTATGTGCAGCTCTTGAAGCATTTTCATAAGAATATAAAACAGATTTTGCGGCTCAACTTATTTTTTATTTTTTGGTCGAAGTATATGATTACTATTAATCGTACTCACGGGTTAGGCTATGTATAATATATTTTTAGCATCATTGTCGCCCACTTTAGTTGTATTACAAATGAGCTGATGTATTCTAAACAAAAGAAAAACCTTAAAGAAGGTATTGGAATAGTGTACCGAGACTGTTTTCAAAAAGAATGGAGGGCTAGTCACCAATTTTCACGTGTTCCATATTGTGATAAAACAAATTAGTCTTTCGTATTAATGCTTGGCTAAGGAAATCCGTTCATCTTTATATTCCATCGTATATTTAACCCTTAAAAAAATGTATATAGGTTGTTGCTAAATACAGCCAAGTTGGCACGATGTGTGGTGGTGAGTCGACGTTGATCTTAACTTCGTAAGGAAAAGGATTTGGATTATTAATAGACTTATTGCAGTTCGGTTAATCAAATGTCTCAGATGTTTTAAAGTGAAACCTCAATTTCAAGGGAAGGGGGACATATGTTTTTGTTTTCATCTGCCTCGTCACCAAGGACGTACTTGACATTTTTAGTCGATAAATCACTGTGTTGGCTGAAATTAAAATTTGGAGAAGACGAATTACTTATTATTGTAAATATTTTAATTAAAAAATTGGCTTACATAAGGTAACAGCTTAAAGTGGAGAATACATTTTATCGGGACTAAAGGGCTATGCAGGTTTTACTAAGTTAAGCACGCTTAAAATTAAACTTTCATTAATCAAGAACAACAAATACAATTAGACATTCCATCTGTTAAAAATACGAAAGATTCATTCCATATTCGGCCTTAAAATAAGGTGTGAAAAATCATTCAAAATTAAACGAAGAGAGTGTTCTAAAACGTTTTGCCACATAAGCAAAAGACGTCCAAATAACCAACGGCATCCAAATTTCTGTTTTAATTTTTTCTTTTTCTCTTAAAAAAGAATTTAATTAATTACCGTTACTTCTGGGTTTGACCGATGTGGTCAAAAGAGTTCTCTATCTTCATTTTAATTTTAATTTCCTTCCGCGGCAGAAATCCAGAAATTAAAATATCACAAAGGGCAGAACCAATGGTTCTTAGGCCGCATCGGTGTAGAATCTGATTTTGGTGTACTCAAATAATTAATTTCGGCTAAAAATTAAGACCATAATATATATTTTACCAAAATTTTCAAAAAGATCGATCTTAGTCGACTTCTAGCTTGACCAAACCAAAATCAAGGCCAAAATGTATGCAACAATCAGTCTACACAGCAAAGAACTAGACAATTCCAACAGAACATATTCAACTAAATGAACAATCAACAGAATAGGCAACTTTATAATCAATTCGGACAGCAGTTGTATGAAGGACAATAATAACAAATAAATAGAGAAGCTATAAGTCAAACCAATCAACCAGCTAAAAGACATAGAGAAGGAAGTAGTGGACACCAGCGAATGGACACAAGTAAAAATTTTCAAATGAGTGCATTTATAGAAAACAGTATTTAACCATTCAATTTAATGGGAAAAATTACAAATGTTTACTAGACACCGGATCGACTATTAATCAAACGAACGAAAATTTCTTTATTTTACCAATACATAAAAAACAAATTACAGTTACTATGGTTAGACAAGTAATATTAAAAAATTATGTAAAACCTCAACCAAAGAAAAACAAATTCTCAAATAATTATGATATGTTGTTTGGAACACAGCTTTTACTTAAAGGAAAGATCACTCCAGAAATAACTTATACTATGGAATACGATATGGAGGAATACAATAAAGATACGATAGATCATCTGAACAATGAAGAGAGCAGGAATTAAAAGAGTTTAGTTATACAGTATTTTGATGGAGAACAACTAACGTTTACAAATGAAGTTAAGCATGGAATGCGGAATTTTCATAAAAATCACATTTATAAAAGGCCTTACAGTTACCCATACTCTTTTGAATGTAAAGCCACCAATCAAATTAATAACATGTTCCCAAATTCTTAAATGGAGGAAATACTCGAAAAGCTTGGTAGATGCCAATATTTCACCATCATTGATTTGGCTATCCAAAAAACTGTATTTTCAACCAAGACTTTAACGAAACAAAAATGCTCAAGCTTCTAATTGTAAACGATCCGATTTTTGCCTATCCGGACTGTTAAAAAGAGTCTGAAGTTACCACTAATGCAAGTAATATCGCAAAAAAGCATATTACACCTAAGCTGTTCTATAATCGATCTTTAATCGGATATAGTGCACCAATTAGTAAACATTTAAAATGCCTTTTCATTAATATTGGGGAACGAATTGTCGTAGATTGCATGTGCTGATGTTGATAAAATGGTTAGGCAGCTTTTCATTGGCCGTTTTCTGGAGAAACTGGTTGAAAGCGAAGCAGCCAAAATTAAATCATTGTAATGCTTTTCAATAGCACATTTAACACAAGGGAGTAGGCTAGTAATCACAAAGAGTTATTAGAAGACTTACTACTGGATACCATTTCCACTTAGGGCAAATTTTTGCCGGTGAATCCACAACTGAGCATACCACGAGCTGAACTATGTGCAGCTCTTGAAGCATTTTCATAAGAATATAAAACAGATTTTGCGGCTCAACTTATTTTTTATTTTTTGGTCGAAGTATATGATTACTATTAATCGTACTCACGGGTTAGGCTATGTATAATATATTTTTAGCATCATTGTCGCCCACTTTAGTTGTATTACAAATGAGCTGATGTATTCTAAACAAAAGAAAAACCTTAAAGAAGGTATTGGAATAGTGTACCGAGACTGTTTTCAAAAAGAATGGAGGGCTAGTCACCAATTTTCACGTGTTCCATATTGTGATAAAACAAATTAGTCTTTCGTATTAATGCTTGGCTAAGGAAATCCGTTCATCTTTATATTCCATCGTATATTTAACCCTTAAAAAAATTTATATAGGTTGTTGCTAAATACAGCCAAGTTGGCACGATGTGTGGTGGTGAGTCGACGTTGATCTTAACTTCGTAAGGAAAAGGATTTGGATTATTAATAGACTTATTGCAGTTCGGTTAATCAAATGTCTCAGATGTTTTAAAGTGAAACCTCAATTTCAAGGGAAGGGGGACATATGTTTCTGTTTTCATCTGCCTCGTCACCAAGGACGTACTTGACATTTTTAGTCGATAAATCACTGTGTTGGCTGAAATTAAAATTTGAAGAAGACGAATTACTTATTATTGTAATTATTTTAATTAGTTAAATTGGCTTACATAAGGCAACAGCTTAAAGTGGAGAATACATTTTATCGGGACTAAAGGGCTATGCAGGTTTTACTAAGTTAAGCACGCTTAAAATTAAACTTTCATTAATCAAGAACAACAAATACAATTAGACATTCCATCTGTTAAAAATACGAAAGATTCATTCCATATTCGGCCTTAAAATAAGGTGTGAAAAATCATTCAAAATTAAACGAAGAGAGTGTTCTAAAACGTTTTGCCACATAAGCAAAAGACGTCCAAATAACCAACGGCATCCAAATTTCTGTTTTAATTTTTTCTTTTTCTCTTAAAAAAGAATTTAATTAATTACCGTTACTTCTGGGTTTGACCGATGTGGTCAAAAGAGTTCTCTATCTTCATTTTAATTTTAATTTCCTTCCGCGGCAGAAATCCAGAAATTAAAATATCACAAAGGGCAGAACCAATGGTTCTTAGGCCGCATCGGTGTAGAATCTGATTTTGGTGTACTCAAATAATTAATTTCGGCTAAAAATTAAGACCATAAATATATATTTTACCAAAATTTTCAAAAAGATCGATCTTAGTCGACTTCTAGCTTGACCAAACCAAAATCAAGGCCAAAATGTATGCAACAAT
Organism: Drosophila neocordata; assembly: GCA_018903615.1. Classification (NCBI taxonomy): domain Eukaryota; kingdom Metazoa; phylum Arthropoda; class Insecta; order Diptera; family Drosophilidae; genus Drosophila; species Drosophila neocordata. The sequence goes on from JAEIGI010000034.1 coordinate 225,951, forward strand.
CAGTCTACACAGCAAAGAACTAGACAATTCCAACAGAACATATTCAACTAAATGAACAATCAACAGAATAGGCAACTTTATAATCAATTCGGACAGCAGTTGTATGAAGGACAATAAGCAAACCCACTAAACCAACAAATAAATAGAGAAGCTATAAGTCAAACCAATCAACCAGCTAAAAGACATAGAGAAGGAAGTAGTGGACACCAGCGAATGGACACAAGTAAAAATTTTCAAATGAGTGCATTTATAGAAACCAGTATTTAACCATTCAATTTAATGGGAAAAATTACAAATGTTTACTAGACACCGGATCGACTATTAATCTAACGAACGAAAATTTCTTTATTTTACCAATACATAAAAAACAAATTACAGTTACTATGGTTAGACAAGTAATATTAAAAAATTATGTAAAACCTCAACCAAAGAAAAACAAATTCTCAAATAATTATGATATGTTGTTTGGAACACAGCTTTTACTTAAAGGAAAGATCACTCCAGAAATAACTTATACTATGGAATACGATATGGAGGAATACAATAAAGATACGATAGATCATCTGAACAATGAAGAGAGCAGGAATTAAAAGAGTTTAGTTATACAGTATTTTGATGGAGAACAACTAACGTTTACAAATGAAGTTAAGCATGGAATGCGGAATTTTCATAAAAATCACATTTATAAAAGCCTTACAGTTACCCATACTCTTTTGAATGTAAAGCCACCAATCAAATTAATAACATGTTCCCAATTTCTTAAATGGAGGAAATACTCGAAAAGCTTGGTAGATGCCAATATTTCACCATCATTGATTTGGCTATCCAAAAAACTGTATTTTCAACCAAGACTTCAACGAAACAAAAATGCTCAAGCTTCTAATTGTAAACGATCCGATTTTTGCCTATCCGGACTGTTAAAAAGAGTCTGAAGTTACCACTAATGCAAGTAATATCGCAAAAAAGCATATCACACCTAAGCTGTTCTATAATCGATCTTTAATCGGATATAGTGCAACTAGTTAACATTTAAAATGCCTTTTAATCAATATTGGGGAACGAATTGTCTTAGATTGCATGTGCTGATGTAGATAAAATGTTTACACAGCTTTCCATTGGCCGTTTTCTCGAGAAACTGGTTGAAAGCGAAGCAGCCAAAATTAAATCATTGTAATGCTTTTCAATGGTACATTTAACACAAGGGAGTAGGCTAGTAATCACAAAGAGTTATTAGAAGACTTACTACTGGATACCATTTCCACTTAGGGCAAATTTTTGCCGGTGAATCCACAACTGAGCATACCACGAGCTGAACTATGTGCAGCTCTTGAAGCATTTTCATAAGAATATAAAACAGATTTTGCGGCTCAACTTATTTTTTATTTTTTGGTCGAAGTATATGATTACTATTAATCGTACTCACGGGTTAGGCTATGTATAATATATTTTTAGCATCATTGTCGCCCACTTTAGTTGTATTACAAATGAGCTGATGTATTCTAAACAAAAGAAAAACCTTAAAGAAGGTATTGGAATAGTGTACCGAGACTGTTTTCAAAAAGAATGGAGGGCTAGTCATCAATTTTCACGTGTTCCATATTGTGATAAAACAAATTAGTCTTTCGTATTAATGCTTGGCTAAGGAAATCCGTTCATCTTTATATTCCATCGTATATTTAACCCTTAAAAAAATTTATATAGGTTGTTGCTAGATACAGCCAAGTTGGCACGATGTGTGGTGGTGAGTCGACGTTGATCTTAACTTCGTAAGGAAAAGGATTTGGATTATTAATAGACTTATTGCAGTTCGGTTAATCAAATGTCTCAGATGTTTTAAAGTGAAACCTCAATTTCAAGGGAAGGAGGACATATGTTCAAAAGAGTTCTCTATCTTCATTTTAATTTTAATTTCCTTCCACGGCAGAAATCCAGAAATTAAAATATCACAAAGGACAGAACCAATGGTGCTTAGGCCGCATCGGTGTAGAATCTGATTTTGGTGTACTCAAATAATTAATTTCGGCTAAAAATTAAGACCATAAATATATATTTTACCAAAATTTTCAAAAAGATCGATCTTAGTCGACTTCTAGCTCGACCAAACCAAAATCAAGGCCAAAATGTATGCAACAATCAGTCTACACAGCAAAGAACTAGACAATTCCAACAGAACATATTCAACTAAATGAACAATCAACAGAATAGGCAACTTTATAATCAATTCGGACAGCAGTTGTATGAAGGACAATAAGCAAACCCACTAAACCAACAAATAAATAGAGAAGCTATAAGTCAAACCAATCAACCAGCTAAAAGACATAGAGAAGGAAGTAGTGGACACCAGCGAATGGACACAAGTAAAAATTTTCAAATGAGTGCATTTATAGAAACCAGTATTTAACCATTCAATTTAATGGGAAAAATTACAAATGTTTACTAGACACCGGATCGACTATTAATCTAACGAACGAAAATTTCTTTATTTTACCAATACATAAAAAACAAATTACAGTTACTATGGTTAGACAAGTAATATTAAAAAATTATGTAAAACCTCAACCAAAGAAAAACAAATTCTCAAATAATTATGATATGTTGTTTGGAACACAGCTTTTACTTAAAGGAAAGATCACTCCAGAAATAACTTATACTATGGAATACGATATGGAGGAATACAATAAAGATACGATGGATCATCTGAACAATGAAGAGAGAAGGAGCATTAAACAAGAATTAAAAGAGTTTAGTTATACAGTATTTTGATAGAGAACAACTAACGTTTACAAATGAAGTTAAGCATGGAATGCGGAATTTTCATAAAAATCACATTTATAAAAGGCCTTACAGTTACCCATACTCTTTTGAATGTAAAGTCACCAATCAAATTAATGACATGTTCCCAATTTCTTAAATGGAGGAAATACTCGAAAAGCTTGGTAGATGCCAATATTTCACCATCATTAATTTGGCTATCCAAAATACTGTATTTTCAACCAAGACTTCAACGAAACAAAAATGCTCAAGCTTCTAATTGTAAACGATCCGATTTTTGCCTATCCGGACTGTTAAAAAGAGTCTGAAGTTACCACTAATGCAAGTAATATCGCAAAAAAGCATATCACACCTAAGCTGTTCTATAATCGATCTTTAATCGGATATAGTGCAACTAGTAAACATTTAAAATGCCTTTTAATCAATATTGGGGAACGAATTGTCGTAGATTGCATGTGCTGATGTAGATAAAATGTTTACACAGCTTTCCATTGGCCGTTTTCTCGAGAAACTGGTTGAAAGCGAAGCAGCCAAAATTAAATCATTGTAATGCTTTTCAATAGCACATTTAACACAAGGGAGTAGGCTAGTAATCACAAAGAGTTATTAGAAGACTTACTACTGGATACCATTTCCACTTAGGGCAAATTTTTGCCGGTGAATCCACAACTGAGCATACCACGAGCTGAACTATGTGCAGCTCTTGAAGCATTTTCATAAGAATATAAAACAGATTTTGCGGCTCAACTTATTTTTTATTTTTTGGTCGAAGTATATGATTACTATTAATCGTACTCACGGGTTAGGCTATGTATAATATATTTTTAGCATCATTGTCGCCCACTTTAGTTGTATTACAAATGAGCTGATGTATTCTAAACAAAAGAAAAACCTTAAAGAAGGTATTGGAATAGTGTACCGAGACTGTTTTCAAAAAGAATGGAGGGCTAGTCACCAATTTTCACGTGTTCCATATTGTGATAAAACAAATTAGTCTTTCGTATAAATGCTTGGCTAAGGAAATCCGTTCATCTTTATATTCCATCGTATATTTAACCCTTAAAAAAATTTATATAGGTTGTTGCTAAATACAGCCAAGTTGGCACGATGTGTGGTGGTGAGTCGACGTTGATCTTAACTTCGTAAGGAAAAGGATTTGGATTATTAATAGACTTATTGCAGTTCGGTTAATCAAATGTCTCAGATGTTTTAAAGTGAAACCTCAATTTCAAGGGAAGGGGGACATATGTTTCTGTTTTTATCTGCCTCGTCACCAAGGACGTACTTGACATTTTTAGTCGATAAATCACTATGTTGGCTGAAATTAAAATTTGAAGAAGACGAATTACTTATTATTGTATTTATTTTACATAAGGCAACAGCTTAAAGTGGAGAATACATTTTATCGGGACTAAAGGGCTATGCAGGTTTTACTAAGTTAAGCACGCTTAAAATTAAACTTTCATTAATCAAGAACAACAAATACAATTAGACATTCCATCTGTTAAAAATACGAAAGATTCATTCCATATTCGGCCTTAAAATAAGGTGTGAAAAATCATTCAAAAATAAACGAAGAGAGTGTTCTAAAACTAAAAAATGTGGCACATAAGCAAAAGACGTCCAAATAACCAACGGCATCCAAATTTCTGTTTTAATTTTTTCTTTTTCTCTTAAAAAAGAATTTAATTAATTACCGTTACTTCTGGGTTTGACCGATGTGGTCAAAAGAGTTCTCTATCTTCATTTTAATTTTAATTTCCTTCCGCGGCAGAAATCCAGAAATTAAAATATCACAAAGGGCAGAACCAATGGTTCTTAGGCCGCATCGGTGTAGAATCTGATTTTGGTGTACTCAAATAATTAATTTCGGCTAAAAATTAAGACCATAAATATATATTTTACCAAAATTTTCAAAAAGATCGATCTTAGTCGACTTCTAGCTTGACCAAACCAAAATCAAGGCCAAAATGTATGCAACAATCAGTCTACACAGCAAAGAACTAGACAATTCCAACAGAACATATTCAACTAAATGAACAATCAACAGAATAGGCAACTTTATAATCAATTCGGACAGCAGTTGTATGAAGGACAATAAGCAAACCCACTAAACCAACAAATAAATAGAGAAGCTATAAGTCAAACCAATCAACCAGCTAAAAGACATAGAGAAGGAAGTAGTGGACACCAGCGAATGGACACAAGTAAAAATTTTCAAATGAGTGCATTTATAGAAAACAGTATTTAACCATTCAATTTAATGGGAAAAATTACAAATGTTTACTAGACACCGGATCGACTATTAATCTAACGAACGAAAATTTCTTTATTTTACCAATACATAAAAAACAAATTACAGTTACTATGGTTAGACAAGTAATATTAAAAAATTATGTAAAACAACAACCAAAGAAACACAAATTCTCAAATAATTATGATATGTTGTTTGGAACACAGCTTTTACTTAAAGGAAAGATCACTCCAGAAATAACTTATACTATGGAAAACGATATGGAGGAATACAATAAAGATACGATAGATCATCTGAACAATGAAGAGAGAAGGAGCATTAAACAAGAATTAAAAGAGTTCAGTTATACAGTATTTTGATAGAGAACAACTAACGTTTACAAATGAAGTTAAGCATGGAATGCGGAATTTTCATAAAAATCACATTTAAAAAAGGCCTTACAGTTACCCATACTCTTTTGAATGTAAAGTCACCAATCAAATTAATGACATGTTCCCAATTTCTCAAATGGAGGAAATACTCGAAAAGCTTGGTAGATTAATTTACTCGAAAGTATGGAAGATTAATTTGGCTATCCAAAATACTGTATTTTCAACCAAGACTTCAACGAAACAAAAATGCTCAAGCTTCTAATTGTAAACGATCCGATTTTTGCCTATCCGGACTGTTAAAAAGAGTCTGAAGTTACCACTAATGCAAGTAATATCGCAAAAAAGCATATCACACCTAAGCTGTTCTATAATCGATCTTTAATCGGATATAGTGCACCAATTAGTAAACATTAAAAATGCCTTTTCATCAAAATTGGGGAACGAATTGTCGTAGATTGCATGTGCTGATGTAGATAAAATGTTTAGGCAGCTTTCCATTGGCCGTTTTCTGGAGAAACTGGTTGAAAGCGAAGCAGCCAAAATTAAATCATTGTAATGCTTTTCAATGGCACATTTAACACAAGGGAGTAGGCTAGTAATCACAAAGAGTTATTAGAAGACTTACTACTGGATACCATTTCCACTTAGGGCAAATTTTTGCCGGTGAATCCACAACTGAGCATACCACGAGCTGAACTATGTGCAGCTCTTGAAGCATTTTCATAAGAATATAAAACAGATTTTGCGGCTCAACTTATTTTTTATTTTTTGGTCGAAGTATATGATTACTATTAATCGTACTCACGGGTTAGGCTATGAATAATATATTTTTAGCATCATTGTCGCCCACTTTAGTTGTATTACAAATGAGCTGATGTATACTAAACAAGAGAAAACCCTTAAGGAAGGTATTGGAATAGTGTAACGAGACTGTTTTCAAAAAGAATGGAGGGCTAGTCACCAATTTTCACGTGTTCCATATTGTGATAAAACAAATTAGTCTTTCGTATTAATGCTTGGCTAAGGAAATCCGTTCATCTTTATATTCCATCGTATATTTAACCCTTAAAAAAATTTATATAGGTTGTTGCTAAATACAGCCAAGTTGGCACGATGTGTGGTGGTGAGTCGACGTTGATCTTAACTTCGTAAGGAAAAGGATTTGGATTATTAATAGACTTATTGCAGTTCGGTTAATCAAATGTCTCAGATGTTTTAAAGTGAAACCTCAATTTCAAGGGAAGGGGGACATATGTTTCTGTTTTCATCTGCCTCGTCACCAAGGACGTACTTGACATTTTTAGTCGATAAATCACTGTGTTGGCTGAAATTAAAATTTGGAGAAGACGAATTACTTATTATTGTAATTATTTTAATTAGTTAAATTGGCTTACATAAGGCAACAGCTTAAAGTGGAGAACACATTTTATCGGGACTAAAGGGCTATGCAGGTTTTACTAAGTTAAGCACGCTTAAAATTAAACTTTCATTAATCAAGAACAACAAATACAATTAGACATTCCATCTGTTAAAAATACGAAAGATTCATTCCATATTCGGCCTTAAAATAAGGTGTGAAAAATCATTCAAAATTAAACGAAGAGAGTGTTCTAAAACGTTTTGCCACATAAGCAAAAGACGTCCAAATAACCAACGGCATCCAAATTTCTGTTTTAATTTTTTCTTTTTCTCTTAAAAAAGAATTTAATTAATTACCGTTACCTCTGGGTTTGACTGATATGGTCAAAAGAGTTCTCTATCTTCATTTTAATTTTAATTTCCTTCCACGGCAGAAATCCAGAAATTAAAATATCACAAAGGACAGAACCAATGGTGCTTAGGCCGCATCGGTGTAGAATCTGATTTTGGTGTACTCAAATAATTAATTTCGGCTAAAAATTAAGACCATAAATATATATTTTACCAAAATTTTCAAAAAGATCGATCTTAGTCGACTTCTAGCTCGACCAAACCAAAATCAAGGCCAAAATGTATGCAACAATCAGTCTACACAGCAAAGAACTAGACAATTCCAACAGAACATATTCAACTAAATGAACAATCAACAGAATAGGCAACTTTATAATCAATTCGGACAGCAGTTGTATGAAGGACAATAAGCAAACCCACTAAACCAACAAATAAATAGAGAAGCTATAAGTCAAACCAATCAACCAGCTAAAAGACATAGAGAAGGAAGTAGTGGACACCAGCGAATGGACACAAGTAAAAATTTTCAAATGAGTGCATTTATAGAAACCAGTATTTAACCATTCAATTTAATGGGAAAAATTACAAATGTTTACTAGACACCGGATCGACTATTAATCTAACGAACGAAAATTTCTTTATTTTACCAATACATAAAAAACAAATTACAGTTACTATGGTTAGACAAGTAATATTAAAAAATTATGTAAAACCTCAATCAAAGAAAAACAAATTCTCAAATAATTATGATATGTTGTTTGGAACACAGCTTTTACTTAAAGGAAAGATCACTCCAGAAATAACTTATACTATGGAATACGATATGGAGGAATACAATAAAGATACGATAGATCATCTGAACAATGAAGAGAGCAGGAATTAAAAGAGTTTAGTTATACAGTATTTTGATGGAGAACAACTAACGTTTACAAATGAAGTTAAGCATGGAATGCGGAATTTTCATAAAAATCACATTTATAAAAGGCCTTACAGTTACCCATACTCTTTTGAATGTAAAGTCACCAATCAAATTAATGACATGTTCCCAATTTCTTAAATGGAGGAAATACTCGAAAAGCTTGGTAGATTAATTTACTCGAAAGTATGGAAGATTAATTTGGCTATCCAAAATACTGTATTTTCAACCAAGACTTCAACGAAACAAAAATGCTCAAGCTTCTAATTGTAAACGATCCGATTTTTGCCTATCCGGACTGTTAAAAAGAGTCCGAAGTTACCACTAATGCAAGTAATATCGCAAAAAAGCATATCACACCTAAGCTGTTCTATAATCGGATATAGTGCACCAATTAGTAAACATTAAAAATGCCTTTTCATCAAAATTGGGGAACGAATTGTCGTAGATTGCATGTGCTGATGTAGATAAAATGTTTAGGCAGCTTTCCATTGGCCGTTTTCTGGAGAAACTGGTTGAAAGCGAAGCAGCCAAAATTAAATCATTGTAATGCTTTTCAATGGTACATTTAACACAAGGGAGTAGGCTAGTAATCACAAAGAGTTATTAGAAGACTTACTACTGGATACCATTTCCACTTAGGGCAAATTTTTGCCGGTGAATCCACAACTGAGCATACCACGAGCTGAACTATGTGCAGCTCTTGAAGCATTTTCATAAGAATATAAAACAGATTTTGCGGCTCAACTTATTTTTTATTTTTTGGTCGAAGTATATGATTACTATTAATCGTACTCACGGGTTAGGCTATGTATAATATATTTTTAGCATCATTGTCGCCCACTTTAGTTGTATTACAAATGAGCTGATGTATACTAAACAAGAGAAAACCCTTAAGGAAGGTATTGGAATAGTGTAACGAGACTGTTTTCAAAAAGAATAGAGGGCTAGTCACCAATTTTCACGTGTTCCATATTGTGATAAAACAAATTAGTCTTTCGTATTAATGCTTGGCTAAGGAAATCCGTTCATCTTTATATTCCATCGTATATTTAACCCTTAAAAAAATTTATATAGGTTGTTGCTAAATACAGCCAAGTTGGCACGATGTGTGGTGGTGAGTCGACGTTGATCTTAACTTCGTAAGGAAAAGGATTTGGATTATTAATAGACTTATTGCAGTTCGGTTAATCAAATGTCTCAGATGTTTTAAAGTGAAACCTCAATTTCAAGGGAATGGGGACATATGTTTCTGTTTTCATATGCCTCGTCACCAAGGACGTACTTGACATTTTTAGTCGATAAATCACTGTGTTGGCTGAAATTAAAATTTGGAGAAGACGAATTACTTATTATTGTTATTATTTTAATTAGTTAAATTGGATTACATAAGGCAACAGCTTAAAGTGGAGAACACATTTTATCGGGACTAAAGGGCTATGCAGGTTTTACTAAGTTAAGCACGCTTAAAATTAAACTTTCATTAATCAAGAACAACAAATACAATTAGACATTCCATCTGTTAAAAATACGAAAGATTCATTCCATATTCGGCCTTAAAATAAGGTGTGAAAAATCATTCAAAATTAAACGAAGAGAGTGTTCTAAAACGTTTTGCCACATAAGCAAAAGACGTCCAAATAACCAACGGCATCCAAATTTCTGTTTTAATTTTTTCTTTTTCTCTTAAAAAAGAATTTAATTAATTACCGTTACTTCTGGGTTTGACCGATGTGGTCAAAAGAGTTCTCTATCTTCATTTTAATTTTAATTTCCTTCCGCGGCAGAAATCCAGAAATTAAAATATCACAAAGGGCAGAACCAATGGTTCTTAGGCCGCATCGGTGTAGAATCTGATTTTGGTGTACTCAAATAATTAATTTCGGCTAAAAATTAAGACCATAAATATATATTTTACCAAAATTTTCAAAAAGATCGATCTTAGTCGACTTCTAGCTTGACCAAACCAAAATCAAGGCCAAAATGTATGCAACAATCAGTCTACACAGCAAAGAACTAGACAATTCCAACAGAACATATTCAACTAAATGAACAATCAACAGAATAGGCAACTTTATAATCAATTCGGACAGCAGTTGTATGAAGGACAATAAGCAAACCCACTAAACCAACAAATAAATAGAGAAGCTATAAGTCAAACCAATCAACCAGCTAAAAGACATAGAGAAGGAAGTAGTGGACACCAGCGAATGGACACAAGTAAAAATTTTCAAATGAGTGCATTTATAGAAACCAGTATTTAACCATTCAATTTAATGGGAAAAATTACAAATGTTTACTAGACACCGGATCGACTATTAATCTAACGAACGAAAATTTCTTTATTTTACCAATACATAAAAAACAAATTACAGTTACTATGGTTAGACAAGTAATATTAAAAAATTATGTAAAACCTCAACCAAAGAAAAACAAATTCTCAAATAATTATGATATGTTGTTTGGAACACAGCTTTTACTTAAAGGAAAGATCACTCCAGAAATAACTTATACTATGGAATACGATATGGAGGAATACAATAAAGATACGATGGATCATCTGAACAATGAAGAGAGAAGGAGCATTAAACAAGAATTAAAAGAGTTTAGTTATACAGTATTTTGATAGAGAACAACTAACGTTTACAAATGAAGTTAAGCATGGAATGCGGAATTTTCATAAAAATCACATTTATAAAAGGCCTTACAGTTACCCATACTCTTTTGAATGTAAAGTCACCAATCAAATTAATGACATGTTCCCAATTTCTTAAATGGAGGAAATACTCGAAAAGCTTGGTAGATTAATTTACTCGAAAGTATGGTAGATTAATTTGGCTATCCAAAATACTGTATTTTCAACCAAGACTTTAACGAAACAAAAATGCTCAAGCTTCTAATTGTATACGATCCGATTTTTGCCTATCCGGACTGTTAAAAAGAGTCCGAAGTTACCACTAATGCAAGTAATATCGCAAAAAAGCATATCACACCTAAGCTGTTCTATAATCGGTCTTTAATCGGTTATAGTGCACCAATTAGTAAACATTAAAAATGCCTTTTCATCAAAATTGGGGAACGAATTGTCGTAGATTGCATGTGCTGATGTAGATAAAATGTTTAGGCAGCTTTCCATTGGCCGTTTTCTGGAGAAACTGGTTGAAAGCGAAGCAGCCAAAATTAAATCATTGTAATGCTTTTCAATGGTACATTTAACACAAGGGAGTAGGCTAGTAATCACAAAGAGTTATTAGAAGACTTACTACTGGATACCATTTCCACTTAGGGCAAATTTTTGCCGGTGAATCCACAACTGAGCATACCACGAGCTGAACTATGTGCAGCTCTTGAAGCATTTTCATAAGAATATAAAACAGATTTTGCGGCTCAACTTATTTTTTATTTTTTGGTCGAAGTATATGATTACTATTAATCGTACTCACGGGTTAGGCTATGTATAATATATTTTTAGCATCATTGTCGCCCACTTTAGTTGTATTACAAATGAGCTGATGTATACTAAACAAGAGAAAACCCTTAAGGAAGGTATTGGAATAGTGTAACGAGACTGTTTTCAAAAAGAATGGAGGGCTAGTCACCAATTTTCACGTGTTCCATATTGTGATAAAACAATATATATTAATGCTTGGCTAAGGAAATCCGTTCATCTTTATATTCCATCGTATATTTAACCCTTAAAAAAATTTATATAGGTTGTTGCTCAATACAGCCAAGTTGGCACGATGTGTGGTGGTGAGTCGACGTTGATCTTAACTTCGTAAGGAAAAGGATTTGGATTATTAATAGACTTATTGCAGTTCGGTTAATCAAATGTCTCAGATGTTTTAAAGTGAAACCTCAATTTCAAGGGAAGGGGGACATATGTTTCTGTTTTCATATGCCTCGTCACCAAGGACGTACTTGACATTTTTAGTCGATAAATCACTGTGTTGGCTGAAATTAAAATTTGGAGAAGACGAATTACTTATTATTGTTATTATTTTAATTAGTTAAATTGGTTACATAAGGGAACAGCTTAAAGGGGAGAAAATTTTTATTTGAAAAAAAAATTTTTTTGGTAAAAAAAAAAATTAAAAAAAAAAAAAAAATAATTATTTTAAATATTTTTATAATTTTAAATTGGTTTACATAAGGCAACAGCTTAAAGTGGAGAACACATTTTATCGGGACTAAAGGGCTATGCAGGTTTTACTAAGTTAGGCACGCTTAAAATTAAACTTTCATTAATCAAGAACAACAAATACAATTAGATATTCCATCTGTTCAAAATACGAAAGATTCATTCCATATTCGGTCTTAAAATAAGGTGTGAAAAATCATTCAAAATTAAACGAAGAGAGTGTTCTAAAACGTTTTGCCACATAAGCAAAAGACGTCCAAATAACCAACGGCATCCAAATTTCTGTTTTAATTTTTTCTTTTTCTCTTAAAAAAGAATTTAATTAATTACCGTTACTTCTGGGTTTGACTGATATGGTCAAAAGAGTTCTCTATCTTCATTTTAATTTTAATTTCCTTCCACGGCAGAAATCCAGAAATTAAAATATCACAAAGGACAGAACCAATGGTGCTTAGGCCGCATCGGTGTAGAATCTGATTTTGGTGTACTCAAATAATTAATTTCGGCTAAAAATTAAGACCATAAATATATATTTTACCAAAATTTTCAAAAAGATCGATCTTAGTCGACTTCTAGCTCGACCAAACCAAAATCAAGGCCAAAATGTATGCAACAATCAGTCTACACAGCAAAGAACTAGACAATTCCAACAGAACATATTCAACTAAATGAACAATCAACAGAATAGGCAACTTTATAATCAATTCGGACAGCAGTTGTATGAAGGACAATAAGCAAACCCACTAAACCAACAAATAAATAGAGAAGCTATAAGTCAAACCAATCAACCAGCTAAAAGACATAGAGAAGGAAGTAGTGGACACCAGCGAATGGACACAAGTAAAAATTTTCAAATGAGTGCATTTATAGGAAACAGTATTTAACCATTCAATTTAATGGGAAAAATTACAAATGTTTACTAGACACCGGATCGACTATTAATCTAACGAACGAAAATTTCTTTATTTTACCAATACATAAAAAACAAATTACAGTTACTATGGTTAGACAAGTAATATTAAAAAATTATGTAAAACCTCAATCAAAGAAAAACAAATTCTCAAATAATTATGATATGTTGTTTGGAACACAGCTTTTACTTAAAGGAAAGATCACTCCAGAAATAACTTATACTATGGAAAACGATATGGAGGAATACAATAAAGATACGATAGATCATCTGAACAATGAAGAGAGCTGGAATTAAAAGAGTTTGGTTATACAGTATTTTGATGGAGAACAACTAACGTTTACAAATGAAGTTAAGCATGGAATGCGGAATTTTCATAAAAATCACATTTATAAAAGGCCTTACAGTTACCCATACTCTTTTGAATGTAAAGTCACCAATCAAATTAATGACATGTTCCCAATTTCTTAAATGGAGGAAATACTCGAAAAGCTTGGTAGATGCCAATATTTCACCATCATTCATTTGGCTATCCAAAAAACTGTATTTTCAACCAAGACTTTAACGAAACAGAAATGCTCAAGCTTCTAATTGTAAGCGATCCGATTTTTGCCTATCCGGACTGTTAAAAAGAGTCTGAAGTTACCACTAATGCAAGTAATATCGCAAAAAAGCATATCACACCTAAGCTGTTCTATAATCGATCTTTAATCGGATATAGTGCACCAATTAGTAAACATTTAAAATGCCTTTTCATCAATATTGGGGAACGAATTGTCGTAGATTGCATGTGCTGATGTAGATAAAATGTTTAGGCAGCTTTTCATTGGCCGTTTTCTCGAGAAACTGGTTGAAAGCGAAGCAGCCAAAATTAAATCATTGTAATGCTTTTCAATAGCACATTTAACACAAGGGAGTAGGCTGGTAATCACAAAGAGTTATTAGAAGACTTACTACTGGATACCATTTCCACTTAGGGCAAATTTTTGCCGGTGAATCTACAACTGAGCATACCACGAGCTGAACTATGTGCAGCTCTTGAAGCATTTTCCTAAGAATATAAAACAGATTTTGCGGCTCAACTTATTTTTTATTTTTTGGTCGAAGTATATGATTACTATTAATCGTACTCACGGGTTAGGCTATGTATAATATATTTTTAGCATCATTGTCGCCCACTTTAGTTGTATTACAAATGAGCTGATGTATACTAAACAAGAGAAAACCCTTAAGGAAGGTATTGGAATAGTGTAACGAGACTGTTTTCAAAAAGAATGGAGGGCTAGTCACCAATTTTCACGTGTTCCATATTGTGATAAAACAATATATATTAATGCTTGGCTAAGGAAATCCGTTCATCTTTATATTCCATCGTATATTTAACCCTTAAAAAAATTTATATAGGTTGTTGCTAAATACAGCCAAGTTGGCACGATGTGTGGTGGTGCGTCGACGTTGATCTTAACTTCGTAAGGAAAAGGATTTGGATTATTAATAGACTTATTGCAGTTCGGTTAATCAAATGTCTCAGATGTTTTAAAGTGAAACCTCAATTTCAAGGGAATGGGGACATATGTTTCTGTTTTCATATGCCTCGTCACCAAGGACGTACTTGACATTTTTAGTCGATAAATCACTGTGTTGGCTGAAATTAAAATTTGGAGAAGACGAATTACTTATTATTGTTATTATTTTAATTAGTTAAATTGGCTTACATAAGGCAACAGCTTAAAGTGGAGAACACATTTTATCGGGACTAAAGGGCTATGCAGGTTTTACTAAGTTAAGCACGCTTAAAATTAAACTTTCATTAATCAAGAACAACAAATACAATTAGACATTCCATCTGTTAAAAATACGAAAGATTCATTCCATATTCGGCCTTAAAATAAGGTGTGAAAAATCATTCAAAATTAAACGAAGAGAGTGTTCTAAAACGTTTTGCCACATAAGCAAAAGACGTCCAAATAACCAACGGCATCCAAATTTCTGTTTTAATTTTTTCTTTTTCTCTTAAAAAAGAATTTAATTAATTACCGTTACTTCTGGGTTTGACCGATGTGGTCAAAAGAGTTCTCTATCTTCATTTTAATTTTAATTTCCTTCCGCGGCAGAAATCCAGAAATTAAAATATCACAAAGGGCAGAACCAATGGTTCTTAGGCCGCATCGGTGTAGAATCTGATTTTGGTGTACTCAAATAATTAATTTCGGCTAAAAATTAAGACCATAAATATATATTTTACCAAAATTTTCAAAAAGATCGATCTTAGTCGACTTCTAGCTTGACCAAACCAAAATCAAGGCCAAAATGTATGCAACAATCAGTCTACACAGCAAAGAACTAGACAATTCCAACAGAACATATTCAACTAAATGAACAATCAACAGAATAGGCAACTTTATAATCAATTCGGACAGCAGTTGTATGAAGGACAATAAGCAAACCCACTAAACCAACAAATAAATAGAGAAGCTATAAGTCAAACCAATCAACCAGCTAAAAGACATAGAGAAGGAAGTAGTGGACACCAGCGAATGGACACAAGTAAAAATTTTCAAATGAGTGCATTTATAGAAACCAGTATTTAACCATTCAATTTAATGGGAAAAATTACAAATGTTTACTAGACACCGGATCGACTATTAATCTAACGAACGAAAATTTCTTTATTTTACCAATACATAAAAAACAAATTACAGTTACTATGGTTAGACAAGTAATATTAAAAAATTATGTAAAACCTCAACCAAAGAAAAACAAATTCTCAAATAATTATGATATGTTGTTTGGAACACAGCTTTTACTTAAAGGAAAGATCACTCCAGAAATAACTTATACTATGGAATACGATATGGAGGAATACAATAAAGATACGATGGATCATCTGAACAATGAAGAGAGAAGGAGCATTAAACAAGAATTAAAAGAGTTTAGTTATACAGTATTTTGATAGAGAACAACTAACGTTTACAAATGAAGTTAAGCATGGAATGCGGAATTTTCATAAAAATCACATTTATAAAAGGCCTTACAGTTACCCATACTCTTTTGAATGTAAAGTCACCAATCAAATTAATGACATGTTCCCAATTTCTTAAATGGAGGAAATACTCGAAAAGCTTGGTAGATTAATTTACTCGAAAGTATGGTAGATTAATTTGGCTATCCAAAATACTGTATTTTCAACCAAGACTTTAACGAAACAAAAATGCTCAAGCTTCTAATTGTATACGATCCGATTTTTGCCTATCCGGACTGTTAAAAAGAGTCCGAAGTTACCACTAATGCAAGTAATATCGCAAAAAAGCATATCACACCTAAGCTGTTCTATAATCGGTCTTTAATCGGTTATAGTGCACCAATTAGTAAACATTAAAAATGCCTTTTCATCAAAATTGGGGAACGAATTGTCGTAGATTGCATGTGCTGATGTAGATAAAATGTTTAGGCAGCTTTCCATTGGCCGTTTTCTGGAGAAACTGGTTGAAAGCGAAGCAGCCAAAATTAAATCATTGTAATGCTTTTCAATGGAACATTTAACACAAGGGAGTAGGCTAGTAATCACAAAGAGTTATTAGAAGACTTACTACTGGATACCATTTCCACTTAGGGCAAATTTTTGCCGGTGAATCCACAACTGAGCATACCACGAGCTGAACTATGTGCAGCTCTTGAAGCATTTTCATAAGAATATAAAACAGATTTTGCGGCTCAACTTATTTTTTATTTTTTGGTCGAAGTATATGATTACTATTAATCGTACTCACGGGTTAGGCTATGTATAATATATTTTTAGCATCATTGTCGCCCACTTTAGTTGTATTACAAATGAGCTGATGTATACTAAACAAGAGAAAACCCTTAAGGAAGGTATTGGAATAGTGTAACGAGACTGTTTTCAAAAAGAATGGAGGGCTAGTCACCAATTTTCACGTGTTCCATATTGTGATAAAACAATATATATTAATGCTTGGCTAAGGAAATCCGTTCATCTTTATATTCCATCGTATATTTAACCCTTAAAAAATTTATATAGGTTGTTGCTCAATACAGCCAAGTTGGCACGATGTGTGGTGGTGAGTCGACGTTGATCTTAACTTCGTAAGGAAAAGGATTTGGATTATTAATAGACTTATTGCAGTTCGGTTAATCAAATGTCTCAGATGTTTTAAAGTGAAACCTCAATTTCAAGGGAAGGGGGACATATGTTTCTGTTTTCATATGCCTCGTCACCAAGGACGTACTTGACATTTTTAGTCGATAAATCACTGTGTTGGCTGAAATTAAAATTTGGAGAAGACGAATTACTTATTATTGTTATTATTTTAATTAGTTAAATTGGCTTACATAAGGCAACAGCTTAAAGTGGAGAACACATTTTATCGGGACTAAAGGGCTATGCAGGTTTTACTAAGTTAGGCACGCTTAAAATTAAACTTTCATTAATCAAGAACAACAAATACAATTAGATATTCCATCTGTTCAAAATACGAAAGATTCATTCCATATTCGGTCTTAAAATAAGGTGTGAAAAATCATTCAAAATTAAACGAAGAGAGTGTTCTAAAACGTTTTGCCACATAAGCAAAAGACGTCCAAATAACCAACGGCATCCAAATTTCTGTTTTAATTTTTTCTTTTTCTCTTAAAAAAGAATTTAATTAATTACCGTTACTTCTGGGTTTGACTGATATGGTCAAAAGAGTTCTCTATCTTCATTTTAATTTTAATTTCCTTCCACGGCAGAAATCCAGAAATTAAAATATCACAAAGGACAGAACCAATGGTGCTTAGGCCGCATCGGTGTAGAATCTGATTTTGGTGTACTCAAATAATTAATTTCGGCTAAAAATTAAGACCATAAATATATATTTTACCAAAATTTTCAAAAAGATCGATCTTAGTCGACTTCTAGCTCGACCAAACCAAAATCAAGGCCAAAATGTATGCAACAATCAGTCTACACAGCAAAGAACTAGACAATTCCAACAGAACATATTCAACTAAATGAACAATCAACAGAATAGGCAACTTTATAATCAATTCGGACAGCAGTTGTATGAAGGACAATAAGCAAACCCACTAAACCAACAAATTAATAGAGAAGCTATAAGTCAAACCAACCAACCAGCTAAAAGACATAGAGAAGGAAGTTGTGGACACCAGCGAATGGACACAAGTAAAAATTTTCAAATGAGTGCATTTATAGAAAACAGTATTTAACCATTCAATTTAATGGGAAAAATTACAAATGTTTACTAGACACCGGATCGACTATTAATCTAACGAACGAAAATTTCTTTATTTTACCAATACATAAAAAACAAATTACAGTTACTATGGTTAGACAAGTAATATTAAAAAATTATGTAAAACAACAACCAAAGAAACACAAATTCTCAAATAATTATGATATGTTGTTTGGAACACAGCTTTTACTTAAAGGAAAGATCACTCCAGAAATAACTTATACTATGGAAAACGATATGGAGGAATACAATAAAGATACGATAGATCATCTGAACAATGAAGAGAGCTGGAATTAAAAGAGTTTAGTTATACAGTATTTTGATGGAGAACAACTAACGTTTACAAATGAAGTTAAGCATGGAATGCGGAATTTTCATAAAAATCACATTTATAAAAGGCCTTACAGTTACCCATACTCTTTTGAATGTAAAGTCACCAATCAAATTAATGACATGTTCCCAATTTCTTAAATGGAGGAAATACTCGAAAAGCTTGGTAGATGCCAATATTTCACCATCATTGATTTGGCTATCCAAAAAACTGTATTTTCAATCAAGACTTTAACGAAACAAAAATGCTCAAGCTTCTAATTGTAAACGATCCGATTTTTGCCTATCCGGACTGTTAAAAAGAGTCTGAAGTTACCACTAATGCAAGTAATATCGCAAAAAAGCATATCACACCTAAGCTGTTCTATAATCGATCTTTAATCGGATATAGTGCACCAACTAGTAAACATTTAAAATGCCTTTTCATCAAAATTGGGGAACGAATTGTCGTAGATTGCATGTGCTGATGTAGATAAAATGTTTAGGCAGCTTTTCATTGGCCGTTTTCTCGAGAAACTGGTTGAAAGCGAAGCAGCCAAAATTAAATCATTGTAATGCTTTTCAATAGCACATTTAACACAAGGGAGTAGGCTAGTAATCACAAAAAGTTATTAGAAGACTTACTACTGGATACCATTTCCACTTAGGGCAAATTTTTGCCGGTGAATCTACAACTGAGCATACCACGAGCTGAACTATGTGCAGCTCTTGAAGCATTTTCATAAGAATATAAAACAGATTTTGCGGCTCAACTTATTTTTTATTTTTTGGTCGAAGTATATGATTACTATTAATCGTACTCACGGGTTAGGCTATGTATAATATATTTTTAGCATCATTGTCGCCCACTTTAGTTGTATTACAAATGAGCTGATGTATACTAAACAAGAGAAAACCCTTAAGGAAGGTATTGGAATAGTGTAACGAGACTGTTTTCAATAAGAATGGAGGGCTAGTCACCAATTTTCACGTGTTCCATATTGTGATAAAACAAATTAGTCTTTCGTATTAATGCTTGGCTAAGGAAATCCGTTCATCTTTATATTCCATCGTATATTTAACCCTTAAAAAAATTTATATAGGTTGTTGCTAAATACAGCCAAGTTGGCACGATGTGTGGTGGTGAGTCGACGTTGATCTTAACTTCGTAAGGAAAAGGATTTGGATTATTAATAGACTTATTGCAGTTCGGTTAATCAAATGTCTCAGATGTTTTAAAGTGAAACCTCAATTTCAAGGGAAGGGGGACATATGTTTCTGTTTTCATCTGCCTCGTCACCAAGGACGTACTTGACATTTTTAGTCGATAAATCACTGTGTTGGCTGAAATTAAAATTTGAAGAAGACGAATTACTTATTATTGTAATTATTTTAATTAGTTAAATTGGCTTACATAAGGCAACAGCTTAAAGTGGAGAATATTTTTAGTCGATAAATCACTGTGTTGGCTGAAATTAAAATTTGAAGAACACGAATTACTTATTATTGTAATTATTTTAATTAGTTAAATTGGCTTACATAAGGCAACAGCTTAAAGTGGAGAACACATTTTATCGGGACTAAAGGGCTATGCAGGTTTTACTAAGTTAAGCACGCTTAAAATTAAACTTTCATTAATCAAGAACAACAAATACAATTAGACATTCCATCTGTTAAAAATACGAAAGATTCATTCCATATTCGGTCTTAAAATAAGGTGTGAAAAATCATTCAAAATTAAACGAAGAGAGTGTTCTAAAACGTTTTGCCACATAAGCAAAAGACGTCCAAATAACCAACGGCATCCAAATTTCTGTTTTAATTTTTTCTTTTTCTCTTAAAAAAGAATTTAATTAATTACCGTTACTTCTGGGTTTGACCGATGTGGTCAAAAGAGTTCTCTATCTTCATTTTAATTTTAATTTCCTTCCACGGCAGAAATCCAGAAATTAAAATATCACAAAGGGCAGAACCAATGGTTCTTAGGCCGCATCGGTGTAGAATCTGATTTTGGTGTACTCAAATAATTAATTTCGGCTAAAAATTAAGACCATAAATATATATTTTACCAAAATTTTCAAAAAGATCGATCTTAGTCGACTTCTAGCTCGACCAAACCAAAATCAAGGCCAAAATGTATGCAACAATCAGTCTACACAGCAAAGAACTAGACAAGTCCAACAGAACATATTCAACTAAATGAACAATCAACAGAATAGGCAACTTTATAATCAATTCGGATAGCAGTTGTATGAAGGACAATAAGCAAACCCACTAAACCAACAAATAAATAGAGAAGCTATAAGTCAAACCAATCAACCAGCTAAAAGACATAGAGAAGGAAGTAGTGGACACCAGCGAATGGACACAAGTAAAAATTTTCAAATGAGTGCATTTATAAAAAACAGTATTTAACCATTCAATTTAATGGGAAAAATTACAAATGTTTACTAGATACCGGATCGACGATTAATCTAACGAACGAAAATTTCTTTATTTTATACCAATACATAAAAAACAAATTACAGTTACTATGGTTAGACAAGTAATATTAAAAAATTATGTAAAACCACAACCAAAGAAACACAAATTCTCAAATAATTATGATATGTTGTTTGGAACACAGCTTTTACTTAAATGAAAGATCACTCCAGAAATAACTTATACTATGGAAAACGATATGGAGGAATACAATAAAGATACGATGGATCATCTGAACAATGAAGAGAGAAGGAGCATTAAACAAGAATTAAAAGAGTTTAGTTATACAGTATTTTGATAGAGAACAACTAACGTTTACAAATGAAGTTAAGCATGGAATGCGGAATTTTCATAAAAATCACATTTATAAAAGGCCTTACAGTTACCCATACTCTTTTGAATGTAAAGTCACCAATCAAATTAATGACATGTTCCCAATTTCTTAAATGGAGGAAATACTCGAAAAGCTTGGTAGATTAATTTACTCGAAAGTATGGTAGATTAATTTGGCTATCCAAAATACTGTATTTTCAACCAAGACTTTAACGAAACAAAAATGCTCAAGCTTCTAATTGTATACGATCCGATTTTTGCCTATCCGGACTGTTAAAAAGAGTCCGAAGTTACCACTAATGCAAGTAATATCGCAAAAAAGCATATCACACCTAAGCTGTTCTATAATCGGTCTTTAATCGGTTATAGTGCACCAATTAGTAAACATTAAAAATGCCTTTTCATCAAAATTGGGGAACGAATTGTCGTAGATTGCATGTGCTGATGTAGATAAAATGTTTAGGCAGCTTTCCATTGGCCGTTTTCTGGAGAAACTGGTTGAAAGCGAAGCAGCCAAAATTAAATCATTGTAATGCTTTTCAATGGTACATTTAACACAAGGGAGTAGGCTAGTAATCACAAAGAGTTATTAGAAGACTTACTACTGGATACCATTTCCACTTAGGGCAAATTTTTGCCGGTGAATCCACAACTGAGCATACCACGAGCTGAACTATGTGCAGCTCTTGAAGCATTTTCATAAGAATATAAAACAGATTTTGCGGCTCAACTTATTTTTTATTTTTTGGTCGAAGTATATGATTACTATTAATCGTACTCACGGGTTAGGCTATGTATAATATATTTTTAGCATCATTGTCGCCCACTTTAGTTGTATTACAAATGAGCTGATGTATACTAAACAAGAGAAAACCCTTAAAGAAGGTATTGGAATAGTGTAACGAGACTGTTTTCAAAAAGAATGGAGGGCTAGTCACCAATTTTCACGTGTTCCATATTGTGATAAAACAAATTAGTCTTTCGTATTAATGCTTGGCTAAGGAAATCCGTTCATCTTTATATTCCATCGTATATTTAACCCTTAAAAAAATTTATATAGGTTGTTGCTAAATACAGCCAAGTTGACACGATGTGTGGTGGTGAGTCGACGTTGATCTTAACTTCGTAAGGAAAAGGATTTGGATTATTAATAGACTTATTGCAGTTCGGTTAATCAAATGTCTCAGATGTTTAAAAGTAAAACCTCAATTTCAAGGAAAGGGGGACATATGTTTCTGTTTTCATATGCCTCGTCACCAAGGACGTACTTGACATTTTTAGTCGATAAATCACTGTGTTAGCTGAAATTAAAATTTGGAGAAGACGAATTACTTATTATTGTTATTATTTTAATTAGTTAAATTGGCTTACATAAGGCAACAGCTTAAAGTGGAGAACACATTTTATCGGGACTAAAGGGCTATGCAGGTTTTACTAAGTTAGGCACGCTTAAAATTAAACTTTCATTAATCAAGAACAACAAATACAATTAGATATTCCATCTGTTCAAAATACGAAAGATTCATTCCATATTCGGTCTTAAAATAAGGTGTGTAAAATCATTCAAAATTAAACAAAGAGAGTGTTCTAAAACGTTTTGCCACATAAGCAAAAGACGTCCAAATAACCAACGGCATCCAAATTTCTGTTTTAATTTTTTTCTTTTCTCTTAAAAAAGAATTTAATTAATTACCGTTACTTCTGGGTTTGACTGATATGGTCAAAAGAGTTCTCTATCTTCATTTTAATTTTAATTTCCTTCCACGGCAGAAATCCAGAAATTAAAATATCACAAAGGACAGAACCAATGGTGCTTAGGCCGCATCGGTGTAGAATCTGATTTTGGTGTACTCAAATAATTAATTTCGGCTAAAAATTAAGACCATAAATATATATTTTACCAAAATTTTCAAAAAGATCGATCTTAGTCGACTTCTAGCTCGACCAAACCAAAATCAAGGCCAAAATGTATGCAACAATCAGTCTACACAGCAAAGAACTAGACAATTCCAACAGAACATATTCAACTAAATGAACAATCAACAGAATAGGCAACTTTATAATCAATTCGGACAGCAGTTGTATGAAGGACAATAAGCAAACCCACTAAACCAACAAATAAATAGAGAAGCTATAAGTCAAACCAATCAACCAGCTAAAAGACAAAGAGAAGGAAGTAGTTGACACCAGCGAATGGACACAAGTAAAAATTTTCAAATGAGTGCATTTATAGAAAACAGTATTTAACCATTCAATTTAATGGGAATAATTACAAATGTTTACTAGACACCGGATCGACTATTAATCTAACGAACGAAAATTTCTTTATTTTACCAATACATAAAAAACAAATTACAGTTACTATGGTTAGACAAGTAATATTAAAAAATTATGTAAAACAACAACCAAAGAAACACAAATTCTCAAATAATTATGATATGTTGTTTGGAACACAGCTTTTACTTAAAGGAAAGATCACTCCAGAAATAACTTATACTATGGAAAACGATATGGAGGAATACAATAAAGATACGATAGATCATCTGAACAATGAAGAGAGCTGGAATTAAAAGAGTTTGGTTATATAGTATTTTGATGGAGAACAACTAACGTTTACAAATGAAGTTAAGCATGGAATGCGGAATTTTCATAAAAATCACATTTATAAAAGGCCTTACAGTTACCCATACTCTTTTGAATGTAAAGTCACCAATCAAATTAATGACATGTTCCCAATTTCTTAAATGGAGGAAATACTCGAAAAGCTTGGTAGATGCCAATATTTCACCATCATTGATTTGGCTATCCAAAAAACTGTATTTTCAACCAAGACTTTAACGAAACAAAAATGCTCAAGCTTCTAATTGTAAGCGATCCGATTTTTGCCTATCCGGACTGTTAAAAAGAGTCCGAAGTTACCACTAATGCAAGTAATATCGCAAAAAAGCATATCACACCTAAGCTGTTCTATAATCGGTCTTTAATCGGTTATAGTGCACCAATTAGTAAACATTAAAAATGCCTTTTCATCAAAATTGGGGAACGAATTGTCGTAGATTGCATGTGCTGATGTAGATAAAATGTTTAGGCAGCTTTTCATTGGCCGTTTTCTCGAGAAACTGGTTGAAAGCGAAGCAGCCAAAATTAAATCATTGTAATGCTTTTCAATAGCACATTTAACACAAGGGAGTAGGCTAGTAATCACAAAGAGTTATTAGAAGACTTACTACTGGATACCATTTCCACTTAGGGCAAATTTTTGCCGGTGAATCCACAACTGAGCATACCACGAGCTGAACTATGTGCAGCTCTTGAAGCATTTTCATAAGAATATAAAACAGATTTTGCGGCTCAACTTATTTTTTATTTTTTGGTCGAAGTATATGATTACTATTAATCGTACTCACGGGTTAGGCTATGTATAATATATTTTTAGCATCATTGTCGCCCACTTTAGTTGTATTACAAATGAGCTGATGTATACTAAACAAGAGAAAAACCTTAAGGAAGGTATTGGAATAGTGTAACGAGACTGTTTTCAAAAAGAATGGAGGGCTAGTCACCAATTTTCACGTGTTCCATATTGTGATAAAACAAATTAGTCTTTCGTATTAATGCTTGGCTAAGGAAATCCGTTCATCTTTATATTCCATCGTATATTTAACCCTTAAAAAAATTTATATAGGTTGTTGCTAAATACAGCCAAGTTGGCACGATGTGTGGTGGTGAGTCGACGTTGATCTTAACTTCGTAAGGAAAAGGATTTGGATTATTAATAGACTTATTGCAGTTCGGTTAATCAAATGTCTCAGATGTTTTAAAGTGAAACCTCAATTTCAAGGGAAGGGGGACATATGTTTCTGTTTTCATCTGCCTCGTCACCAAGGACGTACTTGACATTTTTAGTCGATAAATCACTGTGTTGGCTGAAATTAAAATTTGGAGAAGACGAATTACTTATTATTGTAATTATTTTAATTAGTTAAATTGGCTTACATAAGGCAACAGCTTAAAGTGGAGAACACATTTTATCGGGACTAAAGGGCTATGCAGGTTTTACTAAACTTTCATTAATCAAGAACAACAAATACAATTAGATATTCCATCTGTTCAAAATACGAAAGATTCATTCCATATTCGGTCTTAAAATAAGGTGTGAAAAATCATTCAAAATTAAACGAAGAGAGTGTTCTAAAACGTTTTGCCACATAAGCAAAAGACGTCCAAATAACCAACGGCATCCAAATTTCTGTTTTAATTTTTTCTTTTTCTCTTAAAAAAGAATTTAATTAATTACCGTTACTTCTGGGTTTGACTGATATGGTCAAAAGAGTTCTCTATCTTCATTTTAATTTTAATTTCCTTCCACGGCAGAAATCCAGAAATTAAAATATCACAAAGGACAGAACCAATGGTGCTTAGGCCGCATCGGTGTAGAATCTGATTTTGGTGTACTCAAATAATTAATTTCGGCTAAAAATTAAGACCATAAATATATATTTTTAAAAAGATCGATCTTAGTCGACTTCTAGCTCGACCAAACCAAAATCAAGGCCAAAATGTATGCAACAATCAGTCTACACAGCAAAGAACTAGACAATTCCAACAGAACATATTCAACTAAATGAACAATCAACAGAATAGGCAACTTTATAATCAATTCGGACAGCAGTTGTATGAAGGACAATAAGCAAACCCACTAAACCAACAAATAAATAGAGAAGCTATAAGTCAAACCAATCAACCAGCTAAAAGACATAGAGAAGGAAGTAGTGGACACCAGCGAATGGACACAAGTAAAAATTTTCAAATGAGTGCATTTATAGAAAACAGTATTTAACCATTCAATTTAATGGGAAAAATTACAAATGTTTACTAGATACCGGATCGACTATTAATCTAACGAACGAAAATTTCTTTATTTTACCAATACATAAAAAACAAATTACAGTTACTATGGTTAGACAAGTAATATTAAAAAATTATGTAAAACAACAACCAAAGAAACACAAATTCTCAAATAATTATGATATGTTGTTTGGAACATAGCTTTTACTTAAATGAAAGATCACTCCAGAAATAACTTATACCAAGGGTGGGCAGCCAAACTTGGCAAGTGAGCCCGACAACAAATTTTACAACAAACAACATTCCGGGCAGAGAAAAAGGTCGCGATCGCGAGTCCGAGCAGAGGTCATAAAAGTGCGAGTTCGTTGGTAAAGGGACGCACAAGCAACTGCGGGACGCACATTCATCTGAGGGACGCACAAGCAAAGATCTCGAGCTCGAGAAAGGGTCATAAATGTGCGAGTTTCTAGACAGAGGGACGCACAAGCAACTGAGGGAGGGGTAAGAAGAAAAAGTTCTCGATCTCGAGGAACGGTCATAAATGTGCGAATTCGATGGTAGAGGGACGCACAAGTAAATGCGGGACGCACACTGAACTGAGGGACGCACAAGCAGAGAAAAAGGTCGCGATCGCGAGTCCGGGCAGAGGTCATAAATGTGCGAATTCGTTGGTAAAGGGACGCACAAGCAACTGAGGGAGGGGAAAAAGGAAAAAGGGTCGCGATTGCGACTCGCACATCTTCGAGCTCGAGCTCGCGACATTTTTCCTTTTTCCCCTCCCTCAGTTGCTTGTGCGTCCCTTCGTCCACAAACTCGCACATTTATGACCTCTGCTCAGAATCGCGATCGCGACCTTTTTCGCTGCTTGTGCGTCCCGCACTTAAATGTGCGTCCCGCATTTACTTGTGCGTCCCTCTACCAACGAACTCGCACATTTATGACCCGTCGCCGAGATCGCGACCCTTTTCTTCTTACCCCTCCCTCAGTTGCTTGTGCGTCCCTCTGTCAAGAAACTCGCACATTTATGACCCATTCTCGAGCTCGAGATCTTTGCTTGTGCGTCCCTCAGATGAATGTGCGTCCCGCAGTTGCTTGTGCGTCCCTCTGTCTACAAACTCGCACTTTTATGACCTCTGCTCGGACTCGCGATCGCGACCTTTTTCGCTGCTTGTGCGTCCCGCACTTAAATGTGCGTCCCTCAGTTGCTTGTGCGTCCCTTTGTCCACGAACTCGCACATTTATGACCTCTGCCGCAAAAATAACGGAAAGAGCCCGGTGAGCCAAGTGAGCCACTACGTGCCCACCCTTGACTTATACTATGGAAAACGATATGGAGGAATACAATAAAGATACGATGGATCATCTGAACAATGAAGAGAGAAGGAGCATTAAACAAGAATTAAAAGAGTTTAGTTATATAGTATTTTAATGGAGAACAACTAACGTTTACAAATGAAGTTAAGCATGGAATGCGGAATTTTCATAAAAATCACATTTATAAAAGGCCTTACAGTTACCCATACTCTTTTGAATGTAAAGTCACCAATCAAATTAATGACATGTTCCCAATTTCTTAAATGGAGGAAATACTCGAAAAGCTTGGTAGATGCCAATATTTCACCATCATTGATTTGGCTATCCAAAAAACTGTATTTTCAACCAAGACTTCAACGAAACAAAAATGCTTAAGCTTTTAATTGTAAACGATCCGATTTTTGCCTATCCGGACTGTTAAAAAGAGTCCGAAGTTACCACTAATGCAAGTAAAATCGCAAAAAAGCATATCACACCTAAGCTGTTCTACAGATGCATCATTAATGTCAGGTTTTAACCAAGTCTCTGAAAATACTAAAATTTTATAATCAAATACCAGACTATCTACATAAAGTCTAGGAAGCTTAGATTTAAGTCCTTTTACGTTCTGATAGGCCAGATTAAGGGACGAAATTAGTTTTTTGGAACACCAGCAGATGCTGATATTCCGCAGGCAATAGAAGAAGACGTAGAAGGAAGCCTAACTGAGCCACGAGTTTTCTTTTTGGCCGTATATTCTTTCACTAATATGTGATCCGGCCAAAAGCTGTTACTACAAATGCAGTCAAACATTTCAACCGGGACACTAATTTTAAAGGAAGAGATCTCCCTTGAATACTTAAATTTAAATTTTTCCACCGCTATTTTTGATGCTTGCATTTTTGTCTTAATGTAACCTAAGACGTCATCCGAAGAAGTTTCGGGATCAAGCCTAGAAACAAATATATGTTTCTTCGGTGGTACTCCAGTCAGAGGCCTAATTAGTGGTGTTCCTCTAACTGGGCAGCTGTTGGCAATAACCAAAGAATTTGGTAGTTGCCCGGACTGTTCGGAAACTACAGTTTCATTCGTCTGTATAGAGAGACCATTTCCAGGAGAAACGGAAATGGCCTCATCTGTACGCCCACCCTGTGTGACGGGGGTGGTAAACGATATGAGCTGCGGAGGGTTGGCTGTGAGCAGTGACGGAGATTGCGGAACTGCGGCCAAGACAGGGATAGGCACCGGCAGATGCAGGGACAGATTCCGCATACTAGTTTTCTTGCGCTTTGGAGACTCATTCAATAGCTTATAGCTTTTGAACTCTGTCTCCAAAGCGTTAAACTCATCAAAGAGTTTACGAAAACCAGATGACAGTTTCTTAAACTTGTCCCTGGTCTGCCTCATGAATACCCTCATCTCGATTTCCACTTCTCGGCATGAGTCGCATCCCCATTTGAGACCACCTCTTTGCTCCAAACTACTACTGTAGCCGGCACACTTGACGTGCATGACATTATCACACAGCCAACAAGTGAGAAATACGTTATGGTGGGCAGGGGGGTTCAAACACTTTTTGCTGGAGCAGACAGACATTATAGTATTTAAATATTTTATTTTTTTTAAAACGAAAGAAAAAAAATTAAAATTCAATGAAAAAAGCCAAAGAAAAAACTCACTTAGTATTTAAAATCAAATTCGACACTTGGGTCAAACTTGAAGAGAAGATAATTATTAAATTAAAGAGAGCACTACACGAGTACACGTAGCACTTGTACGCGAGACAGAGATAGATGCGAGCGCGATCAAAAGAAATTAAGAAAAAAGAGCGGGAGAGCCAACAGCACTGCACATGAAACAACAGTACGTAGGCGAGAGCGCGAGAGTGATTTTAAAGCGGGAAGAAGTACAAAAGCAAAATCAAAGATTAATACAAAAGAATAAGTTTAATGCTTTGATTTTGCGTTTATATGTCCAAATAAACAAAAAGCACTATGTTAGTACGTAGGTAAACCACCACCAAACTATTGGACAATTTTTTTAAAGCAACGCGATGACTTTAAAGTCGAAAATAAGGAAAATTATGTAGGAGCACAGGAAAACGCGTCAATTCACAGTGAAAGCTTGAATTGAATTTTACTAAGTTAAGCACGCTTAAAATTAAACTTTCATTAATCAACAACAACAAATACAATTAGACATTCCATCTGTTAAAAATACGAAAGATTCATTCCATATTCGGCCTTAAAATAAGTTGTGAAAAATCATTCAAAATTAAACGAAGAGAGTGTTCAAAAACGTTTTGCCACATAAGCAAAAGACTTCCAAATAACCAACGGCATCCAAATTTCTGTTTTAATTTTTTCTTTTTCTCTTAAAAAAGAATTTAATTAATTACCGTTACTTCTGGGTTTGAACGATGTGGTCAAAAGAGTTCTCTATCTTCATTTTAATTTTAATTTCCTTCCGCGGCAGAAATCCAGAAATTAAAATATCACAAAGGGCAGAACCAATGGTGCTTAGGCCGCATCGGTGAAATAGTCTTATTACCATTTCATTTAATTCATCAATCCATACCTACACATTAGGGTGGATCAATTTGTATGGTCCGAAAAAACTTCTCATCGAAAGTCAGGAATTACTTTTAGAGACTTAGTCTTATGGTGAAATTTTCTTAGAATTCTTCGAAGAATCTGATTTTGGTGTACCCAAATAATTAATTTCGGCTAAAAATTAAGACCATAAATAGATATTTTACCAAAATTTTTGAAAAGATCGATCTTAGTCGACTTCTAGCTCTGAGATACAATATGGAATTTTTTTTTTAAATAAATGCCCGTGGAATTTCATTTGAATTTGATAGATGCATTATAATTCTCGGTGACTTAAAATTACCGGAAAAAGCATGGTCCCTTACTGACAAACCTGCTCTGTTGCTCCCTTCTATTTCACACTGCTTTATTGATTTCCTTTTTGAGTTTTTATTGATTCAGATAAATCCTGTCAGTTTTCACCAGCTGTGCAGTTATTAGAATAGACTTGTCCGCCTGAAGATAGATTTCATCCAACTTTTGAGTATACTATTTATCTTCCGTTTCATGTATAAATTGCTGGTGCTTGTCCTACTTTAAAGAGAGGACCAAGGACTTTGACGATCCATATAGAACCAAAATTTTTTTCACCTTACTGGTCCGTCCAATCTTAGAATATACATTTTGAATATGGCCACCTCAGTACA
Organism: Drosophila neocordata; assembly: GCA_018903615.1. Taxonomy (NCBI): domain Eukaryota; kingdom Metazoa; phylum Arthropoda; class Insecta; order Diptera; family Drosophilidae; genus Drosophila; species Drosophila neocordata. The sequence continues at coordinate 256,779 of JAEIGI010000034.1, forward strand.
AATCACACCAAACAAGAATAGAGACGGTTCAAAAACAGTTTTTGCTCTTTGCTCTTAGAGGTCTGAATCGTAACATAATTTTGCCATCGTACTCTAGAAGACATCTTTTACTTGGCCTTCCTTCTCTTACAAATCGTACATTAATGCTTAACGTCATATTTATGCATAACTTCCTTAATGGTGATATAGACTCACCCAAGCTATTGAACCAAATGAATCTAACATTTCGTGTACACCTACTAGAAATTTACCTCTATCTCTTTCACGCTGTACTACCAATTACTTATTGCGTGAACCTTTCCGAGTTCTTTGTTGTGATTATAATGGTGTTTATTATGTAATTAGTACTGTGAGGAATCACAAATTTTGTTATTTTCTTATATTAATATATATAGCATTAAGCTAACCCTCATCATTAGGTTAACGTTCAACAAAAGCGTTGAGAAATCTAGACAATTGCTTCTTTTTCCTTTTTCTCTGTTTCGCATTCCAATAGTTAGCGACGCCTACGCACCAACAGCTAAGCTAAGCCGTCGGTTCAGTCGGCGCCAACATAACTAAGTCAAGACGTTTTGTCACGCATTGAATAACGGTTATTTGTCAACAGTCAATTAAAGCGCGCCACGTACTTTTGCAGCTGCGACAAAAGCTTAGAACAAAACGAAACTAGGGCGAAGGGGAGATTTAAAAGACATAACAAGATCAATTAGTTTCTGACCGGCGAAGACATCGGACGTGAAGTAATAAAATTAGTTTTGGACCGGCAAAGACATCGGATGTTAAGAAAATTAGTTTCGGACCGGCAAAGCCATCGGACATAAGCGGAAGGCATCGCACACAAGTGAAAACATAGTTAAATTTTTGGCCAGCAAAGATTCCGGTAAAAAGTGAAAATATAAAAAAATATATATAAAATATATAAATATATAAAAAGACTAGTGTATACAGAGCAAAGAAAAGACTCACAATGGCCGTGGTACGAGAGTTATACAAGGAAATACAAAATCAAAGAAAACAAGCAAAAATACGAAGAAACATAGCTACCAGAAAAATCATAGAACGCACCTTGAGAGAAAAAATTTTTTGTTGGGTAAGTCAGCCTTAAGGCCCCGATTCTAACTCATTATACCCTTTCAAACTTAGGACAGTGTGATAGTAGGTAGTCAGATGTTAAGTTAAGAAAACTAATGAAATGGAAAAGCTTGTGAAATTAGCAATAAATAAAATTGTAATGAATAGTGAATATTAAGGGGTTTTTCTCCTATCTTTTTTTTTTTTTTATGTTGCCAATGTAGGTAAAATACGGTATAGAAAATTAGTAAATTTTATATTAATTATATTATATTATAATATGATCGCTTTATATTATTTTATTTAATTATATTTGATATATAAAATATTATTTGGGAAATTTTTTTTTTTTATTGGTGCAATATATCATTGAAAATAAAAATTTATAAATTATATAATATCGGCCAAGGGTAACTGTAGAACTATCCTAGTCACGACAGAATTCAGTAGAACCAAAACCACGTGGCAGAAACATATATTTTTTTATATCGACAGAGCTAAACAAGGTATCAGCAGAGTCACCATAAAAAAAAATATATGTAACGGAATTTTCACAAGAATAAAAGAACTATAAACAAGCTGAGAAATTTGCACAAGGTAACGGTAGAACTATTTTAAAGTCATCGACAGTGTCTCAGCAACAGAGTCACGACAGAATTCAGTAGAACCAAAAACCAATAAAAAAAAAGCAATATTAAATATATGTGCACACGGAACCACTGTAATGTCGTTTTATGTAATGTATCTCTCCCCTTGTACAGTGCTCACTCCAAATAAGCGTCTCTAATCGTAATTTATTTTTGTACCTCGTGTTAGTTATGTATCTACTGTAGCGTATAGTGAGTTCGTTCTAGAGAATTGGTCACCTCCTTCGCTGCTGCAATTTAATGATTATTTCCGACATTTGCCTCTAATAATTTAAAGTCCAGAGGTCTCGAGATTTATTTACAAATTTTCTGTAACTAAAGGCCCTGGGGAGATCAAGTTATGTACCCCGGCTAGAAAACTTCCTTACAATGACTACAAAATAAAATATCTATCAGGAAAAGAAAATTATGTGGGCGACGCCCTTCAGAGTCAAACTTGACAAAAACTTCCGAGGAGAGTTCCCGAGCATCAATACACTGTGCACAAGAGGACAATGGGAATTTTATAACTATCTCAGAAAACCCTTTCAATTATTACAATCATCAAATAGAATTCATAAGGAGCAACGAAGACAAAGTTGACGTTACTCACTTCTTTCATAAAACAAAAATAGAATATTTTATAAAGAAATGAAAGTTCCGCAAAGGAACTTATCAAAGAATACCTAGGTTTGGAAAATAACGCAATCTACTTCCATAACGACGCACATTTTTAAATATTTCAACAAGCTTATGTTGAAATAATAAGTCCAGATAGTCGGACTAAAACTTTAGGAACTACTTTCAAATTAAAAGGCATAGCCTCTTACCGAGATTTGAAAGAAATCATTTTAAAAAACTATAAAACATTACTTTATCCAGGCATCACTAAAACTATACATACATATGTTCAAAGAAAAATACTACTATCCAGACTGCCAAAAAATAATTCAGAACTTAATAATTAAATGCAATATTTGTAATTTATTCAAATCGGAAAACAGAAATACTAAACTAGCTTTTGAAATAACTCCAGAAATATTTAACGCCAGAGAAAAATATGTTATGGACTTTTATTTAGTTGGCAATCAACAATTTTTATCATGCATAGGCGTTGAGTTGAAGTCCAAAGTCCTTTAATGATATGGGTAAACCCTTAAAGATAAAGAATCAGCATTCTGTCGTGACTCTGTCGCTGGGACACTATCTATGAGTTTAAAATAGTTCTACCGTTACCTTGTGCAAATTTCTCAGTTTGCTTATATTTCTTTTATTCTTGTGAAAATTCCGTTACATATATTTTTTTTATGGTGCCTCTGCTGATACCTTGTTAAGCTCTGTCGATATAAAAAAATATATGTTTCTACCACGTGGTTTTCGCGCGAATCCCAACGGGTGCACTAAGTGCCCACACCTCCCGCCCAACCGACCGAGGGGCGCTAGCCGCATAACGTACGGCTCGAGTCGCGGAGACAGTTCATACATACAGACCAAAAATGAAAACTAATGCTAGCTACGAGCTAAAAAAGAAAGTATAAAATTTTTTAGTAATGGAAAAGAGATTTCTGTACTGATTACATGATAATGACGATTATAATCAGAACAAAGAACTCGGAAAGGTTCATGCAGTAAATAATTAGTAGAACAGCGTGACAGAGATAGAGGTATAAAGTTTCTAGTAGGTCTACAAGGAACACTAAAATTTATTTGGTTCAATAGCTCGGGCGAGTCTATATCACCTTTAAGAAGCTTGTGCATAAAAATGACGCCAAGCACTACTCTACGATTAGTAAGAGAAGGAAGGCCAAGTAGAAGAAGTCTACTAGAGTACGATGGCAAATTGACATTACGATCCCAGTTCAGACCACGAAGAGCAAAAAGCAAGAACTGTTTTTAAACCGACTCAATTCTTGCTTGGTGTGACTCATACTGAGGTGACCAGATGCAAGATGCATATTCTAAAATAGGACGGACTAGTTAGGTGAAAAGAGTTTTAATAAGCTATGTTTTAGTTACAAAGACATTACCTCTTCTTGTCGATTGCAATCTGATTTTCTGTGTTATAATAACTTATTAAAATTAAATGCAACTAAATGCAAGGTCATGACTTTTTATGGAACTTCGTCGCATTTAGTTACTTATTTTCTTACTAAAACACCATTAGAACGTCTTAATGAGATGTATGACTTGGGCGTGCTGATGGACCGTAAGCTAACGTTTAAGTCCCATATTTCCTCTACCGTCGGTAAAGCCATGGGCGTTCTTGGGTATGTAAAGAAATGGTCATAAGAGCACGAGAGTAACTTATAACAGAGGGAAGGTCATTAATGAAAAGGGTAATCAGCAGTGGTCGGCATCCCCGAAGTAACAAGGATAGATCTGGAATATGACGATTTAAAAAGAACCCTTTGAGTTCTATTTGTCAGATATTCACGAATCCAATTAATTAAAGGACCTGGAAAGCCATTACTAATTAATTTATAAAGAAGAAGCGTATGATTAACAGAATCAAAAGCCTTACTGAAAACAGTGTATATGACATCAGTTTGCCTTGCATTTCTAAATCCTTCGATCGTTAAAGAAGTAAATTCTAAAAGGTTAGTGGTAGTAGATCTACATTTCACAAACCCAGGTTGAGATGGTGAAATTATAGGTCTACAAAAATGATGCAATTGAGAAGTGATTAATTTTTCAAAAGCTTTAGGTATAGCGGACAATTTAGAAATATCCCTATAGTTGGATGCTTCCTATTTTTTACCGCTTTTACGGAGAGGAACTATATAGGATTCCTTCCAGATAGCTGGGAACGTGGAAGATTTCACAGACAAAAGAAAAAGTTTACGAATTGGCTTACACAAAGCCTCGGCGCAAAAACTGAGAACGCAACCTGGTATTCCATCAGGACCAGGGGAGTAGACAGGTTTCACTAAATTAAGCACGCTTAGGAGCGAACTTTCATCGATCGAAAGATTGGAAATGCAGTTAGAGCTTTTTATCTGATAAGGATACGGAATGTCTGATTGATATTCAGTAGAGGAATAGGTTGTTGTAAAAAAGTCTGCAAACAAATCAGCGATGGCTTCATCAGAACTTGCTATATTGTTTTCAAGATTTAAGCATGATGGGTAGACCGACATTTTGCGTTTGGAATTCACAAATCTATAAAATTGTTTAGGATGACTAGAAAATTTTAATCTACAACGCTGAATCCTTAGAGCATTGCATATTACGCGTCAAAAACTTTGATCGAGCGAGTACGTAACGGGCATAGTCTGAAGACCGGTCCAATTTCTTGTATATTTTATAACACCTCGATTTTACATTTTTCAGGTCAGTTAGCTCCTGAGAATGCCAGGGGGGCCTATAGGCCGACACTGGAATCCTCAGCGGTACACAAACCTTAAAAAGCGAACCAAGAGTGTTATAAAACAGAGAAATAGGTTGGTTCATGTTTGAACAACTATAGAGGGAAGACCAATCATTTTTAAGAATGAGCTCATTTAACTTACTAAAATTGGTCTTTTAAAAATTACGGGATTTAACCGCAGGACAGGGACCAACAGTCGGAAAATCAATAGTTAATTCCAAAGTAGGATGAAAACTATCTTCAGGCAGGACAAGAGGATCCAAAGATCTATTAATATTGTTACGGACTGGATTTATTTGAGTCAAAGATAACTCGAAAAGACCTTCAATAAAGCAATGTAAAATAGAAGGGAGCAACAAAGCAGATTCGTCAGTAGGGGACCATACTATTTCCGGTAAATTAAAGTCACCGAGAACAATTAACATGTCTCTATCAGACAGTAAAGATGAGATGTGTTGGATAGAAACCAAGTGTTTAATGTACACCGCCATGTCGGATTGTGGCGGGATGTACGAGCATGTAATGTAGACAGAGAAAGTTTTGAGCCTGACCTTGACACTTACAAACTCAATCTCCTGGTTATCACGAGATTGAATCCGGTCAGAAGATAACGACGAGTCAATGGCAATCAAGACTCCTCCGCCTACACGCGAAATGCGATCACACCTGAATATTGAAAATTTTGCAGACAGAACAGATGCATCGTCAATGTCAGGTTTTAACCAAGTCTCTGAAAATACTAAAATTTTATAATTAAATACTAGACTATCTACATAAAGTCTAGGAAGCTTAGATTTAAGTCTTCTTAAGTTCTGATAGGCCAGATTATTTGACGAAATTAGAATTTTTTGGAACACCAGCAGATGCTGATATTCCGGAAGCAATAGAAGTAGAAGTGGAAGGAAGCCTAACTGAGCCACGAGTTTTCTTTTTGGCTGTATATTCTTATACTAAAATGTGATCCGGCCAAAAGCTGTTACTACAGATGCAGTCAAACAGTTCAACCGGGACACTTATTTTAAAGGAAAAGATCTCCCTAGAATAATTAAATTTAAATTTTTCCACCGCTATTTTTGATGCTTGCATTTTTGTCTTAATGTAACCTAAGACATCATCCGAAAAAGTTTCGGGATCAAGCCTAGAAACAAATATATGTTTCTTTGGTGGTACTCCAGTCAGAGGCCTAATTAATGGTGTTCCTCTAACTGGGCAGCTGTTGGCAATAACCGAAGAATTCGGTAGTTGCCCGGACTGTACGGAAACTACAGTTTCATTCGTCTGTATAAAGAGACCATTTTTAGGAGAAACGGAAATGGCCTTACCTTTACGCCCACCCTGTGTGACGGGGGTGGTAAACGATATGAGCTGCGGAGGATTGACTGTGAGCAGTGACGGAGATTGCGGAACCGCGGCCGAGACAGGGATAGGCACCGGCAGATGCAGGAATAAATTCCGCATACCAGTTTTCTTGCGCTTTGGAGACTCATTCAACAGCTTATAGCTTTTGAACTCTGTCTCCAAAGCGTTAAACTCATCAAAGAGTTTACGAAAACCAGATGACAGTTTCCTAAAATTGTCCCTGGTCTGCCTCATGAATACCCTCATCTCGATTTTCACTTCTCGGCTTGAGTCGCATCCCCATTTGAGACCACTTTTTTGCTCCAAACTGCCCTCACTTTGGCCGTGTAGCCGGCACACTTGACGTGCATGACATTATCACACAGCCAACAAGTGAGAAATACGTTATGGGGTGCAAATACGTTTTTGCTGGAGCAGACAGACATAATAGTTTTAGATTATTTAAATATTTTTTTTTTACAGCGAAAGAAAAGAAATAGAAATTCAATAAAAAAAAGCCAGAGAAAAAACTCACTCAGTGTTTAAAATCAAATTCGACACTTGGGTCAAACTTAAAGAGAAGATAATTATTAAATTAAAGAGAACACTACACAAGTACACGTTTCATCGGGGCCTTAAGGCTGACTTACCCAAAAAAATTTTTTTCTCTCAAGGTGCGTTCTATGATTTTTCTGGTAGCTATGTTTCTTCGTATTTTTGCTTGTTTTCTTCGATTTTGTATTTCCTTGTATATACTCTCGTACCACGGCCATTGTGAGTCTTTTTTTTGCTCTGTATACACTAGTCTTTTTATATATTTATATATTTTATATATATTTTTTTATATTTTCACTTTTTACCGGAATCTTGGCTGGCCAAAAGTTTAACTATGTTTTCACTTGTGTGCGATGCCTTCCGCTTATGTCCGATGGCTTTGCCGGTCCGAAACTAATTTTCTTAACATCCGATGTCTTTGCCGGTCCAAAACTAATTTTATTACTTCACGTCCGATGTCCTCGCCGGTCAGAAACTAATTGATCTTGTTATGTCTTTTAAATCTCCCCTTCGCCCTAGTTTCGTTTTGTTCTAAGCTTTTGTCGCAGCTGCAAAAGTACGTGGCGTGCTTTAATTGACTGTTGACAAATAACCGTTATTCAATGCGTGACAAAACGTCTTGACTTAGTTATGTTGGCGCCGACTGAACCGACGGCTTAGCTTAGCTGTTGGTGCGTAGGCGTCGCTAACTATTGGAATGCGAAACAGAGAAAAAGGAAAAAGAAGCAATTGTCTAGATTTCTCAACGCTTTTGGTGAACGTTAACCTAATGATGAGGGTTAGCTTAATGCTATATATTAATATAAGAGAATAACAAAATTTGTGATTCCTCACAGTACTAATTACATAATAAACACCATTATAATCACAACAAAGAACTCGGAAAGGTTCACGCAATAAGTAATTGGTAGTACAGCGTGAAAGAGATAGAGGTAAATTTCTAGTAGGTGTACACGAAATGTTAGATTCATTTGGTTCAATAGCTTGGGTGAGTCTATATCACCATTAAGGAAGTTATGCATAAATATGACGTTAAGCATTAATGTACGATTTGTAAGAGAAGGAAGGCCAAGTAAAAGATGTCTTCTAGAGTACGATGGCAAAATTATGTTACGATTCAGACCTCTAAGAGCAAAGAGCAAAAACTGTTTTTGAACCGTCTCTATTCTTGTTTGGTGTGATTTGTACTGAGGTGGCCATATTCAAAATGTATATTCTAAGATTGGACGGACCAGTAAGGTGAAAGCAATTTTGGTTCTATATGGATCGTCAAAGTCCTTGGTCCTCTCTTTAAAGTAGGACAAGCACCAGCAATTTATACATGAAACGGAAGATAAATAGTATACTCAAAAGTTGGATGAAATCTATCTTCAGGCGGACAAGTCTATTCAGTCAGACAGGATTTATCTGAATCAATAAAAACTCAAAAAGGAAATCAATAAAGCAGTGTGAAATAGAAGGGAGCAACAGAGCAGGTTTGTAAGTAAGGGACCATGCTTTTTCCAAGTCATGACTTTGCATTTAGTTGCACTTAATTTTAATAAGTTATTATAACACCAAAGCTCAAGATTTGGAAGATCAGATTGCAATCGACAAGAAGGGGTAATGTCTTTGTAACTAAAACAAAGCTTAACGTCATTTGCTTACATAAGACCACGAGAATAACTTATAACAGAGGAAAGGTCATTAATGAAAAGGGTAAACAGCAGTGGTCCCAAATTAACATTGATGGATCTGGAATATTACGATTTAAAAAGAACCCTCTGAGTTCTATTTGTCAGATATTCACGAATCCAACTAATTAAAGGACTTGGAAAGCCAATATTATTTTATTTATAAAGAAGGAGCGTATGATTAACAGAATCAAAAGCCTTACTGAAATCAGTATATATGACATCAGTTTGCCTTGCACTTCTAAATCCTTCGGTCGTTAAAGAAGTAAATTCTAAAAGGTTAGTGGTAGTAGATCTACATTTCACAAACCCATGTTGAGATGGTGAAATTATAGATCTACAAAAATGTTGCAATTGAGAAGTGATTAATTTTTCAAAAGCTTTTGGTATATCGGACAATTCAGAAATACCCGTATAGTTAGATGCTTCCGATTTTAACCGCTTTTATGGAGAGGAACTTGTAACGATCCTTTTTGGTTCTTACTTGCGGCAGAGCCGGATTTCAGGTGTAGGGGTTGTAGCATGTTCTGGAATAACATATTAATAATATGACAAATATATTGTATCACTTAGTTGCAATATCTATGTACAAAACATTCGAGTGTATTTGCCTCTTTCGTAACATGACCACCCATGAGAGCATGGTGCTGGACAATTGCTGTATCGGCATATATAACACGCGCAGCCCTTCTGGCTCCAGTATGCAATATGATACATCCCCACTCTTCCGCTGCGGCGGTATTTCCATATACACATATTCCCACACATATTCTTATGTAAACATTTATACATAAGAATATGTATACATAAGCATACCGCGCCTCTGCCTGCATTGCTAGCAGCGCAGCTACGCGGTCTTAGCTATAATCAACTTTTGTATTAGAATTAAGATTCATTCATCAACCGACAATTAAATAAAGAAGATCAAACAATTACAAGTGAAGATCCTGCGTATTTAATTTATTACATGGCGACCGTGACAGGACCGGTCACAAAAATGGACCGGACAGAAATGGAAAAATAAACCTCAAAAAAAAAAAAAAACAAAAAAAAATTTTTTTCTTACACAAAAAGAAAAAACAGTGAAAAGAGAAAATATTAAACAAAATATTAACAAAAGAAAATACTAACACTCAACAAGTGAGGAAATTCCTACTAATATTGCCGATTGGATTTAAAATTTTCGTCAACCCGTAAAAAAAAACATAATAAAAAAACATCGGCCGAAGAAAAATAAACAAAAGATGTTCCTTTGTGACTATGCAAATATTATCCAGTAATACAAAAAAAAACAAACAACAATGATATGAAACAAAAAAGGAAAAACTTTCAAGTCGATAATACAAAACTAAACAACAAGAAGATGAAAACTGCAACAACTGCCATTGAAACAAAACTTTGAGGGACTTGATTTTACATTGAGCCCGAGTGTGGTAGGCGATCCGCCCACTACACCGACGTGGGAATGACAACAGAAGAAGAACAACAACAGCCGCTGAAGCAAATAATAAATACTTCGAGGGACTTGGTTTATTATGCGCCCAAGTGTGGTAGGCAATCCGCCCACTACACCGACGATGGAATAACAACCGAGAAGTCGTCCCCAAACTACTGTGAGAAACCCCAAGGAAGAAGCCTGTACCGGCAACGTCAACACTGGACCGGCAGCGCTACAAAGAGCGCCCAACAATAATACTAAATAATATAACTATGCGCTGCGACGCAAATTTTTTTTCTATTGCACTGTAATGCATATTTTTTCATGTAAATTTAAAAACCTTTGTGAAATTGTGCGGCATTAAAGCTGTTCAATTAGAGTGTGGCCTGAAAACCACACGCAAAAATAGGCAGGATAGATATATATATGTAAAAAAAAAAAAAAGATTACAAAAAAAAATTATTATTAAATACTAAACGAAAAAAAAAAAAGCATATTGAAAAAAAAAAAAAGAAAATTGAAAAAAAAAATTTTAGAAAAATCAGAATTAATAATTATATATAAAAAAAAAAAAAAAAATTTTTTTTAATAACAAATAACAACAAATAAGTTACGAAAAAAAAAAAACAATGCACATATAAAACCTATTTGAAATAAGTATTTGAAATAAATATCTAAAATTAAAAAAAAAAAAATCAATAAAATATTTAAATTTGAATGTTTGATAATAAAATTAACAAGTTTGATGACATATTAGACGAACCCAATATGGGGTTGATAGATAAAAAGACAGTGGACTCCACTGCAAACGTAATCAATAAAATTGAATCGTCAAATGTAGATTTGAAGCCAACAAATGCACTTTTACTAATAATTGTGATAATAATGAGCGCATATGTATTATATAAAGCATACAAATTACACAATAAATGTGTAACCAAAAGAGCCTTAAGCCATGCTAATGATCTTGATAAGATCTAAAATAACATATGCATCAATTGTTATAACAGTGCATTTAAAGAAAAATTTTACATACAATACATTTTAAAATTTATTTTGTATCCTTATTCTACAAATTTTACAAATAAAAATTAAAAGGAAAATATATATATGAATTGATTAACATGACCACATTAGACAATTACTTTAGGAAAATAGTGGATAGGAACCCTAACATAGTAGCAGATTTAGTTGAGGTTTTTAAAACAGAGAACGTTAATTCAGCTCAAAGCGCAATATCACTAGCGCAAATCAGATTAGCATACCTTGATATAACGGGAGAAGAATTCCCAGTTCAAAGAAGCTCAATGGTACAGATGTGTTTTATTGTCACAGTACCGAATATATGCTGCTTTTCTGATTCAAGAGGCACATTTCGCTTCTACCTGATGGATGAAGCCCAACTATAAAAGTTGATGCCGAATAAAATATGAATTGTCAAGTATGAGCAAAATAGAAACTATTAATATAGCAGACTCAGATGAGGATGCACAATTAACAGACTATTCAAAAAAAAAATAATAAACTTTTGAGTATGGAATGGGAAGAATTACTTCTCCGAATCCAGAAAATAAAAGAAAATTTCCAAAAATCCTACAAATGCGTTACGCAAAATAGAAGTATCCAAAAGGATACAATAAACAAGCACGCAAAAATTCTGGTTGATTCTTTCAACGAAGCTAGAAAAATCGTGCACGACAATAGAGAGAAAATAGGTAAAACAAACTGGTCAAAGATTTCCAATCTATTGATCAAGTTAAGAACAAACCTAATCTCTATAAAAACAAAATATAACCTTGACATATTTGTACCTACCGTACTGAACTCACCTCTAAGCATAGACACTTGTAAGCAAGAAACAGAGCGAGAAGGTGAGGAATCCGAAACAAGCGAGGAAGAAATAGAAGAAAAAGATCTAAACGATCTAACAACTCGCGCGGTATTAAGATTATCTGATACAGAAGCGTTGTCTGAACAAGATAACGAATCAGATTCAGAAATAAATACAAGTGTCATAAAAAATACTGACATAATGGCAGAGTTAAATGCCCAAAGGGCATATATGAAGGATGTTAACATGGCCATCCCGGAATTTAACGGTACAAAAATGCAACTTCAGAGATTTGTAACAGCTCTGAAGTTGGTAAACATGATGAAAGGAGACTACGAACATATAGCGGTTGAGGTCATAAAATCAAAAATTATCGGCCCAACTCTATACGAAGTCCAAGAGGAAACGTCAATTGAGGCAATCATAAAGAAATTGCAAGGCACTGTAATTGGTGAAACATCCAAAGTCGTAAAAGCCAGATTGAAGAGTACATTTCAAAAAGGCAAAACAGCCGATAAATTCACAACAGAAATAGACAATCTGCGGAAAACTCTTCAGGCCGCTTATATCGATGAAGGTATGTCAGCAGCACTTGCTCTTAGGCATAGCACCGACGATGCCATAGAGGCTATGATTGCCAATTGCGAACACAACAGAATTAAAAATATACTCGACTCGGGAAATTTTAAAACCATGGATGAGGCCATAGCTAAGTACTTACAAAAAAGTACTGAGCTAACAGGAAACCCAAATACGGTCCTGTTTGCCCAAAGAAGCCGTGGTAATTATACAAACAAATATAATTATCGTGGCAGAGGCAATGGTCGTGGTTATTACAATAATTATAATAATAACTATAACGGCCAAAATTACCAACAAAACCGAAATAATAACAACAGAGGTTACAACAGAAATGCAAGAGGTAACCAAAGAAATAACCGACAAAACGGTTATAATACCAATAATGTGAGAGTAACACAAGATGTTTCGGGAAACTCCCCGGAACCTTTCGATACCCTTCAGTAAAAAGCAAAAAGGTTCACGCCATCAGTCTTAATCAAAATACGTTTGTCACCTTTACAAATGTGGCAACGGGGAAAAGGTTAGTATTTTTAATAGACACAGGATCGGAAATATCTATTGTAAAAGAAAATTCCGACAATTTGTAATAAGTTAAATAGGCAAATACACTCGAAGAAGAGTCACGAGACATAATATCTTTTTCCACATGTAATGGCTCATATCGCTTCACGCGATTACCATTCGGTTTAAAAATAGCGCCAAATTCGTTCCAGAGAATGATGACTATAGCATTCTCTGGCCTTGAACCTTCGCAAGCATTTCTTTATATGGATGACTTAATAGTCATAGGTTGTTCCGAAAAACATATGCTCAATAATCTAACAAATGTTTTTGAGAAATGTAGGCAACACAACCTAAAGTTACATCCTGAAAAATGCTCATTTTTTATGCATGAAGTCACCTTTTTGGGACATAAATGCACGGATAAAGGAATCTTGCCTGATGACACAAAATATGATGTCATTCAAAATTATCCAGTCCCTAATAATGCGGACAGCGCTAGAAGATTCATTGCATTTTGCAATTATTACCGACGATTTATACAAAACTTCGCTGAATATTCTCGTCACATAACAAGATTATGTAAGAAAAATGTTAAATTCGAATGGACAGATGAATGTCAAAATGCGTTCGAGCATTTAAAATCAGCATTAATGAACCCAACTCTGTTACAGTACCCAGATTTTAGCAAAGAATTTTGCAAATAAAAATGGACTACAGCTTCCAGTAGCATACGCGTCTAGATCTTTCACAAAAGGTGAGAGTAATAAAAGTACAACTGAACAAGAGTTAGCGGCAATTCACTGGGCAATCACACATTTCAGACCATACATTTATGGTAGACACTTCACTGTCAAAACAGATCACAGGGCATTAACTTATTTGTTTTCAATGACAAATCCTAGCTCCAAGCTTACAAGAATGCGACTTGAACTAGAGGAATATAATTTTACAGTAGAGTATCTAAAGGGAAAAGATAATTTCGTAGCCGACGCGCTATCGAGACTAACTTTAAAAGACTTACAAAATATATCAAATAGTAACAAAATTCTGAGAGTCACTACCAGAAACCAAAGTAAACAGTTAAATTCCTGCGCAGGAAAAGAACAAAATATAGAAGAGTTGCAAAAGCAGTCTCTTAATGCTTCTAAGCCCAACGTATATGAAGTCATTGTAAATGACGAAGTACGAAAAGTAGTGACCTTGCGAATAACTAATTCTTTATGCACATTCAAACATGGCAAGAAAGTTATAGCAAGAATTGACATTTGCGATATGTATACCAATGAAATTCTAGACTTAGGTCAATTTTTTCAAAGGCTCGAAAAAGAAGCCGGTATACTCAATATCAGTAAAGTCAAAGTGGCACCGAGCGAAAAGATCTTTGAAACCATTTCAATAGAATCTTTTAAAAATATGGGCAATAAAATTTTAGAATTTTTAAGAGTAGCGCTACTCAAGCCGGTGACCCTATTATCGAATAACGATAAAGAAAAAGAAGCAATACTGTTTACGTTCCACGATGACCCTATACAAGGAGGTCATACTGGAATATCAAGAACTATATCAAAAATAAAAAGACACTATTACTGGAAAAATATGACAAGAGATATATCTCAATATATAAAGAAATGTAATAAGTGTCAAAAATCAAAAGTAACTACACATACTAAGACACCGTTAATAATAACTGAAACGCCACAACTGGCTTTCGACAGGGTAATAGTGGATACGATCGGTCCACTCCCAAAAACGGAAAACGGTAATGAATACGCAGTAACATTAATCTGCGATTTAACAAAATACCTTGTAGTGATACCAATTAAAGACAAAAGTGCGAAAACAGTAGCGAAAGCTATATTTGAAGATTTCATTCTGCGGTACGGTCCAATGAAGACGTTCATTACGGACATGGGAACAGAATACAGAAACTCAATAGTTGAAGATTTATGCAAAAACTTGCAAATAAAAAAAATAACTTCAACCGCACACCATCACCAGACTGTAGGCACGGTGGAGCGAAGCCACCGAACACTCAATGAGTTTTTACGATCCTACATTTCAGTTGATAAAAGCGACTGGGATGTATGGATACGATACTTCGCTTACTGCTTTAATACAACACCCTCTATGGCACATGATTATTGTCCATATGAGCTGGTATTCGGTAAAACATCAAATTTACCGAAACATTTTAATAGTGTTGATAATATACATCCACTATATAATATAGATGACTATGCTAAGGAATCAAAATTTAGATTAGAACAGGCTTATAAAAGAGCCAGAATTATGTTATAATAGAACAACATAAAGTAAGGAATAAAGAAATATATGATAGGAAAATAAAAAATATAGAATTAAAAATAGGAGATAAAGTTTTACTAAGTAATGATACGGGTCATAAGTTAGAAACTAAGTATTTGGGCCCATACATTATAGAAGATATAAAAGATAGGGATAATATTTTATTTAAAGGTTTAAAAAATAAAAAACAGTTAGTGCATAAAGTTAGTGCATAAAAAATTTTAATCAATTAATATATATATAAAAAAAAAAAAAATTTTCAATACACAAAAAAAAAATTTTTTTTTTCACTACATTTAATGACAATACAAAAATATTTTTACCGCATATATCATCAAACAAATAATTAAACATTCAAGCAAAAAAAAATAATATACATATAAACATAAATAAATTTCAATATAATAAAAATTAGAAAATAACTTCATATAATTACGTTATTTTTCTAAAGAGGGGGATGTAGCATGTTCTGGAATAACATATTAATAATATGACAAATATATTGTATCACTTAGTTGCAATATCTATGTACAAAACATTCGAGTGTATTTGCCTCTTTAGTAACATGACCACCCTTGAGAGCATGGTGCTGGACAATTGCTGTATCGGCAAATATAACACGCGCAGCCCTTCTGGCTCCAGTATGCAATATGATACATCCCCACTCTTCCGCTGCGGCGGTATTTCCATATACACATATTCCCACACATTGTGAGGATATATAATATTATAAATATATATTTACCTCACAAAGACGCCACAGAGCAATTCAAATATTCTAGAAGCGCGGGCTTTATATGTTTGACTCAAACATATAAACGAACCTTGAGGTTCGATCGAACACATGCAAACAAACGAAATGTGCGATCAACCCAAAAGAAAACATCCAAACATAGAGAAATGGTTAAAGGAAAGGCCGAATATGTGAAATATATAATATAAAACAGATGAGAACAAATGCATGTAGGCTCGTGTGACGTCACTGAGAGTGAGTTACATGGGGAGTGCGTAGAACCGCAACAGCGAACACACACACGCACAAGTGCGTAAGCTACCGACGCACGAGACGTGGAGAGTCGGCTCATGCGTATGGACCAGCGGGGAAGGCGAGGGGATGCAATTCGGCAAGTAACGGAGAGCGGCCTCTCCACTGTATGTAACATGTTCAAAGCAGAGGTTTGAGAAGCGCTGGAATTGTGGGCGCTAAATTTGAATTATATATATAAGTATATATAATATATAATTTTAGTTCATAATTATTTCTAAGTTATATACATAGTTATTGGGATATATTAGTTCTTAGGTACACTGAAGATATGGAAAAGGGTGGGAAATTAGGAATAAGTTAAACGTTGTTAAATAGTATATAAGGGTGGATGTTGGCAGAGTTAGAGAGCAAAGAGTGTAGCTGAGAGGCGTATGCGTGATTTCACCATGCATAGCAACAGGAAAGTTGCGTTGCGGGATCGGCCGAGAAGGCCGAAGATAAAAGAAAGTGATGGAAAGTTTTGGGCGGCAAAAGTTGGCGCGCGGAAAAGTACTGGCAACGGTACGTAATTTCACCACGCATCCCGAAGGGTCAAGATGCCTATAAATAGACACGGCTGAGACACAGAGGATAGTCAGTGAAGTATCGGCAGTGAAGTATCAGTGTGAAGAGTCAGCAGACAGAAGAGCCTGGGTACTGTATTCCACCCACGCATCCCGAGGGTCAAGATGCCTATATATAGACACGGCTGAGACGCGAAGGAGGCGGTGAGGAAGTACCAGGCGGAAAGGGAAGAAACAAGCGAAGTATCAATCAGAAAGCGAAGTAACAATTAAAAAGCGATGTATTAATCAGAAGGCGAAACATCAGTTGGAAAGCGAAGGAAACAAGCGAAGTGTCACTTGGACCAGTAAGGTGCAAGTGAAATCAACAAGTGAAGGTTCAATAAGTGAAGTACATAAGCGAGGACATCGAAGTGAAACACAAGTGAAGAAACAAAAGCGAAGGCGTGCCAAGTCAGATCGATAGAAGGATATCCATCTGTATCCTGGCTACAAGTGAAGATTTAAAGTCAGAATCGTTTTTGGTGGCAAGTAGAAAAACTAGGAGTTATTCCTAGCAAAGTATTAAAAACTAGGAGCAAATCCTATCAGATCACAAGACTAGGAGCTATTCCTAGCGGATCATAAAAAGACTAGGAGTTATTCCTAGCAAGATTAAAAGACTAGGAACTATTCCTAGCAAGATATAAAAGACTAGGAGCTATTCCTAGCATCAAATAAAGGACTAGGAGCTATTCCTAGCAAAGCATTGAAGACTAGGAGCTATTCCTAGCAGTTTTGCGAAGACTAGGAGTATTCCTAGCACAGTTAAGGAAGACCAGGAGTATTCCTGGCACAGGCAGGTGAAGACTAGGAGTATTCCTAGCACAGTTGAGGAAGACCAGGAGTATTCCTGGCATAGTGGGAAAAGACTAGGAGTATTCCTAGCAGAATAATAGGAGGGTAGCAGACGACAGTGTAGATAGGCAAGACCAGGAGTCATCCTGGCAGTAGGAACACTTGCCACAGCCAAAAACAATCTGTCGATAAGTTTTCATGCGTGCCAGCGGTGCAGAGTGGATTTCACAATTGCCACAAACACAAAGCTAACAGCCCATGCAGAAGCTCTCTGGCCATACTAACATCCACCAATCAAAACGACAATAAAATTATAACGTTGTATTAAAAGAAAACAAACTGCATCTTCTCATTTCACCAGCGCACAAAATAAATTTGTTGTGTCGTACCCCTACACCTGAAATCCGGCTCTGCCGCAAGTAAGGACCAAAAAGGATCGTTACAACTGGCGCCCAACGTGCTTAACTGGTGAAAGAGATTTGCAAAATTTATTGTTTTCTGCATAAGAGAACAAAAATAAAACAACGTTACAACTGGTATTCTTTTCTGTATAGGAAAAGAAAAGAGATTTTATAAAAAAAAAAAAACAAGAAATTCTTTACTCGGAAAACGGCAAAACTTGCAAGGTTGGCACAAATCAGCGAGTTAAAAGTGCAAGCAGGAAGAGATACATCAAAGGACCAGTAAGGATACTAGGGGACTGTGACTACCGGAAACCAGCCAAATGAAGTTTAAACAGTTGGACCACTGGGAGATCTTCAGATGGAGAGGAACGGTAGAAACACGAACCAGCATCAGGAGGAAAGGAGATTGCATCGGCCAAAATAAAATAATAACAGAAATAAATATCAAGAATTTAAAAAAAAAAAAAAATATATATATATGTAAAAGGAGCGTTACAACTGGCTCAACTCAAAAAAAAAAAATATATATATATATATATGCATATAAAAGTATCATTGCAAATGGCTCAACATAAAAAAGAAAGAAGGAAAATTCTCTAAAAAAATCAAAGAAGGGAAGGATTTGGCTCCCGAAGAAAGGGGGGAATGTGAGGATATATAATATTATAAATATATATTTACCTCACAAAGACGCCACAGAGCAATTCAAATATTCTAGAAGCGCGGGCTTTATATGTTTGACTCAAACATATAAACGAACCTTGAGGTTCGATCGAACACATGCAAACAAACGAAATGTGCGATCAACCCAAAAGAAAACATTCAAACATAGAGAAATGGTTAAAGGAAAGGCCGAATATGTGAAATATATAATATAAAACAGATGAGAACAAATGCATGTAGGCTCGTGTGACGTCACTGAGAGTGAGTTACATGGGGAGTGCGTAGAACCGCAACAGCGAACACACACACGCACAAGTGCGTAAGCTACCGACGCACGAGACGTGGAGAGTCGGCTCATGCGTATGGACCAGCGGGGAAGGCGAGGGGATGCAATTCGGCAAGTAACGGAGAGCGGCCTCTCCACTGTATGTAACATGTTCAAAGCAGAGGTTTGAGAAGCGCTGGAATTGTGGGCGCTAAATTTGAATTATATATATAAGTATATATAATATATAATTTTAGTTCATAATTATTTCTAAGTTATATACATAGTTATTGGGATATATTAGTTCTTAGGTACACTGAAGATATGGAAAAGGGTGGGAAATTAGGAATAAGTTAAACGTTGTTAAATAGTATATAAGGGTGGATGTTGGCAGAGTTAGAGAGCAAAGAGTGTAGCTGAGAGGCGTATGCGTGATTTCACCATGCATAGCAACAGGAAAGTTGCGTTGCGGGATCGGCCGAGAAGGCCGAAGATAAAAGAAAGTGATGGAAAGTTTTGGGCGGCAAAAGTTGGCGCGCGGAAAAGTACTGGCAACGGTACGTAATTTCACCACGCATCCCGAAGGGTCAAGATGCCTATAAATAGACACGGCTGAGACACAGAGGATAGTCAGTGAAGTATCGGCAGTGAAGTATCAGTGTGAAGAGTCAGCAGACAGAAGAGCCTGGGTACTGTATTCCACCCACGCATCCCGAGGGTCAAGATGCCTATATATAGACACGGCTGAGACGCGAAGGAGGCGGTGAGGAAGTACCAGGCGGAAAGGGAAGAAACAAGCGAAGTATCAATCAGAAAGCGAAGTAACAATCAAAAAGCGATGTATTAATCAGAAGGCGAAACATCAGTTGGAAAGCGAAGGAAACAAGCGAAGTGTCACTTGGACCAGTAAGGTGCAAGTGAAATCAACAAGTGAAGGTTCAATAAGTGAAGTACATAAGCGAGGACATCGAAGTGAAACACAAGTGAAGAAACAAAAGCGAAGGCGTGCCAAGTCAGATCGATAGAAGGATATCCATCTGTATCCTGGCTACAAGTGAAGATTTAAAGTCAGAATCGTTTTTGGTGGCAAGTAGAAAAACTAGGAGTTATTCCTAGCAAAGTATTAAAAACTAGGAGCAAATCCTATCAGATCACAAGACTAGGAGCTATTCCTAGCGGATCATAAAAAAGACTAGGAGTTATTCCTAGCAAGATTAAAAGACTAGGAACTATTCCTAGCAAGATATAAAAGACTAGGAGCTATTCCAAGCATCAAATAAAGGACTAGGAGCTATTCCTAGCAAAGCATTGAAGACTAGGAGCTATTCCTAGCAGTTTTGCGAAGACTAGGAGTATTCCTAGCACAGTTAAGGAAGACCAGGAGTATTCCTGGCACAGGCAGGTGAAGACTAGGAGTATTCCTAGCACAGTTGAGGAAGACCAGGAGTATTCCTGGCATAGTGGGAAAAGACTAGGAGTATTCCTAGCAGAATAATAGGAGGGTAGCAGACGACAGTGTAGATAGGCAAGACCAGGAGTCATCCTGGCAGTAGGAACACTTGCCACAGCCAAAAACAATCTGTCGATAAGTTTTCATGCGTGCCAGCGGTGCAGAGTGGATTTCACAATTGCCACAAACACAAAGCTAACAGCCCATGCAGAAGCTCTCTGGCCATACTAACATCCACCAATCAAAACGACAATAAAATTATAACGTTGTATTAAAAGAAAACAAACTGCATCTTCTCATTTCACCAGCGCACAAAATAAATTTGTTGTGTCGTACCCCTACACCTGAAATCCGGCTCTGCCGCAAGTAAGGACCAAAAAGGATCGTTACAACATATTCTTATGTAAACATTTATACATAAGAATATGTATACATAAGCATACCGCGCCTCTGCCTGCATTGCTAGCAGCGCAGCTACGCGGTCTTAGCTATAATCAACTTTTGTATTAGAATTAAGATTCATTCATCAACCGACAATTAAATAAAGAAGATCAAACAATTACAAGTGAAGATCCTGCGAATTTAATTTATTACAGGGTACTACACAACGATTTTATATTGTGCGCTGGTGAAATGAGAAGATACAGTTGTTTTTCGTTTAGCAATACGTTATAATTTTATTGGCAATTTGATTGGTGGATGCTGGTATGGCCAGAGAGTTTCTGCACGGGCTATTGACTTTGTAATTGTGGTTATTGTGTAATCCTCACTGCACCGCTGGCAGTCATGAAAACTTATGGACGGATTGTGTTTGGCTGTGGCAAGTATTCCTACGTCCAGGATGACTCCTGGTCTTGTCTAGCTACACCTGTCGTCTGCTACTCTCCTAATATTCTGCTAGGAATACTCCTAGCCTTTTCCTACTATGCCAGGAATACTTCTAGTCTTTTCTGCCTGTGCCAGGAATACTCCTAGTCTTCCCTGCCTGTGCCAGGATAACTCCCGGTCTTCCTTAACTGTGCTAGAAAGGAGTATTCCTTGCTGGTCTAAGTGATACTTCGCTTGTTTCCTTCGCTTTCTAACTGACCCCCTCTGTGTCTTAGCCGTGTCTATTTATAGGCATCTGGACCCAGGGAGGACGCGTGGTGGGATTATGTACCGTTGCCAGTACTTTTCCGCGCGTCAATATATGCCGCCCAAAACTTTCCATCACTTTCTCTTATCATCGGTCTTCTTGGCCGCTCGTGCCATGCATCTCTCGTGGTGAAATCACGCATACGCCTCTCTAATGCAATCGCTGCTCTCTGGCTTTGCCAATATCCACCCTTATATATTATTTAACACACGTTTAACTTATTCCTAATTTCCCGCCCTTTTTACATATGCTTAAATATAGTGAATTTATATATATATATTAAATAAACTTAATAACTATATAAATATACCCCCATTTATCTATCTTTTGTTGTATTCATATATACAGAATTAATACTCTATATTAATGTACCGCATTAACCCTTCCACATAACTAATATTAACGTTATGTATGTTCCATTACATGAATAATAAAACATCATATAGCAGTATATTATATAATATGTACATATATCTATATACATATATATATATTATTATTTCATGTTCAAATTTAGCGCCAATACATCCAGCGCCTCTCAAACCTCTGCTTTGGACATGTTACATACCGCCTCTCCCGTTCTCCGTTACATACCAACATTCCCGCTCCCAATCCACCCACACATGTCTCGTGCGTCAGTGGCTTGCGCACTTGTGCGTGTGTATGTGACGTCACACGAGCTGATATGCACTTGTTCTCATCTGTTTTGTATTACACATATTCGGCCTTTGCTTTAACCATTTCTCTCTAAACATATGTAATTATGTTTGTATACATATTTGCCAGTTTAACTCACGCGATTTACATGTTTGAGTTTTGGTTTCGGTTCGATCGCACATTTCTTTTGTTTGCATGTGTTCGATCGAACCTCAAAACCGCTTTTACGACTTGAATTCATCTATATTTATATCTGGCGTGGTACTCTGCCGCGTTTGTGAGGTATATATATATATAGTATATATTCCTCACAAACTAAAGGATAACTTTCAGATAGCTGGGAAAGTGGAAGATTTGACAGACAAAAGAAAAAGTTTATGAGTTGGCTTACATTCGGCGCAAAATGTGAGTAAACAATCTGGTATTCCATCAGGACCAGGAGAGTAGACAAGTTTCACTAAATTAAAAACGTTTAAAATCGAAATTGAATCGAATGAAGGACTGCAAATGCAGTTGGAGCTTTTTATCTGATAAGGATACGGAATGTCTGATCGATATTCCGTTGAGGAATAAATTGTTGTAAAAAAATCTGCAAACAAATCAGCGATGGCTTGATCAAGACTTAAGCAGGATGGATAGACAGACATTTTGCGTTTGAAATTAACAAAGTTATAAAATTGTAAAGGTTACTATAAAATTCTAATTTACAATAGTGAAGGTAATCCTTACAGCGTTACGTATTACGCGTCAAAAACTCGAGCGACTACGTAACGGGTATAGTTACGGGATTTAACCACAGGACAGGCACCAACAGTCGGAAAATCAATAGTTAACTCCAAACTAGGATAAAAACCATCTTCAGGCAGGACAAGCGGATTTATTCTAGAGACTGCACCATTGGTGGAATCGAGGATGAATATCAGATCCAGAGATCTATTATTTTTATTACGGACTGGATTTATCTGAGTCAAAGACAACTCGAGAAGACCTTCAATAAGGCAATGTGAGATAGAAGGCAGCAACAAAACAGATCCGTCAGCATGGGACCATACTATTTCCGGTAAATTAAAGTCACCAAGAACAATTAACATGTCTCTATCAGATAGTAAAGATGAGATGTGTTGTATAGAAACCAAGTGTTTAATGTACACCGCCATGTCGGATTGTGGTGGGATGTGCGAGCAAGTAATGTAGACAGAGAAAGTCTTGAGACTGACCTTGACACTTACAAACTCAATCTCCTGGTCATCTGGAGATTAAATCCGGTCAGAAGATAAAGTCCAGTCAATGGCAATCAAGACTCCTCCGCCTACATGCGGCGTTCACACCTAAAGATTGAAAATTTTGCAGACAGAACAGATGCATCGTTAATGTCAGGTTTTAACCATGTCTCTGAAAATACTAAAATTTTATAATCAAATACTAGACTATCTACATAAAGTTTAGGAAGCTTAGATTTAAGTCCTCCTACGTTCTGATAGGCCAGACGCCCTGTGTGACGGGGGTGGTAAACGATATGAAGTGAAGAAGAATGCGAAACCGCTGCCGAGACAGGGTTAGGTATTGATAGATTCAAGGACAGATTCCGCATACTAGTTTTCTTACTTTTGCAGACTCGTTTGACTCAAAGCTGTTGAGCTCTGTCTCCAAAGCATTAAACTCATCAGATAGTTTACAAAAACCAGATGACAAATTCTTAAACTTGTCCCTGGTCTGCCTCATGAATACCCTCATTTCGATTTCCACTTCTCGGCATGAGTCGCATCCCCATTTGAGACCACCTTTTTGCTCCAAACTGTCCTTCACTTTGACCGTGTAGCCGGCACACTTGACGTGCATGACATTATCACACAGCCAACAAGTGAGAAATACGTTTTTGCTGGAGCAGACAGACATAATAGGTTTAGATTATTTAAATATTTTTATACCCTGTACCCATAGGGTAAAAGGGTATATTAAAGTCGCTAAATGTATGTAACAGGCAGAAAGAAGGAAGCATTTCCGACCCCATAAAGTATATATATTCTTGATCAGCATCAACAGCCGAGTCGATTGAGACATGTCCGTCTGTCCGTCTGTCCTCCGTCTGTCCGTCCGTCCGTATGAACACGTGGATCTCAGAGACTACAAGAGTTAGAGCAACCAAATTTGGTGTCAGCATTCGTGAAGTGTCTACGCAGATCAAGTTTGTTTCAAATTTTTGCCACGCCCACTTCCGCCCCCGCAATTTAGGAAAAACGAATAACTAGAGTAAAAATAAAGGTAGCGTAATCTTATTTAGCACACGCAATAATATGACCAAAAGGTATCAGCTGACCAAATTTCGTTAAAATCGGACAGGAAATATCGGAGATATATCTATGTACAATTTGTACTGAAATGCCCAGTGCGACATTGCGTAGTAAGTGTGAGCGAGATAGCATGCGTTCGTTGCTGCCGCTTGTGAGGAGAATTTTAGTTTAAGCTGATGGCAAATTTGAAGGAGTTTGATTTAATACAGTTACTCTACTTGGTACAAGGTATAGTCAAAGTCGGCAGGGACGACTTGCTTGCTTCATTTAAATATTTTTTTTTTAAAGCGAAAGAAATAAAAATTCAATAAAAAAAAAGCCAAAGAAAAAACTCACTCAGTGTTTAAAATCAAATTCGACACTTGGGTCAAACTTAAAGAGAAGATAATTATTAAATTAAAGAGAGCAGTACACAAGTACACGTATCACTTGTACGCGAGACAGAGATAGATGCGAGCGCGATCAAAAAAAAATTAAGAAAAAAGAGCGGGAGAGCCAACAGCACTGCACATGCAACAACAGTACTTAGGCAAGAGCGCGAGAGTGATTTTAAAGCGGGAAGAAGTACAAAAGCAAAATCAAAGATTAACAGTAACAACAACATGGCTGTAAAAGTATTGTTGTTATACAAAGGAATATGTTTAATGCTTTGACTGTGCTTTTGTATGTCTAAACAAAACAATAGGCACTATGTTAGTACTT
Source organism: Drosophila neocordata (assembly GCA_018903615.1). Classification (NCBI taxonomy): domain Eukaryota; kingdom Metazoa; phylum Arthropoda; class Insecta; order Diptera; family Drosophilidae; genus Drosophila; species Drosophila neocordata. The sequence continues at coordinate 282,023 of JAEIGI010000034.1, forward strand.
AAACAGACCACCACCAAACTATTGGACAATTTAGTTAGGTAGCGCGATGACTTTAAAATCGAAAGAATGAAATTATGCAAGAGCACAAGGAAAACGCGTCAATCCACAGTGAAAGCTTGAATTGAATTGAATTTATATAGGTAATAATTATAATAAAAGAAGCTCAGTAGGTCCAGGCAGCCACCAGCGATCGAACATTAGAAGCCATGTTCACCATGTTCATCTCCTTCCCCTGCCCGGCTAGTGGACGAACACTCACAGACAACGCAGGATATGCCGCCGTCGCCAAAAAGGTGTCTAAGTGGCGCGACACCTTCGATGGCTCTACAGACCCCCTGTATTTTCTGGAGAAAGTAACCGGGAATCCCTAACACGGTTGATGTTTCTTCTATTCTTAGGCAGAGCGGAAGGATGGTGGTAGACTTGCAACTTGCTGGAGGCTTACTGGGTAACGTTTAAACATGGATTCTTAAACTTTTTCTTATCCCCAAGATATTTCAAACGACTCGAGGATGCCATCCGTACCCGACGTCTAAGGGCCGGAGAACCATTCAATCAATACCTAGTCGAGCCACGCCAAATGATGACGAGGACCAATTATTTTTCGGATCAAGAACTGGATAGGATATACGATAACCTTCATTCAAGGTATCAGTTATTTACACAACACATCGATTTCAAGGATCTAGCAGAACTGATTAAGCTGGTCGTAAACTTCGAAATTATTTAAACGGAGAACAACTACCCTAATCCCGAGGTTTTATACACTCAACAACCGCTGTCACCTCAACTTCAACTAGCCTTTACGCTGGAGTAAACGGATTTCTCAACACTCAGATGCTGCCAACTATAATGAAACCTTATGCTTTGGAGAACTCGAGTCATAAGGCCTACCAATTATCTGATGTCCCCATTGACCAACATCGTGCTTGCCGGTGATGCAGCGAGTTTGTCGTACCATTGAATGTTGTCGGAGATCGGGAAACGCTTTCGTTTGAACGGGGATCAGACGACCGCTGGGGAGAAAACTACATACAACAAGCCCACAACAGTACACTGGAAGGAGCCCACATCCCACTCAGTCATAGTCAACACGCCTGAAGAAAGCTCCCCGGAACTCATCGCCGGAAACCCAACTCTGGTAGCCGATACCAAAACTCAAGCATCTCCATCGAAGTTACCCGAGCTCAGTCACAGTCATAATGCCCAAATCTTACCACCACCGCAGGAAGACGCAATTAGGAAAAACCCTTTCAAAAGTCCAGCTTAGAAACACAAGTCAACAAGAACCAACCCCCGCTTATCAGCATTAGGACAACTAGAAGCACCACAGGATCACTATGAAGTTCCAACACGTATATACAAAGAAGACAAGAACTCTGAGGACCAAGTAATTTCTGATTTCCTAGCCGCAGAATTACCGAAGTTCGAGAAGTTGCAAGGAATATCACAGATAGCTGAAGACGTAATCACAATGAAGGATGATCGACCTATCAAGCAACGTTATTACCCACGAAACCCGCCTCATCAACAGATAGTCAATGACACAGTGGCTCAACAACTCGAGCCCTCCAAAAGCCCACATAGCGCCCCTATTAAACTCGTCAGAAAGAAGACAGGAGAAACTTGAATGTGTATCGACTTTAAACAGCTCAATGCTTAGTCTATACGGGATGCATACCCACTTCCACGAATCAAACATATCCTGGAGAGACTTAGAGATGCCAAGTATATTTCAACCCGGAATCTTAAAAGTGGTTATTGGCAGATCTCTCTGGCCAAGACTAGCCGTGAATGTAAGGCATTCACTGGAAGGTCATGCAACTTTTCAGCGAGCACTAGAGAGCGTAATCGGACCCGAGATGGAACCCCACGCCTTTGCCTATCTTGACGATATAATCGTCATCGGGCGAACTCTGGAGGATCACATGGCCCACCTTCAAGAAGTCATTCGACGACTAAGCGCAGCCAACGAATCAACCAAGCGAAGTACAAATTCTTTAAACGACGTCTTCAGTTCCTTGGACATATCATCAGCGAACATGGTATACACGCGGATCCCGAGAAAATAGCAGCAGTTAAAGAAGTATCGCCACCCACCAATGTGCGTTAACTCTGTCGATGTTTAGGTATCGCTTCATGGTTCCGCAGATTTGTTTTGGACTTCGCCAATGTGGTCCAACCAATGACTTCGCTACTGAGAAGAACGCCAAGTGGCACTGGGATACAAAACAGCAACAAACAATCTATGTACAGATAGACTCCTCCGCCTATGGACTAGGAGCTGTCCTTACTCAACGAGTAGAAGGAGCAGAACGAGTCATCGCCTATGCCAGTAGAAAATTATTACCAGCCGAAGAAAATTACTCTTCCACGGAAAAGGAATGCCTTGCCATAGTTTTGGCGATCCGGAAAATGCGCAGATACTTAGAAGGATATCGTTTCGATGTGGTAACCGACCATCTAGCATTGAAATGGTTGAGCTCCATCGACAAATGCCGCTGGACACTTGAGTTACAGCAGTTCGAGTTTGATATACACTATCGCCGAGGAAAACTAAACCTAGTTGCCGATGTCCTCTCCCAACAGCCTCTAGCAGTCCTACAAATAGCACAGGATATTACGCCTAAGTGTAGCTGGTGGACGACGTTGAAGTTGGAAAAACATCCAGAACAGATGCCAGACTACTTGTACGAAGAAAACCAAATTTATCGCAGAATGAATCATCACTTAGATGACGAAGACACGATACCCTGGAAACTTTGTGTGGCCAAAGACTATAGGAAACGAGTTCTACGCGAATGCCATTACGATCCTACGGCAGGCCATCTAGGGATACGGATGACTACTCTACGGGTAACTAAACGCTACTATTGCCATGGTTCTTTTGGAGATGTCAATCAATATGTAAGGAATTTCCCCCAATGCCAAAAGTACAAGGTGGAGCAAAAAAAGCCGGCCGGGAAGATGCTTACTAGGCAAGTAAAGGAACCTTTAAACCCCCGTCTCTGCAGACTTTTTAGGTCCACTCCCACGATCAAAGCAAGGTCTCACGATGTTACTTGTCTTCTTAAATAACTATAGCAGTTTCGAGCTAGTTCCACTCCGGAAAGCCACAGCAGCTACGTTACAGAAAGCATTTCGGAAAAGAATCATTGGACGATTTGGAGCCCCATACTTAAAACATTTTGCGAGAAGTCAGGAATAGAATTACATTATACTGCGCCCTACAACCCACGTCAGAATCCAACGGAACGTGCGAACCGCACAGTTAAGACCATCATAGCACAGTATTTTAAATCAGGTCAATCTACATGGGACCAGCTACTACCGGAAATTACATTGGTCATTAACTCTAGCATATCAGACACAACAGGATACAGCCCGGCATTTCTCGTGCTTGACAACCATTCACGCATCCCTGGTGCCCTATATGATGCCGTAACTCCTGAGACAGGATCTACACCTTGGTCGCCAGAAAGCGTTTCAGGATCAGAGCCGCTACTACAACCTCAGACACAGAGCCTGACAACCTACAGTCGGATCACTAGTTCTTTTACGCAGACATCATTTGTCCATCGCCGCCAAGTTGGCACCAAAATTTGAAGGTCCCTTTAAGGTAAAATTCTTGATTTCCAGCAATATAGTCCGACTCCAAGATGTACACGGAAGATCCCGTCGCACAGCCAGTGTTAGCGATCTTGAGCCTTATTAACAAAAGAATCCCAGCCAAGAAGAATCAATAGTAGCCACAGAAGACAACCAAAGAGCAAAATCTATCGAAGAGATTTTACAGGGGCCACTTGTTTGAGATCTCGATCTACCAACGTCCCTGCCCTCCTAAAGGGGGCCTCTATTTGCAAGGTCACCCAGCATCCATCGACGTGTATATCTCATATTAGCTATCTTAGTAATAATATTAGTTGTAAGTTTATCACACATTTGTAAATCACACTATTAGACAGCCAAAGTTAGGTAGTTTATAGTTCGTTTTTTCTCACAAGCCAGACCTATGAAATACTTCCTTAGAATTTACCCACCAGATCCATATTGACAGGGCTAACTCCCTTCATTGAGGCCCCCACCGCTGACTTTGAAGAGATAGCCGATAGCCTCCCGATCACCGTTCTTTACCAGAGCTTCACCATCGCTAGAGTCACCTAGGTCTACCATCGAAGAAACTTCCGCAGCACCCGCACAAGAATGCCAGCCATCAACCCAGCAAGACGCACTGTAGAAAAACAACGCCTAGTGACCATGGTTCTAGAGGTCGCCAATTTGGACGAGGAACGCAGTCGATCCTGGAGAGATCCTTGCCCACAAGCAGCTTTCATGAAATCACTGTACGAGACCCTCTATCCCGACTCGATTGACGACCAACGGATTCCATCCACTTCTCAAATCGAGCCTCTACCTGACCAATTGATGATGATCAACAAGGAAAATCCCAATGTGGAAAGATGCTTCCTTTTAATTGATGCACCGGATCGCCCGGTGATAAGGTCAATAACGCGACTTCCTTGAGTTCGCGACTTGGCCAAGCTTATTGACAACGCAGACGAGCCTCGGAACGATGACGAAGAAGTGCCTTGGGATGGACGTTTCTCTTGCTACCATTTTAACATCACACCCCAGTCTCGACCAAGTTAAAGTGACGACCACGAGTGTGAGTCACACCCCATCAGTAATCCCGTCTCGCCCCTGAGCACACTTTCCAGCCCGCCTTGCGAGAGTCCTCCTGGAAACATCCAAGTGGATGGGATAACTGGAGAGAAGGTATATCTACCCATGCCTAGCCCTTCATGGAGTACCGAGATGAATGATCTTGAAAGATCACCGTATGACCCCAATTTTTGGCCAGCGAAGATCTTGGTACAAAGTGAAAATATAAAAAAATATATATAAAATATATAAATATATAAAAAGACTAGTGTATACAGAGCAACGAAAAGACTCACAATGGCCGTGGTACAAGAGTATATACAAGGAAATACAAAATCGAAGAAAACAAGCAAAAATACGAAGAAACATAGCTACCAGAAAAATCATAGAACGCACCTTGAGAGAAAAAAATTTTTTTTGGGTAAGTCAGCCTTAAGGCATTTTTCTGTAAATAAAGTCCCTGGGTAGACTGATATATGTACCTCGGCTAGAAAACTTCCTTACAGTACAGCTCTCTCTCCCTTCCTGTACTAAAAACTGCCCTCCTTTCGTATTTTGCTCGTAAGTAGTTTCAGTGTTTGTTTTTGTCTGTATTTGTAGAATATCCCCGTGACTCGAGCCGTACGTTGAGCGGCTTGCGCCCCTCGGTCGATAGGGCGGGAGATGTGGGCATTTAATGCTTCCGTTGAGACTCGCGCCAAGAAAAAAAGTTTGAGTACTTTTTTCATGTCTCCTCTATTACCCCTGACTCCTCAAACGTCGCCCAGCAAGAAGGCTGTGTTGAGGAAAGCACACAGTAAAACCAGTAGTTCCATTCAAACAATAATTGTAGTAAGTCTTACGAAAATTAGAGTCAGCAATAACATATTTCATTTGGCCTAAATTTAACACAAAATAGTAATAATAGGAACAAAATCAAGGCCAAAATGTATACAACAATCAGTCTACACAGTAGAGAACAAGACAATTCAAATAGAACAAATTTAACGATATGAACAATCCTCAGAACAGGCAACTATATAATCAATTCGGACAGCAGCTGTATCAGGCTATAAGTCAAATCAATCAGCCAGCTAAAACCCATACAGAAGGAAGTAGTAGCCACCAGCGAATGAACCCAAGTAAAAATGTTCAAGTGAGTGCTTTTTAGTACTCAACCATTCATTTAATGGGAAAAAATTCAAATGCTCACTATACACCGGAACGACTATACATCTAATGAACGAAAATTTCTTTAATTTACCAAAAAAAAAAAAATAGAAGATTGTGTAAAACCATGACCAAACAAACTTTTTACATTCACAAATTCTCAAGTAATTATGATATGGTTTTCGGAAAACAGCGTTTATTAGAACTTTCACCAATCTTCAATCAGGATTATCAACTTTAAAAGGTTGCTAAATGCTAGTATGCTATCACAAAAAAAAAATGCATGTTTTAAATGCAACTGTCTTTCTAATTTATTTACAACTTTATAAATTTAATATAAAATACTTTTAATTTAATTTCTAATTTTTATTTAATTTATTCCATGCGGACCTACAAGACGATCTTCAAATCTAAGACTTAAAGACAAAAAGAGTGTTAGTTGTTTTTATTGTTGTTCTGTTAACCATAACAGCTGGAGCAACCAAATTTGGTTGTGAAGTGTCTACGCAGATTAAGTTTGTTTCAAATTTTTGCCATGACCACTTCTGCACCAGCAATTTAGAAAAAACAAATAACTAGAGTTATATTGAAGATATAGCATTCTTATAATAATAGTATGGCCGCGGCTTTTTGTTTTACACCGTTCCAGAAGAGGTTCAAAATAGGTCGCCGACCTGCAAGATGCTACCGTTGCTGTAAAAACAAACTATACCCCAAATGGCGTTTCTGTCGTGGTGTACACGACCCAAAAATTTTTGCTTTTTCGATTTGGGCAGAAGGCAACAGTGGAAGATTTTCCATTATGCATGCATTTGGTTTCTGTTGAATATGAACAGCTTAGCGGGTCGCATTTGTTGCAACAAATATTTGGTGAAATACTGCGGAAAGAATTAGTTCCACATTCGTATGCACCTTCATCCCTTCCACGTCATTTGAATCAACAAGATGTTGTCTTGCGCTGGAGCTGATAGGCTTCAAACTTTAATGAGAAGTGCCTTTCGCATTGGACAACCCATCATGTCTGTTCGCTTAAGCGACTGGCTCTAGTTGTGGAAGCATTGCGTCGTGCCAAGTTCAAGTTCCCATCAGAAGATCTACGTTTCCAAGAAATGGGGCTTCACCAAGTACGATCGGGAGCGCTACTAGTAACTCCGGGTCGACAACCGCTTTGAACAAGATGTTTGCAACGTGAATACCGTCCCAAGCACGGCCCATTTGCTGCTTGGGAGAAGGCTCAGCGTGATGTCGATGCTAAAAATAAAGTCGATCTGAATCAATAAAACGTGCAAGACGGTAACATTGTAACTTTTCACCGAATAAAGAGTTGAGTTGTGAAAATAAAAACAGCTATCAGCTGAAATTTCTTCGAAATCGAACAATAAATATCGGCGATATATCAATGTACAATTTGTGTGTGAACGAGACAGCCTGCGTTAGATGCTGCAGGTTGTGAGGTAAATATTTGTTTGAACTAATGGAAAATTCGAATGAGTTTGGTTTTATAAAGTTTCTCTACTTGGTACAGGGTATACTCAAAGTCGGCAGGGACGACTTGCTTGCTTCATTGTTAATAATTATGATTTACATGGTTACTAATAAGGCGATTGCTATCCCAGGGTGACGGTTCTTTTGACGAGAATTTTTTGCACATAACTTTGAGTGGTGCCAACGCGCAGCATGAAGGCGCAGCAGTGGCTGAAGGCAGACTATCCCAGCAATTAGCAGTGTTAATAATTTTAAATATGTCCTGTTCGCAAAGGCGTAGTTTTGTCAAGGAGAAATCATAATGTTTCATCTGCGTAAAACAAGGTCATTTAGTGAGCAATCCAGATAGAAAAACACTTAATCGCTACGCATACTCGAGATACTCAATACCACAAATCTGAAGTTTGGAGATACTCTACAAAAAGATCTCACTCACAAAGAATACATAAGATAGATGAAAGAATGCTCTGAAATGGGATACATTCGAGAATTGCCGCCAGACGAGCAATATATGTCATTTGCCATATAAGGCCTGGTTGAGTTGGAAAAAGAGTACTTTTTGATGGGTCGTATTGCAACGCTAATGATAAGGCTCTTACCGACACTATTTGCTGGCCGCAGTATCCAATCTATTTACTGTATGTCTAGACTTCAGAATGTACGTGGTCTCCGTTATAATTTATTGATAACTCCTTTTTGCAACGCAACCGACAACTTCAAATATTTCGCCTAACTTCAAATATTTCGACTCCTCAGATACCCTAGTTCTATTTTTATTACCCCGGTCAACATATGCTACCGGCTCGTTCACTGCCATCGGCATCGGTTCCTCCGCCGCCCTAGGCATCGGCTCCTCCGCCGCCCTTGGAATCGACTCTTCCACCGCTATCTCCTCTGGCACATCGAAAGCCATCCCCTGTCTTTGCAGTTCCTCCTACACATCCGCGAACAAACACGCCAGAACAGAAAAAAAATTTCGATTCCTTCGTCCTCGCTCTCCTCCCTCTCGATTCCGTATACAATCCCTTCGTTGACTTCTTCCTTATCCTCCGCCTCCTCTTCATCTTCCTTCACTTCCATCTCTTCTATCTCTTCCTTGTCCTTTAACTCCTCCTCTACGTCGTCGTCTTTTCCCTCGTCGAATAAGATGAAGATGGCCGACCCCAATGGGACCGATTTATCGCCATCGGACTCCTCATCCGACACATACGGCGGTGCCAGCAACTGCATGCTCTTCCTCCTCGCAATTATAATTTTTATGTCCGCTCATGATGGGTGTTAAAATATGAATGATTTCACTTTTCGAATCTGAAGATATCAAATGCTAAAACCAGCCGCTGCGTGCCCAACTTCGACTTCCTGCTTTTGGTTTTAGCAAGTTGTTACACGCATACTGTACGTGTGAATCCTCTCTCCTGTACTTGGCTCACCGTACGAGAGAGTCCTCTCTCCTGATTTCGCCTTCTTGTATGCATGTTGGCATGTTTAATTTACTCCTTGTCTATTTGCATATTTATTCTATTGTGCGACTTTCAACAGTTTGACAAGCATTGATCATGGTTTCAAATTTCATATGTTTAGTGCAAAAGTCATTGGTAACAGCTCTGTCCATTTCAAGAGTCTGTTCACTATTACCATTAGTGCCGAGCTTCCATGCTTTGATCTTGGCAAAGGATCAGCTGCTGACTAATCTTATATCGCATACGGTTCTCGCAGCGGCTCACATATGCTCGTATATCCCTTTGCACACCTGGCCAGAAATATTTATCTGCTATTGCCATTGCGGCAATTGCTCTCATACTGCCTGTATGTCCTGCAGTTGAAGAATCGTGGTTCTATGATATTACTTGTTGTCTTAATGGTATCGGCATACATAATTTCCATGATGCCCGCCCTATGCGGTACACTTCTGTATAACTGCCCATTTTCTATCACATAATCGGAGTATTTCTGTGGATTTTTCTTCACTTTCTTGGCCATACCTTGAATCGACCCATAGTTTTGACTTTTTTATCTATCTGTGCTGCAATTATCCTGCATCCTTCTGCATGATTCCAATGGTTGTCTTGACAATGCTTCACCTACAACATTTAACTTTCCTTTCCGATATGCTATTTCAAAGTCGTATTGCTGTCATGATAAACTTTTAAGTACGGCTTCAACTTTGTCATAGCCTATTGCTAAACATTCTTTTTCTGTTGCTGAATAGTTCTGTTCCGAAGAATAAAGAATACTACTGTCGTATGATATGACTCTTTCGCCTTCCTTTTCATGTATCAGAATTGCTCCCATGACGTAGTTGCTCACGTCAGTTTGCAGCACAAATGTGGACATGTTAGTACTGTGTCTGCTACCAACTTCCGCTTTACCATATCAAACGCATCTTATTGTTTATTTTCCCATACCCATTTGTTTCGTTAGTAGGGAATTTAATTGTTGTACTTGCAATGCGAAACTTCGCAATAACCGTCTGTTCTAGGATGCCACTCCCAGGTACTCCAATTTGCTTCCAACGCTATATGCCAATGTCCATAATTTAGATACACACTGCTTATGAACTACGCTTCGAGCAATATTATTTAAAATTATATAGTCGATTTTCGGCATTGTGTATGCGTCTTTTTTAGATTGTGCGTTTCTCTACCTGAAATCAACATACAGCCTCCATTTTCCAGTATATTTCTTATTCATCATCACTATTGGTGAGGTGTAAGGACTAGTTGACCGCTCTATGTATCCCATTGCCATCAATATCTCCACCTTTTCGTTTATTATTCCTATATACTTTTCTTTAGATAGTATCTCTGTTTTGTTGGTATATCATCACATATAGTGATTGTGTGCATGCCTACTTTAGATGTCCCCGTTATTTTGATCAATATTGCCAGTTTTTCGCTCATGAAGTGGCGTTTCTACATCTTTGTTTCCAGACTGCACTTGAATGATCCATTGCCAGTTTGTTCCTTTAACTGCTTGGTCTGGCATTCTCACCTGCTTTCTCGCTATTGTCAGGTGTTCTCCTTTAGCTAACTTCTCTACTAGCTTTTGGCTAACAAAACTGCTTATGGCCGAGTCTACCGTCGCCAACCCCTTACCGTAATTTCTGCTGATAGTTGGCTTTCTTCGTCTATCAGTTTCCCAATTAGGTTCAAGGAGCTGGTGTTGTCGGATTCTGCTTGCTCCCTGCATTCTTCATCTAGCCAAAGCCTGCAAACGATGTTTTGACTATTTTCTTTGACAATTGGCCGTCTTTGCCCGCTCATTGTTATGTGTGAGCGTTCCCTTTGGGCCTCTCCTGTCCTAATGTTTTAAACTTATCTGCCAAATGCATCAGTGCCTCCAGCTTTCGTACATTGTGTGGGCGAATGAACACTTAAGGTGTAGTTTTCTAAAAAATTGTACATATAGCTGTTGAAATTCTGGACATTTCAATTTTCGCATCAAAGTTTGCATTTCCATCATGAAATATTTAAACTCGTTTACTTCAATCTGCTAGTTTTTTGAAATATCCCCTCGGCAAGAAATATTTCTTGAACGCCTTGGTAAAATCCTTCCATGATGCCCAATGCCTACTCTTTGCCACTTTCCATTTTAATGCCTTGTCTTCCTTCACTGAACTAGGAATACTCCTAGTCTTCCCTGCCTGTGCCAGGAATACTCGTGGTCTCCTTATCTGCGGTAGGAAAAACTTCTTGTCTTTAATATGTAGCTAGGACTGGCTCAGTACTTCGCTAGAAATAACTCCTAGTCTCTAATAATTCACTAGGAATAGCTCCTTGTCTTTAAAAGTTCGCTAGGAATAGCCCCTTTTCTTTAATAATTCGCCAGGATAGCTCCTAGTCTTTAACAGTTTTCTAGGACTAATTTCTAGTCTTCTATAATTCGATACGACTTACTTCTAGCCTTTATATTCGCCACCAAACAACTCCGTGTCTAAAACCTCAACTTGGAACCAGGATACTTATAGCTATGCTTTCCTGAGATACTTCAGCATGACTTCAGCATGACTTCACTCACTTTTAAAACGGCTTACTTCACTTTGATACGTCGCTTCCAATTCGAATTTGGTTACTTCGCTTCTAATTAATTCCTCAGGTCCGATTTTTTTCCTTTTTCCTAAACTTTTCACTCTAAACTTTCACTTTCGCCCTTGGTTGACTTTCTCTGCCGATCACGCCACATAGCTTGCTTGTTGCTATGCATAGTGAAATTCTATCACTCATACGCCTCTTTTTTCCACTCGTGCATCCATTATTCTCTGGCCTTGCCACCATCCATCCTTTTATACTAATAACAATGGTTCTCCTATATCTAATTTCCCGTCTTTCTTAAGCATTTTAAATACATTATTGAGGGTCCTTCCCACAAGTTTAAAATAAAATAAATAACTGTATAAATATAACTAAATAGCATCTTAACATATGAACATATAACTATATCCACATAACAATTGACCCATCTAAATGTACAGAATTAATTAGCAACAAAACCAAAAATAGTCATACATTAAATAATAATTACAAATTTATAATATATATATTAATATATATAACTTTCCCAAACTTTCGCTTTAAAGAGTTTGGACGAGCCACCAATAACCACCATCGCGGGATATCACACTCTCCGTTAATCGCCACACACACCACCCAACATTCCCGCTCCTAAGCCTAAGAACGGAATTTAACGTGATAAGGTACGACACAATGAATTTATATTGTGCGCTGGTGATATAAGAACACAATTTTCTTTTCCAACGTTATAATTTATTGCAACATAAGTCATGCACCGTAACGGTTCTTCTTCAACACCCAATCAGAACTATTGATGTCGTCTACAGCTGCGTCGGAATCAAGAAGCTAGGCAATGATAACTGGAGGAAAATGTGACAAAATCAGACAGTAATTAGATATCGAAGTAGTAAGTCGAAGAATCATTCAGATATTAGTCACCGAAGAAGTGAATCGTGGAATTAATCTAAATGGACACAGTGCTAGTGAGTGAAATTAATCAAAGTCAAAGAAATAAGAAATAATAATATCTAACAATACCAATTTGTGTAAGTCGCCCATGGGGTTTTGGGCCTCGACCAAGTCCTACTAACAGAAAATAATAGTGTGATACTACGACAAAGATCAAATACAGTAATTAATTGGAAACAAAAAAAGCTTGTAATTTAAATATGAAGTAGCAAATGAATGACAGTTGATATATGTACCTTTTAAAGTTGTTAATCCTGATTGAAGATTGGTGAAAGTTCCGCAATCTAAAAAACGCTGTTTTCCGAAAACCATATCATAATTACTTGAGAATTTGTGAATGTAAAAATTTTGTTTGTTGATATAAGTTTGTTTGGTCATGGTTTTATATAAATATATAAAACACAAAACACAAACAAACGAAATGTGCGATCGAACCTAAAGGATGAAATCCACACTTAAATCGCGTGATCAAAATCATCTTAACAAACATAATTGCATATGTTTGAAGAGGAAAGTTGACAGCGAAGCCCGAACATATGCGAATTGGGTAAATAGAAAACAGATGAGAGCAAGTGCTTGTTGGCTCGCGTGACTTCACTGAGAGTGAGTCATGTCGAGTGGGCATAGAACCGCAACAGCGATCACACCCACGCACAAATGTGTAAGTCAGTGCCGCATAGAAATTAGAGTGTATGATAGCGAGGGGCGCCGAGGGAATGCAATTCGGACATCGGCAACTTCAAAGTGAGAGGGCTTACGCATGTGGGTGTGGGTGAGTGGTTTGGGAGCGGGAAATTGGGATGGTGTGTGTGGATTCCCGGCAAATAACAGAGAGTGTGAGAGGCCACGGGAAACAACATATCCATAGTAAAAGTTTGGGAAGCGCTAGAATTGTTGGTGCAATATTTGAATTATATAGATTATTATTGTTAAAATATATATAGAGAGGGGGAAAATTATTAATTAATCAAAAAAGTTTATATATCTGTATTTATATAGTTATTTAGCTATTTATATGCAAAAGATCTAAAGAGGGATATATTCGGTTATATATGTATTACATTCAAGTATATGGAAAAGGGCGGGAAATTGGACATAAGTAAAAGTATTGTTACTAGTATATAAGGGTGGATGGTGGCAAGGCTAGAGAGTAACGGATGCAGCAGGGAGCCGTATGAGTGATTTCACCATGCATAGCAACAGGCAAGTTGCGTTGCACGATCGGCAAAGAAAACCGAACATAAAAAGAAAATGACAGAAAGTTTAAGGCGGCAAATATTGGCGGGTGGAAAAGTAATATCAACGGTACAGTTTCCCACCACGCGTCCTCCTTGGGTCAAGATGCACGGCTGTGACCAGAGAAGGAAATTAGAAAGTGAAGTAGCCAAGCGAAGTGTCACTTAGATAGTGAAGGAATCAAGCGAAGTAATCAGAGTGAAGCAACCAGGTAAAGTAATCAAACTGAAGCAAACCGTGAAACAGTAAAGTGACGACGTGCCAAAACAATCAGGAAAAGGATAACCTTTGTATCCTGGTTACAAAGTGAGGGTTTAGAGACGGATTGGTTTGGCGGCTAGAAGAAAGACAAGGAGCTATTCCTAGCAGATTAGTAAAGAATAGGACTTATTCCTAGCAGTTTATTAAAGACTAAGAGTTATTATTAGCAGCTTATTAAAGACTAGGAGATATTCCTAGTAATTAGGCAAAGACTAAGAGTATTCTTAGCGAAGATTGGGAAGACCAGGAGTATTCCTGGCACAGGCAGGGAAGACTAGGAGTATTCCTAGCACAGTTGAGGAAGACCCGGATTATTCCTGGCACAGTTGAGAAAGACTAGGAGCAACAAAAGTCCGTTTGTAAGCTTTTATGAGTACCAGCGATACAATCTGGGTTTAACAGAAGTCACACCAACACAGCAAACAATCCATTCAAAACTCTCTGGCAATACCACCATCCGCCAAACAATTTACCAATAAATTATAACGTTCAAAAGAAAAAGAAAACTGCATATTCTCATTTTAACAGCGCACAAAATAATTTTGTTGTGTCGTACCCCATCACCTGAAATCCGGCTCTGCCGCAAGTAAGGACCAAAAAGGATCGTTACAAGTGTTAACTGTAATTTGTTTTTATACATTGGTAGATTAAAGAAATATTTGTTCATTAGATTTATAGGCGTTCCGGTATCTAGTAAGTATTTGTAATTTTTCCCATTAAATTGAATGGTTGAGTACTAAAAAGCACTCAATTAAAAATTTTTTACTTGTGTCCATTCGCTGGTGTCCACTACTTCCTTCTCTATGTCTTTTAGCTGGCTGATTGATTTGATTTATAGCTTCTCTATTTATTTGTTGGTTTAATGGGTTTGCTTATTGTCCTTTACTCTGCTGTCCGAATTGATTATAAAGTTGCCTATTCTGTTGATTGTTCATTTAGTTGAATATGTTCTGTTGGAATTGTCTAGTTCTTTGCTGTGTAGACTGATTGTTGTATACATTTTTGCCTTGATTTTAGTTGTTATTATTACGTTTTTGTGTTAAATTTAAATTGTAAATTTGGGGAGCACTTGAAATAAGTTATTGCTGAATGATTTTCGTAAGACTTACTACAATTATTCTTAGTTTCAATAGAACTACTGGTTTTACTGTGTTCTTTCCACACTACAGCATTCTTGCTAGGCAACTTTTGAGGAGTCATTGGTAATAAAGTAAACATGAAAAAAGTACTAACTATTTTTTTTGGCGCGAGTCCCAACGGAAGCTACTTCTCGGGGATATTCTACAAATAGCGACAAAAACAAAAACTGAAGCAACTTACGACCAAAATACGAAAGGAGGGCAGTTTTTAGTACAGGAAGAGAGATTGCTGTACTGATTACATGATAAAGACGATTATAATCAGAACAAAGAACTCGGAATGGTTCATGCAATAAGTAATTGGTTGTACAGCCTGAAAGAGATAGAGGTAAATTTTTTAGTTGGTCTACACGAACTGTTAGATTCATTTGTTTAGAATTTCGATAAAGAGTTGAAGAGTGGAATTTTGATAAAGAGTTTTACAGGGACCATACATCAGGTTTTTAATAACTTCCTCATGCAACCCAGGATCTACTTCTACATTTCAGCAGATAACACTGTATCAACATAATTTGGCCTTATCTGTTTAACTAACCAAATTAAAATGTGTGCATGAGGCTATCCTAGTTTCTGCCACTCTACAGCTGACTGCCCGGGAATAACTCCTGCTTAATTTCTATCTAGTACGGATTGCATCTAGATGTGATGAACAAATCTGCTGTAACATAATGGCAAACATACGACATGGCATATTGAGCATATTCGTGCAGGGCTTCCGATGTATGTTGCTGGAAGAATAGTCATCAGACCAAAATTCTGAGCGTTTCCCTCAGTATTAATCGCTAAAATACATATCTTGAAAGTTGGCCTAAAATTTTCCCGAACTACATTTGTTGCCTCTAATGAAATCATTTGAAAGAAATTGTTATATTGTTGGATATTGTTGAAGAAGTTATGGAATCTGTTCCTATTCCTGAAACCAATAACTACAATGGTTCTGGTGGTGGATCCAATGGTAACGATTTCACTTTGCCGTTTGCGCAACACAATTTTTGTATTTTAATGGCTTACAATGTGAGCAAACCGAGTTCATAGAACCAATAACAACACATTGGTAGTTACTGTAGTCAATTGACACATCGTAACTGAAAGCAGCTCGGTCCAAACTTGCGCGATTATTAGTTGAATGACCTGCTTGAACTGCACGCGTTTATGATGTCCCAATCCTATTACGTTCATTTTGGTCAGCACATTGTTGTGCAGTATGATTACCTTGGTAAATAGCTTGGGTTTTAGCTCTTCGGGTTTTTCTACCTATAATTCTTCGTCTTATACGAGGCATAAATGTTATTTATTATTCAAATATGTAACTACAAATGATTAATGTATATATTATTCAAATATGTAACTTCAAATGACTATTAAAGGCCAAGTTGTCTATGGTGACAAGAACTCAAGAAAAGGGTTGCTTTTAGGGGTTAATCGATTTTTTTCTGTCATGAAACCATTTATTCGAATTTACCATACTTACCATCCCTGAACTTCAACGAACCTTTAAAAATAAAATTGGCTAAATTAGTCTAGCCCTTATTGAGCTATATAATCATCGACACATTTTATGATTGATTTTTATACTCTGTACCCATAGGGTAAAACGGTATATTAAAGTCGCTAAAATGTATGTAACAGGCAGAAGGAAGCATCTCCGACCCCATAAAGTATATATATTCTTGATCAGCATCAACAGCCGAGTTGATTGAGACATGTCGGTCTGTCCGTCTGTCCGTCCGTCCGTCCGTCCGTCCGTCTGGTCCGTCTGTCCGTCTGTCCGTCCGTCCGTATGAACAGAGACTATAAGAGCTAGAGCAACTAAATTTGGTGTGAGCATTCGTGTAGTGTCTACGCAGATCAAGTTTGTTTCAAATTTTTGCCACGCCCACTTCCGCCCCCGCAATTTAGGAAAAACGAATAACTAGAGTTATATTAAAGGTAGCGTATTTTTATTTGGCACACCCAATAAATTGGCCAAAAGGTATCAGCTGACCAAATTTCGTTAAAATCGGACAAGAAACATCGGAGATATATCAATGTACAATTTGTACTGAAATGCCCAGTGCGACACTGCGTAGGGGTGTGAGCGAGATAGCATGCGTTCGTTGCTGCCGCTTGTGAGGAGAATTTTAGTTTGAATTATTGGCAAATTTTAAGAAGTTTCATTTATCTACTTGGTACAGGGTATACTCAAAGTCGGCAGGGACGACTTGCTTGCTTCATTATATATATAGATAATGTAAACATGTGTATATTTATATATGTCGTGTCGTTGAGAAACTGAAGCTAGTGATTCCGTTCTCTCAGTGTCATGGGTTTACTGGGTCTTTACTGAGCTGCCAAGTAATACTGTAGACATTAAGTTGGAAGCTTCGGAGTATATGTCAAATGGTTATAAAAGTATTAGTTATATTTTTTAGCATTACTGTTGTTTAGAATGACTGTGCAAAAAGGCACGTCTATAGGTTAAGTCAAACTGAAGAGTTGAGGGCTCGAATGATCGAATGAGTAAGACCGAAATAGCTATTGCTGAACGGGGTCGCTAGTATTGATTAGTGAGAGAAAGATTGCTGTATATGACTTCAGACACGTCTAGCCTACAATAACGCTACGGGAATTCGTTTTAAATGAGTCAACCTATGAAAAACAACAACGTCGATCCAAACCTGACATATATTATTTATATACAAAACATCTAAGGAGGTATATATTTGATCATATATGCATTATATTTAAGTACATGGGAAAAGGGCGGGAAATTAGGCATAAGTAAAACATTGTGAATAGTATATAAGGGTGGATGGTGGCGAGGCTGGAGAACAACGAATGCATCAGAGAGGCGTATGCGTGATTTCACCATGCATAGCAATAGGCAAGTTGCGTTGCGCGATCGACTAAGAATTCCGAACACAATTAGAAAGCTATATATCGGTCAGAAAGCGTTGTATCGGTCAGAAAATGATGTATCGGTCAGAAAGCAAAGGAACAAGTGAAGTATCATTTGGGCAGTGAAGGGACAAGTGAAAAGTTAACAAGTGAAGAAACAAGCGAAGTAACCAAGCGAGGCAAACCAGTGAAACAGCAAAGTTAAAGAATACTCAAACGTATCCTGGCTACAAAGTGAAGATTTAGAGACGGATTTGTTTGGGTGGCAAGTAGAAAAACTAGGAGCTATTTCTAGAGAATATTGAAGACAAGAAGTTATTTCTAGCAGTGTATTAAAGACTAGGAGCTATTCCTAGCAGATTATTGAAGACTAGGAGCTATTCCTAGCGGATCATTGAAAACTAGGAGCTATTCCTAGCGGATCATAAAAGACTAGGAGCCATTCCTAGCAGATCATTAAAGACTAGGAATTATTTCTAACAGAATATTAAAGACTAGGATCTATTTCTAGCGATTCTAGCAAAGACTAGGAGTATTCCTAGCACAGATAGGGAAGACCAGGAGTATTTCTGGCACAGCCAGGAAACACTAGGAGTATTCCTAGCATAGTTGGGAAAGACTAGGAGTATTTCCTAGCAGAATATAAGGGGTAGATAGGCAAGACCTGGAGTAGGAATACTAGCCACAGCCAAATATAATCCGTTTATAAGATATCATGACTACCAGCGGTACAATCTGGGTTCAACACAAAACACTACAACATAGCAGATAATCCGTGCAGAAACTCTCTGGCCATACCACCATCCGCCAAACAAATTGCCAATAAAACTATAACGTACATAAAAGAAAGAAAAACTGTATGTTCTCATTTCACCAGCGCACAATATAAATTCGTTGTGTCGTGCCCCATCACCTGAAATCCGGCTCTGTCTCAAGTAAGGATCAGAAAAGGATCGTTGCAACTGGCGCGCAACGTGCTTAACTGGTGAAGGAGTTTTACAGGATTTATTTGTTTTCTGTATAGAAAAAGGAAAATTCGACGTTTAGCTTTTATTTTAAGAAATTAATTTCTCCAAAGCCGGCAAAATGACAAAATCATGGATTTATTATTATAAAAACCGACAAAACATGCGGATCTACGCTAACAGGAGTTGTAGAAGAGATGAGAAAATTCGGAGAATGGGTCAAGGAACATGAAGACGACCCAGAATGGCAGGCATGGATCAGCTCGCTGGCAGAAAAATTTTCAAAGGCCACAAAAGCAATGCTGGTGGGGGAAATTGCAAAATTATTAATTCCAATACTAACACCGCCAAACATGTTCGGATTATACACCTACATGATCTCAAGGGCAATGTCAGATACGGGCATTGCTTAAAGATAAGGCGTTTAAACGGTATGTAGCAAACAATAGGCATTGGGCCTTGGTCCAATATTGCTTGCCGAGGGGATATTTTAGCAAACTAACAGATCAAGTAAAAGCTAGAAAACAACAATGGAACGAGGCATTTTAAGATTTCATAGTGGAAATGCAAACCATGATGCGCCCATTAAAATGTCCAGATTTAGAAATAATTTTGGAAAACTGCACACCAGATTTACGAGTGTTTATTAGCCCACACAACGTACGCACTTTGGCAGAACTAAGGCGACTGCCAGATGAGTTTGAAACGTTGGAACAGGAAAGAAAACAGTTCCAATGAGAGGCCCAAAGAGAACGCTCACACATAACAATGGATGGGCAAAGACGGCCAGTTATGCAAGAAAATACGCATAACACCGTTTGCAAACGCTGCTTAGATGAGGATCCACCAATTCCGGCACAAAGGCGGAATTTCAGCCAACAGGATGGATCCAGAATCCGTCGCAGGCATGCAGAAGAAGGGGCCGGACACTGGGCTAGGGAATGCAGTAGTAAACGTCTGTTCTTCTGTTGGAATTGCGGAAGGATCGGAGCACGATCTACGAATTGCTGCATGGCAACGGGAAACGTAAACCGGTTCCTGCCTACAAGTAGCGTGCAGGAGCCGGCCACAACAGCTCCTTGAACCTAATTGAAAAACTGAAATAAGAAGCTGGCCACGGTAGACTCGGGTGCCACAAGCAGTTTTGTAACCAAAAAACTAGTGGGAAAATTAGCTAAAGAAGAGCACCTAACAAGAACTGTTTAGTTCAAATTGGCAAACAGAGCAGTCAATGAAATGGACTGTCAATAGATTGCTGAAATGCAATTTGGAGACAAAGTTGTGGAAATGCTTTTTTTAGTTATGCCTGGCGGCAATGAAATGGGAGCAACGATACAAAGCGCAGGACACCGAATTGAAATTCCTCTTCGATCGTGACAGATGCACCAGAGATAGAAGTCAGGGACTTTATGTGCGAAGAACTGGCCGAATTGGCCAAAATTACTGGGACATCCAAAGTAGGCATGCACACAATCACTATGTGTGATGATAAGCCAAGTAAGAATAAGCTAAGTAAAGGTATCAATGGAAAGTGATGCCATTCGGCTTGCATTTAGCATCTGCAACATTCCAACGAGCCTTAGACATGGTTATAGGACCAGAAATGATGCCACACGCATTCGCGTATCAGGATGACATCATAGTGGTCAGTCGAATAGTAAAAGACCACAACTCACATTTAAAAGAGGCTTTCCGCAGACTGAAGGCGGCCTATTTAAGAATAAATGCAGATAAATGCCAATTCTTCCGGAATGAGCTAAAATTCCTGGGCCACCGAGAAACAGATCAAGGCATCGGCAGAGATCCAGATAAAATGGCAGCAATAGCTGAATTCAAACCGCCAAGGAATACAAAAGACTTACTCCATTACCTAGGAGTACCATGCTGGTACAGGCAGTTCATGCCAAGTTTCGCAACGCTAGTACAACCATTAAATTCTTTACTTAAAAAAAAACAAAATGGGTATGGGAAGGAAAACACCAGGACATGGTAAAGTAGTGGAAGGCGAAAGAGTCATATCGTAAGCCTGTAGAACTCTGAATCCTGCGGAACAGAACAATTCAGCAACAGAAAAAGAATGTCTAGCAATAGTACGAGCCATCAGCAAATTGAAGCCATATCTAGAAGGATATCATTTCAAGGTCATTACTGATCACATGGCACTGAAATGGTTGAGAACGAGAGTCCAACAGGGCGAATTGCAAGATGGGCACTGGAGTTGCAGCAAAACGACTTTGAATTAACATATCGCAAAGGAAAGTTAAATATCGTAGCGGATGCATTGTCAAGGCAACCATTGGAATCATGCAGAAGGATGCAAGATAATTACAGCATAAATGATCAGCCGGCTCAAATCTGTGTGTGGATCGAAGATATGGCTAAGCGAGTAGATTAAAATCCACAGAAATATACTGAATTTGTTATAGAAAATGGACAAATATATAGAATTATACCGTATAGGGCATGGCATAAAGACGTTGTGTCGTGGAAATTATGTGTGCCGAAACCATTAAGGCAACTATTAATATCTGAGAACCCCGACTCTCCAACTGCGGAACATACAGGCAGTAGGAGAACGATTGCCCTATGGCGGCTAAATATTTCTGGCCAGGCATGCAAAGAGATACACGTGCATATGTGAGCCGCTGTGAAAACTGTATGCGTTATAAACCAGGCCAGCAGTACGCCGCAGGAAAAATGCTGACACAAGTGCCAGAAGAGTCGTGGGCAACCAAATGCGCTGATTTCGTCGGGCCATTGCCAAGATCTAATCATGGAAATTCGGTATTACTCGTAATAGTGGATAGATTTTCGAAATGAACAGAGTTTGTACCAATGAAAAAAGGCGTCGGCAGTGAAAGCATTCAAAGAAGGAGTGCTATTAAGATTTGGAGTCCCGAAGATTGTAATAAGTGATAACGGAGTTCAATTTGTTAGCAAAATATTTAAGAAAATGCTGCAAGAATGGAGAACCACGCACCAACTAACAGCACCATATTATCCACAAGAAAATCCAACAGAAAGTCAAGTTTGGCACACGAAAGCGAGTTAAAAGTGCAACCAGAGCAAGATTTCAACAGACGAGCACAACGAGCAGTAAGGATGCGAGGCGATCTGACGGCGGAAACCGGCCAACTGAATATTAAACAGTTGGATCGGCCGGACAACTGGGCGATCTTCAGATGGAAGGGAACGATAGAAAGACGAACCAGCATCATGCAGGAGGCAAAATCTCAGAAAATTGGAGATTTCATTGTCACTGTTGGCTTGCATATAAAGTTAAAAAAAAAAATTTCATTTTGGTTATCTATAAATTTTTTTCTTCTTGGTTGCTAAACATGCAAAAATCATCATGCAACATTTAAAGAAAATTTTCTCGCGTGGGAAAATATGTGAAATAAATGATACTGGAAGCATAAAATTTTTTTGGTGTTAAATGCAAACAGTGCATGTCAAACTGTAATGGCAATATATTTACAAAAAAATTTTCTGTATTTTTCTGAAAAAAGAAAAAATTGATAGGCGTCGGAAAAAAAGGAATGTTAAAATTAAAAACAAAATGCAATATAGGTGTATTCGATTTTTTTCCTGCGCGCAAAATTCAAAAATGGAAAAAAACGTCAAAGAAGGAAAGGATTTGGCTCCCGAAGAAAGGGATATATAATTTATATACATATTTACCTCACAAGTCGCCTCACGAGTTAAGCCAGAAAGCATATAATAAATATGTTGTTTATAATACAAATAATGTTTGGCTTTAAACAAATTCAAATATCTTAAAGCGCGCGAGTTTTGTTAACAGTTGTCTGTTAACATTTAATTAAATAAAATTATATTTTTGTCTTTCTTTTTAATTGTATAAAGCTATTTATTTAATTTTAGTTCTTCACTTGTTCACATTTTTTCAAAGAGTGAGCTCAAAAGCTTTCTGATAGTCGAGATAGAGCTTTTGAGCTTTTATTTCTAGATCGAGTTAGTTAAATGTAGATGAAGAGAGACAAAGAGAACTTCGACTACATAACTTCCCTATCGCTTAAATTAAGACTCTCCTGAGTTGTACAATTCGTTTATATATATATTAGTGTTCGGAATACATTTCAAGTCTGATATTTCTTCTTTCTTTTTATGTTGGAGCTATGTACATTATTTAAATTAAATTTTCTATATTTCGGTTCATTTTTGTGTCTTAGAGACTTATAGTTTTTTATATATCCTTCGTTTCTAGTTTCTTCAAAGTTTTCTCTTATTTGATTTACAGATGTAATGTAGTGTTCCTTATATTTTAGAATGTTATTATATATAATTTTTTTTGTCACAATTTCCATATTCAATATTCAGTGGCGTATCTTGTATTGTAGAGTGATAGCTGTTATTATAATATTCTATAGCTTTACTAACTTTATCTTTGATTGATAGATCTTTGTTTTCAAGATATATAATTCTTATCTTTTCCGTTAGAGTGTTATGAAACCTTTCAACGTCTGCATTGCTAGTATGACTGTTCGGTTTCACAAAATGAACTTCTATATGCTCATTCCTTAAATATTCTTTTATAGTTACACTATTAAATTCATTATCAGTTATTAATTTTTCAAAATTTCCTTTTTGGGATTTGTACGAGCGCATTTTTTTAATTATAGTTTGATTATTTCGATCCTCAAGGTAGAAAGCAGTAGCAAACTTTGAAAATCGGTCAATAAAAGTTAGAAAATTACATTTTGAATTTGTATAGATATCCATATGAACAATTTTTCTTGTATCGTTTGGTGTTTCTGTATATTTAAATTTTTCTTTAACTGGGTTCCTATCATATTTTCACCGATTACAAATGTCACAATTGTTAATATACTTTTGGATGTAGTGTTGATGGTTTTGGAAAATAAATAATCTTTTTTAAACTTTGGTAATTTCCATTTATACCGGAATGACCAGTATCATATTTATGGAATCGATCAATTTCTTTATACAAATCTTCTTCGTTTTCAATATATTTTGCGTGAAATGAGCATTTTACAAATTTTACATTTTTATTGCCTTCGAAAATTTGGATGATTTTGTTTTGAAATTTGTTGTATAGATTTTCATTATATTCACTGAATATTCCTAGTTTGCCTTCTATGATATGATTCTTCAAAATTTTTTCCATTCCATTTTCAAGATCATTTAAATTTAAATAAATTTTCTTATTTCTATTTTTATATTCGAACTCCATAGTTTTTTCCTCTGTTAGGATTATTTGTATTTTAAATCTATTAACAACTGTTTCTAATATACCTAAAATAGTTGTGTCCCCAAAATCTTCAGCCTGTGTATGTTGTGTACTAATGTCATCAACATTGTTTTCTAAAGAGGTATGAGATTCAGATATGTTTGCGGCACAAATTTCGTCTTTACGTATTCGACTTAAAAAATCAGCTACCTGGTTATCCTTTCCTTTAATGTATGATACGTTTATGTTAAATTCGCTAAGCTTAACAAGCCATCTATAAAGTATTTCATTAAGTTCTTTTCCGTTATTTTTAATTAGCAGCCATTTAAGTGGTTGGTGATCGGACAAAATGTCGAATTTAACTCCATAGAGATATGGACGGAAATATGCTGTTGCCCACACTATAGCTAGTAATTCCTTCTGTATAGAAGAATAATTTTTCTCATGGTCATTCAATGTACAACAGCATCTAAAGCTATGTTACTAGCATCAGTAATAAGCTAAAATTTCTTCTTGAAGTCCGGATACTTAAGTGCCGGTGCCTCAGTTATAATTCTTTTCAATTTGTCAAATGCAATCAATAAGCTCATCAACATCGATCTTAGCATCCATTTTAAGGCATTTAATCAATGGATAAGCTACTTGAGAAAAATGCTTTATGAACTTCCTATAGTACCCAGTGATTCCTAGAAAAGCTCTAATTTGTTTAACATTTCTCGGAATTTTAATCTGAAGAATGCTATTAACTTTTGCTGGGTTAGGCTTAATTCCTTCGGGGGTTAAAACATGACCCAAAAACTGAGTTTCTTTGGAGAAGAAATTGCATTTGTTGCACAAAGTTTTCTAAAAATTGTATGAATATGGTCAACATGTTCTGAAAAACTAGTGGAAACTAGAAGGATGGGCTAACTTCGGCCACGCCGAAGTTCGGATACCTTTGCCAACTGTTCTTATCAATTACATATAAATTACCAGAATTATAAAAAAGTATATAAAACTAATTATGCCCGCGGCTCCTAGAAAAAAAACTTACGAGTAAAAAATATTTTTTTTTTTGGTCCGATTGTTCCTATAGGAGCTATATCATATAGTCGGCCGATTCTGTTAAAACTCAACAGACACAATTTTTATATATACCAAACTTATATATACCAAATTTCGTGAATCGCTGTTAAAATAACCAAGATTTTCATCTAAAACCAATTTTTTGGCCGATCGTTCCTATGGGAGCTATATGATATAGTGCCCCGATTCTGATAAAACTTTTCAGATATGTTAGAAAGTATATAAAACTTAAAAACACCAAATTTAGTGATAATCTCTTTTAAAACAACCAAGTTATTGCTCGAAATCCATATTCATTACCGATCGTTCCTATGGGAGGCAATGATATAGTCACCCGATTTTGTTGAAACTTGGTGGATATGTTAAGAAGAATATATAAAACTCATAAATTTCGTAATATTTCGTTGGAAAACAACAAAGTTATTGAGGTTAAAGCATATTCATGACCGATCGTTCCTATGGGAGCTATATGATATAGTCATCCGATCGGAATGATTCCGAGATATACAATGCCTGCAGCAAAAAGAAGCCTAAGTGCAAAATTTCAGCTCTGTAGCTTCAAGGGCCTCGGAGGAGATTGCGTTGATCCAGACAGACGGACACACGGACATACGGACAGACGGACATACGGACAGACGGACATACGGAGAGACGGACAGGGCTAAATGAACTCAGCTCATCGTGCTGATCAAGAATATATATACTTTATATAGTCGGAGATGCTTCCTTCTATGCGTTGCAAACTTCTGACCAAAATTAATATACCTTTTTTGCAAAGGTATAAAAATAAGGACGTCATCAAGATAGACGACACAAATTCTATTTATTTCTTCTTTTCAGACTGTGTTATTAAAACGTTGAAATGTGGCAGGGGCGTTTTTGAGCCCAAATGGCATCCTGTTAAACTCGTAATACCCGTGGGGGGTAGAAAACGCTGTCTTTTCCCTGTCTTGTTCCTGAACGAGAATTTGGTAAAAGCCTTTCGCGAGATCTATAGTAGAAAAATATTGCGCTCTTCCTAACTAATCTAATATACAGTCTATTTCGGGAATAGGAAATTTATCATCTACTGTGTTTTCATTCAATTTGCTATAATCAATGACAATACGCAATTTTTTTTTTTCACTGTTATCAGCTTTTTTGGGTACGAGCCATAAAGGTGCATTTTATGGAGAATTGCTCTTACGTATTATTCCCTGTTGTAGCATTTCTTCAATTTGCTTATATATTTCTTGCTTATGTATTTGAGGATATCTATAAATCTTGCAATGCAAAGGTTTATCCACTACTGTTTTTATCTGATGTTCAATAATGTTTGTATTCCTAAGACACTGACCTTCAAAAAGTATTAACGTTTTAAATCTACTTAAAATTTGAGTTAGAGCATTGTTTTCCTCTTGATTTAAATCATTGAAAAGAATTTTCTGTGATCTATCGTCTCTTTTAATTGGTTCAATTTGATTTACCTCCTCAGAGTATGGTGAACTATTTTGAAATTGAATAGTGTTATTATTAATTGTGATTGTATTTTGATAAAAATCAATAATAGCATTTAATGGCTTAAGAATGTTTTGCCCTATAATAGCATCGAACGATTTGTTATTAAATGTTGTCAATTTCTACCTCATTGTGGCATCTTCTTTAAATTCGTGAGGCAGATCAGTTATAATTTCTTGCGTTATTAGCGATTTTGAATTTAGAGATGAAAATGATGTTGGATGACACAAAGTTCTTCGGGTGTATTCTAATAACTTGTCCCTGTTTAATATGGATGTTGTTGAATTAGTATCAATCAGGGCAGTGATGCTTTCATTGTTTACAGTTAACTTAATCAAGGGAAGTGATTTTTCGAGGCAGCTATATGAAAATTTGTATGGCAAGAACAATTCTTTGGCTCAGACATTGATTCAGAAGTAATGTTCTGGTTTTGATTATCATTATTGAATTGACTACAATCAGCTTTATCTGCTTGGACATGATCAATGCTCATTTTTGAAACATGGCTTTGTTGGCTTTGTACAGTTTTGATTTGAATTTAAATTTTGTGTTCCTGATCGAAAGTTTCCTGAATTAGATTTTACATTTTGATAATTGTTATTATGTTTAGCATTTTGATCTTGGTAATTATAATTTGATTTGTGAGATCGGTCTCTTTTATTCTTGTATTATTATTTTGATATTGATAGTTTTGATTTTCCGTTTTGTTCGATTTTTCGTTACATTGTGAAAATTTTTGTTTAATATTTTGAGTTCTAACAAGACATTCAGTTTCTAATAAATTGAAAGCTTCTCTTAAATTTTTAACATTTCTATTAATTATGACTGAAGCTAAATTTACATCGATATTTTTCAAGAATGTTCTTAACATAGCTTCTTCAACATTTTTGGGACTAAACTCAGAATGCTTTACACTATCATATTCATATTTTTCATTAATTTTACACATTATATTTCTTAAAGATTTAAAATATTCTGTAACACCGTTTTTGTTACTTAGCAGGAACGCTTCTTACACCAAAATTTCGAATAAGAGTCGTCTTGATGTCGTCCCACGACGGCTCGACATTCTCGATGGTTCTTACAACATGTAGAGCTGCGCCTTGGATTTTGTTGAGGATGACACGGCGAAAGACGTAGACTCCTGCAGTAGATGTGAGAGGTAATAGTGAAAATATCATCTCCACTTCACGAATAAATGATGATGATAGAGCCCTTGAGTTGTCTCGTCTGTACTCGTGAATGTGGTGGGCATCCTTAAGGATGTCTCCAAACGATAAGGTGAACTCGATTGCCATCGCTACCAAAGAAATAGTAGCCGCTGTAGTTCTTTAGAACTTACAAAGAAAAATACTAACAGAATTAGTTCTATTAGTTTCCGTCGCCAATCGATACCAATCGTTCTTAAGAACTTGTCATCGAACAAGTTGTTCGCTCCGGGATACTTGTGTATGTGTATGTGCACTTTATGATTTAAACACACAGAGACACACACATACAGAAAAAAAGGCCAGGCGTTGCTACCAAAGGGCTAGAGGCAGGCCCAACTTTCAGCTCCTGCAACAAATATTCGCTGCACAGAGAGGCGAACTAAAAAGACAAATAATCGCCAGCAAACGGCAAGCTTTTTTGGATCTCTGCGACTCAGCGGACAGCGATATCTGGGGATTGGCCTATAAGGTAGCACTCAAAAAACTGCGTGCAGCAAAGCCAGCGGCTCCGGACGAAGGCCGCCTAAATTATATTGTCAGTGCTCTCTTTCCTTGCACATCTGTGGTTGCACCATGGTCCCAATCCAACAATGTGGCCATAGTTGTACGCCCTGTTACTGCCGAAGAGGTAACTATTGCTGCTTCCCGTTTACAGGTGCAAAAGGCCCCCGGCCCAGACGCTCTACCAAACATAGCATTAAAACTAGCACTGTTACTGCAACCCAACAAGATTGTTGATGTTTTTAAAAAATGTCTTGAGGAAGGCCGTTTTCCAGATCAATGGAAAATTCAGAATCTGGTGCTAATCCCAAAACCTAACAAGCCGCCAGACGAACCGTCAGCCTACAGGCCAATTTGTTTGTTGGACTCCGTGGCGAAGATTTTGGAGTGGATAGTCAGTGCCAGGATTGAAGAATCTATAGTTGCAAATGGTGACCTTTCCACCAGGCAGTTTGGTTTTAGAAAATGCAAATCAACTGTAGATACATTGACTACTGTCACAGACATAGCTGCCAAGGCCATAGAGGGGCAAAGATGGAAGGGAGGCCGCAAGGAATATTGCTTGGTTATTACCCTAGATGTGAGGAATGCCTTTAATTCAGCAATCTGGAGCTGCATCCTACAGGCACTCTCTAACTTCGGAGTCCCAGACTACTTGTTACGCGTAACAGAGGACTACTTCCGGAATCGCGTGCTATGATATAACACAAACAGTGGCCAGAAGACATATAATGTGTACCGCAGGGGTCGGTCCTGGGCCCGTTGCTATGGAATATAATGTAAGACGGCTTACTGCGGCTGCAGCTCCCAGAAGGGTCCACCTTAATAGGATTCGCCGATGATGTGGCCTTGGT
This sequence comes from Drosophila neocordata, assembly GCA_018903615.1. Classification (NCBI taxonomy): domain Eukaryota; kingdom Metazoa; phylum Arthropoda; class Insecta; order Diptera; family Drosophilidae; genus Drosophila; species Drosophila neocordata. The sequence continues at coordinate 311,113 of JAEIGI010000034.1, forward strand.
CATAGTGGCTAAGGAACCCCGTGATGCGGAGCAAAGAGCGGCCGTTGCTGTTGGCGTAATAAAACGATGGCTGGCTACCAAAGGCCAACAGCTGGCTGATGAGAAAACGGAGGCAGTGCTCATCAGTAGCAGAAAGATGGTGGAAATAGCTAAGATACAGCTGGAATCCTGCACTATCTCATCGGCGAGGGCGGTAAAATATTTAGGTGTCTGGCTAGACACTCGCCTCTGTTTTAAAGAACACCTGATATCGGTTAGTCAGAGGGCAGCCGGGCTAGCGAAGTCTTTAAGCAGGATTATGCTCAACACCCGAGGACCGAAGCAGAGCCGCCGCCTGCTACTAACAAACGTCATCAAGTCCACGATGCTTTATGCAGCGCCAGTTTGGGCGAACGCGTTGGAAAACAAATCCTACAGGAATGGTTTAGAGTCAATATACCGCCTTGGAGCGCTTCGAGTCTGCTGCGGCTTTCGCACAATTTCTGCAGAAGCAGCCCTTGTTATTGCGGGCATGGTCCCAATCGACCTCCTAGCTCTCGAGGCACAGCGGTGTTATAGACAGAGAAGATCAGCCATAACCCCGCAAGAAATTAAAGCCCTTAAATTGCAAGCCAGGAACGCCAGTCTGGAGGAATGGCAAAGGCGCTGGAGCTTGTCTAATAACGGAAGATGGACCTGGAATCTAATTCCAAATATCGATATCTGGCTTAAGCGGAAATTCGGCGAAGTCACATACGAACTAACCCAGTTGCTAAGTGGCCATGGATGCTTTCGTAGCTACCTATTTAGAATCGGACATGAGGACAGTCCACATTGTCCAAGTTGCAATGAAGTAATCGAATCTCCGGAGCACATCCTATTTGTGTGCCCAAGATTTGTAGCGGAAAGAAATACAATGGAAGAGATATGTGGCAATTCATTGGCCACTAGTAATCTGGTGGCTAACATGGTACTAAGACAGGCGAACTGGTCAGCAGTATGCACATTTGCAAAGCAAGTGATTTCCAGGCTGCGCCTCCTGGAGAGGGAGAGGAAAATAAGTGGACCGTAGATGGCCTGCCAGCGTCCTGTGATGCAACATTTCACGGTAGTTCCGCAGGATTGTTTCTGGCATCACTTTTCTACTCTTCTATTCTATCAAACTTCCTACTTTTCTAATTATTATTACTTGAATGCTTCCTTTTTAATCATCATTGTTACTTTACTTAATTTTAATTTTGTTCTTTACTAATATTGTTATTTATACTTCACCTAACGAATAAAAAAAAAAAAAAAAAAAAAAACATACAGAAAACACAGTTTCAAATGCCGGCACGCTGCATAGAAAATGCACAAGAAGTTTGCAGGTTAAACACGAATTTGTACGGGATGCAGCAAATATCCGATGTAGAAAAAAAACACTTAGTTGGCTTTTATTCGTCTGTACACACTTTTGCGAATCTCTTTGTCAAAGCCAGTATGTTTTGACAAAACGTGCCTTTGAGGTTATGTGTCTTTTGCACAAGGTTGGTATGTATGAAATTACATACAAGCACGAATTCGCACAAACTGCACTTAAGTGAGTTTAATGTTTTTGGTTACTCCGTCGACTGCGCCAGTTTTGTTAACAGTTGTCTGTTAACATTTAATTAAATAAAATAATATTTCTGTCTTTCTTTTTAATTGTATAAAGCTATTTATTTCATTTTAGTTCTTCACTTGTTCACATTTTTCCAAAGAGTGAGCTCAAAAGCTTTCTGATAGTCGAGATAGAGCTTTTGAGCTTTTATTTCTAGATCGAGCTAGTTAAATGTAGATGAAGACAGAGAAAGAGAACTTCGACTACATAACTCGCGTTTGTATGTTTGAGTCAAATCGCGTGAGAGTTAACAGCAAAAGTCGAAAATATGTGAAATAAATAAATAGAAAACAGATAAGAGCAAGTGCATGTTGGCTTGCGTGACGTCACAGAAAGTGAATTACGTTGGGAGGGCATAGAACCGTAACAGCGAACACACCCACGCACAAATGTGTAAGCCACCGACGCACAGAAGTTAAAGAGTCTGCTCATGCGTATGCGGATGAGCGGGGGAGGCGAGGGGTTGCATTTCGACTGTCGGCCAACATCAAAGTGAGGCTTACGCATGTGTGGGTGGGTTGGGAGCGGGAATGTTGGATGGTGTGTGTGGATTCCCGGTAACTAACAGAGAGTGTGAAAGTAAGAAAGTATGTGAAGCGCTGGAATTGTGGGCGCTATATCTGAATTACATATATTGTGTTATATAATATGTTGGTACATATTTACTACTAATCTCTATATATATAAAAATAAGTTGCTGTTCGTTAGTCTCGCTAAAACTCGAGAACTGCTGAACGGATTTATCTATTCTTGGTCTTGAATTTTTCGTGGAGGTCTAGGGAAGGTTTAAAAGGTGAGAAAAATTCGAATAATTTCTGGGAAAATCCTTAAAACATAATTTTTCTTCGTGACAACCAAAATATTTTCGGTGGGGCCATGATTCTGTTGAATGGAATTGCCTGGATTACCACCTCACAATTTGCAGTTAAAAGTAGGATCAGTTGTCATCATGCTGCGTAACATTAATCAACCTCGACTATGCAATGAAAAGACTGATGAATAACGTCATTGAGGCGACAATCATAAAAGGAAAATACAAAGGAGAGGATGTCTTGATCCCGCGGATACCGATGATTCCAACGGACTTACCATTCGATTTTAAACGCTTACAATTTCCAGTACGTCTGGCCTTTGCGATGACCATAAATAACTCGCAAGGACAGTCGTTAGAAGTTTGTGGAATCAACTTGGAGTTTCCCTGTTTCGCGCATGGACAATTATATGTCGCGTGTTCCCGCGTCGGAAAACCGTCTTCTTTGTTTATTTAAGCACCACAAAACAAAACAAAAAATATAGTTTATGAGAAAGTTTTAAATTAATTAACAGACTGTATTTTAACAGTGTGTGTCTGTGAATATCAAATTTAAACCTTATAAATAGCCAGTATTTCAGGAAAACTCTGTTTTCTAAGTAAGCAACATTATTTATCGATGAGGCAGTACGAAGTCTGCCGGGTCTCTAGTTGATATATATTTTATTGGTAATGTTAATTAAATACATATTTTATGGTTAAAAATATTATATATAATATATATATATATTTGTTTATTATCAATTTGTTCAACATAATGTAAACATGTATATATTTATATATACAGTTATTTGGCTTATTTATGAACAAAACATCCTAGGAGGGATATATATGATCATATATGCATTAAGTACATGGGAAAAGGGCGGGAAATTAGGCATAGGTAAAACATTGATAATAGTATATAAGGGTGGATGGTGGCGAGGCTGGAGTACAACGAATGCATCAGAAAGGCGTATGCGTGATTTCACCATGCATAACAATAGGCAAGTTGCGTTGCGCGATCGACTAAGAATGCCGAACACAATCAGAAAGCGATGTGTCGGTCACAAAGCGACGTATCGGTCGATGTATCAAAGAAACAAGTAAAGTATCACTTGGGCAGTGAAGGGACAAGTGAAAAGTTAACAAGTGAAGAAACAAGCGAAGTAACAAGCGAGGCAAACCAGTGAAACAGCAAAGTTAAGACGTGCCAAAGCATATCAGAAAAGGATACTCAAACGTATCACGGCTACAAAGTGAAGATTTAGAGACGGATTCGTTTGGGTGGCAAGTAGAAAGACTAGGAGCTATTTCTAGAGAATGTTGAAGACTAGGAGCTATTCCTACCGATTCTAGCAAATACTAGGGGTATTCCTTGCACAGATAGGGAAGACCAGGAGTATTATTGGCACAGGCAGGGAAGACTAGGAGTATTCCTAGCACAGTTGAGGAAGACCAGTAGTATTCCTGGCACAGTGGAAAAAGACTAGGAGTACTTCCTAGCAGAATATAAGGAGCGTAGCAGGCGACAAGGGTAGATAGACGAGACCAATTTCCCCTAATCTACCCCTTTAGTCCCGATAAAATGTGTTTTCGACTTTAAGCTGTTGCCTTATGTAAGCCAATTTAACTAATTAAAATAATTACAATAATAAGTAATTCGTCTTCTTCAAATTTTAATTTCAGCCAACACAGTGATTTATCGACTAAAAATGTCAAGTACGTCCTTGGTGACGAGGCAGATGAAAACAGAAACATATGTCCCCCTTCCCTTGAAATTGAGGTTTCACTTTAAAACATCTGAGACATTTGATTAACCGAACTGCAATAAGTCTATTAATAATCCAAATCCTTTTCCTTACGAAGTTAAGATCAACGTCGACTCACCACCACACATCGTGCCAACTTGGCTGTATTTAGCAACAACCTATATAAATTTTTTTAAGGGTTAAATATACGATGGAATATAAAGATGAATGGATTTCCTTAGCCAAGCATTAATACGAAAGACTAATTTGTTTTATCACAATATGGAACACGTGAAAATTGGTGACTAGCCCTCCATTCTTTTTGAAAACAGTCTCGGTACACTATTCCAATACCTTCTTTAAGGTTTTTCTTTTGTTTAGAATACATCAGCTCATTTGTAATACAACTAAAGTGGGCGACAATGATGCTAAAAATATATTATACATAGCCTAACCCGTGAGTACGATTAATAGTAATCATATACTTCGACCAAAAAATAAAAAATAAGTTGAGACGCAAAATCTGTTTTATATTCTTATGAAATGCTTCAAGAGCTTCACATAGTTCAGCTCGTGGTATGCTCAGTTGTGGATTCACCGGCAAAAATTTGCCCTAAGTGGAAATGGTATCCAGTAGTAAGTCTTCTAATAACTCTTTGTGATTACTAGCCAACTTTCTTGTGTTAAATGTGCTATTGAAAAGCATTACAATGATTTAATTTTGGCTGCTTCGCTTTCAACCAGTTTTTCGAGAAAACGGCCAATGGAAAGCTGCCTAAACATTTTATCTACATCAGCACATGCAATCTACGACAATTCGTTCCCCAATTTTGATGAAAAGGCATTTCAGATGTTTACTTATTGGTGCACTATAACCGATTAAAGACCGATTATAGAACAGCTCAGGTATGATATGCTTTTTTGCGATATTACTTGCATCAGTGGTAACTTCGGATTTTTTTTAACAGTCCGGATAGGCAAAAATCGGATCGTTTACAATAAGAAGCTTAAGCATTGTTGTTTCGTTGAAGTTTGTATTCCCAATTTTATTTTTTAATCTTAAGGTGACAGGAATAAATTTTTGATAAAAAATCGAGAAATGACTTTATTTGCATTTTTGTAGTTGGCAATGAAAAATTAGTAATTGCATTAATTTTATTTTGGTCGGCCTAAAGCCTTTTCTATTCATAATATCACCCAAAAACTCTGTTTTTTTTTTTTAACTCACACTTGTCGAGATACAGTTTTTAAATTTGCTTCTCTGACCTTTTAAAATACTTTGCGTATTGAACCGTGATGTTCCCCAAGCGAAATGGAGAAAACAATATCATCTAGATAGACTAAACAATGCTTGTTATTAAGATCATCAAGGACATTATTTATGCACCGTTGAAAGGTTGCAGGAGCATTTTTCAATCCGAATTGCATACGTGTAAGCTCGTAGTGGCCAGTCTTTGTTGAAAGTACAGTTTTTTGGATAGCCAAATCAATGATGGTGAAATATTGGCATCTACCAAGCTTTTCGAGTATTTCCTCCATTTAAGAAATTGGGAACATGTCATTAATTTGATTGGTGGCTTTACATTCAAAAGAGTATGGGTAACTGTAAGGCTTTTATAAATGTGATTTTTATGAAAATTCCGCATTCCATGCTTAACTTCATTTGTAAACGTTAGTTGATCTCCATCAAATACTGTATAACTAAACTCTTTTAATTCTTGTTTAATGCTCCTTCTCTCTTCATTGTTCAGATGATCCAACGTATCTTTATTGTATTCCTCCATATCGTTTTCCATAGTATAAGTTATTTCTGGAGTGATCTTTCCTTTAAGTAAAAGCTGTGTTCCAAACAACATATCATAATTATTTAAGAATTTGTGAATGTAAAAATTTGTTTCGTGGGTATAAGTTTCTTTGGTTGTGGTTTTACATAATTTTTTAATATTACTTTTCTAACCATAGTGTTAACAGTAATTTGTCTTCTAAGTATTGGTAAGTTAAAGAAATTTTCGTTCGTCAGATTAATAGTCGATCCGGTGTCTAGTAAACATTTGTAATTTTTCCCATTAAATTGAATGGGTTAATACTGTTTTCTATAAATGCACTCATTTAAAAATTTTCACTTGTCTTTTAGCTAACTGATTGATTTGGTTTACAGCTTCTCTATTTATTTGTTGGTTTAGTGGGTTTGCTTATTGTCTTTCATACAGCTGCTGTCCGAATTGATTATAAAGTTGCCTATTCTGTTGATTATTCATTTAGTTGTATCAGTTCTGTTGGAATTGTCTAGTTCTCTGCTGTGTAGATTGATAGTTGTATACATTTTGGCCTTGATTTTGGTTGTTATTATTACTATTTTGTGTTAAATTTAGGGCAAATGAATTGTAAATTTGGGGAGCATATGAAATAAGTCATTGCTGACTCTGATTTTCGAAAAAATTGTTTCTATTATTGTTAGTTTGAATAGAACATCTGTGTATTGATAACTTCTTTTTGCGGATGGTGGTACTGCCAGAGAGATTTCGTGTAGAGTATCTGCTTTCTCGGTATGACTGCTGTTGTACCCTGTCTGTATCGCAGATTGTTCCTGCTGCCAGGATACCCCTGATCTTGCCTAACTTGCCGCATTGTCTGCTATGCCCCTTATATTCCGCTACTAAATACTCCCAGTCTTTCCCCACTGTGGCAGGAATACGCCGGGTCCTATATAACTGTGCCAATGAATTTTCCTAGTCTTCCTTGCCTTTTCCTTTGTTCTTCTCCAGGATAAACTCCTATTCTTTTGCAAAACTTAATTCTTCAAGTCCTAGTCCTAAGCATTTTTCCTTTGCTAGGACTAACGCCTAGTCTTTATTGTTTCCCTAGAATTCACTCCTAGGCTTTATTGTATCGCTAGGATTAACTCCTAGATTTTATACTTTGCTAGGGCTAACTCCTATGCTTTATTATCTCGCTAGAACTAACTCTTAGTCTTAACACTTGCCATCAAATACGAAATAGGGTGGCCAATGGAGGATTGGCGATACAAATAAACTAAACTTATTGTAATAAAGTAAACTTTTACACAGTGTATAGTGTACCCGTCTTCCTTCCAATTCGCCCCTCTGTTTCAGCCGCACTCCTCTTCCGCTGTTCACCCTTTTCTGGCGTTAACACTAATGATAACGTTTTTACTTATGTTTAATTACCTGCACCTTTCTAATTATTACAAGCTTAATATAGATTGAAAATTCCTCCCTTAACCAATTATGTTGTCCCGCATTCATACATAAAATTATGTAATATGAATATATCTAAATATATAATCATCTATATATATAATTGTATGCATATATAAGCTGTTAATTATAAGCTCAATAAGCTATAAATATATAGATAAACAACTTTATAAATATGTGACAATGAATTAATAATTGATCAACATAAATATATAATACTCAATTAGGAAATAATTTATATAAATATATATAATATTACATATTTTAAGCATAGAGCCTTGCAGTTCCGTTGCTCGCCGCGAAACCACGCACAGAATTAAACATCTTTGTTCACAAGCCAGCCACACATGCGTACTTCCTCTCAACTTAAGCGACCGAATGCATGACTGCGTCTCCACGCCATCTTCCTGGCATCCGAACGCATGAGCCGACTCTCTGCTCGTACTTTTGCGTGGGTGCGCTCACTGTTTTTGTTTCTGCTATGCACTCTCGTCATAAAAATGACTCAGTCTCAGTGACGTCAGCCGGGCCAACGTCCACATGCAATCTTATCTATTTACTTCATTTGCATTTGTTCGGACTTTGCTGTTGGCTTTTCACCCGACTCACCTGTTAAATAATATTAACTATTGATATATATATATATATATATATATATATATATATATATATATATGTATATATATATGTGTGTGGTTTGGCGTAACTATTTCTGTATTATTATCGTAGGTGTTAAGAGCCAAATCCTTCCCTCCTTGTACAATACACGGATTGATGATTTAACGTTTTCGCTTTTCCTCTTACCTTTGGAGTTTTTGTTTGCCCTTATATTCTTTTTTTTTTGGTTCTCTTATATATATATATATAATTTTTTTTTTTTTACTTGTGGCCTGGTACGGAACTTTTATGTTTATTGGCCATTAATAACATCTTTTCCATCTTGGCGATAAAACAGGCATCTTTTCTGACATTGAGGCAGATCTTTTCTACTATTCCCATGCCTTATTTTGGCATGGATGACTTACTCTGCATTTTTTCACTTGCTATACTAATTTTTTTATACTACCTACTTATCTAATCTTCATGTTTTTCAACTTATCACACTAAACTTCAATTCTCTCTCCTATACTATTTTTCCTACTAACATATACTATCTACTAACATATACCTGAACAATTTCTCTAGTTCTAACTAATATACTTATATACATAATATCTGGTAATCTCGCCTACTCAAAATATTCTACTTGTATAACTAAACTTCTTTAATCTCTCCTATATTACTTATTTTACCTGTATATCTAAACTTCAACAATCCCTCCTACTCTACTTATTCTACTTGTATCTCTATAAAATTGCTGTTTGGAACAACCTTGCTCCGTTCCTGTTCAGCCGGCACCGATATCGGACCTGGCCAACCGACATCAATGTCGCCTGCCAAGGTCGTACCCCCAATCGCCTGCACCGCCACAGCGACCGCCACTCCTCTGGGGCCATCTCACGCTACCTCTCGTACTCTTGTCCACGAACTGCTCCTGCTCTTGTGCGAGGAGCTGTTGGAGCCTTTAATATTGCTGTGATTGTTGGTGTTGAGATTACTGCCATTTGAACAGCCGCTGGTCCTGCCCCGGCTGCTCCGATTTCAATATTTCTGCCCTCGGCAGGCAATACTCCTGCCGGAACATCACCCCCACCTTCCAAAGGTTTTGAACTGCCGTCGAAACGGAATGTCGTTCCCTTACTTGGTCCGTCACCCTCGGATACTCGTTATTTGTATTCATTGTGTTTATTTCACTACTCTCTGCAGTTCTTCTAAGCAGAACAACAAACGTTCTCGGCTCTTCATTCAATGCCTGTTGTTGCCTTTGTGGGCCATCAAAGGCACCCACAGTTCACCACCTAGGCGGTGAAAGTATCGGAATTGCCAACTTTGCTATTTCCCCAACCCGTAGGGGAATTTTTTTTTTTTCGCGCGAATATTAACCACACCTCCCGCCCAACCGACCGAGAAGCACTAGCCGCAAAACGTACGGCTCGAGTCGCGGGGACAGTTCTTACAGACAAAAACGAAAACAATATAGTATTTTTTAGTACTGGAAAAGAGAGTTCTGTACTGATTACATGATAAAGACGATTATAATCAAAACAACGAACTCGGAAAGGCTCATGCAGTACTTGCCAGGTATTGTGCCAAGAGTTTGATTAGTCAAATTCTTAAGTTATTTACATTGTCATATAAAACTTCTTCTTTCCCAAGTATTTTGAAGGAATCTTTTATTATCCCCCCCCACACAGAAATAAAATAAATCAGAAAATAATAAATCAGTAGTTTCTAATAATAGGGATCGATGGATTCACAAATGCATTACAAACTGATGTCGTTAATACCGACTTCAGTAATGCCTTTGATTCTGTTAACCATACAGTTCTTCTGTACAAGCTAAACAAACTTGGCCTTTCACGCCGTTTGCTTTGTTGTATTTCTCAATATCTAACTGATCTACACAAAAAGTGCTACAGAAAACCTCTCCTTCAAAATTCTCATTCTCGTGTGCTCATGTACGCTGACGATATTAAACTTTGTCTTACTTTCAAAGACTCAGGCGGGGGAGCCTTCTTCTGCTCCTAGCAGATCTGAACAACTTGCAGACTTGGTGTGAAAAAACCTTTTTAAACCTCAACGTTTCAAAATGTATTGTCATGTAGATTCACCTTCTAATCAGTGACGTTTTATCTTTATAATACTCCCTTGAAACGTCTGAACGAGATGAATGATATGGGTGTACTCATGGACCACAAATTAAGTTTCACTCGTTACATTTCTATTTCTGTCAGTAAAGCAATGAGTGTTTTTTTTTGTTTTTTTCAAGCGATGGTCGAAAGAATTCTATGATCCTTACACAGCCTAAACCATATTTATTTCACTGGTCCCTCCTATTCTGGAGTGTGGGTCATGCGTTTGGTCCCCTCAATATGAATCACACCAAGTAAAAATCGAATCCATCCAAGAACAATTTTTTTTTTTTTGCGCTTCGTGGCTTAAACTGGGATCGAAATGTTAACTTACTCTCGTATTCTGAAAGACTCCTTCTAATTAATCTTTCCTCCTTATTTAGCCGTAAATTAATGTTTAGTACTTTGTTTATACACAAGCTTTTGTTAATTTACTTAACTTTACCTTTAAGATAAAATAGAAATTAAATCCCTCTAACTTTAACTCGCTGCTCTTCTAACTATATTTTATATGAACCTTTTCGAGATCTTTGTTCCGATTACAACTGCCTATATTGTGTAATCGGATCAGAGCTTTCTATTACTCAGCTTAAACATTTTATTCTTAATTATCTAGCTCGTAGCGATTTAATTTGTTGCATGCGGTCTAATAGAGTTCGCGCGTAACAGGTGCTAAATTGTGCATGTTTTTAAAAAAGTGATTGGATGTGTCTGGCGATGGGGTGTACAAAAACACTATTATATACAAAGGTTTGTAACAGAGTGTGCAATCGGCCAAATTAACATAGCATCTGATATTAAATATACCTATGCTAATCACTTACACTCCCTAAGACAGAATACGCTTATAATGTTTTACAAAGATATCCTACAATCAATAGATCTCCTAAAACGTTTGCACTTACTTCAATGTTCCAGCACTGCCCCTTAGTTTCTTTGTCTCCTCCAGTGCACGATCCATTACAGTCCCAGTGTATGCCATTGTAATCACGCTTCTGTACCTACCCTACCATGATTTTCCAATGTTAGCCAAATGTTTGTTGGAAATCCCAACACGTTTAATCACGCCTTTTTTCATTAATATCGTATTAAAAAAATTTTTGGGGATGTTATAATTTATTTTTTAATCATAAAATTTAATGCTTTTTATCACTTTCCTTGTCTTCATATCAGTCGAAAACAAATAAAAAAAACTATACTTTCTTTTATTTAATTTTAAAAAAGGAATCACCAAAAAGAATTTTCAGAATTTTGGCCTTGATTATCGAATAAAATTTTTTTTGTTTGCGCGAGAACCAACGGAAATTCTTAGCGTTCTCACCTCCCACCCAACCGACCGAGGTGAGGCGCATGCCGCCTAACGTACAGCTTGAGTCGCGGGTTGAGTCTACAAATACAAAGCTTGTTATCCTCTAAATATTAAGAATAGTAGTTTTTAATACAAGAAGAAAATTCAGTACTGATAATAAAGACGATTATAATTAATTATATAATTTCTAGTAGGTCTACAAGGAACTTGGTATGATTCGCACTGAGGTGGCTAGATACAAGATGCATGTTCTGAAATTGGGCGGACTAGTGAGGTGAAAATAATTTTGGTTGTATATGGATGGCTAAACACTTTTGACAATATCTTTACAATTTGGGGTTTAACGTTGAATAATAGACGTTCTAATGGTATGTTATTAGGAACATAGGGAACTAATTGTGGTGTATTTCTGTGAAATGTCATGACCTTGCATTTAGTTGTATTTAATTTTAAAAAGTTATTATGACATCAAAACTGTCGCAACCGACAAGCACAGACACCGTCTTTATAACTAAAACAAGAACTCGAGAATTTATAATAACAAAGGAGGATTTATAATAACAAAGGAGGATTTATAATAACAAAGCCTTAATGAAAAAGGTAACCAAACAGCAATGGTCGTATAAAACTACCTGAATCATTACCGAAGTAACATTGATTAATCTGGAATATGGGGAAAAATTCTCTGAATACTACTTGTCAGATATTAAAGAATTCAACTACGCAAAGGACTTGGAAAGCCATTATTATTTAATTTACAAAGAACGAGAATCAAAAGCCTTCCTGAACGCAGTGTATACGACATCAGTTTATCTTGCATTTGATTGTTAAAAAAAATCCAAAGTGGTAGTAGATCACGTTTCACAAACCCATGTTGAGATGATCAAATTAGGGATCTACAAAAAAGTTGCAATGGAGAAATGATTAATTTTTCAAAAGCTTTAGGAATAGCGGACAATTTAGAAAAGCCCCTATAATTAAATGCTTCTGATTTCTAAAGGTTTTATTAAAAGGCACCATGTGTGATTATTTTGAAACAGCTGTTAAATTTAGTTTTATATTCAACAGACAATAAATAAAGGTTACAATTTGGCTTAAAAAAAGCTTCAGACCAAAACCTCAGTACAAAACATAGTAAAGGACTAGAAATGCAGTTAAAGTTTGTTTTATTTAATAGGGATTCGAAATGTTTTATTGATATTCCGTTGAAGAATAAGTTGTTGTGAAAAGCTCTGCAAACAATTCAGCGATGGTTTGATAAGAATTCTCCATGCTAATTTCAAAGGATAAGCACGGTGGATAGACAGCCAACTTACGTTTAGTTTTAAAAATGCTTAGCATTATGGGAAAATTCTAATGATTCTAAAGGTAATCCTTGATAAGCGTCCAGAAAGTCAAGCAACTTCTTTATGTGCGTAGTCTAAAGACCGGTCCTATTTCTTGTATTTTTAGTTCCCGCGAATGCCAGGGGGCGACAAAGTCCTGAGAAAATAGGAGATTTACCCGCAGGGCAGGCACCAGCAATCGGTACACTATACGGAAGATCAATAGGTAACTGAACAGTAACAGTAACTGTTTTCTGTCAGGACAAAAGGAGTCCATTCTCAAGTTCTCTCGTTGCACCCAGTAGTGTGGCTGTTTTTGTGGTGCTTGCTCTCTTACTTTTATATTGCTCACGATCACGTTCTTTATACTTGTAACCGCTTGAAACCGTCTTTGTTGTTATATGTTATTTTATATCTTTCTCCCTCGTTTTAAAATAATATATTTTTTTGCGTTTTAAATGAAATCTAATTTTGTAATAGTTGTGTGCTCATCAAAAAATGGCTACACCCCCAAAAGCTCCAGGATGACTTTCTTTTGTGCTGGCCGTGTGACAATGACATGCAGGTTAAATGTGCTGGTTACAAAGAACGAATTAAATCTAAAATTGAAAATAGTAGGGGCTACAAATGCAATTTGCCTGCCAGGAAGTAAAAATATACACGTGTCTTTTTATGAGACGGACCGACAACTTTGTCGGTAAGTTTTCTGATGCTTTGTGATGAGTTTTTGGCACACATAAGCTTATTTTAATAGTTGTAAAACAAACGAATCACCGAAACCGGGATAAAAACAAGGACACGTAGACAAGAGACCACAATTAAAATAATTATTAGAACTAACTACGAGCTAGATAGTGAAGAAGTGCAGCGAGTTAAATTTAGAAAGATATAGATTCTCGTTAGTCAACATATAGACAGATTCAACGGATGAAGTAAATAAGGGGAATCTCTTTGTCCATTTAAAAGCTTGTGTAAGCAAACAGGTAGCCGAACAGGTCCTGGTAAGTAAACGGGGCTAAGCAAAGTAAACACACTGAGAAGCGAGCTTTCATCGAACACAGGATTCAAGATGCAATTTGACCTATTAATCTGAAGAGTTGGCTGGATGCTCCTTAGAGGAATAGGTTGTATTGACAAAATCGGCAAGCATACCGGTTGCTTTATTGTCTTCAAAACGTAAAAAAGACGTTTGGTGTTAACAAAGTTATAAAATCGTTTAGGATCACGGGAAAACTGTAGTTTACAGCGCCTAATGTAATCCTTAAAACAATGTGCATTAGGCGATTAAAAATTTGATCTAGCAACTATGTAATAATGGCAGCAAAAAGTGAAGACATAGTTTTATAGCAAAAACCAATGGCAGCCTCCATATCTAGACAAGAATACAGATAAGACCAGTCTGTAGCAGGAATAAGCTCATTGAGCTTCAAAAAATTAGTTTTGAGAAAGAAACGGATACGAGGCGCCAAATTGGCAATTGCAATTAGAGACCGAAAGGCAAGGTCAATAGTTAAGTCCAAGGTAGGATGGAAATTATTTTCGAGGACGACTGGGGGATTAATCCTCGAAACAACGCAGTCGGAAGACTGTAAAACAAATATAAGGTATAATGATCTTCCATTAATATTACGGACTGGATTAACTTGAGTTAAAGATAACTCAAGAAGAGCGTCGACAAAACAATGTGAGGAGGAGGGCAACAACAAGGAGTACTCCTCAGATGGAAATCATGAGGAAATCATGTCAGGCATTTTATAATCCTCAAAAATAATTATTAAGTCTACATCGGAAAGAACCGAAGAGACAAAGCGAATAGATTGTTTGGCGCAATAGGAAGACGAATCGGGGGACGATTTTTTTTCTTAGTTGTATACTCTTTTCCGGCCAAAAATCTCTATTACAAATTTTGCGGAACACTGATTTTAAATGACAAAATGTCGCGAGAATATGAAAGTTACAATTTTTGGCACTACGACTTTTGCCCGGATATGGGCTAAGACATCATCTGAAACCAGCACACTTAAACTTTATACCGCAATGTTTGGCGCTAAGACATCATCTGATGTCATATTGGGGTCTAATCTTGAAACAAATATTTGCCTTATTGGTGGAATTGCAACAACGGGAACTCGCTGTGCCAATCGCAACCGCGGATCTTTATGTGCTTCTCTTGTTACAACTTTATTAGGTATATCCCTGGAAGAGGGTATTCGGCCGGACATATCGAAAACTACACTCGATATCGCATCAGAATTCATGACACTATTGCCAGCGAAAATATCATTCGGAAGCTTCATAAAACTACCCGACACGGTTTCACTCAGCCAGTGACAATGTCATGCACGTTAAGTGTGCTGGTTACACGGCCAATGGAGCTGTGAAGCGTGTCGGAACGTAGAAATTGATATGCGTCTATTTATGAGGTGGAAAGAGTTAAAACTTTGTCAGGTAGTTTTATGAAGCTTCGATCGCGAGCAATGAGAAGACAGGAGATCAAGCACAATACATACAATAACGCGACTGTTTGAGAGCACGACTCAAGCAAGAGAGAATTTAAGAAACAAAAAATCAAGCACACAGGAAAATAAAATTAACGCGAGAGCACAAAAAACACTACCGATTTCGAGAGGGTTTTTTATTAAATATGAATGTAGAGGGGCACTCGATCTTCTTCATATGAAAATCTTCTTACAGCAAAACACAAAATAAATTAAACGTAACTGTGTTTAAAAAACACAATGGCACACTGAAGTGTATTTATTATTATAACGTAGTTGCGGTTTATGGGGCCCAAGATCGCTTGACGCTTTAGCACGACGATGTTAAGTAAAAAACGACCTGTGTCGGCATACATAAATAAATACCTGCCCCATCATCTTCAGTGTGCCCGTCTTCCTTTTGAATTCGGCTTCGCTCCTCTCCCGCTGTTCACAAGGGTGAAAGAAAGGTCTGGTGTGAACAAAATACGAATATCTTTCGCTTGTTTAGGGTTCATTTGTCCCTTTAGATCTTAGATTGTATACTATTGAAACTTATTAGATAAAGTTTTTGAGTGGGTAGGTTATGAAAGTTGTGAAATTAGACAAGCCATAAAATAAAATCACAAACACAAAAAAACGCATATATTAACAAAGAAAATTAAAAATATGACGAAAAAGGACCTCTGTCACTTTTCGGTTGAAATATGTAGAAATTCATAGACCTAAAGTATTTTTCGATAGTAAGATAACTAGGGCAAAGGCTAGATTTGAAAGACAAGACAAGATGACTTAGTTGGTGACTATCGGCAAGATAAGTTGAAACTAGACAAACAGTGCAGAGTAGAAAACAAAGTGATAGTGAAACAAAGACTCAAATAGTGTGAACAAAAGGAAAATGAAGGAAAGAATAAAAATATACAGAAAACATACATCACAGGATTAAAGAAAAACTCAAGAAAAAAAAACAATATACCGAAGCGGGTAAGTCAGCCTTAAGGCCATGATACAACCACATTGTTCCCCTCCTACACTAGGATAGTGTGATACTAGGCAGTTAACATAGAAAAACTTGTGAAGTTAGAAGTTCCTCTTTTTTTTGGTTGTGACGTCCAAATTATAAGTGGTCAGTGTCGATCAAATAGTCTACCCTTCCGCGTCTAATGCCTGTTTCAGTGTCAAGGTAATACGCTAACTGAGACAGTATTAGATGTGGAAAGTAGAATGCCATTTAATATTTATTTCGGTGTCCGGGTAATTCCCTAACCAAAATAATATTAAAAAAGCATGACCTAGTAGTAAATGTTCTGTCGTCAAAGTGTTTTTCATGGTACAGTTGGCATCATGTCAACCAGCAACCATTTCAGTGTTTGGGTAATACCCTATCTGAAATGGTGCTGGGCGTACATGTGCCGACTAAGTGTCATTCAATATTATTCGACATCCGGGTAATATCCTAGTCGAAGCAATGTTAAATGCGCATGAACATGGAACCACTGTAATGTAGTTCAATGTATAGATAGTACAGTGGTCGTGATGCCATTTGGTTAATATTTCAGTGTCCGGATAATACCATAACTGAAATATTACCAATTGTACATCCGACCACTCAGTGTCATTTAATATTTATTTCGATATCCGGGTAATACCCTACCCGAAATAATATTAAATGTATATGCGATTGTATGCATGTGGTGTATCTCTCCCATAGTACACTATTCATCCCAAATAAGCGCCTTACTTTACAATTACTATTAGTAATTGTTTAATTTCCTGTCCTGTGTTAGTTATCATGTATCCACTGTAGTGTATAGTGAGTTTGTTGTAGAGAATTGGTCACCTCTTTTGCTGCGTCAAGTTAATGATTATTTCCGACATTTGCCTCTACTAATTTGAAGTCCAGAGGTCTCGATATTTATTTACAAATTTTCTGTAACTAAAGGCCCTGGGGAGATTGAGATATGTACCCCGGCTTGAAAACTTCCTTACAATTTATATCTCGTAAAAAAATCTATGTTAAATTGAGTAGTTATTAAGGTATAAATTAAATTTATTAAGCAATGATGGTATCTTCCATCATAGTGCCTACATTGTTGCTACATTAACTGTAAAGCATTTCTTCATAATATGCTAACTAAAGTTGTCTTACAACAATGGTCCTCCCATAGTGTGGTATCAACAACTTACCAGCAAAGAAATTAAACTACGACAAATTTGGAAATATATCGGTTTTGGTTTGGGTGTACATATCCATCCAAGGAGTCGGTGACCACCGTACCAAGTAGAAGAACTTTTTAATATCAAACTCCTTTGAAATTTCAGTAAATTCAAAAAACAAAAATATCCTTACAATACATTTGGCATTTCAGCACAAGTCGTACATAGATATATCTATTAAGTAATTAAGTATTAAGCTGAGAAATAGAGAGCTCTGATCCGATTACTGGATAAAGGCGGTTGTAATCGGAACAAAGAACTTCAAAAGGTTCATGTAAAGTATGTAAGAAGTGCAGCGAACTCGCTGTATCTCTAACTTAGAGATACACAGAAATAGTTTCTCGTTCGTCTACAAGGTAGAGATAGATTAATCAATTTAGTATACTAAGGGAATCTATTTGTCCATTCAAAAGCCAAATCATTTATCTTTTTGAGACGTGTTAAGTATTATTAAGATAATACAATGATTGGAGGCTGGATCTATAAAATGACATGACATTACATTTTGAATCGTGGAGCTTAAATATGTCAGTTTCACACCAAGTCTGCAAGTCGTTTAGATCTGCTTGGAGCAGAAGGGGGGAGTCTGAGTTTCTAAAAGTAAAACAAAGTTTAACATCGTTAGCGTACATGCGCACACGAGAATGAGTTAGTACTGATGGTAGGTCATTTATAAACAGGTTAAAACACAAGGGTCCTAGATGGCTACCTTGTGGCACCCCCGAGGTTACTTTGATGCTCTTTGAATGAGAGGTTTTCTGTATCACTTTTTGTGTAGATCAGTTAGATATTGAGAAATACAACTAAGCAAAAGGCGTGATAGCCCAAGTTTGTTTAGCTTGTGCAAAATCAATGTATGCCTAAAAGAATCAAAATCTTTACTGAAGTCGTTATAAACGACATCAGTTTGTAATGCATTACTGAATCCATCGAACGCTAAAGAAGTAAACTCTAAAAAGTTAGTTCCAAATAGTTTTGAAAGAGAAAGTTTCAACGGACAATGTAAATAACTTAAAATTTTAGTAATCAAACTCTCAGCACAAAACCTGGGTACGCAGCCAGGTATCTTATCCGGTCCTGGTAAGCGCACAGGCTTAAGCAAGGTAAAAACACTGAGAAGCTAGCTTTCATTGATTGCTGGATTAAAGATGCTATTAGGCCTGTTTAATTTTGATAGGGAGATAAAGAGTTGGCTCGATGCATGCAAATTAAAATCCCCAAAAAGTATTATTAAGTCTAAATCGGAAAGAAATAAAGCGACAAAGCGACTAGCTTCTAAGCGACTATCGTATGTCACCATGTTTTTTTCCGTCATAAGAGCAGACATGCCCGAATTATAGGAGGCGCAACTAAACTTTAAAATTCTTCTTATTGATTATAACTAGTCTTACTTTTTAAATTTAGAATAGGCTTTATGAAATGTGTATAAAGTACGAAAAACTATCATTGGATACATATGTATGTATTTATACAAAAAAATGAAGTACATCATTTTGCAAAAAAGGAATTTGTATATTTAATTTAAAAATTTTCTCTTTAAGAGTTAATGTATGTACAGTTTGACAACAAAATGTTTACACACCGCAAAAAAGTATAATTTTTTACCTAAAGGTGAAATAACCCGCTAATTAAATTATTAAAATTTAAATTTTTAAATTTGGTTTTTATTTCACCTTAAAAAAAATTCATCGTAAAAAAATTTTAATTTTTTTGTGTTATGTAAACACTTTGTTGTCAAACTGTATATTGAAACAACAATGTTTGTTTCATGATTTTATTGACGCCCTGTTGTTATTACTAACGTATTAGCAACCTGTGTATTTTATTATTCGAGCATGCGCTAAGCAACTCATATTATGCGCAAATTACATAAACACACATACGTAATACAAATTCCGGTATCAAAATCTGCAACGCTTAACTTCATAAAATATTTTAATATACACACATTACCAATATTGTTTTGAGCGTTGCATATTTTATGATAAGAAAGCCAAGTGATTTAAAAATGTAATTTGAAAATTTTTGAAATGAGTTCCAACATTTTGGTATGTACATATGTATGTATATCTGTAGTCAGGCAAAAATCGATATCTTTTTATTTGAGTTAATATTAAATATTTAAACCGACTGTTGTTTGATAATTTTTTTTTGGAGCGGGATTCTTCATACGTAGAATCTTGTACTGTACGGTGTTTCTTAAAAGTATCTCGTCGTCGTTAGCTAGATCTTATTTATTTTGAATCCGTGATTTTATACATAGACATATTTTTACATCCTTTTGAAGACGTATAATAAAAGTATAATATGTTTACAATGCAGAGAATGCACTATACAGGCTTGTCTGCTTTTTAAAGCTTCTTAGATAACAGTTTTTAAGTTTGGTATATTGTTAAGGCACGGTTTTAAATACTTAATAATATTGAATTACACAAAATGGAAATGCAGTAATCATGTAATTTGATATTACGCAATGAAGATGTGGACCAAAATCATTTAAGCGATAGATATATGAAACTATAAACGGAGTGAATGAGCGAATGGAGCAGCTCCCATTACAAATCACCAAAGTTGCCAAATAAATCATTTTTTTCTAACAGCTCTAAAAGGATTAGTTTGACAGGAAGAATTTGAAAAAAGGTACACTATCTTAAAACTTTTCTTACAAACCAATCTAATTAGTCTATTACCCTTAATAGAAACACTGATTTACGAGGTAAATTAAGGATTAAGATCGACACTGTCATGTCCATAACTCGTTATTAAAAGCCTTTAGAAGACTACCTGTAAAGCAGATGACTCGTTTGCTGAAGTTACTAGCCAAATGTCAATGAAGTTTTAGTTTAAATGGGCGTTCCAAAAAATTAGTAATCAAACATTTAATTGTATTATTTTGACGTTACCATGTTTAAAATAAAACTTTTATTCATTGTTATTAAATTTAATTTTTTAAAAAATTAAAAAAAAAAAAAAATATTTGGGATAAAAATTTATTTATTAGGATTAATTGTAAATTAATCGGAACTTAGTTTCTAATGAAGCGCTGGCTGCTTGGGCCTTCGTCTTGGTTTGTGTGTATTTACATAATTATTTACATATTCACATCTCCATATTGTATAATTAAATTATACTTAAAATTAAATTAAATTATATTTTCAAATTTTAAACCTATAGGATGTGGTAGTAGTTTGTTTTTTTGAGGTAGTTTATTATCATTAAGAGGTTTGATGGAGTTGGGTTTGCAAGAATTGATATGGGGCATAATTGTTCAAAGATTTCTTTCCTAATGTGTGAGGTTGCAGGGCAGTTTTTTAGTACGTGTTCTATGTTTTGGTCGTATGTTGTGTTGCAGTTTGGACAGGGTGTTATGTCGTTCGGGTTGATGTAGTGTTGTTGAGTGAGTCTTGTGTGTCCTAATCTAAGTCTTAGAATTTTTATTTGGCCTGTCCTTGTTATGTCTTTTTGTTTAGTGTTTTTGAGATAGTCTCCTGTGTGTGTTAGATTGCTGTTTAACTGTTGCTACCATGTGTTGCAGCGATCTATGTAGTTTTTAAGTTTTTGGAATAAGTTATTTTTAACGTATTTGTTTATATCTGTACAATTAAAGTTGGGAGTGTAGTAGAGGGGAAAATTTACAATGGATTTGGCGGTTTGATCGGCAAGTTCGTTATACAGAGGAGTTTTATTTTGCTGTTGGTTTTTGTTAGGATTGATCTTATTAATGTGGGGTAGAAATAATTGTTGTTGATGTTGCTTATGGATTTGATAGCTGATAGGGAGTCGAAACATATAATGAAGTTGCCTTTCTTACAAGAAGTCAGCTTTATTGCTTCAAGAATGGCTATCGTTTCTGCGGAGAGGATGGAGGAGTAGTGTGGTAGGATGCCTGTTTTTAGGATTGCTGTATCGGTGGTTATGGCGAATGTGACAGTTTTATGTTGCAGGGAGCCGTCTGTGAATATATATTTGTGTTGTTTGTGTTTGTCTTTATGTTCTAGGAAGATTTTTTGGTATATTTCTGGTGGTGTGTTGGGTTTACTAAGCTTATGTAGGGAAATGTTGATGGTGGAAGGTGGAAATAGCCAAGGAAGTGTGGTTATTTGTTTGTTGGGTGGTGGAATGTAGGGTATGTTGTGTTCTTTGCAAAGTGTAATGAATTTTTCTAATGTGGATTTTAGTTTCTTATTGTTTTGGTGTTTTATTTGATTGGTGAATTTGTGGATTGGGGAGTTAGCACTGTGGAGGATTGTTTTGTATGCTTTGGCTGTCATAAGATTTCTTTTTTGATCTATTGTAGGTAGGTTGGCTTCGAAAAGTAGGTTGGGAATGGGTGTTGAGAAAAGAGCACCAAGGGCTATGCGTTTTTCTGCATTATATGTTGTTTTTAATTTGTTTAGCGTAGACCTAGGCGTTATGTTACCAAGTGTGTGGGTGTTGTAGTTGAATTTCGGGCTTGCTAAACATTTTATTATATTCAGTTTGTTGTTAAGGGATGGTTGGATGTGTTTAATGTGTGAGTCCCATCTGTATTTATTGTTTATTGTTAGTCCTAGTATTTTGAGTTGGGTTACTTGGAGGATTGCTATATTGTTGGAGGATAGGGTACAATTGCAGTTTTGTTTCCTGCAAATGTGTAGGTGTTGGCATTTGTTAAGGGATAATGATGCTCCAGAGTATGAGCACCATTCTTGGATGTTTGCAAAAAGGGAATCTAAATTGAAGATTTGGTTTTTTCCTCTATTGAGTGGGACTATAAGGAAATAATCATCTGCATAGGCACTAAAATGGATTTCTATTTGTAAGCTGATAGTATTGGCAAGTTTTTTGTAGGCGATAAGGAAGAGGATAACTGATATTGGTGAACCTTGGGGGATGCCATTAACGAGTGGGAAAGGGGAACTGAAAGTACTATTAATTTTTATTTTAATTTTTCTGTTGGACGTAAAGTTTTTTATGAAGTTTATAATTTTGGGGCCCAATTTCCAGTCTATTAGTTGGTCAATTATGGAGTGCACTCCAACTCTGTCGAAAGCCTTTGAGAAGTCAAGGGCAATGACAGAACAGTGCTTTTTTTTTCGTAGCGATTTGGTTATTAGGTAGTCTGCTGTGAGCAGACCGTCTGAAGCCGACTTGCCACGTTTGAATCCGGATTGATTGGGGTAAATTAGGTTATTTTTGGTGACAAACCATCAAAGGCCTCTATGATTTGTTCGACGGTTTTTGATAGGCAGCAGTTTTTGGTATATAGTTGGTTATTGATGTTTTGTTGGAGGTAGGCTTGAGAATGGGGATAACTAGACTGGCTTTAAATGACAGTGGGATGAAACTTTTAAATATATTGTTAAAGAGTTGGGTAATTCTTGTTTTGACTGTGTTAGAGGTGTTTTTTATCATAGCGTCCTACCCTATTCTATTGAGGCCAGGTATGGTTCCTTTAAGGGAGTGAAGTGCGGATAGGAGTTTAACTTGGGTTATGTCGGACTCTATTGTTTGTACTGAGTGGTGGGGTAAATAGTTAAATGGTTTATTTGAGTGTTTGTTTGCAATAAAGGTTTGATTGAAGTTGCTATCTTTGGATTGTTGGAGTGTTGTGTTCTATTGTGAAGGTGAATTCCGTTGCAGCTCTGGTTTTAGATATTTTGAGTTCCCTCCAACAGAGAGCGTTGGCTTTTTTGTATTGAATTAAGTTATCAGTGTTACTGTTATGTTTGAAAGCTTTCCATGTGTTTTGTTTTTTGGCTCTAAGTTTGATGAGAGTTTTTGTTCTACCATGGTGTATTTTTTTCGAAACGGTTGGGTGAGGATTGTGGTATGTTATGGTGTGCAGCTTGAATAATAATTTTGCAAATGTTGGCGGTTTCTTTGTTCATGTTTAGGCTTATTGGTATTTTCTCACTTATAGTGTGTGTTGATTGGGTAAAGGTTGGCCAGTTGGCTTCTTTTATTTTGAAAAAAGGACGAAAGCTGTTTGTTTTTGATTGAGAAAATAGGGACATAAGGATTGGAAAATGATCGCTTCCGTGAAGGTCGTCGATAATTTTCCAATTGGTGAATGGGGTAAGCTGTGGGGAACATAGTGACAGGTCGGTGTGTGTGAATGTGTTATGCGTTGAGAAGTGTGTTGGTGAGCCGTCGTTTAGGTTTTTCCTCTTTAGTTCGGGTGTGGTGAACCCCAGCTATTGTGCCAGCTGTTGAAAACTCCTACGATAATCTGATTGGTGTAGTTGTTTTGGTTGAGGATGTCGTTTAAAGATTTAAGGGTCAAAGTCTTGTTAGGGGAAATGTATATTGAGGTAATTTGGATTTTTGATTTATATTCTATTTCTACACTAAGGAATTCAAAATCTCTTTGGTTTGTTCAGGCGTTTTGGATGGATTTGTGAACTAATATGGCTGTGCCGCCAAACCTGTTGGAAGCTGTATTGGTAAAAATTTGGTAGTTAATTGGGATGGGTATGTGTTTATTATAATAAGAGTGTTTCTTGAAGGCATATTATTTGTGGTGAGTATTTTTTTTACAATGGTTAGGAGTTTGTTATAGTTGTTAGTGTATCCTTTTATATTCCACTGTATTATTCTTAGCATGTTTTTTTTTTTTTTTTTTGGCTAGATAAGGTTTAGTTGAATGAAGTGTGTTGTTTATATAGATTCGCTGTCGCTGTTGTTGGTTTGTTGATTTTTGGTTGGGTATGCTTTTTGTTTTTGTGGGTTTGAAACTGGTAGAAAGTGGGTTAGTTTTAGGGTCTTTAACAAAAATTCTTATTTTGAAATCTTTAGTTTGTTGTGATGAATATGTTGCATTTGGGTTACCGTTGGTTTCCATGTCCTGTGGTGTAACTTGGCTTTTATCCTGCGTTTGTTGTAATGTTGTGGGCTTTGTTACTTTTGTTGAATTGGTTGGTAGGTTGTGTACGGTGGTTGCTGCGGGGGTGGGTTGTTTTTGCGAGTTGCTTTTTGTGTGTGTTAAGACTCCTGGGTAGTGTTTTTTTTTTTTTTTTTTTTTTTTTTTTTTTATTCGTTAGGTGAAGTATAAATAACAATAATAGTAAAATTAAGTAAAGTAACAATAATGATTAATAAAGAAAGGATTAAAGTAAAAAATAATCAGAAAAGTACGAAGTTAGATAGAATAGAAGAGTAGAAAAGTGATGCCAGAAACAATCCTGCGGAACTACCGTGAAATATTGCATCACAGGACGCTGGCAGGCCATCTACGGTCCACTTATTTTCCTCTCCCTCTCCAGGAGGCGCAGCCTGGAAATCACTTGCTTTGCAAATGTGCATACTGCTGACCAGTTCGCCTGTCTTAGTACCATGTTAGCCACCAGATTACTAGTGGCCAATGAATTGCCACATATCTCTTCCATTGTATTTCTTTCCGCTACAAATCTTGGGCACACAAATAGGATGTGCTCCGGAGATTCGATTACTTCATTGCAACTTGGACAATGTGGGCTGTCCTCATGTCCGATTCTAAATAGGTAGCTACGAAAGCATCCATGGCCACTTAGCAACTGGGTTAGTTCGTATGTGACTTCGCCGAATTTCCGCTTAAGCCAGATATCGATATTTGGAATTAGATTCCAGGTCCATCTTCCGTTATTAGACAAGCTCCAGCGCCTTTGCTATTCCTCCAGACTGGCGTTCCTGGCTTGCAATTTAAGGGCTTTAATTTCTTGCGGGGTTATGGCTGATCTTCTCTGTCTATAACATCGCTGTGCCTCGAGAGCTAGGAGGTCGATTGGGACCATGCCCGCAATAACAAGGGCTGCTTCTGCAGAAATTGTGCGAAAGCCGCAGCAGACTCGAAGCGCTCCAAGGCGGTATATTGACTCTAAACCATTCCTGTAGGATTTGTTTTCCAACGCGTTCGCCCAAACTGGCGCTGCATAAAGCATCGTGGACTTGATGACGTTTGTTAGTAGCAGGCGGCGGCTCTGCTTCGGTCCTCGGGTGTTGAGCATAATCCTGCTTAAAGACTTCGCTAGCCCGGCTGCCCTCTGACTAACCGATATCAGGTGTTCTTTAAAACAGAGGCGAGTGTCTAGCCAGACACCTAAATATTTTACCGCCCTCGCCGATGAGATAGTGCAGGATTCCAGCTGTATCTTAGCTATTTCCACCATCTTTCTGCTACTGATGAGCACTGCCTCCGTTTTCTCATCAGCCAGCTGTTGGCCTTTGGTAGCCAGCCATCGTTTTATTACGCCAACAGCAACGGCCGCTCCTTGCTCCCTTTGGTAGGAACGCCTGGCCTTCAGACATTTCCTTCTTGCCTCAGCGATGTTGTCGTTCCACCAGTATACTTGAGCACGGTGCTTGCTATGGCCCCTTCGAATGGACATGCTGGAGTCGCATGCATGCGCCAGTGCTTCCATCAACACTTCTAAGCTGCTAGCTGCATCTGGAATTGTCAGAGCTGAGGCAAAAACATTTAGATTGAAGGTATCAACTCTATACATTTTGGCACTATTATGCTGCCGCTGCGGTATTTGGGGTTGACGTCCGCCTAAATTACATATGATGGCCTGATGGTCACTTCCAGTATAGTGACAGCAAGGGCTCCAAGACGCATTTTTTTTTTTCGCGCGAATCCCAACGGGTGCACTAAATGCCCACACCTCCCGCCCAACCGACCGAGGGACGCTAGCCGCATACGTACGGCTCGAGTCGCGGGGACAGTTCATACATACAGACAAAAACGAAAACTAAAGCTAGCTACGAGCTAAAAAAGAAAGGATAGAATTTTTTAGTAATGAAAAAGAGAGTTTTGTACTGATTACATGATAAAGACGATTATAATCAGAACACAGAACTCGGAAAGGTTCATGCAGTAAATAATTATTATAGAACAGCGTAAAAGAAATAGAGGTATAAAGTTTCTAGTAGGTCTACAAGGAACACTAAAATTTATTTGCTTCAATAGCTCGGGCGAGTCTATATCACCTTTACGAAGCTTGTGCATAAAAATGACGCCAAGCATTATTCTACGATTAGTAAGAGAAGGAAGGCCAAGTAAAAGAAGTCTACTAGAGTACGATGGCAAATTGACATTACGATCCCAGTTCAGACCACGGAGAGCAAAAAACAAGAACTGTTTTTGAACCGACTCAATTCTTGCTTGGTGTGACTCATACTGAGGTGACCATATGTAAGATGCATATTCTAAAATAGGACGGACCAGTGAGGTGAAAAGAATTTTAGTTGTATATGGATCGTCAAACTCCAAACTGTAGAGAAGATATGGGACTTAAATGTTAGTTTACGGTCCATCAGGACACCCAAGTCATACATCTCATTAAGACGTTCTAATGGTGTATTAGTAAGAAAATAAGTAACTAAATGCGGAGAAGTTCTATAAAAAGTCATGACCTTGCATTTAGTTGCATTTAATTTTAATATGTTATTATGACACCAAAGCTCAAGATTTTGAAGATTAGATTGCAATCGACAAGAAGAGGTAATGTCTTTGTAACTAAAACATGGCTTAACGTCATCTGCGTACATAAGGGCACGAGAGTAACTTATAACAGAGGGAAGGGTAAACAGCAGTGGTCCCAAATGACTACCCTGAGGCACCCCCAAAGTAACATGGATGGATCTGGAATATGACGATTTAAAAAGATCCCTCTGAGTTCTATTTGTCAGATATTCACGAATCCAATTAATTAAAAGACTCGGAAAGTCAATACTATTTAATTTATAAAGAAGAAGCGTATGATTAACAGAATCAAAAGCCTTACTGAAATCAGTATATATGACATCAGTTTGCCTTGCATTTCTAAATCCTTCGATCGTTAAAGAAGTAAATTCTAAAAGGTTAGTGGTAGTAGATCTACATTTCACAAACCCATGTTGAGATGGTGAAATTATAGGTCTACAAAAATGTTGCAATTGAGAAGTGATTAATTTTTCAAAAGCTTTAGGTATAGCGGACAATTTAGAAATATCCCTATAGTTGGATGCTTCCTATTTTTTACCGCTTTTATGGAGAGGAACTATATAGGATTCCTTCCAGATAGCTGGGAACGTGGAAGATTTGACAGACAAAAGAAAAAGTTTACGAATTGGCTTACATAAAGCCTCGGCGCTAAATCTGAGAACACAACCTGGTAATCCATCAGGGCCAGAAGAGTAGACAGGTTTCACTAAATTAAGCACGCTCAGGAGCGAACTTTCATCGATCGAAAGATTGGAAATGCAGTTAGAGCTTTTTATCTGATAAGGATACGGAATGTCTGATCGATATTCCGCTAAGGAATAGGTTGTTGTAAAAAAGTCTGCAAACAAATCAGCGATGGCTTGCTCAGAACTCGCTATATTGTTTTCAAGAGATAAGCATGATGGATAGACAGACATTTTGCGTTTGGAATTCACAAAGCTATAAAATTGTTTAGGATTATTAGAAAATTCTAATTTACAACGCTGAAGGTAATCCTTATAGGATTGCGTATTACGTGTCAAAAACTTTGATCGAGCGACTACGTAACGGGCATAGTCTGAGGAGCGGCCTGATTTCTTGTAAATTTTATAACACCTCGATTTTACATTTTTCAGGAAACTACAGTTTCATTCGTGTGTATAGAGAGACCATTTCCAGGAGAAACGGAAACGGCCTCATCTTTACGCCCACCCTGTGTGACGGGGGTAGTTAACGATATGAGCTGCGGACTATTGGCTGTGAGTAGTGACGGAGATTGCGGAACCGCGGACGAGACAGGGATAGGCACCAGCAGATGCAGGCACAGATTCCGCATACTAGTTTTCTTGCGCTTTGGAGACTCATTCAACAGCTAATAGCTTTTGAACTGTGTCTCCAAAGCGTTAAACTCGTCAAAAAGTTTACAAAAACCTGATTACAGTTTCTTAAACTTGTCCCTGGTCTGCCTCATGAATACCCTCATCTCGATTTCCACTTCTCGGCATGAGTCGCATCCCCATTTGAGACCACCTCTTTGCTCCAAACTACTACTGTAGCCGGCACACTTGACGTGCATGACATTATCACACAGCCAACAAGTGAGAAATACGTTATGGGGTGCAGGGGGGTTCAAACACTTTCTGCTTGAGCAGATAGACATAATAGTATTTAAATATTTTATTTTTTTAAAGCGAAAGAAAAAAAAATCAAAATTCAATGAAAAAAGCCAAAGAAAAAACTCACTCAGTATTTAAAATCAAATTCGACACTTGGGTCAAACTTGAAGGGAGGATAATTATTAAATTAAAGAGAGCACTACACGAGTACACGTAGCACTTGTACGCGAGACAGAGATAGATCAAAAGAAAAAGCGCGATCAAAAGAAATTAAGAAAAAAGAGCGGGAGAGCCAACAGCACTGCACATGCAACAACAGTACGTAGGCGAGAGCGCGAGAGTGATTTTAAAGCGGGAAGAAGTACAAAAGCAAAATCAAAGATTAATACAAAAGAATAAGTTTAATGCTTTGATTTTGCGTTTATATGTCCAAACAAACAAAAAGCTCTATGTTAGTAATTAGACAAACCACCACCAATCTATTGGACAATTTTTTAGGGCAGCGCGATGACATTAAAGTCGAAAATAAAGAAAATTATGCAGGAGCACAAGAAAATGCGTCAATCCACTGTTAAAGCTTAAATTGATTTTCTTGGGTTTACTGGGATAGAAATGCAAACCTACTCTCGTATTATGATAGACTTCTTCTAATTAATCCTTCCTCCTTACTTAACCGTAGAGTAATGCTGGCTACTTTGATTATACACAAGCTTGTGAATTGACAAATAGATTCCTCTAATTTACTTAATCAGGTTAATCTTTTT
Organism: Drosophila neocordata; assembly: GCA_018903615.1. Taxonomy (NCBI): domain Eukaryota; kingdom Metazoa; phylum Arthropoda; class Insecta; order Diptera; family Drosophilidae; genus Drosophila; species Drosophila neocordata. The sequence continues at coordinate 340,351 of JAEIGI010000034.1, forward strand.
GCACCTTGTAGACTAACTAGAAATTATATCCTTCTAACTTTAACTCGCTGCACTTCTAACTATACTTTACTTGAACCTTTTCGAGTTCTATGTTCCGATTACAGCCGCCTTTATCCTGTAATCGGATCAGAGCTTTCTATTCCTCAGCTGAAAACTTTTATTCTTAACTATCTAGCTCGTAGTTATTTCTAATTATTATTGTAATTATCTTCCGCCGTTGACGCGATTTCGTTTGTTGCATGATGTCTGATAGGGGTTGCGCGCAACAGGCATTGTCCTGGTGTCGCTTGGACCACTTGAACGTACTTCGCATTTCACGCCTCAAGGTCCATAAATCGGTATGATAATATTGAAAATATCGTGACCCTCTTAGCCTATAAAACTGTAATGACACAAGACGCATCGTGGGGATGCATTATATTCATTTGTTTCAGGACTGAAAAAATCCCTGAAAGTATATGTATTACCGGCGAAGCCCAAGAATTTGCCAATTGCTGGCTGAAGCCACCAATTAATATACCACTTTCGCTACAATTCTTGCAAAGGCTACAGAAGAGCAAATCCAAATGCACTGATAACTCTCATTATCATTCAAACACATTGCAGTACCCTCACGATGGTCATAATAATTCAGTTTAAGGTAAAAAGCCTCATTATAATAAAAATCAGTACCCGACAGTACACTGAACCTGCAAAATTAACACAAGTTCGTGAGCCATAACCAAGCTAAGCCAGCTTCTGCTGTCCTACTTTATAAAGAAAATCAATCCGATAGTAGAGCTTGTCAGTTCTTAGGAACATATTCAGACATACATCACAAGTCAACTAAGTTAAAAACAATCAAAATTCTCGTAGACACTTCCGCGACCAAAAAGTATATTAAACCATTGTCCGTATTAAGGCACATATTCCTAGTGGATGGTCCCTCTTGTGTTAACAAAATATGACAAATTAGTTGTGAGAGATAAAGGTATATATATTAGGGCGGGTCAATTTTGTTTTTCGCGAAAGCGTACCCCAGAATCGGATTCTACGAAAAATTCTAAGAAAATTTCACCATGAAACTATGTCTCTAAGCTTGGCTTATTCAGGTTTTTTTTTTACGTATTTAAGGTATTATAATAAATATTTTTCAGTCGGTTTGGGGTTAATTCTAATTTATTTTTTATTTCTTTTATCTTTTGATTAAACATGTATGTTTTTTTAAATTGACGAATTGTGCAAAACAAGCCATAGCCTGATATCCTCACTTAAGAAAGTGGCAGAAAAGAGTCTGTAATGTATATTTGGACTCATTTTAAATGTTTGGTCAACAAGGGGGCGTAACATACAAAAAAAAAACTGTTTTATTCAACTTAAAAATATTCATCAATAATTTAAAACATTGTGGAAATTGCACAAAAAATTTGTATATATATATATTTTTTTTTACAAATTTTAAACAAGCCTGTTTAGAATTTAAGTAAATATATTGCCACGCCCACTTTTGTGAAGTTGTCCAAACTTCTAAAATGGGTCCAAATATACATTTTAAATTTCAGATCTATCGCTCAATTCGTTACAAAGGTACTTACTCCATTCTGCCACGAAGACAAAAATTTTTATAAAATTTGTTGTAAAAAAATAAATTAGAATTAAGCCCAAGCTGCCGGAAATGTGTAACTTTTTTTATAATACCTTAAATACGTAAATAACCGCTCAATAAACCAAACCCGCAAGTTTCATCCTTCTCAGCGGAAACTAGGAAATCCTTTTAGAGACATAGTTTCATGGTGAAATTTTCTTAGTAGGTACGCTTACCACGATTTTTGCGGTTCATACAAACTGACCCGCCCTAATATAAAAGTATTAATTTTATTTTTTTTCGCGCGAATCCCAACGGGTGCACTAAGTGCCCACACCTCCCGCCCAACCGACCGAGGGGCACTAGCCGCATAACGTACGGCTCGAGTCGCGGGGACAGTTCATACATACAGACAAAAACGAAAACTAAAGCTAGCTACGAGCTAAAAAAGAAAGTATGGAATTTTTTAGTAACGGAAAAGAGAGTTCTGTACTGATTACATGATAAAGACGATTATAATCAGAACAAAGAACTCGGAAAGGTTCATGCAGTAAATAATTAGTAGAACAGCGTGACAGAGATAGAGGTATAAAGTTTCTAGTAGGTCTACATGGAACACGCCAAGCATTACTCTACGATTAGTAAGAGAAGGAAGGCCAAGTAAAAGAAGTCTACTAGAGTACGATGGCAAATTGACACTACGATCAAAAAGCAAGAACTGTTTTTGAACCGACTCAATTCTTGTTTGGTGTGACTCATACTGAGGTGACCAGATGCAAGATGCATATTCTAAAATAGGACGGACCAGTGAGGTGAAAAGAATTTTAGTTGTATATGGATCGTCAAACTCCTTTGACCATCTCTTTACAAACCCAAGAACGCCCATGGCTTTACCGAGGGTAGAGGAAATATGGGACTTAAACGTTAGTTTACGGTCCATCAGGACACCCAAGTCATACATCTCATTAAGACGTTCTAATGGTGTATCAGTGGTCCCAAATGACTACCCTGAGGCACCCTGAAGTAACATAGATGGATCTGGAATATGACGATTTAAAAAGATCCCTCTGAGTTCTATTTGTCAGATATTCACGAATCCAATTAATTAAAAGACTCGGAAAGTCAATACTATTTAATTTATAAAGAAGAAGCGTATGATTAACAGAATCAAAAGCCTTACTGAAATCAGTATATATGACATCAGTTTGCCTTGCATTTCTAAATCCTTCGATCGTTAAAGAAGTAAATTCTAAAAGGTTAATGGTAGTAGATCTACATTTCACAAACCCATGTTGAGATGGTGAAATTATAGATCTACAAAAATGTTGCAATTGAGAAGTGATTAATTTTTCAAAAGCTTTAGGTATAGCGGACAACTTAGAAATACCCCTATAGTTGCTTTTATGGAGAGGTATTATATAGGATTCCTTTCAGATAGCTGGGAACGTGGAAGATTTGACAGACAAAAGAAAAAGTTTACGAATTGGCTTACATAAAGCCTCGGCGTAAAAACTGAGAACGCAACCTGGTATTCCATCAGGACCATGGGAGTAGACAGGTTTCACTAAATTAAGCACGCTTAGGAGCGAACTTTCATCGATCGAAAGATTGGTAATACAGTTAGAGCTTTTTATCTGATAAGGATACGGAATGTCTGATCGATATTCCGCTGAGGAATAGGTTGTTGTAAAAAAGTCTGCAAACAAATCAGCGATGGCTTGATCAGAACTCGCTATATTGTTTTCAAGAGATAAGCATGATGGATAGACAGACATTTTGCGTTTGGATTCACAAAGCTATAAAATTGTTTAGGATTACTAGAAAATTCTAATTTACAACGCTGAAGGTAATCCTTATAGGATTGCGTATTACGTGTCAAAAACTTTGATCGAGCGACTACGTAACGGGCATAGTCTGAGGAGCGGCCTGATTTCTTGTAAATTTTATAACACCTCGATTTTACATTTTTCAAGTTAGTTAGCTCCCGAGAATGCCAGGGGGGCCTATACTAAAATTGGTCTTGCGAAAATTACGGGATTTAACCGCAGGACAGGCACCAACAGTCGGTACACGATACGGAAGATCAATAGTTAACTCCAAAGTAGGATGAGAACTATCTTCAGGCAGGACAAGAGGGTTTATTCTAGAAACTGCGCCATTGGTGGAATCAAGAACAAATATCCGATCCAAAGATCTATTATTCTTGTTACGGACTGGATTTATTTGAGTCAAAGATAACTCGAAAAGACCTTCAATAAAGCAATGTGAAATAGAAGGGAGCAACAAAGTAGATTCGTCAGTAGGGGACCATACTATTTCCGGTAAATTAAAGTCACCGAGAACAATTAACATGTCTCTATCAGACAGTAACGATGAGATGTGTTGGATAGAAACCAAGTGTTTAATGTACACCGCCATGTCGGATTGTGGCGGGATGTACGAGCAAGTAATGTAGACAGACTTCGTTGAAGTTATCACTTTAGTAATCATATCATATATTTTTGATTTGGTTAGTTGAAAAAATAAGGCATAATGAAGTTGATGCAGTGATATCAGCTGAAATCTCCAATATACAAGTAGATCCTGGATTGCATGAGGTAGTTATCAAAAACATGATACATGGTCCCTGTAGAACTCTTAATCAAAATTCGTCATGTATGATGGATGGTAAATGTTCGATAACAAACAATTACTGGTAATTCAACGTTAAATCTTGCCATTCAGTGAAATCTATTAAATACATGTAAATCATGAAATCTATTAGATATATGTATATATATGGGCAGCTATGTTAGTAGTAATGAAGCAGTTTGGCAAATATTATCTCTTCCTATTTATCAGAGACATCATGCTGTTGTCCACTAAGCCGTGCATTCAGCCCAGAACGCAGTAAAAAAAACTTTTGAAACATGCCAAAACAACAATTTTGCACAATCAAATCTACCCAGAGCCTTTAATTACAGAAAATTTGTAAAAAAATCTCAAGACCTCTGAATTTTTATGTTAATATCGGTAAATGTAATTTTAATCACAAACTTGTACCTAGAAAAGATGACCGTATTTTCCTGAACGACCTTCCTATACCCTATAGTGGATACACAAGGACTTCTACCTACATTGGCAATAAATTGCTTATTTCACAAGCTTTTTCATGTTATTAGTTTTCTTAACTTAACATCTGACTACCTTCTATCGCACTGTCCTAAGTTGAAAAGGGGATAATAAGTTAGAAACGGGGCCTCAAGGCCGACTTACCCGAATAAATTTCCCTTCCCAAAGGTGTGTTCTATGATTTGTTTTTGAGTTTATTTTTCTTGGTATATTGGTATGTGCTTTCTTCTTGTATATTTTTTTTTAGTCTTTTCCTTTTTTTTCTTCATTGTTTGTGTTTTGTACCACTGTCACTATGAGTTCTATTTATTTATTTATTTCTCTGTCTCCGGGTGCGTCCGATGTGATCTTGGCTAGATTTTTCAATACTCTCGTTAAACGGTAAACTAATGATGAACTAATTCCCTTCAGTAATTAGAGCATATTGATTATCAGGGTGTGGAAGCTCTGGCAAACTTTAACGCCTGCTAATGAACTAAATTCATATCTTGAATCGTCCGATTTGTGGAAACATGTCAAAGTACTTCATTGATGCAGGAATATGTGTGTTGATTTGCAAATTGACCAATCTGGAAACATATTCTCGAAACAACTCATTGACATTGGTGATGGGAAATACCTACAATATATATATATCTTGACTTTCTGCATTAAATTTTTGATAGTTAGCTCGATCAAAAGATGAACTTATTCAGAAAGTGTTTCCAGATGTATCTAAAAATTACAAAAACCATAATTGGATGAGCAAGCGAGTTATATTGGCAGGGACGACTTCCTTGCTTCATTGTTAATAATTATGATTAACATGATTACCAATAACGCGATTACTATCACCAGGGTGGCGGTTCTATTGAGGAGAATTTTTTGCACCGTTTCTAAAATAGTTAGGAACAAAAAACTGCCACTTAAAAAATCTTTCTGGCTGGATAAAGTCTGTCGCATCCGCTAGTCTAAATATATATGAGACTTACTGCTACAAGCTATTCTTTGTTCCAAATATTTAAATAGTATACCTTAAAAATATTCCGTGTTGATAAAGAATAATCGTTGCACTTAAGGTTTCTCCAAACTTATTTTATGCGTGTATTCACAAAGCTATAAAATTGTTTAGGATTACTAGAAAATTCTAATTTACAACGCTGAAGGTAATCCTTATAGGATTGCGTATTACGTGTCAAAAACTTTGATCGAGCGACTACGTAACGGGCATAGTCTGAAGAGCGGCCTGATTTCTTGTAAATTTTATAACACCTCGATTTTACATTTTTCAAGTTAGTTAGCTCCCGAGAATGCCAGGGGGGCCTATAGGCCGAACACAAACTTTAAAAAGCGAACCAAGAGTGTTATAAAACAGAGAAATAGCTCGGTTCATGTTTGAACAACTATACAGGGAAGACCAATCATTTTTAAAAATGAGCTCATTTAACTTACTAAAATTGGTCTTGCGAAAATTACGGGATTTAACAACGGAAGATCAATAGTTAACTCCAAAGTAGGATGAAAACTATCTTCAGGCAGGACAAGAGGGTTTATTCTAGAAACTGCACCATTGGTGGAATCGAGAACAAATATCAGATCCAAAGATCTATTATTATTGTTACGGACTGGATTTATTTGAGTCAAAGATAACTCGAAAACACCTTCAATAAAGCAATGTGACATAGAAGGGAGCAACAAAGCAGATTCGTCAGTAGGGGACCATACAATTTCCGGTAAATTAGAGTCACCGAGAACAATTAACATGTCTCTATCAGATAGTAACGATGAGATGTGTTGGATAGTAACCAAGTGTTTAATGTACACCGCCATGTCGGATTGTGGCGGGATGTACAAGCAAGTAATGTAGATAGAGAAAGTCTTGAGACTGACCTTGACATTTACAAACTCAATCTTCTGGTTATCAGGAGATTGAGTCCGGACAAAAGATAACGACGAGTCAATGGCAATCAAGACTCCTCCGCCTACACGCGAAATGCGATCACACCTAAAGATTGAAAACTTTGCAGTCAGAACAGATGCATCGTTAATGTCAGGTTTTAACCATGTCTCTTAAAAAATTCTAAAATTTTATAATCAAATACTAGACTATCTACATAAAGTTAGGAAGCTTAGATTTATGTCCTCTTACGGTCTGATAGGCCAGATTAAGGGACGAAATTAGTTTTTTGGAACACCAGCAGATGCTGATATTCCGGAAGCAATAGAAGTAGAAGTGGGAGGAAGCCTAACTGAGCCACGAGTTTTCTTTTTGGCCGTATATTCTTATACTAAAATGTGATCCGGCCAAAAGCTGTTACTACAGATGCAGTCAAACAGTTCAACCGGGACACTAATTTTAAAGGAAGAGATCTCCCTAGAATAGTTAAATTTAAATTTTTCCACCGAGCCTAGAAACAAATATATGTTTCTTTGGTGGTACTCCAGTCAGAGGCCTAATTAATGGTGTTCCTCTAACTGGGCAGCTGTTGGCAATAACCGAAGAATTCGGTAGTTGCCCGGACTGTACGGAAACTACAGTTTCATTCGTCTGTATAGAGAGACCATTTTTAGGAGAAACGGAAATGGCCTTACCTTTACGCCCACCCTGTGTGACGGGGGTGGTAAACGATATGAGCTGCGGAGGATTGACTGTGAGCAGTGACGGAGATTGCGGAACTGCGGCCGAGACAGGGATAGGCACCGGCAGATGCAGGGACAGATTCCGCATACTAGTTTTCTTGCGCTTTGGAGACTCATTCAACAGCTTATAGCTTTTGAACTCTGTCTCCAAACCGTAAAACTCATCAAAGAATTTACGAAAACCAGATGACAGTTTCTTAAACTTGTCTCTGGTCTGCCTCATGAATACCCTCATCTCGATTTCCACTTCTCGGCATGAGTCGCATCCCCATTTGAGAGCACCTCTTTGCTCCAAACTGTCCCTCACTTTGGCCGTGTAGCCAGCACACTTGACGTGCATGACATTATCACACAGCCAACAAGTGAGAAATACGTTATGGGGTGCAGGGGGGTTCAAACACTTTCTGCTTGAGCAGATAGACATAATAGTATTTAAATATTTTATTTTTTTAAAGCGAAAGAAAAAAAAAAATCAAAATTCAATGAAAAAAGCCAAAGAAAAAACTCACTCAGTATTTAAAATCAAATTCGACACTTGGGTCAAACTTGAAGGGAGGATAATTATTAAATTACAGAGAGCACTACACGAGTACACGTAGCACTTGTACGCGAGACAGAGATAGATCAAAAGAAAAAGCGCGATCAAAAGAAATTAAGAAAAAAGAGCGGGAGAGCCAACAGCACTGCACATGCAACAACAGTACGTAGGCGAGAGCGCGAGAGTGATTTTAAAGCGGGAAGAAGTACAAAAGCAACATCAAAGATTAATACAAAAGAATAAGTTTAATGCTTTGATTTTGCGTTTATACCTTCTGCTCAAATATGAACGAGACTTGATCAATAAAACGGTCCGCGGATGACATATGGCAAAAATAATTTTTTTGGTGGATGGTAGGACTGTTATAAGCTTACATGGCAAATTTTTTCGTAATATGTCACATAGTTTGTTTTCTGTGCTACTGTAAACAAGTCTACCTCGAGTGTGTTTTTCGAATTTGTTCCAAAATTGTTGAATTTTCTTCAAAAAGAACAACGCACACTGTCGCTAACGAAATGTTCGCCATGACTGATACGGACATCCGGCACATCATAACTGGTGACGAGACTTGGATTCATGAGTATAACGTCTAAACAGCCCAACAATCTTCGGAATGGCGCTCCCCGGAGGAGCCGAAACCCAGAAAACCACGCCAAAGTCGCTCAAAAATTAAGGTTGTGCTGACTTTTTTTCGATTACGAAGGTGTGGTGCACTCGGAGTTCCTTCCGCAAGGCCGATCGGTTAACGCTGAATATTATTTAGACGTTTTAAAGCGTTTGCGCGATAACATTCGTCTTAAAAGTAAGGAATTGTGGGACAACAAGTCATGGTTCTTGCATCACGATAATGCACCAGCTCACACATCACGTCTTGTTCGCGATTATTTGAACAAAAATAATGTTAATATCGCTCCGTAAGCACTGTATTCGCCTGATATGGCTCCATGTGACTTTTTCCTGTTTCCCAAGTTCAAGTTGCCGCTCCGTGGAAAACATTTTAAGACAATTGAAGTCATAAAAGAGAATTCGAAGAAGGAACTGAAGTCCATACCGAAATCGGCCTTCCAGAAATGCTATGATGATTGGAAAAAACGTTGGCATATGTGTATTGCCTCCAATGGTGATTAATTTGAAGGAGATAAAATAAAAATTAAACAATAATTAACCGTTTGTGTTTTATTACATCAGTCTCGTTCATATTTGAGCAGAAGGTATGTCCAAACAAACAAAAAGCACTATGTTAGTAATTAGATAAGCCACCACCAAACTATTGGACAATTTTTTTTTAAAATCGAAAGAATGAAATTATGCAAGAGCACAAGGAAAACGCGTCAATCCACAGTGAAAGCTTAAATTGTTTTTGAGATAGATTGCTGCTAGCGAGTGTAATATCGATAACAGGGCCATACCCTGCACGACTAAAAGTGTGCTCCGTCCCAGATTTAAGCAGGACCAGGTCAAGAGTGGCCATAGCCTCTAGCAGAGTCCGTCCCCTGGCGTTGGTGGAGTTGCTGCCCCATTCTACTGACCAGGCATTAAAATCGCCCGCAATCAATAGTTTCTGCATAGCTCTAGCATCATTTGCAATACTATCCACCAGATTTTCGTAGTCGCAGTGACGCAGGCTGGGAGCAGCATAGCAACTAAATATCCAAATGTCCCCAATTTTAACTCTGACAAATCCTTGCCCAGAGTAGATAGCTTCCATAGCAGGGGCATTTTGCTCGCAGGCCCAGATTGCAGCTTTTCCAGTGGTGTCGACTGCCCAGTTACTGTCTGTACCAGTTCTGTAAGGCTTGCTTATAATGGCTAAATCTACATTAAGTTCTCTTACCGTCTGCTTTAAAAGGCCGCTGCGCAGTGGTTTAAATTCAGCTACAAAATCTTCATTCTACAAGTGATGATGTAGCTCGGGCGTTAGCTAATGGGCAGAGTTTTGCTGCCTGCTATATGTTCCGTTTCCGATCTCTTGTCTGCTACACAATTGAAGCAGTTTGGCTTATTTTGGCATGTAGCGATTTTATGGCAAAATTAATTATCTATAACATCGTTTAACTGCAGCCCGCGCCCGAATACGGCAGTTGGACCATCCTATTCTGATGGATTTAAGCATAAGTAATTCTGATGCGACATCCTGTGCTACTGCTACAATCGCCGTTTGGGTTTCCCCATATGAGGGTCTTATCTCTTTATCAGAAACTTGTGTTGAATTCCTTGCTAATTTCTCTGAAATGGCTGCCATCACATCATCTCTCTTGCCAGCTGGACGATCTCCAGTTAGAGATCTGTGTCCCTTCAGCTGATCTGCGTACGACCTATTTGGCTGGGCAATGTTCCGCAGTTTTTTAGGTGGTGTGCTGCGTTGCGTGGCCGATTCCTCTTTTGACCTCTTAGATGAGTCTATTGAAGCTCCATTTTTTTGCTGCGACTTAGCCTCTGGCAAAGTCTGCGTGGCAGCAACTCCTATTGCAGGCTCGCCTACTAGTGCTTTTAGGCACAGCATCTCGTGCATCTGCCTCATTCGTGCGATAGCGCTCATTGTGCTCTGGTTTACATGCCTTACTTTTGGCTTTCCATCCTCCTTTTTAGAGAAAGTACACTCTAGTTGGAATAGAATTAAACCGAGTTCATCCAATTGCGGGATATTACAAGTCACTGTGACTCGGTGACTCCCTTAATCTTGGCCGCTTGCCGAAGATAGTCTCTTCGTTAAGGTCAGTTCCGTCCAGACGGTACTGACGATCCATCGATGCAGCACATTTTTCCATAATGCACTAAACTGTTTTAGATTCGAGTTTGAATGCAACGGACGTAACGCCTTTGATTTAAAAAAGAGCCCAGAAGCGCCACCTGGTGGCCTGGGTCTTGCCGACTAACGCTGCTGACCAGCACTATTAGCGATCAGCTGTTCGGTTGCCAAATTATGAAAAAGCAGAGGACAACAAATGCAGGTCTGGTTGGAGAAATGCGGATGATAAAATCCCACCCACAACAGTAAAAACAAGTGAGAGTGGCGGGAGAAAGCAGAAACCCCCGCGTCCGCCGGTGTCGTCTGCAGTGTCCGCGTCCGATTTGCACTTGGAGTCCCAGAGGCACAGACAAAGCACCAATTCCGTGTGCCCAGATATGTGTCTCAGCTTGTGTTGGCCCGAGATATTTACTTATGCTAATTTTTCAGGAATCTCGCGACTTATTAAGTGAGGTAACAACGGAGCCTCAACGAAACTCAACCGCTCTCCAAATATAGGAAAACTTTGTATCCTGGGTAGTGTGTCGATTGGAGTATGTGTATTAGTTGTGCGCGGAGACGTCTAAGTGTGTTAGCCTATGTGCTTCCTAGTTGTTGTAGTGTATATCTGAAGAGCTGTTTTGTGATCTACCTTTTCGGTGATTTTTATTGCTGTTAATTCTTGTTGTTTGCGGAATGTGGGGCATCGGCGGTCAAAGGGTGAGTTTTGATGGTCTAATTCTGGGTTATTTATGCAGTTAAGGCATTTTTAATAGTTTGTACAATATTCGCTCTCAACTGTATGGTTTGGTTTTGAGCAGTTTTTGCATGATTTCTGGCTTTTGCAAACAGAAGTAGGATGTCCAAAGCGAAGACACTTTTTACATCTAAGTGGAAGAGGGATGTAAGGCCTGATGCGTACGGTTTCGTATCCGATTTTGATGGCTTCTGGTAGTTTGAGCGTGGCGAATGTTAGGATAATGAGTCCGGTTTCGGCAAGTATGACTTTGTTGTTTTGGTTGTTATTTGTTTGTTGTGTTGTATTTGGTTGTTTTTTTAATATTTTTTAACTTCTGTTACATTTTGTGGTTTTAGTTCTTGTAGGATATCATTTTCGTTTATGCCTCATAGTTCGTTGCAGTAGATAACTCCTTTTGTGAAGTTTAATGTGTTATGTTCTGACGCTGAAATATTGATATCTGTCATTGCGTGACACGTCTTATCTCTTTGGAGGTTGAACATTGACTGGGATAAAAATATTTCACGTAGTTTCACGAACAAACCAAAAGTAAAAAACTAGATTCAATACCAAACCTCACCTGACGCTTAAGATATTTCATACTAATGTTTATTTGAAACCGATGTGTTTTTCCTTTTAGTATTAAAATATGCTCCAACTTTTACACGCTAAGTAATAAAAGTACTAAAATTTTAAAAGATAAAACTCGAAATATTCATTGACGACGCTGTAAGCGGTGGGGTAAGCTATCTCCAATTAAAATGGAGATTCTCTTCTCAAAATGATCTTATGAAAACTAATACATGATAGACGGTGACTTCGCAAAAAAAAATTAAATATAAATATTATAAAAGAGTTTAAGCCTCCCTTCTCCCCATAATGTCTTTCTCGCTTGCTGGCTGAGTGATAATGTCACGCACGTCAAGTGTCATGTCTAGTTTGGTTGAAATAGAAGTGAGGGTATTTAAATGGCGGACCAGGGATAAGTTAAAGAAACTGTCATCCAGTTTTTGTAAACTTTCTGATGAGTTTAACGCTATGAACGAGTCTCCAAAGCGCACCTCTATGCCGGGCGTAAAGATAAGGCTATTTCAGTTTCTTCAGAAAATGGTCACTTCATACAGACGACTAAAGCTGTAGTTTCCAATGCATCATTTCCATAGTTAACCAGCTGATGGTACACAATTAAATAGGCCTCTGACTGTAGTACCAACGAAGAAACATATAATTGTTTCAAGGATTGATCCCAAACATTCGTCAGTTGATATGTTAGCTTACTTTAGGCAATTGTTCAAGTGTCCCAATTAGCGGTAGAGAAATTTAAATATTCTAGGGAGATCTCTTGCCTCAAAATCAGTGTCCCGGTCAAACTGTTTGGCTGCATTTGTAGTAACAGTTTTTGGCTGGACTACATTCTGATAAAACAATACACGATCACAAAGAAAACTCGTGGTTTCATTAGGAATGATTCCTCTTCTTATGCTTTGCTTTCCAGAACATCAGTATCTGGTGGTGTTTCGTAAAACTAATTTCCCCCTTTTATCCTTTTTTTTAGGTTTTGCTCCGAGGCTTTTTGTAAGCCAAATCGTAACCTTTTTTTTATATTGTCTATCAAATCTAAAACTATAACAGCTGCTTCAAAATAATCATACATAGTGCCTTTCCTTAAAACCGTAAGAAATCAGAAGCATCTAAATATAGGGGTGTTTCTAAATTGTCCACTATTATCTCAATTGCAACATTTATGTTGATCTATAATTTCATCATCTCAACATGAATTTATTTATATCTATTTATTAGAATTTTTTAACGATCAAATGCAAGGCAATCTGATGCCTATACACTGATTTCAGTAAGGCTTTCGATTCCGTTTATCACACGCTCCTTTGTAAATTTAATAATATTGACTTTCCAAGTCCTCTACGTAGTTGGATTCTTTAATATCTGACAAGTAGTTCATAGAGTTCTTTTTAAGTCCTTATATTCCAGATTTATTCATCTTACTTCGGGGATGAATCAGGTAGTAATTTGTGACCATTTGGTTACATTACTGACTTTTCCTCTGTTTTTACATGTTCTCGTTATGTTTTAGTTATAAAGACATTGTCTCTTCTTGTCGGTTGCGATATGATCTTCATAATCTTCAGTTTTGGCGTCATAATAACTTATTTAAATTAAATAGAACTAAATACACGGTCATGACTTTTCATAGAAATAAGGTATACCATTAGAACCTCTGAATGAGATGTATGATTTAGGTGTCCTGATCGAACGCTAATTAACATTAAACTCCGATCTTTCTACTACTGTCGTATTCCACAAATAACGCGTGTTATGTTATACTTTAAGGCGTCAAATCGCATGATCTTGGCGGCCAACTCACAGATCCATTTCAAGAGATAAACTGCTCACTAAATTAATTCTTCAACTTTTCCATTGTTTCACGATCTGTGTGACATGTGGCACCGTCTTGTTGAAACCACGTGTCAACTTAGCCAATTGGGGCAAAAAAAGTCGCGTATCGTGGCTCGACATCGTTCGCCTTTGTTTTATTTGTTTGATAAGATATAAAAAGCGCTCCGGCCAGGGTTGCCAGGACAAACGCTGAGGCTTCTAGATGATACAGTTTTTCACTGGCGCCAATCTCAGATTTCTTATGCAAGTAGGCCATTGTTATAATTGGTTATAGTCTCCCGTGAACACGTTAACACGGAGGCAGACGATAACCTGGCTGAACATGATGTTCACGTAAGACGGAGCATTGTGGGGCACGGACGGTGTATCAGACGATTGAATCTGTTCAATACGTTCTCCTAAACATGTGACCCACCAAACATAAACCATATATGTATTCGTACTTGGATTTTACCGGTTTCAAATCGGCACGACGCTCTCATCAGCCATAAGGGCTCTCGTACAGGCCATGTACTTTTTACTCCACCGGATCTTCATTTGCTTTAAGTGCATTTTTAAGGAGAACTACGCTACGTCCCCTTTGATGAAGCCCATTGTGCTGACCTCGAAGACGGTGTAAGGAAGTTTTCTAGCTGGGGTAAATATCTCAATCTCCCCAGGGAATTTAGTTACAGAAAATTTGTAAATAAATCTCGAGACTTCTGCGAAAGAGGTGACCAATTGTCTAGAACGAACTCACTATATGTTATAGTAGATACACAATAACTAATACGAGGTACAAAAATAAACAATTACGATTAGAGACGCTTATTTGGAGTGAGCACTGTATAAGGAGAGAGATACATTACACAAAACGACATTACAGTGGTTCCAAGTGCACATATATTTAATATTGCTTCGACTAGGGTATTACCCGGAAGTCGAATAATATTAAACAATGCTCAGTTGAAACATGCCCACCCAGTACCATTTCAGTTAGGGTATTACCCGGGCACTAAAATGGCAACTAGCCGACATGATGTCGACTGGAAGCCACTTGTATACACAATCATACAAAGGCTATTATTATTACTAGGCTATGCACTTTTAATATTATTTCGGTTAGGGTATTACCCGGATACCGAAATAAATATTAAATGGCACTAAGTCTACCTTCCACATCTAATACTGTTTCAGTTAGGGTATTATGCGAACACTGAAACAGGCGCTAGATGTGGAAGTGTGGACTTTTTAATCAACACTAAACGCTTATAATTTGGACGTCACAAAAAAATAATAACAAGTATTTTAAGGTTACTGTTCCATGAAAATATTTATTTCTAGCTTCACATGTTTTTCCCTTAAATCTTCGTTTTTTACAACCTGTTCTAACTACCTGGTATCACACTATCCCAATGTAGGAGGGGAATAATGGGGTCGTATTATGGCCCTAAGGCTGACTTACCCGCTTCCGTATCTTACTGTCGATATAAATATTCTTCTTGAGTTTTCCTTTTTTTTTTTTTGATATGTTGGTATATGTTTTCTTCCAGTATACTTTTAGTCTTTTCCTTTATTTTTTCTTTGCTTGCACTGTTTGGGTCTTTGTATCGCTGTGTTACTGTCACTATTAGTTCATTTGTATGTTACCACTATGCACTCTGTTTCCGTTTTTGTACGATGTGAACTTATCTCGGCGGTGGTCAAAAACTAAGTGATCTTGTCTTGTCTTTTAAATCTAGCCTTTGCCCTAGTTTCGTTCTGTTTTAAGCTTTCGGCGCAACTGCCAAAGTACGTGGCGCGTTTTGATTGGCTGTTGACAAATAACCGTTATCCTATGAGCTTTTGGCGTACGTGACAAAACGTATTGACTTAGCTATGTTGGCGCCGACTGTACCGACGGCGTGGCGGTTGATACGTCGGCGTCGCTGACTATAAGAAAGAGAGAAAAAAAAATAAAGAAAACAATTGATCTGCCTAGATTTCTCAACGCTCTCATTAAAGAGTAACCTATTGATGAACTAATCCCCTTCAATAAATAGAGCATATTAATTCTGAGGGTTAGCCTAATATATATTATCCTTATATATATTATATATTAGCCTTATATATATTAATATAAGTAAATAACAAAATTTGTGATTCGTCACAATGGTCACGGACATGTTCGCTGCGTCGAGTGGTCATTGACACTCGCATCTCGTTAACATTTTTGATGTGGTAGCGGACACCGTGACCCGCGGAATCGAGAGGGAGCTAGAATCGGATAGCGTGGGCGAAGGAGTATGGCTAGCACTTGGACCCCGATGTGTAGTAGTGCCGGAAGAGCAAGGCGATGATAACGCGGCTCTTGGCCGACTCCGCTTGACGGTATCTGTGTCGCGCGGTACTCTTCCTTTGGTCGTTGGCGCGATAGAATCGAGTTATACGATGCTACGAGGAATATCGTGTTAGTCAATGAATATGTGACCCGAGTAGACTGTATTTTGGGCGGATTGGGTGCCGACAAGATATATCAGCCGAATAGATGAAATCAATAAATAAATAAAGATATTTTATTAAATTTAATTGATTGTGTGATTTGTTGGATTCGGGAGGAAAAATGAGCATTAATATTTGGAAGAATTATTGTGAGCCGTGACCAATTATTGGGAGCGTTGTCTGCTGGTTGGGATCATTAATCGATATTTTGCGTCAGAGCTTGTTTTTTTTTTTAAATTTTCATAAATTTAAAATTTGCTTGTCAAAGACCAAAAAATATCGGTAGGATCTGAACAGGACCGAGTGTCCTGTGCTTGAAACTGCACAAAATTTTCTTATATAAACAAAAAACAGAATTGCAACGCACGAACGCCTTTTTTTTTTTTGGAAATTTAAAATTTTGTCACTCACACATAAATGCCGAAACTAATCGTTTGGCCTCTAAACTATTTTTTTGGAAAAAGTTATTTTTTTTTAATAATGAAATTTTTTTTTAATTATAATTTTATTTTTAATTTTAATTCTCATAAAATAAATTCACTTGGAATTTTTTTTCTTGGTTTGGAAGGTTATGGTGTCACTGTGCTTAAGTTACACAGTGATGGTAACACGGCAACTCTGACGGATAATCGATACCGATGGTGCCGATGATGCCACTAACCCATAAACCACACCAAACTGTCGTTTTTTTGGTTAAAAAAATGAGGCCCATTCACCAAAAAGTCGACATTGTGGAAGGTCATACGGCTTTAATTCTTGCACGAGCTTGTGGTTGAGTAACACATGCCCAATTGCTGAGAACGACGAATTGACATTTCACGATCCTCATTAACAATGCACGATACGGCTGCAATATTTTATTCGGTACGCACTCTGCGCATGCGAGTCGGTGCAACAAAGTAAATTTGTTTCGAATTTTGGTGATAACAGCACGAATTGTGGATTTGCCAGGTCGATTTTTACGACCACAAAATGGAGGTAACAAGCGGTGAACATTTTTTACAGAACACGAATACTAATAATAAATTTCAACGATTTGCAATCGTTGTTCGTTTCTAAGTCTTTCCATGATGAAATGGCAATACTAACTGAGCATTTTTGACTTGATGACATCTCGACGTCATAACCAACCAATGCTGACAACCTGCCAAAGTTAACTCGTAAAAAATTACCCTTTTTATATATATATCTTTCACGTGGTTTTGGTTCTGTTGAATTCTAGATTGACCCTGTCGTTGGGACTCTGTTGATGACTGAAAGGTAGTTCTACCATTACTATTAGGGCAAATTACTCAACCTTCGTTAGTTTAAATTTAATGAATTATTTCTTTTATAATGTAAAACGATATATTTTGAGACTTTAATCATAAATAAAAATTGCTTACTATTCAAGAAAGACAACTAAAATACAGTGGGGTTTGAATCCACATGAGTTAGATCTCACAACACCCATGCCTAATTAAATAAAAAACATAATAGAGGTCCTGTAAGGATGTTTTCTATCCGGGGGCATAATTTTCAGTCTCCCCAGAGCTTTTTTTACAGTAAAACTTTTATGAAAATCTTAAGACCTCGGAATTTGAAATTAAGAAATGCAGAAAATTACCGTAAACCTGTGCAGACTTGGATTTACTTAATAACCAACATTTAAGAATTTTTTTTTTCTCCTACAAAGTTACAACTCTCTTTTGATACCATACCTGATACCATTGTGCATACGTTGAAAGTTTGCTTAAAAAAAATTTACGTTAGTCTGAGATTATAACGGGTAAAAATACACAATATCACTACTACACCATGCTCATATGTATTAAATATTATTTTGGTTAAAGTATTACACGGCCACCGAATAATATTAAATAATGTTAAGCTGTCACTATTAGTATTACTCTGACTCTAAAATTCGTACTTACAATCATGATGCCAACTGTACCACTGTAACCAACTGATACACTGCCACCTCACAGTGGTTACATGGTCGTATATCTTTAATATAAATTCGGTTGGAGTATTACCGATTCAGCAAATAATGTTAAATAACACTAAAACGAAAAGGGTATCACACGAACACTGAAATTGACACCAAATGTCACTATGACCACTGTATTACATGTACATCAACATTTTTTATTTTACCCGAACCAAAAGAACGTTTACTCTTAAATTAACTTCCATCCTAATTTATTTACATCTTCATATTTGAATTATATTTTGTACTATTCTAATTAATTTTGAAATTCTTTGTTTTATTATTTTTCATGCTATATCAACCGAGCCCACAGCCCCATTGGCGATTTGCCTACCTTAGTCTCCTTTTTTGTTAAACACGTGACATGGGTTTCACATGCACGTGTCTTTGATTTCGATCGACTGTTGTATTTCGTGGTAACTTTCTAACTTACACTGAATTCGACTGCTGGTGAAGGGGATCATTCTGATTTGCGGCCGACGAAGAACCCTTATCCTGCATAGCTTAGGTCAAGTCAACCTGGCGATTATGTTCTTTATTCAACGCTATTAAAAAAACTTTGATACTCCTTAGCAGTATGGCAACAATTCGGTGTCCCAACATAAATGAAGGAAAAGATCAACTTACACTGAATGCGACTGCTGGTGAAGGGGATCATTCTGATTTGCGGCCGACGAAGAACCCTTATCCTGCATAGCTTAGGTCAAGTCAACCTGGCGATTATGTTCTTTATTCAACGCTATTTAAAAAACTTTGATACTCCTTAGCAGTATGGCAACAATTCGGTGTTCCAACATAAATAAGGGAAAAGATCAACATGGCGATCATTGCACATATGCATACAAGTCAACTTGGCGACTGTATTGCATACTAAACATATGCTTGTGTGTCAGCACATTGTCAACTAGTCAACGGCGCAACTGGAAACACGGTGAAAAAAATTTTGGAAAATTTTTATTTGTTTTAAAAGTACCCAAAAATCAAGAAAGCTGATTGAGATGGGCTTTACTTTCACATATAAAGAATCACCTAGGCGACTGTGTCTGTGCCGGTTTTAAATTACAAAACAATTGATTAACCTGGCAATCATTACTTGGTGTGTACAAGTCAACTAGGCGATTGGTATTGTTGAGTTAGTCAACTTGACAATAATACACAAAGTATCATTTTAATGTTCGAACACTGATACTGTCAGCACGTTGCCACCTAGTCAACGTTGCGAGTGTTACGACAAAAGAAAACGCAGGAAAGTGCCGACATTGGATTTCCACAACAAGTGAAAAAACAGTTCCCAACCAAGGCGATTAAGCATTTTAAAGATCTCAAAGATCTATTGCACATAAATTTTTAATCACTTTTGTATCGTTTAATCAAATAAATAAATTAAAGGAAATACTCTTCCATTGAAATTATTTTACATTACCTTTATAATGTAAAAAAATACTCTTATCAGATCAAAGTACATACAACAAAATAAAAATTGGGAAATTTTACGATCAATAGTATGAACGAAGAGAGGAGATTTAAAAAGTCATAAGAAATGTCCTAAAGCACACTTTGTAAAGAAAATCAACGGATTCTTACTTTGATGAAAAGATAGAAATGACAGTGTATCTTTAGGTCAAGGATGAATTACTCAATGAATTTTAATACAAGTCATCCAACCATAACTTCTCCAAAAAAAAAATATAATACAAAATTACAGGAATCAATAATTGAAGTAACAAAGGATTGGAAATCACAAAAGACGAAGATAATAGAAAGAAAAATAGCTTATCACAGAGTAGAATGCATAAATAAAGCATTATTTTGGCAATATTTATTTATTAAAACATATACGGACAGAAAAACAAAATTATTTATAAATCAATTATCGAATATTTATGGCAGCAGATTGAACACCTGAACTATAAAAATGACTGTTATTGGATAAGGTCAAAGCAATATATAATGGCCAAAAATTTGCATTCCAAAATTAAGGAAAAACTATGCAGAAAGATTAATTAGGCATCTTAAATTAACAGAAGTTAATTTCGATACTTCATGGAAAATGTTGCAGTAATAAACGAGTCTTGGTTACAGCAGTATTATAAACTTTTCGATCATCTGAACATTACCAACGACGCCATTTCAAACATTTTCATGAAACGTTACAAACTTTAAAAAATAAAAGCATTGATACAGAAACATGGGATCCTATTATAATTCTCATCTATGACAAGAATATTATATAGACAAATCAAAAAGTTCCAGGCTTTTTTGGAATCAATCTGTAACAAGTTGAATCACAAACTGTTTTAGTGTGAGGAAAATCCAAATCTGCAGCAAAACGCCTGAATTGAGTACAAAGACACAATGTGGGAAGCCTAAAATGCGATAAAAAACACAATATATTGACAAAGCGGCTTCGCTGTTATTGATATATATATATACACTACTGGTGACAGCCAGGGTAATTATTAAAAGAACCGATGAGCGAGAAGGAGAATTTGATGCACTTTTATACAGTGGCTCCTAAGTATCTAGTATCAGAAAAACTAGTAAAACAATTATCTGTTAAGATAGAAAAAGCATCGCTACGCATCGAACGAGTAGGGGGACAACCACAAGTCAGCACATTCATACATACAAATCAAGATATAGCGATTATGCCACAAGGGTTGAAGCATTTGTGATGCCTGAAATTGTAGCAGATCAGCCAACAGAAGCAATTACACCTGCCAAAAAACATTCCGTTGGTAGACCCCAATTGCCACAAACTTAGTAAAATTTATTTATTAGTGGGAGCAGATCAACACTTTTAAGTTTTATTACCTGGACAAATCAAAAACCAAAGTTTTAAATTTCGGATAATTGCTTAAAAAAGTTACCATTGTATTTGCACCAGTTACTTTTATGGTAGCTACTAAGCCTGAAGAGCCAGCAAGAAAATATAAGTATTCTGAAGTAAAATACTGTGAAAAACACTTCTTGGACAACTTGCACAAAGCATCAGATGGAAGGTTAATTGTGAAACTGCCATTTTCTGAAGACTCTTAATCTCTGGGGAGTCTTGTAATGTGGCCGTTAGAATATTCCTTTCATTGCAAAACCGAATAAGCCGAGAAACGAAGTCAGAATATATAAACTTTATGCAGGTTTATGAATAACTTGGATACTTGAAGGAAATGTTCCCAGACAAAATACCACTCCAGCATTATTTTATGTACCTAAATAAAAACTGGGAGTGGTATTTGAAGTTTCACGGAACACATCATCAGGAATATCATTAAATGATATCCCTTATCCTGGCCCAGTAGTCCAAAGTCAACTGGACACGAAAATATGTCTTTAGAGACATAGGAAAAATTAACCGTCAGGTGTAGATTAATCCAGATGATCAATCAAATGGATCTCCGTTAAAGACGGTGACCTTTGGAACAACATTAACACCGTACTTAGGCAACCGAAAGTTTGAAGTACCTTTCCAATAAAAGCAAGGAAAAATTTCTGACAGGAGCTGCTGCGTTGAAGAATAATTTTTTGTGAAATCCTGACAGAAGCAATACAAATCAGAAAAGAGCTAGTAAGAATATTAAAGCCGGCCGGACATAATTTGCGCAAATGGTGCTCAAACAATGCGTAAGTATGGGTTACCACCCGAAAAGCGTTTGTTACAGCATTAACCTGGGTGACGTACTTCCGCTTGATTCCGCGTCAAAACATTAACCCACATTTGGATACCCAAAGAAGGCAAACTGCGAAAAGGCCCAGACGCATACTTGAGGAGTTAATAGCCGTGTACTTCTTACATAAACTGGGCAAATATTTGATCCATTAGGATTATTTGCACCAGTGGTGGTACATGCTAAAATCAGCACTAAAAAATAAAGTATTCAGCATGCCAATGATGAGCAGCATACCTAATACTAGAATGACGGTTGGATTTATAACCTGTTTTCTTGTGCAAGGTTTAGGCTAACTATTTTAAATAAAAAATAGGAGAACTACCTGAGCACCGCGTGTCGCAAGACAGACCTTTTCTGATCTCTGGCGTGGATTATTACGGACCATTTTGGACTCTGCAGTGTGCACGTAGTAAGATACTTTCTACTTGCTGATGTGCACTAGAGACTGCACTAGAGACTGAAGGAATGCGTACACTAATGATCCGGCTCCTGAAGAGGATAGCTCGACGGATGAGGGTGGCGTTCTTTCAAAGTCTTCTAGTACCCTTAGTAAAAGAAAACAAAAAGAAGTGCACTATCAGATATGCCAATGATGTATATGGAAATAAAAGGTTAAAGGCTTTGAAAGGTATTTCTCATGTTAAAATTAAGACTTTGACTATCTTGGCGGTTCTGTATACATTTTGGACAACTGCCCTAAAACAAAGGTCTGCGAAAAAACTAAAATAGATACGGTTTGGACATTATATTGATGACAATTTCTTTAAATTTATTCACAATTCATTATCAATTCAATCATTTAAATTTCGTATACCAACTCCAAAACAATTCTTCAAAAAAACAAACAAATTCATTATTTAACTGCCTTATTTTCGTTTGAGTTTAACAACCCAAAATATATAAATACGTAATTTAACCTTCAACATTAAACCAAAATTTATCTAACAACGCTACTTGTTATTACATTCTTACTCAGACAGATTCCTTGCGCTGGAACGAAGGGCCCGCCGACCCTTATAAAAATCTTGCCTAAATGAGGAAAACAAAACTTATACTTAAATTCAAATTCTTGATCTTATGCTTCATTTCTTTTTGTTTTTTTTTATTTAGTAACTAATTAAATAACTAAATTCTAAACTAAAGTCGTCTTGCGCCGAAAGGAGCTACAAACCGAATTAACGCACAATTGGGAGTACGTGGAAACTTCCAACGGAGATTTATAATAATAGTTACATTATTATATGTGAGTGAGGGGAAGTCTGATTCGGAAGGTTTTCACTTATTTATGCTGAAAAAATCTTCCAGAAAATTGGGAGATTGGGATACGTGAAGCTTTACAATTTCTTCCTTTTTTACAACTACTGTGCACATTCCTGTTTCAGCAGAGTATTGGCTGTCTTAGCTAAATGCAAATTTGTGTGTCTCGGCCTCATGTACGGCCCTCTCAATCTGCTAAGGCTTGGTGGAGCCTCGCAAATTCGCAACCTCAGAAAGTTTCCTACCTGCAGTGAATGTATGTGTATGTATGTATGTATGTATTGATGAAGAAAATGAAATGTCAATAAGAACGTTTCTTTTTATCAGATTTTCCACTAATGTGGTTTGAGAACCAATGATTGTAGTGGTGCAAAGTGTCTGATAAGAGACAGAAACCAGATCCTCTTTATTAACCGATGACTTTAATAAAATTAAACTTGCAAGTTGATTCCGTTTAAAAATCACTTGGCTAATTTATTGATAAATTAAAGAAAACCTTGTGTCAATTTAATAAGGTCGGGTTGAAATATACTTGTCAAGGTTAAAAAAGGTTAAGATAGTAGCGATATTTACAGTTCCAGGGAGGAAAAAAACAAACGAGCGAGATAGCGGGTTCCGAGAACTTGCTAATCATTCGTGTACTGAGTGTCTTTCAATAATGGAATTTGGCTCTATTTTGTCCCCAGCTGGTGTGAACACAAGTTTCTGCTATTTAAAAATTTTGTTAAAGAACCGGAGATAATTAATTTAAACAAAATTATTTTATGTTGCGCTTTTGGTTTAACTGTACAAACACAAAAAAACTTTAATAGCATTTAAAGTTTTTCTTTGGAACAACAAAAAATATAGCAGTGTTGTTGATTTTGCTTTAACTTTGCTCTGGCGTTCGTACGTATTTCAACTTGCTCTCGCGTTCTGCATGTGTAGTCTTTTTGGCTCTTCCGTCTCTTTTTAATTCATTCTTCTCT
The DNA here is from genome assembly GCA_018903615.1 of Drosophila neocordata. Taxonomy (NCBI): domain Eukaryota; kingdom Metazoa; phylum Arthropoda; class Insecta; order Diptera; family Drosophilidae; genus Drosophila; species Drosophila neocordata. The sequence goes on from JAEIGI010000034.1 coordinate 364,387, forward strand.
TTCTCTACCTCGCGTACATAGAGTGGATTTGTGTTGTGCTTACATCTTCTAGATTTTCTCCTACTCTTTCTACGCCGGTTTGATCCAAGTTTTTAACATGTTTTAAAAAATAAGTAAGTTTTTGTTTAATATATTTTTGTTTCATACTGAGTTAGAACTACTTTAACGATGTGGAGACAAGGAAGTGTCTCTTTTACAAACAAATGAGAATGTAGTTTCCGACCTGACAATGCAATTATCAAATACTGATTCGCTGCTTAATTACGATAAACTCGTTGGAGTACAGTTAAAGCTATAGCTTGAGGTGAAAAAATTTTGGATGTTGTCTTTTAAAATCAATGTCTGATTATGTTATTTTATACGGCTTATCAAACTGAAAGACCAGTATTTGATTTCAAGGTTTAAGTGATCACGAAGATTTGCATAAAACCTGATAATAATCTTATTATATTCATTTAACTTGTGACGAAGTACAATTTTGGGTACTTCGCCACAATGTACATATATATATAATAAGTCCTATGAATTAATTATAAGTTTATACTCTGACTTGTTAGTATTTTCATAGGAACTAGTTCCCTTAGAGCATCTCTAAATCAGACCACCGCCAATACACACACACACACATACACATACATCGGGCCACCAAAGACATAAAGCAAGCAATGCAACAGGACTTGCCCAAAAGTCGCCAGTTGCTACTGCGCAGTTTCTATTGCCGCTTATATACATATATACGCATGACACGCCATATATATATGTATGTTTCTATGCATACATATATACGAATGTCACGCTATATATATATGTATGTAGCAAAAGGAATTGCAACGGGACTCGCGAATGGAAGCGTCAGAGTTATTGCGCAGTTTCTTTTGTTCTAGAAACTTCTAGACGCCTAAGCTATGCATGTTTTGCGACATCGCCAAAATGCGTTGGCAAGTTTTGATTGGTCGCTGCGACGTCGGCGACAAAATCAAAGGCCAAGGGCTGTCGAAAATTAAATCGACAGATTAGTTGAGCTAGGACCGAGATCAAGATAAGTCAGAAGCAGCAAAAGTGCAGTGCGTGAATGAAAATATATCGAGTGGAAGCAAAGTGTCCCCAACGGCCAGGACAACAATCACCAAATACCAGGAATAGACAACGAAGAAATTTAGAAGACTACCGAGATACAAAGTTAAACAACTTCCCCAGATACAGAGTTAAGCAAGGGTGTGTGTACAGCGGGTGAGTCTAACCAGTGGCCAACAGGGCTACCCCCATAACAAGTTTATCAGGTCAGAGTGTGGTAAAACAATAGCAGGTTAGATTTAACTAGTGTTAAGGTCCAAGTGACATTAATAAACTTTATAATGTTTGACCCCGAATCGCGAAAACCAGTCTTAATCATTTTATCCTCAGCGTTACATCCTGTCACTTTAGTTTCCTCTATTATATTAATGTTTACGTACTGTACGTGCATGTAGTGTATGTTTCGTAGTATTTGTATTTTATATAGGGAGCCATGTAAATAATATTAATCCTAGTCAATGTCCTGGTGACACCCTTATTGACTAGGATAATATTATTTGTCTAGTGCTACCCGACTAAGAAACTTTTATCAGACCAATGTCCGGGTGACACCCTAGTTGATCTGATGAAGATTTTTGGGCCCTTAGTAGTTCTGTTGTACTTGTAGCGATTCGGGATAATTCCTATTTTATTTAAGCCAATGTCCGGGTAACACCCTAGTTGACTTAAATAATAGGAATTATCCAATAGGTCGCAACTAGATAATTCAAACAGGCCAAGGTCCGGGTGACACCCTACTTGACCTGGTTGAATTGACTGGGCTAATCCCAATGTGTTTGTTTCTCAAGTCGATGTCCGGGTGACAACCTAGTCGGCTTGATACCTTTCCTTTGTGTTTGTTAATAATTTAGTAGAAGTCGATCACCCCACTCCCTTCCCTTTTCCCTCCTCTGTTAGGCATAATTAAAGCGATCACCGACTAGAGCAAGCCAACTATGAATATGGATATGCTCCCTTTTCTCAGTCATCAAGTCCGGGTTTCTTACATAAATTTTCTGTGTAGGAAAGGCCCTGGGGAGACTGAGAGTTGTACCCCGGCCTGGAAAACTTCCTTACAAACTTTGAATGGGGAGGTTGAGTTTAATTAATTGGTCTTATACCCCGTCACAAACTATCCAAAACATTTCGTTACTGTTATCTGATAGTCACATTTTAATTGTCTTTGGCGAAATAGAGCAGTGAAGCGTGCCGGGACGTATAAATGTATAAGCGTCTATTTATGAAGCGGTACAGGGAAGCAGTGAAAACTTTGTCAGGTAGTTTTCTGAAGCATTGGGACGAGTTTATATCTCTAGAAACTCATTATAATATTTATAAATTATTAAATGAATCACCGAAGCAGAAGAAGACTATTATTTTTCGCCCGATTCTTTTAAATACTTAGCACCTGCTTTCGTTTAGGAAGCACCGATATTCTCAATAAAGTAGTGATCTCGTAAAGCTTCATATGTCTTCGTGGCCCCGTGCAAATAACTAGAGCCGCGGTTGCGGTTAGCGCAGCGAGTTCGGTTGTTGCAGTTCCAACATAACGGTAACTATATGTTTCAGGATTAGATCCCAACAGGACATCAGATGATGTTTTAGCGTCAAACATTGCTATATAAAGTCAAAGTTTTGATATTCTCGTTACATTTCGTCATTTAAAATCGGTGCGAAACCATTTTCTAAAAACCACTAAAATCTAAACTTTCAAAAGTCTATATATCTACCTTCTTATATTAATATTCTGGTCTTTAGAAACGCGGTTAAGGCCATATAATTTCCTCAACTTATAGATGCAAGCGAACATAGGTAGGTCATTAGGTAGGTTTCTTCTATAATACTACGTTTTCACTTTTTTAATGGCTGTTTTACAAGTGTGGCCCATGTAGTATCTGACAAACCCATTTGGTTTACCCGTGAGTTATCTAATTTGAAAAATGTAAAATCTAGATATTATAAGAAGTACAAAAAAACCGGTTAGACGTCGGGTTTTTCTCATTACGTAGTTGTTCGATCAAATTTTTCAGTGCTTAATACGCAATGTTTATACGGATTACATTAGGCGTTGTAGACTACAGTTTTCCCGCGACTTTATAACTTCGTTAACGCCAGTTGTGAGGCAGACAATAGAGCAACCGATAATCAAGCCATTGCCAATATGCAAAAAAGTCCTATTTAACACCTTTCTTTCTAAGACAGTCACAAGGTGCCACAAGGTAGCCATCTAAGACCGTTCCTTTTTACCCTGTTTATTATTTATTCAGTAGTAACTCATTCTCGTATTCTCACGAACCCTGACGATAAACTTTGTCTTACTTTCAAAGACTCATGCTTCTCCCTTTCGCTTCTAGCAGAACTGAACAACTTTTAGACTTGGTGTGAAACTAACTTACTAAACTTCAACGTTTCAAAATATTACATCTACGTATTATCTAAATAATACTCCCTTGAAACGTCCGAACGAGATGAATGATTTCGATTCCCACACATACTTAATTAGGTCAATCTATCTGTACCTTGTAGACTAACGAGGAACTATTCACTGTATCTCTAACTCGCTGCACTTCTTACTATACTTTACATGAACCTTTTCAAGTTCTTTGTTCTGATTATATCCGCTTTTATCCTGTAATCGGATTAGAGCTCTCTATTTCTGAGCTTAATACTTTTATTCTTAACTATCTAGCTCATGGTTAATTTTAGATTTTATTTTCGCTGTCTTCCGTTGTATTTTGTTTTACATACTGTCTGCTAGGGTTCGCGCGTAACAGGCATTGTCCTGGTGTCGCTGGCACCTCTTAAACGTACTGCGCATTACACTCGTCAATGTCAATGCATGGTCTCTTTCTGACGAATCTGACCTGTTGCTCCCTATATTATATTGTTTATTGGCGGCCTTTTTGAGTTATCCTTGATGCAAATTAATTCTGTCCGAATTAATTTCGATCCTTGCCAAAAGATAATTTTTCATTTGAAAATGTGAATCAAAAGCAAGCAGTTGCTTGCTCTTACTGTGTAAGTCTTAACACGCAATGCTATTACCTTCAGCGTTGTAAACTAGTTTTCCCCGGTGATCCTTAACAGTTTTATAACTTTGTTAATACTGAATGTAAGATGTCTGTCCACCCAATTTACTTATCTTTTGAAATAATATAGCGGAATTGTTTAAGCTATTGATGAATTATTGTTATTGCTTAGCAGAATATCGCGTAAGTTTTCTGCCAAGCTGGGTACTGTGTTTTATGTCGAGGCCTTGTGTGTAATTATAGGGGTTTTTAAAAAATCTGATCACTTCTCATTTGCAACATATTTGTTGTTTTACTACTATTATTTTACTATCTGCAGCATGGTTTTGTAAAATGTAGATCTACTACCAGAATTTACATCTGCAATAATCGAAAGCTTGTGAGGAATATATAATATATATATATATACCTCACAAACGCGGCAGAGTATCACGCCAGATATAAATATAGATGAATTCAAGTCGTAAAAGCGGCTAATAATTCAAATAAGCGTTGGCCCAAAAGGCAATTTAAATATCATCAATGCGCGAGTTTATATGTTTGAGGTTCGATCGAACAAATGCAAACAAAAGAAATGTGCGATCGAAAAGAAAGCAAAATTCAAACATGTAAATCGCGTGAGTTAAACTGGCAAATATGTATACAAACATAATTACATATGTTTAGAGAGAAATGGTTAAAGCAAAGGCCGAATATGTGTAATAAAAAACAAATGAGAACAAGTGCATGTCGGCTCGTGTGACGTCACTGAGAGTGCGTTACATTGGGAGTGCATAGCACCGCAACAGCGAACACACACACGCACACGTGCGTAAGCCACCGACGCACGAGACTTGGAGAGTCGGCTCAAGCGTATAGACTAGCGGGGGAGGCGAGGGGTTGCTTTTCGGTCGTCGGCAACATCAAAGTGAGCGGGCTTACGCATGTGTGGGTGGATAGGGAGCGGGAATGTTGGGATGTAACGGAGAACGGGAGAGGCGGTATGTAACATGTCCAAAGCAGAGGTTTGAGAGGCGCTGGAGGTATTGGCGCTAAATTTGAACATATAATAATAATATATGTATATTAATATATGTATATAATATACTATATAAAGCTATATGATGTTTTATAACTCATGTGATGGAATATACATAACATTAATATTGGTTATGTGGAAGGATTAATGCGGTACATTAATATAGAGTATTAATTCTGTATATATGAACACAACAAAAGATAAATGGGGGTATTTTTATATAGGTATTAAGTTTATTTAATATAAATATAAATTCACTATATTTAAGTATATGTAGAAAGGGCGGGAAATTAGGAATAAGTTAAACGTGTGTTAAATAATATATAAGGGTGGATATTGGCAAAGCCAGAGAGCAGCGATTGCACTAGAGAGGCATATGCGTGATGCACGAGAGATACGAAGGCTGATGATAAGAGAAAGTGATGGAAAGTTTTGGGCGGCAAATATTGGCGCGCGGAAAAGTACTGGCAACGGTACATAATCCCACCACGCGTCCTCCCTGGGTCAAGATGCCTATAAAAAGACACGGCGGAGACACAGAGGGCAGTCAGTTAGAAAGCGAAGAAAACAAGCGAAGTATCACTTGGACGAGCAAGGTGCAAGTGAAGTATTAACAAGTGAAGATTCAACAAGTGAAGTAAATAAGCAAGGCCAACAAAGTCAAACATATGTGAAGAAGTGAGGACCAAAATGGATCGTTAAAACTGGAGCCCAACGTGCTTAACTGGTGGAAGAGTTTTACAAGATTTATTGTTTTCTGTATAGTACAATAGAAAGAAATCAACGTTTAATTTTTATTAAAGGCAAGAAAAGAAATAAATTGATCAAAGGCCGGCAAGATGACAAAATCATGGATTTATTACATGAAAAAAGAGGAGTTAATAAAAACCGGCGAAACATGCGGATTCACGCTATCAGAAACTGTAGAAGAAATGAGGAAACAGTTCGGAGAATGGGTCAAGGATCATGAGGCCGACCCAGAGTGGCAGGCATGGATCAGCTCGCTGGCAGGAAAATATACAAAGGCGGTGGGGGAAATTGCAAAATTGGTAATTCCAATATTAACACCGCCAAGGTGGGGAAGTGTGGGTGCCCTAGATGGCCCACTAAAGCAACAACATACATTATATGAAGAGCCAAGAACAAATAGAAGAGTTACAGAAAGTAGCAAAATCGGGTTAATAAATTCAAATAACGAATATCCGAAAGTGGCAAAACAAGTGAGGGAATGGACATTTCGTTTCGACGGCAGTTCAAAGCCGCTAGAATTCATCGAACCAGTCGAATGGTCGGCAGACATGTACGGATTAGACATCAATATGATCCCAAGGCCAATGCCAGAACTGCTAAAAGACAAGGCATTAAAATGGTACGTGCCTAACAATAAGCATTGGTCATCATGGAAAGATTTTACTGAGGCATTCAAAAAACATTTCTTGCCGAGGGGATATTTTAGCAAACTAGCAGATCAATTAAAAGCTAGAAAACAACAGTGGAATGAGGCGTTTAAAGATTTCATGACAGAGATGCAAACCAAGATGCGTCCATTGAAATGCCCAAAATTCGAGCAACTAGAAATCATATTGGAAAACTGCACACCAGATTTGAAAATGTTCATTCGCCCACACAACATACAAACGCTGGAAGAACTAATGCAACTGGCAGATGAATTTGAAATGTCAGGAATAATAAATGAGAAGGTGGGGGAATTGATCGCAATGGGATATTTAGAACGATCAAATAGTCCTTACAGCAATAGTAATGGTGAAAAAGAAATAAACTGGAAAATGGAGGCTATGTGTTGACTTCAGGCAGATAAATGCAAAATCTATAAAAGACGCTTATCCAATGCCGAGAATCGTCTACATTTTAGATCAACTGCGCAAAGCAAAATTCCTAAGCAGTTTGCATTTAAAAAATATTGATATATTTGCAGATTCCGTTGGAAATGAACAGCAGGAAGATGACAGCTTTCACAGTTCCAGGAAAGGGACTAATGAAAAGTGATGCCGTTCGGTTTGCACTCAGCATCTGCAACTTTCCAACGAGCTTTAGATATGGTCATGGGACCAGAAATGATGCCACACGCGTTCGCGTATCAGGATGATATTATAGTGGTCAGCCGAACAATAGAAGACCACAAAGCTCATTTGAAGGAAGTTTTCCGCAGACTGAAGGCAGCAAATTTAAGGATAAATGCAGAAAAATGCCAATTCATACCCATGTTTGGCATACTCTTTGTTACTTTATGTATTCTTTTTCTGTTTGAGGGTTTTGATGTCCCCCACAATTTTATTCCAATACGTCTCATAAGTAACATTGTGTATATAAAGTGTGACAACAAAGTGTTTCCACAACGAAAAAAATGATTATTTTTTTTTTGCTTTAGTATGAAAAAAAAACCTAATTTAAATATTTTTTGGAATTTTTTTAAAATTAAAGTAGATTAATTAAAAAATTTATTTACAAGAATACAAAAATAAAATTTAAACATGTTTCAAACAAGAAAGAAAAATATCAAAGACTGAAGATTGCACAAAATTCAACTGTCAAATAAGTGCTTGAACAACTTAGTTTTTTCACTTATTCTATCGCTTTGAAGATAAAATTGTAATATTTTATATTTTGTAAGGTCACCGTTGGCACCTACAACAGTTGAATCGTCTGTTCATCGATTTGATGAGTTTTTGGACATAATCCATAGGGATATTAAGCCATACCTCTAAAATAATGGTCTTCGGATTATTTTAATTTTTGGGATGTCGCTTGGCGGTTCGTTTTTGAGATCCGCCCACAAATTCTTAATATGATTTAGGTCTCAGTTATATAGTAGCCAGTATCTAACAATATTCGCCTTTTGCTTAGGATCATTCTCTTGGTAAAACTTAAAAGTTGGTTTACCCTCAACAAAAAACCCAAATTTGTTGGAACTGGCCATCAAATTTGTGCGCAATATATCCAGATATTTTTGGGCATCCATCGTGTTTTTAACAAACCACAAATCGCGCACTCCTTTGCTCGAGATGCACCCCCAAACCATTCCCAAACCATTTCGCCACACTCCGCTAGGTCCATCCTCATATTGTAGCATCATTTTGGTCTCAACACAAACCCAATATGAATCAGTTTTTCCTGCGTGCATCCTCGCAAATCTTAAGCGCCTTTCAATATGTGATTCCCACATCAAGCGTTTTTTACAAGTAATACTGGATGACAAACTGGTCCGTTTTGGGACTTTCCAGACACCTTCGCGGGATATGGTTATGCCACATTCCTCTTATAGCTTTCTGGCAAGCGTCTTGGTCAAAATAGTTGGGTTTACACTTGTCTTTTTGGGCACAATGCCCTCAGCTCTAGTGTTATGCCCCGAGGCCGAACGGTTGTAGGCTTTGTTTCTAGCCTTTCTTTCGTTTTGGAGCAGTTTAGGATGTTTTATCCTGTCTTTCCTGAAAGTAAAAACATTTTGGGAATCTCTGCAGCCGTTTTGCCAATTGTGTAATTATAATAGACCTTTTTGTATCATATCAAAACTTATTCGTTTGCATGGTTAAAAAAGAACCAATTCTACGAACTTATGACAAAATTACTTAACTTATTGAAGCAGCCACCGAGGTTCGCTTCGAAAATTCCAGGAAACAACTTTGAATAAAAAATAACGACGAAAAGAACCCAAAAAGCGAAATGTGTAAAGACTTAGTTGGCAGCTGAATTTTGTGCAATGTTTGTATTTGTTGTTATTATACCTTTGCAAAAAAGGCATATTAATTTTGGTCAGAAGTTTGCAACGCATAGAAGGAAGCATCTCCGACTATATAAAGTATATATATTCTTGATCAGCACGATCAGCTGAGTTGATATAGCCTTGTCCGTCTGTCAGTCTGTCAGCTTAAAGCTAAAGAGCTGAAATTTTGCACCTAGGCTTGTTTTTCCGGCAGGCATTGTATATCTCGGAATCATCCCGATAGGATGACTGTATCATATAGCTTTCATAGGAACGATCGGTCGTGCATAAGCTTTAACCTCAAAGACTTTGTTGTTTTCCAATGAAATATCACAACAGCCGGTATTAGAAAAATCGGTTGACTATATCATATAGCTCCCATAGGAACGATCGGCCATGAATATGGATTTCAAGCAATAATTTGGTTGTTTTAAAAGCGATTATCACTAATTTGGTATTTATGAGTTTTATATACTTTCTAACATATCTGGCAAGTTTTATCAAAATCGGTTCACTATATCATATAGCTCCCATAGGAACGATCGGCCAAAAAATTATATATAAAAACGGACATAATTAGTTTTATATACTTTTCGTATAATTCTGGTAATTTATATGTAATTGAAAAGGACAGTTTGCAAAGGTATACGAACTTCGGCGTGGCCGAAGTTAACCTATCCTTCTAGTTTTTTGTCTTGTTTGAAATATTCTTTATTGTTTTTTTGAAGTCCTAAAAGTAAATGGTTTAACTAACCTACTTAAATTTAAAAAAAAATGAAAAAAAAAACATTTTGTAAGCGTTTTAGCCGAAGTTAGCCCATCCTTCTAGTTTTTTTTTCTTGTTTGAAATATTCTTCATTGTTTTTTTTGACGTCCTAAAAGTAAATGGTTTAACTAACCTACTTAAATTTAAAAAAATTAAAAAAAAAACATTTTGTAAGCGTTTTTCTTTCATCTTAAAGTACATAAATTATGCTTTTTTGCGTTGTGTAAACACTTTGTTGTTAAACTGTAACATTGGGGAACCGTTTTTTTTATTACTATCATGCCATTGACTGTTGAGTCATGTCAGTTTTGCATTGTCTGTTTAGTCATACAGGCGATATTAGTACTAACACTAAGAGCGACTGCGCTGTCATACTTGAACAAATCCCCACGCAGAAACCTTAGAACTCGCTTTACTTGTTACATAATCTTATAATTTAATTTCCAATGGCTTCCATACTTTAACGAAAGCGTCAAACATCTACTTCCCCTTTATTAGCCGCAAGTTTTTGAACACATGCAAGCCCGCTAGCTTCCCAAGCTTTTCCATTGGTTTGACTGATGTCTTGTTGTTTCATTCAGCCGATGATTCTGGCAATTTGCCGCTTGTTGTGCACGATTATTATCTTTTGTTTTTATGAGCATATTCTTATATACGTACACTCACTCAAACTATATTGTTTAACTTTACGTAGTGTTTCGTGTGTTGAGCTCGTATTTAAAATTCATTAAATTTACCCAACCGTGAAGTAACAGTCGTAAATTTTTTTTTTTTTTCTAATAATATGGCTAAAAGGTATCAGCTGACCAAATTTCGTTAATCGGACAACAAAAATCGGAGATATATCTATATACATTTTGTACTGAAATTTCCAGTGCGACATTGCGTAGTAAGTGTGACCGAGATAGCATGCGTTCGTTGCGGCTGCTTGTGAAGAAAATTTTAGTTTGAATTAATGGCGAATTCGAAGGAGTTTGATTTTATAAAGTTCCTTAATTGGTACAGGGTATACTCAAAGTCGACAGGGACGACTTGCTTGCTTCATTCTGTCTCCTTTCATCTCTAATTTGCTTTCTCTTAATCTTGGTTTAAACAGTTCTCTTTGCGATGCATTTGCATACATACATATTCTGTATGTATGTGGTTTGTGTCGTTTACGTTATTTTTGCGGATACCAAAAGAACCGTGTGTCGCTTACGTTATTAGTGACAGGCCAATATCTCCGTAAATATGATAGAGATGTATGACAACTTCAACAACATAATATAAATACAATTTATGGAAAATTGGCAGAATTATAACGAATAAAAAATGTACTTTTTTCCGTCGCAACAACACAATTGATATTCTATGTATATATATACATATATATATTTGGCGGTATAGAGAGAAGGGCATAAAACGCAAAATCCGAGGCTTAATTCCGTGTCATTCCTAATGGAAATGGAAAAATTAAAATAAATATAAGAAAGTATATATATATAGTATATATATTTATATATACTTTATGGGGTTGGAAATGCTCAATTCTGCCTATTACATACTTGTGTCCACTTGTGCGGTTTTACTTAGGCAAAATTTGTTCCAGCATCTTTCCACACACGCCCATCCTAGATATTTGTTCTCAAGCTAAGAAAACGCTTTTGGCCAATACATTTTGGCGCCCAACATATTTTCGCGGCTAGACTTTGCGAGAGTTTAGTTAAAAATTGTCCGTTACGTTAAATTATTTATACCATTTTATTGTTGTTTCTTTCTTAAAAATATTGATATTATACATATAATACATATTATGTTTTTCTTAAATTTATTTTTATTAACTTTTCATATTATGGCATAAAATTTATTATATGTATATGTAAGTTCACAGACTAAAGAAATTAATGTTATTTTCATGAATGTTTTTTTTTTTTGTAAAGTTATTTTTTTTCAATTATCATCGTCACTTTCGTTTAATGTGTCATTGACTTTTTTTGATGTCTTAAGGCTAAAATATTCTTCATGAAATTGTATTGGAATACTTTTTTTCCTTAAAGTGATTTTAAATCATTTAACTTATTTAAAGATTATATTTCTTTTGTGTACAAACGATGGATGATGGCAATGATTGATATTAATAACTTCTTTAGGACTGTTTTAAAAATATCCGCATTTTAATTTAATGCACTCTTTTTTAAAGGTGGCTGACCGCAGCAAGCTTACATTTAATTTATTACCTAAGCAATTTTCAATTTTAACAGTAGAAGCCCGCACTGTTCTGTTTCGAGTAAACGATTCTATTGTGCGATGGCATCATTGCATTACCTGGCAACAAATATGTAATCTTAAGAGATTCAACGAATACCGATGGATTTATAAAATAAGGAATCATGGTCAACATGGCCATATTTCGGTTTTGTTCTGCGCAACTATCGCAATACAAACTTAATTCCCTTGTAGTTTTCTTTCCATCTAAAATTATAAGGTAGATTATACATGGCTGTGCAAGTTTCGTTGCATCCACGTTGCCCTTTTTTTTCTACCCATAAAAAGCAATATCCATTTCTGGTGCCGTTTTCGTAGATACTCAAATTATAAAATGCATATTTTCTGGCATAAAATAGAGTAATAGAAGAAATAAATTATTTTTAATCCTTCAGGAAAATGCTTTTGATTTCATTTTTGCCTCTTATATGGTTCTTGAATTCTTCCGATTTAATAACGATGTCCTTAGCTAGATCGCATTTACTGCATCTTTCGTTTTTCGGCATTTTTCATACCCTGTACATAGGGAAAAAGGGTATATTAAAGTCGCTAAATGTATGTAATAGGGAGAAGGAAGCATTTCCAACCCCATAAAGTATATATATTCTTGATCAGCATCAATAGCCGAGTCGATTGCGACATCTCCGTCTGTTGGTCCGTATGAACACGTAGACCTCAGAGACTATAAGAGTTAGAGCAACGAAATTTGGTGTCAGCATTTGTGTAGTGTCACGCAGGTGAAGTTTGTTTCTAATTTTTGCCACGCCCACTTACGCCTTGCAATTAAGAAAAAACGAAAAAAAAATTTTGTTAATATCGGATAATAAATATCGGAGATATTTTTTCCTCCTTACTTACACGTAGAGTAATGCCTAGTACATTGCTCATATATTAGATCTTGGCCGGATTATTAATTAATTTATAAAATTGCAATTGTAATTTTTATCCTGGATCAAATTTGGATACTGTCTTCTAGGTTTCGTGCGCAAAACTTATTGTCCTGGTGCCGCATAGGCCAGTAAAACGCACTGCGTATTGTTAATATCGATTGTGATTCCTTTTTTTCGCATATTTGCTTAAAATAACTTATAGCTTTTAAAGAGGTCAATAAATATTTCTTTGATGTTTGTTGATAAAGCAAATTCCCAAAGCTTAAAGATGAGCTTATCTCCAAAGCTACCTCAATAGTTTTAGTGCCAAATATTGTGTCTCGTCATTCATAAAATTTTTACACTTCTTGTCTTTTTATTACTTGCGACCGTTACATTCGCGCTTGTTGTTGTGAGTTAATCTGTCTTGGTTGTTGTGAGTTAATCTGTTTCTATCTGTCTTTTCTTTTTCGGTTCATATTAAGACGTTTATTGGATATTCCCAATAAAGTTGTAATTAGCCACTATCTTCTGGCTCGTCAATATCTGTTGGCGGGTCAAGAAACTAATTTCGTCCCTTATTCTGGGAATAAGAATGTTAGAGGGCTAAACTCTATGTTGATAGTATATCTTTCGATTTCCATATCCTGATATTTACAGAAACGTGGTTAAGGTCAGATAGAACATTCAAAAATGGTGGAGGTGTTTTAATTATTGTCAACTCTGCCCTCTCCTCTGAATTAGTTCAGCCTTCTGCAACTATTGACATCGAATTTGTCAGTGTCAAAATTACTTTAAAAACGTATTCCGTCTTCATAACTTGTTCGTATATCCCACCAAAATCTGACATGGTGGTATACGCTACCTACTTAAAAGCTATTCGCTTTGTCTCTTCGCTTCTTTTCGATGTAGACTTAATAATTGTTTTTGCCGATTTTAATCTGCCTGACATTTTATGGTTTCCAACAGATGAGTCTACCGTGGCCAGCATTCTAATGCCCCCTATCCTAATTTCTGCTGATAGTTGGCTTTCTTCTTCTATCAGCTTTCCGATTAGGTTCGCGGAGCTGTTGTTGCCGGCTCCTGCTCGCTCCTTGCAGGCAGGAACCGATTTGCGTTTCCCGCTGGCATGCAGCAATTCATCGATCGCTTTCCGATTTTCCCGCAATACCAACAGAACTCTAGTCTTCTGTTGCTGCACTCTTTAGTCCAATGTCCTGCACCTCCGCATCTTCTGCATGCCTGAGATGGATTCTGGACCCATCCTGTTGGAATTTTCGAAAAATTCCGCCTTTGAGCTGGAATTGGTGGCTCATCATCTAAGCAGCGTTTGCAGACGGTGTTATGCCTATTATCTTGCACATTGGTGTGAGCGTTCTCTCTGAGCCTCTCGTTGGAACTGTTACCTTTCCAGTTCCAATGTTTCGAACTCATCTGCCAGTTGCATTAGTTCCGTCAGCGTTTGTATGTTGTATGGGCGAATGAACATTTTCGAAATCTGGGCATTTCAATGGACGCATCATGGTTTGCATCTCTATCATGAAATCTTTAAACGCCTCATTCCACTGTTGTTTTCTAGCTTTTAATTGATCTGCTAGTTTGCTAAAATATCCCCTCGGCAAGAAATGTTTTTTGAATGCCTCAGTAAAATCTTTCCATGATGACCAATGCTTATTGTTAGGCACGTACCATTTTAATGCCTTGTCTTTTAGCAGTTCTGGCATTGGCCTTGGGATCATATTGATGTCTAATCCGTACATGTCTGCCGACCATTCGACTGGTTCGATGAATTCTAGCGGCTTTGAACTGCCGTCGAAACGAAATGTCCATTCCCTCACTTGTTTTGCCACTTTCGGATATTCGTTATTTCAATTTATTAACCCGATTTTGCTACTTTCTGTAACTCTTCTATTTGTTCTTGGCTCTTCATATAATGTATGTTGTTGCTTTAGTGGGCCATCTAGGGCACCCACACTTCCCCACCTTGGCGGTGTTAATATTGGAATTGCCAATTTTGCAATTTCCCCCACCGGCCTTTGTATATTTTTCTGCCAGCGAGCTGATCCATGCCTGCCACTCTGGGTCGGCCTCATGATCCTTGACCCATTCTCCGAACTGTTTCCTCATTTCTTCTACAGTTTCTGATAGCGTGAATCCGCATGTTTCGCCGGTTTTTATTAACTCCTCTTTTTTCATGTAATAAATCCATGATTTTGTCATCTTGCCGGCCTTTGATCAATTTATTTCTTTTCTTGCCTTTAATAAAAATTAAACGTTGATTTCTTTCTATTGTACTATACAGAAAACAATAAATCTTGTAAAACTCTTTCACCAGTTAAGCACGTTGGGCTCCAGTTTTAACGATCCATTTTGGTCCTTACTTGCGGCAGAGCCGGATTTCAGGTGTAGGGGTACGACACAACGAATTTATATTGTGCGCTGGTGAAATGAGAAGATACAGTTGTTCTTTCGTTTAGCAATACGTTATAA
Source organism: Drosophila neocordata (assembly GCA_018903615.1). Taxonomy (NCBI): domain Eukaryota; kingdom Metazoa; phylum Arthropoda; class Insecta; order Diptera; family Drosophilidae; genus Drosophila; species Drosophila neocordata. The sequence continues at coordinate 379,577 of JAEIGI010000034.1, forward strand.
TTTTATTGGCAATTTGATTGGTGGATGCTGGTATGGCCAGAGAGTTTCTGCACGGGCTATTGACTTTGTAATTGTGGTTATTGTGGAATCCAAACTGCACCGCTGGCACCCATGTAAACTTATCGATGGATTGTGTTTGGCTGTAGCTAGTATTCCTACTGCCAGGATAACTCCTAGTCTTGCCTATCTAATCTTATCGCCTGCTATGCTCCTTATATTCTGCTGGGTAATGCACATAGTCTTTCCCCACTGTGCCAAGAATACTCCTGGTCTTACCTATCTATGCTAGGAATATTCCGAGTCTTTGCTAAATTGCTAGGAATAGCTCCTGCTGCTAGGAGTATCTACTAGTTTTTAATAAACTGCTAGGAATAGCTCCTAGTCTTTAATAAACTTCTAGAAATAACTCCTAGTCTTTAATAAACTGCTAGGAATAGCTCCTAGTCTTTAATAAACTTCTAGAAATAACTCCTAGTCTTAAATAAACTGCTAGGAATACCTCCTAGTCTTCAATAAACTGTTTAGAATAACTCCTAGACTTTCTACTAGCCGCAAAACAAATCCCTCTCTAAACCCTCACTTAATAACCAGGATACGTACAGGTATCCTTTTCCTGATCTGCTTTGGCATGTCCTCACTTCACTATGTCACTGTTTGCTTCGCTTTGATTACTTCGCTCTGTTACTTCACTCCGAGTACTTCGCCTGATTGCTTCATTTGCTAAGTGACACTTCGCTTGGTTACTTCACTTTCTAATTGACACCCCCTCTCAGCCGTTTCAGCCGTGCGTATTTACGCGTGGTGGGATACTGTACCATTACCAGTACTTTCCCCTTTTCCAATATTTGCCGCCTAAAATTTTCCATCACTTTCCTTTTGTGTTCGGCTTTCTTTGCCGAATGCGCAACGCAACATGCCTGTTGCTTTACATGGTGAAATCACTCATACTCCCTGCTGCATCCGTCACTCTCTAGCATTGCCACCATTCCCGCCCCTTACCATATACTTAAACATAATACATATATAACCAAATGTATCCCTCTTTGGATCTTTTGTATATAAATACTAAATAACTATTCAAATATAGAAGTTAAGGAAACGTTTTCCACAGGACATGATTCCAGTGGACGTTTCCTATTTTAATCCTTACTTTACAATCCTTTACAATAATTACCGACCAGGAATTCAATGAAAACGTTAGCTCGTTGACTCTATATTGTGACAGCTCGCTCCGTGTTAACTTAAATATATAAACGTTTACATTTAACAATAAATTATAAATAAATTAACATTAGCAATAAAATATATATCAATTAGTAGTAAATATATATGTCGGATTAATATTAGTCGGAATAATATTACTTGTTAAGTTTATTCACGTCCCCGTCATCGCGTTTGTTGTCACTTCTTTTTATTTCTATTAAACCAAGGAGCAATGACGTTTTGTACCTTTTGCACTTTCACGACCACACGGTACCACACACGGCGACAAATTTGTCGCCCGATCTCACGATGATCGAATTCTCTCAGAGAGACCAAACTAAGTGGCTGACGCAATAGTCCCCAGCTATTGCGTAATTATGTTTTGTGCATGTCACAACTTGATCGTCTCAACACTTGTAAAAATCCATTTACTTGTTCAATTCATTACAGGCACACACAACGACATACAACCAAGCATGTCCAACAACACACACACACTCACTTGCCAGTAATACATACTCCGACATATACAAATATATTGTATGTAACATATCTAATTCAAATATAGCGCCCACAATTCCAGCGCTTCTCAAACTTTTGCTTTGGATATGTAGCTTCCCGCTGCCTCTCACACTTCGTTACTTCCCGGGAATCCACACACACCACCCAACATTTCCGCTTTCAATCTACTCACATATGCGTAACCCTCTCACTTTTCGGACTTTGCTGTTAACTTTTCTCTCTAAACATACGTAATTATGTTTGTTAAGACGTTGGCCGATTTTAATCACGCGATTTGAATGGTTCGATCGCATGTTCCTTTATATGTTATACATATATATATATATATATATATATATATTTATATATATATATATATATATATATATATATATATATATATATATATATATATATGTCGGAGATTTGATAAGTGTTGTTGGGCATACCCTTTGATACCTTCTATGTTCTGTGGAACTTGGTGTCCGTAACTTGGGCATACAGTTTTACAGTGACTTCTCTCATGTAACTTTGTTGGTTGTGATTATTGTGTTAGTTTGAATGTGAGTCATGTAAGTTTGGCAGTGACTGCTTAGTCATGCAGGTGCGTTAGTGTTGTGGAATAGTTTTATTATTGGTTTACAATTAAGGTTGGCATTGAGCCGGACGTCAGATGAATCTGACGTCGTGTGTGGTCCGGTGTAATGCTAGGGCTGGTGAGACTCGGTAGCCAGTGAGAATTAGAACGCCAAGCAACAAGGAACTCGCTTCACTCGTAGACTAATTAAGATGTCGGAAAATACTAAACAATTAATTGGAGAGGTTGACAATGCTACAACATCAGAAGTGGGATCTGTCCTTAAACCTGCAATTTTTGATGGGCAAAATTTAATTGAAGGGCTGCAAGCTATACAAGGAACGGCATCTGATATGCATTGGCGTGGTGCCCCACAGCGAACATAATTTTGATGGAGAATCCAAACAAAGGCAAGGATTCGCAGCAGACAGAAAGAGTGCAGCTGTGTGACGTCGTTGGATCCAAAGGAGAGATGGTACATCAAGAAGAGACCTTCAAAACTACGTTTGATTCTGGATCGGAATGCTCCATCATAATAATGTAACATAACAAATGCTAATGATAGCATTTGTTGCACAATGCAAATTTTAAGTAACGTTAAGATTGATGGTTATAATATCGAAATACTGTTTCACGTAGTAGGCAATGAGTATTTGAAGGATGACATTGTCATTGGCCGAGAGGTGCTTTCGCATGGCTTTAATGTCATAGTGGTTAAAAGTTTAAAATTGTTGAGGCAAAAATTGTAAATTATTGTTTAAATGATAAGCAATTTATTGAATTGAATACTGATGTTGTTGGAAAAGACAAGGACACCATAATAAGTCTAGTGAAAACATATTCAACGTTTTTTATAAGGGGGATTTCTCATACGTGAGTAAAGATAGGTGAAATGAAAATTAAATAAATGGATCCGAGAAAACTTGTTCAAAGGAGACCGTATAGGCTCTGCCCGATTGAGAGGGAATTGGTCCGATCTAAAATTAATGAGCTGTTGGAGGGTAATGTTATAAAACCTAGTTGTTCACCATATGCGAGTCCTGTAATGTTGGTGAATAAGAAGGATGGCTCACATCGTTTGTGTGCTCTGCCCAAATTAGAGGGAATTGGTCCGATCTAAAATTAATGAGCTGTTGGAGGGTAATGTTATAAAACCTAGTTGTTCACCATATGCGAGCCCTGTAATGCTGGTGAATAAGAAGGATGGCTCACATCGTCTGTGTGTTGATTACAGAGAGTTGAACTCTAATACAGTTTCAGATAGATACCCTTTGCCACTCATTTCGGATCAGATTGCGAGATTACACAGGGCAAAATATTTTACATGGTTAGACATGGCTAGTGGGTATTACCAAATTCCTTTGCATTGGGATTCTGTTGAATGTACAGCTTTTATCACTCCGAATGGTCAATATGAATTTTTGGCAATGCCATTTGGTTTTAAAAATACGCCTTCAGTTTTTCAACGTGCAATAATGCAATCTTTGGGAGATCTTACAAATATCTTTGTGGTCGTTTATATGGACGACGTTTTAATAGTAGCGACAACAAAAAGTGAAGCTCTAGATCAGTTCAATATGTGGGATATGAAGTGAGGGCGGGTTAAATTCGTCCAAATTCGCTTAAAATTGCAGCGTTTACTGCCTTACCACCTTCTCAACCAGTAACTGCTTTAGGACAATTTATTGGGCTAGCGTCTTAATTTAGACAATTTGTGGAAGGATTTTCTTGTTAAATGAAACCATTTTATTTTTTAACGTGAGAAAAGAATCAATTTATTTGGAAGTTGGAACATGAACAAATTCGACAAAAAATTATTTCTATTCTTACACAAATGCCAGTTTTGGTGATATTCGATCCTCAATATCCAATCGAATTGCATACAGATGCAACTTCTCAGGGCTTACTGCACAAAATAAACAATAAGTCTCATGTAGTTGAATATTTCAGCAGGGCTACTTCAACAGCAGAATCGCGATATCATTCATATGAGTTAGAAACTCTGGCAGTTGTTACGGCAGTGAAGCATTTTCGTCATTATCTCTTGGGAAGAAACTTTATTGTGTTTACGAATTGTAACTGTGTTAAGGCGTCAGGACTAACCGTGACCTGGCTCCTAGGGCCCAAAGATGGTGGTCTTACTTAACGTCATTCACGTTTGAGTATAGGGAGTGAAAAAGAATGGCGCATGTAGACTTTTTGTCAAGAAATCTTCCTTTAATTGACTCAGTTATGTCAATTCGTAAAATTTTGGAAAAACGAGTTAATTTGGCAGAGATTTTTAGTAATTGGCTTAGGGCTGAACAAAGAAAAGACCCCGATTTAATTATTATGGTAAACAAAATAAAAGAAGATCATCTAGCCAAAATTAAGAGCAGGGATTCTTCATCGTAAGATACAGTGAAATGGAAGAAATCGGTCATTAACCATCGTTCCAAAAGCCTTCTGGTAATCCGTAATAAACCAAATACATGAGTCCATCATGCATTTAGGATGGCAAAAGACATTCTATAAGGATTATGACTATTATTGGTTTGACAACATGTCAAAGTACGTAAGAAAATTTGTCGATAATTGTATTACATGCAAAACGTCAAAATCTCCTTCGAGCAAAGTGCAAGGTAGTCTACACCCGATACCAAAAGTTGATATACCTTGGCATACCATTCATATGGACATAACTGGGAAATTGAGTGGGAAGTCTGATACAAAGGAATATATCATAGTTCAGGTGGATGGGTTTAAAAGTTTGTTTATTTGACTCATACGCTCAAAATTGATGCTGAAAGTTGCATAAATGCAGTGACATCAGCAAAATCTTTGTTTGGGGTACCAAATCGCAAAATAGCAGATCAAGGAAGGTGCTTTGCCAGCAATAAATTTAGTGAGTTTTGCTCACAACAGAAAATAAATTTGCACTTAATCGCGACTGGTGCAAGTAGAGCAAATGGGCAAGTTGAGCGCATTATGAGTACTTTGAAGAATCTATTAACGGCAGTTGAGTCCGGCAATCGGGCTTGCCAAGATGGATTGAGTAATGCTCAGTTGGCTTTAAATTGTACTTCAAATAGAGTGACAAGGGCAAGTCCGTTAGAGTTGTTTATCGGAAAAGTTGCTCGTCCGTTGGGGTTACTTCCGCCGTGTGATACAACGGAAGAAATTGATTTGAAAAAAGTCAGAGCTGAAGCAGTACAAAATATTTCAGCTGCAGCATTGTATAATAAAGTACAGTTTGATAAAGATAAAGCAAAAGTTGTGGGACACAAGGTGGGTGATTTTGTATTGAGTTTGAAACTAAATGAAAAGAGAAATCAAACAAAGTTAAGTCCTAAATTTAGAGGACCTTTTCAAATAACTGATCTGTTAGAGGGAAATAGGTATATGCTCAGGTCGTTATTAAGTAATAGGAAATACAAGTATGCGCATGAGGACATAAGAAAGTTGCCAGATGTGCAGGTACCGACTAAGTTAGAGAGAAGTGAAGGTCATGTAAGTTAAATTCTAAGAATTAAGCTGAAACCTTAGTTTTAAAAATTAAATTGTAATAATTAAACCGTAAAAATTGAAAATATGGACTTAAACTGTTGAAAGAGACAGTAAAGTGAAGCTGTTGAAAGAGACAGTAAAGAGAAGCTGTTGAAAGAGACAGTGTGGAGAAGCTGTTGAAACAGACAGTATAGAGAAGCCCAGTGAGGATCAAGATGCTGAAGGAGACAGTATGAATTAAAGGTTTGATATAGCAACTCCAAAATTGGTCATAATGCAAGCATAAGCGCAAAACGATAGTTTTGTCGTGGTGTGTGGCGCGTTAGATGTTGGAGTGTTGCACAGATAAATGATATTGCCAATAAGAAGGGTAAGTTGAATTGCTTAATTTGTTTCAAAGTTTTTGAAAATTGCGTAGTTTGTCAAAAGTAATGAATGATGTGTTGTATGTGAAAATCAATTCTATTTATTGGTTAAATAGAGTTTAAAAAAAATTGTTGTTAGTTGCAAATTTAAATCAAGATTGATTTAAATAAGCAAAATTGTGAAGGAAAATACTTGAATGATAAAGTGGGTGTATAGACAGAAACGAGGACGTGTAATAGTCAGGATGGCCGCGTCAGAGATTTGATAGGATATTTGTTGGGCATGCCCTTTGATACCTTCTATGTTCTGTAAAACATGGTGTCTGTAACTTGGGCATACAGTTTTACAGTGACTTCTGTCATGCAACTTTGTTGGTTGTGATTGTTGTATTACTTTGACTGTGAGTCAAGTAAGTTTGGCAGTGACTGCTTAGTCATGCAGGTGCGTTAGTGTTGTGGAATAGTTTTATTATGGGTTTACAATTAAGGTTGGCATTGAGCCGGACGTCAGATGAATCTGACGTCGTGTGTGGTCCGGTGTAATGCTAGGGCTGGTGAGACTCGGTAGCCAGTGAGAATTAGAACGCCAAGCAACAAGGAACTCGCTTCACTCGTAGACTAATTAAGATGTCGGAAAATACTAAACAATTAATTGGAGAGGTTGACAATGCTACAACATCAGAAGTGGGATCTGTCCTTAAACCTGCAATTTTTGATGGGCAAAATTTAATTGAAGGGCTGCAAGCTATACAAGGAACGGCATCTGATATGCATTGGCGTGGTGCCCCACAGCGAACATAATTTTGATGGAGAATCCAAACAAAGGCAAGGATTCGCAGCAGACAGAAAGAGTGCAGCTGTGTGACGTCGTTGGATCCAAAGGAGAGATGGTACATCAAGAAGAGACCTTCAAAACTACGTTTGATTCTGGATCGGAATGCTCCATCATAATAATGTAACATAACAAATGCTAATGATAGCATTTGTTGCACAATGCAAATTTTAAGTAACGTTAAGATTGATGGTTATAATATCGAAATACTGTTTCACGTAGTAGGCAATGAGTATTTGAAGGATGACATTGTCATTGGCCGAGAGGTGCTTTCGCATGGCTTTAATGTCATAGTGGTTAAAAGTTTAAAATTGTTGAGGCAAAAATTGTAAATTATTGTTTAAATGATAAGCAATTTATTGAATTGAATACTGATGTTGTTGGAAAAGACAAGGACACCATAATAAGTCTAGTGAAAACATATTCAACGTTTTTTATAAGGGGGATTTCTCATACGTGAGTAAAGATAGGTGAAATGAAAATTAAATAAATGGATCCGAGAAAACTTGTTCAAAGGAGACCGTATAGGCTCTGCCCGATTGAGAGGGAATTGGTCCGATCTAAAATTAATGAGCTGTTGGAGGGTAATGTTATAAAACCTAGTTGTTCACCATATGCGAGTCCTGTAATGTTGGTGAATAAGAAGGATGGCTCACATCGTTTGTGTGCTCTGCCCAAATTAGAGGGAATTGGTCCGATCTAAAATTAATGAGCTGTTGGAGGGTAATGTTATAAAACCTAGTTGTTCACCATATGCGAGCCCTGTAATGCTGGTGAATAAGAAGGATGGCTCACATCGTCTGTGTGTTGATTACAGAGAGTTGAACTCTAATACAGTTTCAGATAGATACCCTTTGCCACTCATTTCGGATCAGATTGCGAGATTACACAGGGCAAAATATTTTACATGGTTAGACATGGCTAGTGGGTATTACCAAATTCCTTTGCATTGGGATTCTGTTGAATGTACAGCTTTTATCACTCCGAATGGTCAATATGAATTTTTGGCAATGCCATTTGGTTTTAAAAATACGCCTTCAGTTTTTCAACGTGCAATAATGCAATCTTTGGGAGATCTTACAAATATCTTTGTGGTCGTTTATATGGACGACGTTTTAATAGTAGCGACAACAAAAAGTGAAGCTCTAGATCAGTTCAATATGTGGGATATGAAGTGAGGGCGGGTTAAATTCGTCCAAATTCGCTTAAAATTGCAGCGTTTACTGCCTTACCACCTTCTCAACCAGTAACTGCTTTAGGACAATTTATTGGGCTAGCGTCTTAATTTAGACAATTTGTGGAAGGATTTTCTTGTTAAATGAAACCATTTTATTTTTTAACGTGAGAAAAGAATCAATTTATTTGGAAGTTGGAACATGAACAAATTCGACAAAAAATTATTTCTATTCTTACACAAATGCCAGTTTTGGTGATATTCGATCCTCAATATCCAATCGAATTGCATACAGATGCAACTTCTCAGGGCTTACTGCACAAAATAAACAATAAGTCTCATGTAGTTGAATATTTCAGCAGGGCTACTTCAACAGCAGAATCGCGATATCATTCATATGAGTTAGAAACTCTGGCAGTTGTTACGGCAGTGAAGCATTTTCGTCATTATCTCTTGGGAAGAAACTTTATTGTGTTTACGAATTGTAACTGTGTTAAGGCGTCAGGACTAACCGTGACCTGGCTCCTAGGGCCCAAAGATGGTGGTCTTACTTAACGTCATTCACGTTTGAGTATAGGGAGTGAAAAAGAATGGCGCATGTAGACTTTTTGTCAAGAAATCTTCCTTTAATTGACTCAGTTATGTCAATTCGTAAAATTTTGGAAAAACGAGTTAATTTGGCAGAGATTTTTAGTAATTGGCTGAGGGCTGAACAAAGAAAAGACCCCGATTTAATTATTATGGTAAACAAAATAAAAGAAGATCATCTAGCCAAAATTAAGAGCAGGGATTCTTCATCGTAAGATACAGTGAAATGGAAGAAATCGGTCATTAACCATCGTTCCAAAAGCCTTCTGGTAATCCGTAATAAACCAAATACATGAGTCCATCATGCATTTAGGATGGCAAAAGACATTCTATAAGGATTATGACTATTATTGGTTTGACAACATGTCAAAGTACGTAAGAAAATTTGTCGATAATTGTATTACATGCAAAACGTCAAAATCTCCTTCGAGCAAAGTGCAAGGTAGTCTACACCCGATACCAAAAGTTGATATACCTTGGCATACCATTCATATGGACATAACTGGGAAATTGAGTGGGAAGTCTGATACAAAGGAATATATCATAGTTCAGGTGGATGGGTTTAAAAGTTTGTTTATTTGACTCATACGCTCAAAATTGATGCTGAAAGTTGCATAAATGCAGTGACATCAGCAAAATCTTTGTTTGGGGTACCAAATCGCAAAATAGCAGATCAAGGAAGGTGCTTTGCCAGCAATAAATTTAGTGAGTTTTGCTCACAACAGAAAATAAATTTGCACTTAATCGCGACTGGTGCAAGTAGAGCAAATGGGCAAGTTGAGCGCATTATGAGTACTTTGAAGAATCTATTAACGGCAGTTGAGTCCGGCAATCGGGCTTGCCAAGATGGATTGAGTAATGCTCAGTTGGCTTTAAATTGTACTTCAAATAGAGTGACAAGGGCAAGTCCGTTAGAGTTGTTTATCGGAAAAGTTGCTCGTCCGTTGGGGTTACTTCCGCCGTGTGATACAACGGAAGAAATTGATTTGAAAAAAGTCAGAGCTGAAGCAGTACAAAATATTTCAGCTGCAGCATTGTATAATAAAGTACAGTTTGATAAAGATAAAGCAAAAGTTGTGGGACACAAGGTGGGTGATTTTGTATTGAGTTTGAAACTAAATGAAAAGAGAAATCAAACAAAGTTAAGTCCTAAATTTAGAGGACCTTTTCAAATAACTGATCTGTTAGAGGGAAATAGGTATATGCTCAGGTCGTTATTAAGTAATAGGAAATACAAGTATGCGCATGAGGACATAAGAAAGTTGCCAGATGTGCAGGTACCGACTAAGTTAGAGAGAAGTGAAGGTCATGTAAGTTAAATTCTAAGAATTAAGCTGAAACCTTAGTTTTAAAAATTAAATTGTAATAATTAAACCGTAAAAATTGAAAATATGGACTTAAACTGTTGAAAGAGACAGTAAAGTGAAGCTGTTGAAAGAGACAGTAAAGAGAAGCTGTTGAAAGAGACAGTGTGGAGAAGCTGTTGAAACAGACAGTATAGAGAAGCCCAGTGAGGATCAAGATGCTGAAGGAGACAGTATGAATTAAAGGTTTGATATAGCAACTCCAAAATTGGTCATAATGCAAGCATAAGCGCAAAACGATAGTTTTGTCGTGGTGTGTGGCGCGTTACAATCAAGATTGATTTAAATAAGCAAAATTGTGAAGGAAAATACTTGAATGATAAAGTGGGTGTATAGACAGAAACGAGGACGTGTAATAGTCAGGATGGCCGCGTCAGAGATTTGATAGGATATTTGTTGGGCATGCCCTTTGATACCTTCTATGTTCTGTAAAACATGGTGTCTGTAACTTGGGCATACAGTTTTACAGTGACTTCTGTCATGCAACTTTGTTGGTTGTGATTGTTGTATTACTTTGACTGTGAGTCATGTAAGTTTGGCAGTGACTGCTTAGTCATGCAGGTGCGTTAGTGTTGTGGAATAGTTTTATTATGGGTTTACAATTAAGGTTGGCATTGAGCCGGACGTCAGATGAATCTGACGTCGTGTGTGGTCCGGTGTAATGCTAGGGCTGGTGAGACTCGGTAGCCAGTGAGAATTAGAACGCCAAGCAACAAGGAACTCGCTTCACTCGTAGACTAATTAAGATGTCGGAAAATACTAAACAATTAATTGGAGCGGTTGGCAATACTACAACATACATATATATATATATATATATTCTTCGGAAGCCAAATCCTTTGCTTCTTTGAATTTTTTGGATTTCTTTCGCGCTGAAAAAAAATCAAATACATAGATATTCTATTTTTCCTTTGTGACTTTTTTTAAAATTTTCATTCTCATTATTTTTTATGTATAAATTATATCATTTTTTTTTTTAATTTTACCATCATTTTTTTCTTATGTAATTTATCTTATTTTTTGAATTTTGGCGCAAAAAAAAAAAAAATATTTTTTTTAAATTTTATCATTTTTTTTTTGAGTTCCCATAATTTTAACAGTTTTCCTATCATTTTTATCAAAAAAAAAAAAAATTTATATTTTTTAAATTTCTCTTCTTGGTACTGGCCATTAATTGCATTTCTTCTTTACTGGCGATCCAGCAGGTATTTTTTGTAACTTTCTGGCAGATCGTAACCTGCTTTTCTAATTTTTCCATGCCCTATTGCAGCATGGGTGGCTTCGTCTGCATCTTTTTTCTTATACAATATCACTTATAAATCTATATTCAAATAATTTCCTTAAATCGAACTATTCTGTGATTTTCTCTTACCCTAAACTGCAACTTTTTTTTCTATTCTGCCTGTTCTATGACTTCAAATATGTCTCCTAGCCTAACCATTCTACTTACCCTCCTGTTGTTGTTGCCATTGTTGTGGCTGTTGTTGCTGCAGTTCTGGATATTGTTGCTATTGTGGGTGTTTTTGCAGCGGTTGTTGCTGCTGTGGCTAGTGCCACTGCTGTTGCTGCCACTCCTCCATTAATCCCCGGCTCCTCTGCTTCCGGCGTCTCCTCCCTGGTCCTGCAGAATTCCTGTCCAAATTCGTCATTGACTGGGCTGCTTGCCGTCTTCATTGGGGTTGGTGGCCTCATTGGGTCCCACGGTCCCTCCGAGTCGTCCAGTTTGACGAACGCCACCTCCGCCGCCCTTGCCATCGACTCTTCTATCGCCATCTCCTCTGGCACACCATACAGCATCCCTTGCTGGACTTTCCGCCAGATACATACGGCGATGCCAAGAGTTGCATTGCCTCTTCCTAGTTATTTAGTTTGCGACCGCTCATATTAACAGATAAAATGTGATTGATTTTATCTGTTGAATCTTGGCCATTGAATCCTCTAATCCGCGTCGCTCTGCCGCAGCGAGTCCAGCTTCGAAATCCTGCTCTCGTTTGTGCCCGTTGTAACACGCATACTGTATGTGTGAATCCTCTCTCTTTCATTTGGTGTACCTCAGGTGAGAGTCCTCTATCCTGAATTCGCCTCATTGTATACACATGAGAGCGTCTGATCCTCTCCTCTTACTCTTACTTATTCCATTATGCGAGTTCTATAGCTGGAGAAGCATTGGTTTTGCTTTTTCAATTTATATGTAGATACTTGCACTAGAGTGCAAGCCCGCCAAAAATCAAAATTACTTCATTTCTTTTCTTTTTTTTTTGCCATTACAGTTTGACATGCAGATTTATACAGATTTTTATACGCATACAGCACCATCAAATTTCATATCTCAAAACACATACGGGATTTTTTTTTTATATCTAGCATGATGATTTTGCATTTTGCAAAACGTCTAGCAAACAAAAAATTGATCGATAGCCTATTCTTATTTCTAAATTTCTACAGCAACAATTAAATCTCCAATTTTCTGAGATTTTGCCTCCTGCATGATGCCGGTTCATCTTTCTATCGTTTCTTTCCATCTGAAGATCGCCCTAACTGTTTTATCTTCATTTGGCCGGTTTTCGGTATTCAGACTCGCCTCCCATCCTTACTTGCTAGTTTGAATTATTTGTTGGGTCTTGTTCTGGTTGCAATTTTAGCTCGCTGATGTGTGCCGAACTTGCCTTTTTGTTTGCCATATGCTGCAGTTTGCATATAACTGGTGATGTAAATCCCATGACTTTGTATGGCCCTCCATATCGTGGTGCCAGTTTTGCTACGAGTCCCTCAGCTGCTTTTGATAGATAGTGCTCCTTGGCCCATACTATTTGGCCCACTCGTGGTTTCCATTGCCTTTTCAGATTATAATGTCTTGACTGATCCTGTGCAGCTTTTTCCAGATTTCTTCGCACCAACACGCCAATTTCTTTTATTAAAACCGCATTGCCACCTAGCCGTTGGCTTGGTTTGCCTGATCTAATAATTAGCCTGTCGAACGTGGATCCTGGCAATCTCGGCTTTCTCCCCTGTGTTATTAATGCCCCCGTATATCCTGTTGCGTCTGACACGCTAGAATTTACTGCCAACATTATTTCTGGCCATTGCTCATCAAGTTCTATCCGTTATCAGTTATTACCACCTTTGGTACCCCAAATCTACATAGCACTCTTTCTCTGAATGCTTTCACTAGATTTTCTGCCGACGCCTTTCTCATTGGTACGACCTCTGTCCATTTCGAAAATTTATCCACTATTACCAATAACACCGAATTTCCATGCTTTGATCTTGGCAATGACCCGACAAAATCAGCGCACACTGTTTGTTGCCCACGGCTCATCTGGCACTTGCTACATCATTTTTCCTGCTGCCTGCTGCTAACTTGGTTATACCGCATACAGTTTTCGCAGCGGCTCACATATGCACGTGTATATCTGTGAATGTCTGGCCAGAAATATTTCGCCGCCATTCGGGCAATCGTTCTCCTACTGCCTGTATGTCCCGCAGTTGGAGAGTCATGGTTTTCAGATATTAGTTGTTGCCTTAATGGCTTCGGTACACATAATTTCCCCGTCTTCATGCCATATGCGGCATATTTCTATATAAACGCTCATTTTCTACCACATAATCAGTATATTTCTGTGGATTTTCCTTCACTCATTTGGCCATATTTTCAATCCACCCAGTTTTGAGCTGGCTGTTCATTTTTACTGCAATTATAATGCATCCTTCTGCATGACTCCAAACGCTGCCTTGACAAAGCATCTGCTACGACAAATAACTTTACTTTGCGAAAAGTTATTTCAAAGTCGTATTGTTGTAATTCGAGCACCCATCTTGCAATCCGCCCGTTTGGACTCTCGATGCTATTCAGTTATTTCAGTGCCATGTGATCAGTAATGACCCCTAAATGATATCCTAAATATGGCATCAATTTCCTGATGTCCCGTACTATTACTAAACATTCTTTTCTGTGTTGCTGAGCAGTTCTCTTCCGCAGGATTCAGATTTCTACTGGCGTCGGTTAGCGCATTCTGGGGTTTTCTTCCCCAAACCCATTTTGTTTCTTTTTTAGTAAGGAATTTAATGGTTGTACTAGCGTTGCGAAACTTCGCACGAACCGCCTGTCTCAGGATGGTACTCCGAGGTAATGGCGTAAGACTTTTGTATTCCTTGGCGGTGTGAATTCAGCTATTGCTGCCACTTTATCTGGATCTGTGCCGATGCCATGATCTGTTTCTCGGTGGCCCTGGAATTTTAGTTCATTCCAAAAGAATTGGCATTTGTCTGCATTTATTCTTAGATTGGCCGCCTTCAGTCTGCGAAAAACCTTTTTTAAATGTGATTTGTGGTCTTCTGCTATTCGACTGACCACTATGATGCATCCTGAATGCGTGTGGCATCATTTCTGGTCCTATAGCTATGTCTAAAGCTCGTTGGAATGTTGCAGATGCTGAATGCAAGCCGAATGGCATCACTCTCCATTGATACAATCCCTTTCCTGGAACTGTGAAAGCTGTCATCTTTCTGCTGTTCATTTCCAATGGAATCTGCCAATATCTATCTTTTAAATCCAACACATAGCTTCCATTTTCCAGTTGATTTCTTTTTCACCATTACTATTGGTGAACTGTAAGAACTATTTGACCGTTCTATATATCCCATTGCCATCAATTCCTCCACCTTCTCATTTCTTAATCCTTGCATTTTTGGATTCTTCAATGTTTGCCAATTTCACCTAAACAGATCTTGTCAGGTGCTCTTCTTTAGCTAATTTTCCTACTAGTTTTTGACTTACAAAACTGCTTGTGGCACCCGAGTCTACCGTGGCCAGCATTCTAATGCCGCCTATCCTAATTTCTGCTGATAGTTGGCTTTCTTCTTCTATCAGTTTTTTAATTAGGTTTAAGGAGCTGTTGTGGCCGGCTCCTACTCGCTCCTTGCAGGCAGTAACCGGTTTGCGTTTCCCGTTGTCGTTGCAATTCATGGATCGCGTTTCGATTTTTTGTACGAGCAAGTAATGTAGACAGAGAAAGTCTTGAGACTGACCTTGACACTTACAAACTCAATCTCCTGGTCATCTGGAGATTGAATTCGGTCAGCAGATAAAGTCGAGTCAATGGCAATCAAGACTCCTCCGCCTACATGCAAAATGCGATCACACCGAAAGATTGAAAATTTTGCAGACAGAACAGAAGCGTCGTTAATATCAGGTTTTAACCATGATGCTGATATTCCGGAAGCAATAAGAAATGAAAGTTGAAGCAAGCCTAACTGAGCCACGAGTTTGCTTTTTGGCCGTATATTGTTTCACTTGAATGTGATCTGGCCAAAAGTTAAACAGTTCAACCGGGACACTTGTTTTAAAGGAAGAGATCTCCCTAGAATAATTAAATTTTTTTCCATCGCTATTTTGGATGCTTGAATTTTTGTCTTACTGTAACCTAAGACATCATCCGAAGAAGTGGTACTCCAGTCAGAGGTCTAATTAATTGTGTTCCTCTAACTGGACAACTGTTGGCAATAACCAAAGAATTTGGTCGTTGCCCGGACTGATCGGAAAATACAGTTTCATTCGTCTGTATAGAGAGACCATTTCCAGGAGAAATGGAAATGGCCTTATCTTTACGCCCACCCTGTGTGACGGGGGTGGTGAACAATGTAAGCTGGGGAGGATTGGCCGTGAGCAGTGAAGGAGATTGCGGAACTGCGGCCGAGACAGGGATAGGGATAGGCACCGGCAGATGCAGGGACAGATTCCGCATACTGGTTTTCTTGCGCTTGGGAGAGTCGTTCAACAGCTTATAATTGAACTCTGTCTCCAAAGCGTTAAACTCATCAGAGAGTTTACGAAAACCGGATGACAGTTTCTTAAACTTGTCCCTGGTCTGCCTCATGAATACCCTCATTTCAATTTCCACTTCTCGGCATGAGTCGCATCCCCATTTGAGACCACCTCTTTGCTTCAAACTGTCCTTCACTTTGGGCGTGTAGCTAGCACAATTGACGTGCACAGTCAACACGTGAGAAAGACATTATGGGGTGCAGGGGGGTTCAAACACTTTATGCTGGAACAGACAGATATTATATTATTTTTTATTTAAGTATTTTTTAGAGTGAAAGAGAAAATAACCAAAATTCAAAGAAAAAGCCAAAGAAAAAACTCACTCAGTGTTTAAAATCAAATTCGACACTTGGGTCAAACTTAAAGAGAAGATAATTATTAAATTAAAGAGAGCAGTACACAAGTACACGTATCACTTGTACGCGAGACAGAGATAGATGCGAGCGCGATCAAAAGAAATTAAGAAAAAAGAGCGGGAGAGCCAACAGCACTGCACTTGCAACAACAGTGCGTAGGCGAGAGCGCGAGAGTGATTTTAAAGCGGGAAGAAGTGCAAAGGCAAAATCAAAGATTAACAGTAACAACAACATGGCTGTAAAAGTATTGTTGTTATACAAAAGAATAAGTTAATTGCTTTGACTGTGCTTTTGTATGTCCAAACAAAACAATAGGCACTATGTTAGTACTTAAACAGACCACCACCAAACTTTTGGACAATTTATTTAGGTAGCGCGATGACTTTAAAATCGAAAGAATAAATTATGCAAGAGCACAAGGAAAACGCGTCAATCCACAGTGAAAGCTTGAATTGTTGACACGCGGTGTTGCGCGTAATGAGAAGACTTGGTGATGACCGACATTCTTTATTTTCAAATATATAAGTGACACAAATTCTTATAATTAAAGCTAGCCTTAAGCCCTAAAGACGCTGGCATTGCATATTACGCGAGGAGTTTATTTCGCTGGGCAGCAACACTTGTTTCGCGTGGGAACTTCTGTTGTTGTTGTGCAATATCCGCTTTGGAATGTCTAGTATCGTAAACATTTATTCTGACAGTGCATGCTCAGCTTCAATATTTATGTTCTGCTGGTCAGTTGTGTTAACTTATACGATTTTATTCGTAAGATCTCCAACGATTTCATTATTTTCTTGTTGCTTGATGTAAATGGGCATCGCAAAAATTAGAAATTTAATAGACAACATACAAAAAATTATACAGTTAATCTGTCACGAGCGCAAATTACTCGTAACTCAATGCTTTTTATTCTTGTATTTTAGAATATTCATTTTGGATCAAAATATAAGAATGGAGAAGTGTAGAGAATTAACAGGAGGATTCGACTTGGAGATTGAAGAGCCAAAAGTGGAATACCGCATACATAAAAGATCCAAAGGTAATAGTTAAAAGATAAAAAAAAACAAACTTGTACATGCAAGCTGTTAATAACTAGATTTCTGTTAAGTACATCACATTTTTCTTGGCACACACAATTATATGGCCAAAATGAAAAAAATTGAGAAAATACATACAAAAGATATACCCTTGAATATTTTGTAATAAAATGCGAAGTGCGAGATAGCATTCGTTCGTTGCTGCAGCTTGTGAGGTGATTTTTATTTTAAATTGGTGCCAACTTCAAAGGAGTTTTATTTTATAAGGCTCCTCTAGTTGGTACAGGGTATACTCAAAGTCGTACATTTTACTTTGCTTAAATTGCGGCTGAAGAAAATATTCCTGGACTTTTGTAACTATTAATTTTACAAACGATGTTAACATTTCTTGTCTCAATATCAATCAAAAAGCATAATGCGATGAAGTTCTTTATTTGTTCTTATTTGCAGAAAAGTGTGATATGCCAATGAAATCGATGAAACAAAATTCATGTTTTTCTAGAAGCATTAAAAACTCAAACTATCCAGGATTTCAAAAGTTTTTGTATACACTCATTAATGATTTAATTGACTGTTTTTCTAAATATTATTATAAAAATGATCAATCAGATAACGCTATAAAAAAAAAACATATGTGGTATATTGAGGAGTTGGAAAAACTAAAAAGCAACCTGATGGAATCTCCACAAAACTGCATTGAAATAAAGAACAGCAGTTATAACAACTTACCTAAGTCAACAGACATACAAAAGTATTTAGCAGCCAAGGTTGATAACTTATATGATACTGGAAACAACTTAACTGTTCTTATAACAGGTATTGCAAATGAACAGAATATTTCATTGTTATTTAAAATTTCACAAATATACAAGCAACCGGATCTTCTTCATAAAGTATGCCAAAATTGTTCGGCAATTGTAAAAATCGGAGAACTTCATGTATTTATCAATAAAAGGCAAGAGGACAATTTTTTAAAAAAAATGCCAATCGACATAATTGGAGATTTCGGAAAAGAAGTGGAGCGGGAATTTTATTTGCTTGTACCTGGATATAAAAATATTAAAGCAATGGATACACAGAAAGTAACGAACCTATTCAAGGTAAATAAACGCACATATCTGCCATTATTTAAGCGAGCATATACCTTTTCGATTTTCGAATACTTGTGCAGGGTTTCATGTTGAATTTTTTTAAACTTAGCAAAATTATTAGGAAGTCTATAAAACAAGTTAAATCAAAATTGAATATCCGTGGGATTGCCCATTTACGGCCAAAAGTCGCGGCTCCAAGCATCGCGGTAAAAAAGTTTTTCATACTCCAGTGACATTTTATTGTTTTAAAATCAGTGTCACAGGTATTTTGAGCCGGAACATTAAATAAAAAAGGGTTATACAACTAAATAAAAAAATGAGCATTGGCTTTTGCATTTTTTAATGACACAAATAATCGTTCTCTATCTTCTGGCTCGTTAGTATCTGTGGCAATTGAAAGAACTATTTCCGAACCATTTCCGGCTTGCCAGAATGTTAGATGATTAAAATCTATGTGAATAGCTTTTCGACTTTAATTGTTGAATTATCCTTAACCCAATAAAACCCAGTGTTTAAGATAAAATATGCTGGACGTTCACGCGTACAATGCAAAGTACGTTTAGGTGGTCATAGCGACTCCTGTTACGCTAGAAAACTATTAAAACAGCATTCAAAAGACGAAATCACGTGGACAATAATTAGAACTAACGAGATAAATAGTTAAGAATAAAAGTTTTGAGTTGAGAAATAGAAAGCTCTGATCCGATTAAAGGACAAAGGCGTTTGTAGTCGGAACAAAGAACTCGAAAACGTTCATGTAAAGTGTAGTTAAAAGTGCAGCGAGTTATCGTTAGAGGGATAATTCTAGTTAGTCTACACTGTACAGATTAAGTAAATTAGGGGAATCTATTTGTCCATTCACATGCTTGTGTGTAAACAAAGTACCCAGCATTACTCTACGGTTAAGTAAGAAGGAAAGATTAATTAGAAGGAAAATTTCTATCCCAGTTTAAGACACGAAGCGCAAAAATTATTTGCTTTTGGACGGATTCAATTTTTATTTGGTGGGAGACCAAACACATAATACTAGTACTCTAGAAAAGGGCGGACCAGTGAAAAAAAAACGGTTTTTGTTGTGTAAGGATCATCGATTTCTATCGATCATCGCTTGACAAAACCAGGAACACTCATGGCTTTACTGACTGTAATAGAAATGTGACGAGTGAAACTTAATTTGTGGTCCATGAGTACACCCAAATCATTCATCTTGTTCAGACGTTTCAAGGGAGTAGTTGGTGGGGTAGGAGGTTGTTCTATGAAATGACATTACATTGCACTTTGAAACGTTCACACGAAGTCTGCAAGTTGTTTAGATCTGTTTGGAGCAGAAGTGGAGTGTCTGGTCTTTAAAACTTAGACAAAGTTTAACATCGTCGGCGGACATAAGGACACGAGAATGAGTTACTACTGAAGGTAGATCATTTATAAACAGGGTAAAAAGCAACGATCCTAAATGGCTACCTTGTGGCACCCCCGATGTTACTTTGATGATCTTTGAAAGAAATTTTTTAAATAGGACTTTTTGAGTACAGTCAGTCAGATATTGGGAAATCAAACACAGCAAAAAGCTTAGCCCAAGTTTGTTTGGCTTGTACAGAAGCAGTGTATTGTTAACAGAATCATAGGCCTTACTTAAGTCGGTATAAGCAACATCAGTGGGTAGTGCATTCCTGAATCCATCGATCGCTAAAGAAGTAAACTCTAATAGGTTAGTAAAAGAAAGAATAGAACTACAGAAATGTTGGGAAGGTATAATTTTTTCTAAAGCCTTCGGAATAGCGATCAATTTGGAAATACCTCTATAATAAGGGGCCTCTGATTTATTACCTTTTTTATGTAAAGGAACAATAAAAGATTCCTCCAAATAGTTGGGAAAGAGGAAGTTTCAACAGACAATGTAAATAATTTAAGAATTTGAGTAATTAAATTCTCAGTACAAAACCAAGGTATCTCATAAGGTCCTGAGTAGACGGGCTTAAACATAGTGAACACACTGAGAAGCGAGCTTTCATCGAACACAGGATTCAAGATGCAATTTGACCTATTAATCTGAAGAGTTGGCTGAATGCTCCTTAGAGGAATAGGTTGTATTGACAAAATCGGCAAGCATACCGGTTGCTTTATTGTCTTCAAAACGTAAAAAAGACGGGTGCACTGCTACCTTACGTTTGGTGTTAACAAAGTTATAAAATCGTTTAGGATCACGGGAAAACTGTAGTTTATAGCACCAAATGTAATCCTTATAACATTGCGCATTAAGAACAGAAAAGTTTGATGGAGCAACTACATTATGAGAAAAATCTGACGGCTGACCCGATTTATTATATTTCTTACAGTATCTAGATTTTACATTTTTCAAATTAGATCACTCCCGTGTCAATCATGGTGGCTTGTCAGACACTAGTTTTTTTGGCTATGGCATACATTCTATTTTTTCGGTTTTAAAGTCATCGCGCTGCCTTAAAAATGTAGCCAGTAGTTTTGTCTTGGTTAATTGAATTACTAACGTAAAGTCGCTAAAATGTATGTAACAGGCAGAAGGAAGCATTTCCGATAAAGTATACATATTCTTGATCAGCATCAACAGCCGAGTCGATTAAGAATTGTCCCTCTGTCCGTTCGTCCGTCCGTCCGTATGAACACGTGGATCTCAGAGACTACAAGAGCTAGAGCAACCAAAATTGGTGTCGGCATTCGTGTAGTGCCTCCGCAGATCAAGTTTATTTCAAATTTTTGCCACGATCAAGAATATATATCCTTTATGGGGTCGGAAATGCTTCCTTCTGCCTGTTACATACATTTTAGCGACTTTAATATACCCTTTTACCCTATGGGTACAGGGTATAAAAATCAAAGCATAAAGCTTATTCTTTGAATTTTCATTTGTACTTCTTCCCGCTTTAAAAACACTCTTGCGCTTGACTACTCATTTTTGTTTAATGTGCAGTGCTGTTAGCTCTCCCGTCCTTCTTCCAATTCCGCTCGCATCTATCTCTGTCTCGGTTACAAGTGATAAATGTACTTGAGTAGTGCTCTCTTAAAAATTATGTCAATTTTCCCTAAAAGTTTGACCCAATTGTCGAATTTGCTTTATAAACTGATTAAGCTATTACCTTGGCATTTTTTTTTTAAGTTTAGTTTTCCCTTTTAATTTAGAAAATATTTAAAAAAAATGTTCGGGTGTTCCAGCAAAAAGAGTTTTTGCTCCATAATGTCTCTTTGGCTTGCTGGCTGTGTGATAATGTCATGCACGTCAAGAGTGCATGTCTATCCAAAGTGATTGATAGTTTGGTTAAAATAGGAATGAGGGTATTTAAAAGGCAGACCAGGGATAAGTTAAAGAAACTGTCACCGGATATCGTAAACTTTCTAATGAGATTAACGCTGTGAAGACAGAGTTCAACAGCTGTTGTTGAATGAGCCTTCAAAGCGCACCTCGATGTGCGAGCGTAAAGATAAGGGTATTTCCGTAGCGAGCGTAAAGATAAGGCTAATTCCGTTTTTCCAGGAAATGGTTTTTTTATACAGGCGACTGTACCACCGAAGAAACATATATTTGTTTCAAGGTTTGATCCGAAACCTTCTTCGGTTGATCTCTTAGCTTATATTAACACAAATGTCCAAGTGTCCAAATTAGCGGTGGAGAAATTAAAATTAAAATATTCTAGAGAGATCCTTACCCTCAAAATCAGTGTCCCGGTCGAACTGTTTGGCTGCATTTGTAGTAACAGTTTTTGGCCGGATCACATTCTGGTAAAAGAATACACGGTCAAAAAAAAAACTCGTGGTTCTATTAGGGTTGACACCTTTTTTAATGCTTTGCCTTCCGGAACATCAGTATCTAAAACTAATTTCGCCCCTTTATCCTGTCCGTAACAAAAATGAAAGATCCTCGGATGTGATATCTTCAGCTGATACCTTTTGGCCATATTATTAGTTATGCCAAATAAGAATACGCTACCTTTAATTTAACTCTAGTAATTCGTTTTTCCTAAATTGTGGAGCGGATGTGGGCGTGGCAAACATTTGAAACAAGTCTGCGTAGACACTAAACGAACACAGCATGATTCTCAACAGAATATCGTATACGGTAAAAAACATTCTGCATCCTTATTAGGTAAAAAAACATTAACTGCATTTGCAATCCCTTAATCTGGCCTATCAAAACGGAAGAAGACTTAAATCTAAGCTTCCTAGACTATATGTACGTATTTGATTTTAAAATTTTAGTATTTACACAGACTTGGTTAAAGCCCTACATAAAGGATGCATCTGTTCTGTCCGCAAAATTTTCAATCTTTAGGTGTGAAGGCATTTTAGATTTTAGATCCTCGGATCTCATGTTTCTGCTTAATTTCACCTACTGTGCAGTTTCTAGAATTGACCCTATTGTCCTGCGTAAACAAAGTTTAATCCTACTTTGGAGTTTACTATTGATTATTCGACGCTATTTGTTTCTTTGTTTTATAAAAAAAGTATAAATAACTAGCATACCCGTCAAAAAGATTTTTTAACATTTTGTAGTGATTTTTATTAATAATTATGATCCACATGATTAACAAAAATCAGTTGTATTTTAATGTAAATGAAATCAAAAAGTTTTTCCTGTACCACCAGGTGCATCTAAAAAGTAAACTCCTCCAGTTTCATCATTTGTTACTTTCATAAGAGTGTCAAAAACAAACTTCTGTTGTTCAGTGTGTACTTGTTTGAATATATTCTCTTAAAGTGTTAAAATCGTTTTTCTCGATGCAACTTAAAAGCATCATGCATTGATGTGTTGGATTGAATTAATAGTTTGTTTGACATCGTTAACCACATGTCCTCAATTGAAATCAATGTTTCATTGAAAGTTTCTTCACTGACTTGTATATTTCCCATTCTATTTATCATCACATACATAATCTTTGCACTTATGGGTTTGCTAGGAAGAATGTAGATATGACTATAAAAAGAAATTATGTAAGATCCACACAATTCACCATAACCAGTTCGTAAATGTTCGTGGATATCGTTTTGAACACTTACCATCCATCATACACGGTGAATTTTGATATTTTTACAAGGACCATGTATCATGTTTCTTTATAACTACCTCATGCAACCCAGGATCTACTTCTTCATTAGGGATTTCAGCAGATATCACTGCATCAATTTTATTTGGCCTTATCTTTTCGACTAACCAAATCAAAATGTGTGCATGAGGCAATCCTAGTTTCTGCCACAAATGTGATGAACAAATCTGCTGTAACATAATGGCCAACAGAGCATATCATTTTCATCAGTATTAATCGCATCATCGATTTCAGATCGGAGTTTGGTCTGATTAACTATAAGCTATAAAATACACCTTGAAAGTTGGGTTACAAATTTCCCTACCCACGTTTGTTGCCCCTAATGAAGTCATTTGAAAGCAATTGTTATATTGTTGGATATTGTTCAAAAAGTGTATGGAATCTGTTAATATATGATATGAATATATATGATTGTACTCAATGGCTCTGGTGGTGGTTCCAATGCTATCAATTTCACTTTACCCTTTGCCCAACACAATCCATCGGTTTCGTTTTTGTATTTCAATGGCTTACAATGTGAGCAAACCGAGTTCATAGAACCAATAACAACACATTGGTAGTCAATTGATACATCGTAACTCGAATTTTTGACGCTTAACATGCAATGCTATAAAGATTGCCATCAGCGTTGTAAATTAGGGTTTTGTCTAATTTAAACGTAAATTGACTGTCTATCCATCCTGCTTATTTTTTAAAAATAGCATAGAGGATTCTTATCAAACCATCGATGATTTGTTTGTTTTTTTCTCAACGGAGTATCGATAAAACATACCGTATCCTTATTAAGTAAAAAGCTCTTACTGCATTTGCAGTCCTTCGTTCGATGGATGTTCGCTTCTAAGCATGCTTAGTTTAGTAAAACCTACTATGTCATAATTACTTATTAAAATGACTTACAACTAAATGCAACTTTTCACAAAAAACTCCACAATTAGTTATTTATTTTCCTAATGATATACCATTTGAACGTCATATTTATGCACAAACTCCTTAAAGGTAATATAGACTCACCCGAGCTATTGAACAAAATAAATCTAACAGTTGTAGACCTGCTAGAAATTATATACTTCTATCTGTTTCACACGGTACTACTATTTACTTACTGCATGAAACTTTCCGAGTTCTTTGTTCTAAGTACAATCGTCTTTATCATGTAATCAGATCAGAGCTATCTCTTCCTGTGAAAACTACAATCCTTTCATATCTAGCTTGTAATTAGCTTTAGTTTTTGTCTGTATTCTCCCCGCGACTCGTGCCTTACGTTATGCGGGAGGTGTGGGCATTTAGTTCTTCCGTTGGGAATTGCGAAAAACTTGGCTCTCTGCGCTTCTTATTTAATTAAATTCTTAATTACTTGAATAATCGTACACAAACTATTAAAAGCCTTGCTTTCAAAGAGCTTTAAAGTGAACTCAGAGGTACCACAAGGTAGCAATCTAGAACCATTGCTTTTCACCGTCTTTATAAATGGCCTGTCTTCACTAACGATATTTAATTTTGTATTAGTTTTATAAATTAAAGTTTCCCCCGTCGAATTTAAACAAATCATACCAGCTGGTGCGAAATCAACTTGTTAAACGTAATATCACGTTACTTTATCCTCCGTCTAATCAGTTGGATGTGCTTATGGACCACAAATTAACTTTTACTAGTCACGTTTCTATAGCAGTCAGTATCGAAATGAGCGTTCTTGGATTCGTAAAGCGATGTCAGAAGAAGTTGACGACATTTGCACTACCAAAGCTTTTTTTATTACACTGTTTTTCAATTGTCAAGCTGAAAAGTTAATCCGCTTTTAAAATTAAACTAGAAGGATGGGCTAAATTCGGCCACGCCAAAGAAAAAAAACTTACGAGTAAAAAAAAATTTTTTTTTTTTGGTCCGATTGTTTCTATAGTAGCTATATCATATAGTCGGCCGATTCTGTTAAAACTCAACAGACACATTTTTATATATACCAAACTTACATATACCAAATTTCGAGTGAATCGCTGTTAAAATAACCAAGATTTTCATCTAAAACCAATTTTTTGGCCGATCGTTCCTATGGGAGCTATATGATATAGTGCCCCGATTCTTCCAGATATGTTAGAAAGTATATAAAACCTATTAATACCAAATTTAGTGATAATCGCTTTTAAAACAACAAAGTTATTGCTCGAAATCCATATTTATGACCGATCGTTCCTATGGGAGGTATATGATATAGTCAACCGATTTTGATAAAACTTGGTGGATATGTTAAGAAGTATATAAAACTCAGAAATACCGGCTTTCGTAATATTTCGTTGGAAAACAACAAAGTTATTGAGGTTAAGGCATATTCATGACAGATCTTCCTATGGGAGCTATATGATATAGTCATCCGATCGGAATGATTCCGAGATATACAATGCCTGCAAAAAGAAGCCTAGGTGCAAAATTTCAGCTCTGTAGCTTTAAGGGTCTCGGAGGAGATTGCGTTGATCCAGACAGACGGACGGACGGACATACGGAGAGACGGACAGGGCTAAATGAACTCAGCTGATCAAGAATATATATACTTTATATAGTCGGAGATGCTTCCTTCTATGCGTTGCAAACTTCTGACCAAAATTAATATACCTTTTTTGCAAAGGTATAAAAATATGAGTGTTTAAAATTGTTATAATTACCGAAATATCTCGCGAATTTTAAATTTTGTTCATTAACGTTTAATCAAAGCTAAAATTAATTGTGCTCTTTAGGTACGTTTCCTTTTCTCACCCTCGATGCCGTAGGTCTTAACTTTTCCAAGTATTTCTTAATGAACTTATTCTTGCTATAGACTTATCTTTTCTGTATTCTTTTGTAGATATGGAGGCTGACATTGGTTTCTTTTATAATACTACGTTTTCACTTTTTTAATGCCTGCTTTCCAAGTGTGACCCATGTAGTGTCTGCCGTCAGATCTTAGATGGGTTATGCGCTGCAAATTACAGGTTTCCCTCGATTTTATAACTTCGTTAACGCCAGTCGTAAGGCAGCAGTGCACCCTTCTTTTTTTTGGTTTTGAAGATAATAGAGCAACCGATAATCAGGCCATTGCCGATATGTTTGCTGATTTTTTCAGTACAACCTATTTTTCCAAGGAGCATCGAGCCAAGTCTTCATATCCCTATTAGTTGAATGTCTCTAATTGCATCTTTGATACTGTGATCGAAGGAAGCTCGCTTCTCAGTGTGTTTACTTTACTTGAGCCCGTGTACTTACCAGGAGCTGATGGGATACCTGGTTGCGTACTCAGGTTTTATGTTGAGAGTTGGATTACTCAAATTCTTAGGTTATTTACATTGTCTATTAAATCTATTATAGTAATAAATCAGTAGACTCTAATTACAGATGTATTTCTAAAGTGTCCGCTATTCCGATGGCTTTTAAGAAAATTATAAATTCCAAATTGCAACATTTCTGTAGTTCTATTTTTTTTTAACCCAACACGAATTCATGAAACGTAGATCTACTACCACTAACCTTTTAGAGTTTACTTGTTTAGCGAACGATGTATTCAGGAATGCATTACAAACTGATGTTTTTTATAACCATACTCGTCTTCTGTACAAACTAAACAAACTTGAGACTTTTTTCACAATATCTGACTGGCCGTACTCAAAAAGTCCTATTTAAAACCTCTCTTTCAAAAACCATCAAAGTAACCTCGGGAGTTCCACAAGGAAACCATTTAGGACCATTGCTTTTTACCCTGTTTATAAATGACCTACCTTCAGTAGTAACTCATTCTCGTGTGCTCATGTACGCTGACGATGTTAAACTGTGTCTTACTTTTAAAGACTAACTTCTCTTCTTCTGCTCCAACCAGATATGAGCAACTTGCAGACTTGGTGTAAAACTTACATATTAAACTTCAACGTTTCAAAATGTAATGTCATGTCGTTTCATAGTAATCAGTTAACGTACTGCTCATTGTCAAAAGTAATAAAATTTATCTACCATTTCTGATACTGTGTATTTGTATTATATTGTATTTGCTATAAGTTTAACCATTCAATATTAATATTTCTATATTTATATGTATTTTTCATTCGTTCCTATGGGAGCTATGTCATAGTCAACCGATTCTGGTAAAAGTCACATACACCACAATTCATCGAAAGAGATTCTATTAATCCAAACGGACAGATATACGAACGCGACAGCCAGACGAACAGGGTTATATGTATTCAGCTCATCGTGCTGATCAACAATTTTACTTTAATTATGCTCAACTGCGAATAAGTTTTAAAACACCAAAACTGAAAAATCATATCAGTTGGCTGCCGAACTCAACGGTATTCTTCAGGACTAAATATTATTGCAATGCTGTTAAATAAAGATATAGTGAGAAGGGAAGGTGATGTGCATAGCTAATTTTTTCGCAGAGATCATTTCGGCAACGGCATTTCGTGAACCCACACACTAAGGGGAACATAAGAGAGACCAAAGTACAAAGACAAACAGATCAAATGGAAAAAACTGAAACAGATGCAAATGTATATTCTTACACATTTCAATTAAAAAACCGCCAAGTCATTTAAGCTATTGAACCAACGGTAAAAAAACAACAGGAAAAATAGAAGCCTTGACCGAGAAGGGCTGTGATGCCAAGTCTGAGTCAAATATATTGAATAGAAACAAAGTTCCCAAACCTCTGTTAAAAGTAGATGATCGAAGATCAAAAACCAAGCCAGTGCTTCTTGTTTGCAAACCACAGCTTTTGCTACTCCGCAGAATACTGTAGAGGAGCCCGCTTAGATGACAAACCCCTTGTAGTGCAAAAAGTGTCAAAAGTCGTTTAGTAGCTTTCGACCAGTTTGCGTAGGCTGCGGGCAAATTTAAAAATAAAACGAATGAAAATACAAGGAAATGCAAATGTGATTGGAAATCAGACCGCAAACTACTGAGGATGTCCCTTTTACAACGTGTTAAAGGTACGCCTTAACACTACGAAATCTATCCACTCGCAAACCACTCCGAGAGTATTAATTTCCAGAGTTGTAAAACCATCCGCAACCCCAACAACAACTACTCCTGGCGTATCGTTTGTCACTGTGGTGCGCAAAAGCAATTCACAGCTGACCATAACAATAAATCCCAGTTCTTTTCCATCTAATACGGCTCCGTATACAATCGTACTCGGCCAGCAAACACCCAACGGTGTAGTTCGTCATTAACGTTTGGAAATGCTGATACATTGCAAAACAGGCTTGAGTTCGCTTTACATGGAAGCACATTTCTCCAATTCTTCTTGTGCATTAAGATAATGTTTTCATATCCTTTCAAAAAGGTTCCAAGTAGTGGTATGTAAAGATTGTCCAATCAGACATCGCTTAGAATTGTGTCACATTGACTGATTAAGCCAATGCCAGTGGTAGCAACAATATCATCATCAATAAAGCTAAAGGCAGTGACGTCTAAATGCGCCTCTTTGGACTCTAATCGTTTCGTGCCTTAACTGTAGCATCTCCTTGAGAACTATTATCATCATTGTCGAGCTTATGCTTTTCACCTGGTTTGGACATCTTTAGCAACGGCGCTAACTTATAAATAGCTCGTTTCAATACCCCATATGATGTTTTGATATCTACAATCGGGACCAAGATATAATTTTACTATCCTCTGTAATGTCTATTGAAGCATTGGTACGTTGTCTTTCTTAATAATAACCACTGCGCCTTCTTTTACATAATTATATGGCCTTTTCCATTTGACCGAGTTTTGCAGTTCTTCCAGATGTTCCTGCGACCATTGCATCCAGAGTGTGTGCTTTAGGCGTTGCACCATGTATGCCTCTGGACCTTTCCGCAGAGTTTGTCTTCTTTGGGCATCCAAATGTGGGTTAATGTTTTGACGCTGAAATTTTTAAGTACGTCACCCAGGTTGATGATGCTGCATACATTGTTATTTAGGATGGTGTCCCATACTTTTTTTTTTCTTTTGGACGTTGGCGCGCAAAATGTGAAATACGTTCAAGTGGTCCAAGCGACACCAGGACAATACCTGTTACGCGCGAACCCTATAAAACAATATGCAAAAGACGAAATCGCATGGACGATAGACGACAATCATAATAATAATCAGAACTATCTAAGAGCTAGATAGTTTAGAATAAAAGTTTTTAGTTGAGGAATAGAAAGGAGGAAAGATTAATTAGAAGGAGTCTATCAGAATACAAGGGTAGGTTAACATTTCGATCCCAGTTCAAGCCACGAAGCGCAAAAATCAGAAATTGCTTTTGGACGGATTCAATTTTAACTTGGTGTGATTCATATTGAAGGGACCAAACGCATGATCCACACTCCAGAAAAGGTCCGCCCTTTGTGAAATCAAAAGGAGTTTGATTGTGTACGGATCATCAAATTCTTTCGACCATCGCTTCACAAAACCAAGAACACTCATGGCTTTACTGACTGAAACAGAAATGTGACGAGTGAAATTTAATTTGTGGTCCATGAGTGCACCCAAATCATTCATCTCGTTCAGACGTTTCAAGGGAGTATTAGTAATATAATACGTCACTGATTGGCGGGTGGATCTATGAAATGACATGACATTATATTTTGAAACGTTAAGTTTTAGTATGTTAGTTTCACACGAAGTCTGCAAGTTGTTCAGATCTGCTAGGATCAGAAGGGGGGAGCCTGAGTCTTTGAAAGTAAGACACAGTTTAACATCGGCAGCCCACGAGAATGGGTTACTACTGAAGGTAGAACATTTATAAGTAGGGTAAAAAGCAACGGCCCTAAATGGCTACCTTGTGCCACCCCCGAGGTTACTTTGATGGTTTTCGAAAGAGAGGTTTAAAATAGGACTTTTTGAGAACGGTAAATATTGGGAAATCCAACGAAGCAAAAGCATTAGAAGCTGTACAAAAGCAGTGTATGGTTAACAGAATCAAAGGCTTTACTGAAGTCGGTATAAACAACATCAGTTTGTAATGCGTTCCAGAATACATCGATCGCTAAAGAACTCGAATAGTCTAGTGGTAGTAGATATACGTTTGATGAACTCGTGTCAGGTAGAAGAATGAATAGAACTACAGAAATGTTGCAGTTGGGAAGTTAAAATAAACAGACAATTTGGAAATACCTCTATAATTATAAGCTTCTGGTTTATTCGCTTTTTTATGTAAAGGAATAATAAAAGATTCCTCCAAAAAGTTGGGAAAGAGCAATTTTCAACAGACTATGTAAATAATTGATGAATTTGAGTAATTAAATTCTCAGCACAAAACCTGAGTACGCAACCGGGTATCCCATCAGCTTCTGGTGAATACGCGGGCTTAAATGTAGAAAACACACTGAGAAGCGAGCTTTCATCGAACACAGGACTAAAGATGCAATCTGACCTATTCAACTGATAGGAATATGAAGAGTTGGCTCGATGCTCCTTAGAAAAATAGAATGTGTTGAGTGCAACGCCGTCCCTTAGGCAGAGTTTTCAACAGTCCAACACCAGTTTGATTTCTATTTAATTAATTTATTTTCTTTACAATTATTAGATTTCATTAAGGTTAAAACTATTCCTTATATACAGTAGTTTAGGTATTTTAGGTTTATATGTTGATTTCAGGTGTTGGCGAAGTATTAATCAATTGTTAACACGGGTGTTGGCACAGTATTAATTAATTGTTAACACGGGTGTTGGCACAGCTTTAAAATTAATGTGTGCCTTAGTGGCTTCTAAAGTCAAACTGATTTTAGATTGCATATCAACAAACCATGAACCCAAAGAAGAACTTAAAGCACAATAAGTAACGGCTAACATCCCAGCGCGTAGGCTGGCGATATGTTAAACGCAATGAGAAGAATAGTGCAAAGAGAATACAATACAATGAGTTTTGAGGGTTAACCCTTTAGTGGCTGCTAATTTTAAATTTCGCCGGCAACAGAATGTATTGAAAAAATTGGCAAACATATCGGCAATTTGATCATCGGATGCTTTATTGTCTTTAAAACTTAAAAAAGACGGGTGCACTGCTAGCTTACGTTTGGTGTTAACAAAGAAAACTGTGGTACAGCAACAATTGTAATCCTTATAACATTGTGCATTAAGCACAGAAAAATTTGATCGAGCAACTACATTATGAGAAAAATCTGACGGCTGACCCGATTTTTTGTATTTCTTACAGTATCTAGATTTTACATCAAATTAGATAACTCCCGTGTCAATCATGGTGGCTTGTCAGACACTACATGGGCCACACGTGGAACACAGGCATTAAGAAGTGAAAACATAGTAATATAGAATAAACCAACAACAGCCTCCATATCTACACAGGAATAAAGATAAGACCAGTCTGTGGCAAGAATTAGCTCATTGAGCTTGAAAAAGTTAACTTTACGAAAAGAACGGATACGAGGCGCCGAATTGGTACTTACAATTAGTGACCGAAAGGGAAGGTCTTAGCCGGTCTAACATTCTGGTTGGCCAGAATAAGGGACTAAATTGGTTTTTTGACCCACAAAATTGGCAAACATATCGGCAATTTGATCATCGGATGCTTTATTGTCTTTAAAACTTAAAAAAGACGGGTGCACTGCTAGCTTACGTTTGGTGTTAACAAAGAAAACTGTGGTACAGCAACAATTGTAATCCTTATAACATTGTGCATTAAGCACAGAAAAATTTGATCGAGCAACTACATTATGAGAAAAATCTGACGGCTGACCCGATTTTTTGTATTTCTTACAGTATCTAGATTTTACATCAAATTAGATAACTCCCGTGTCAATCATGGTGGCTTGTCAGACACTACATGGGCCACACGTGGAACACAGGCATTAAGAAGTGAAAACATAGTAATATAGAATAAACCAACAACAGCCTCCATATCTACACAGGAATAAAGATAAGACCAGTCTGTGGCAAGAATTAGCTCATTGAGCTTGAAAAAGTTAACTTTACGAAAAGAACGGATACGAGGCGCCGAATTGGTACTTACAATTAGTGACCGAAAGGGAAGGTCTTAGCCGGTCTAACATTCTGGTTGGCCAGAATAAGGGACTAAATTGGTTTTTTGACCCACCAACAGATATTGAGGAACCAGAAGGTAGTAAAAGATTGTTTGGCGCAATAAGAAGTCGAATCGGAGGCCGATTTTTCTTTTTCGTTGTATTCTTTATAATTAAATGTTTAGGCCAAAAGTCTTTATGACAAATTTGGTCAAAAAATTTGGTGGAACACTAATTTTATATGACAAAATGTCACGAGAATATAAAAATTTTAATTTTTCCACCGTGATGTTTGTAATTGCACTGGGGCCACGGAGTCGGATGACGCTTTACGTGCTCCTCAAGTTACAACTTTATTGGGAAGAGGGTATTCGACCTTGAAGAGGGTATTCGACCGGACACATCGGAAGCTACACCCGATATTGCATCAGTATGCGAAACACTATTGCCAGGGGAAATATCAAAAGTTTCCGTAACTGGGGCCACCGCTGGGCTCCTGAACGAAATCAGGCGCTGAGAATTCGGTGTTGCAGAGTCGTCACACATAGCCGGAACTGGTAGAAGTAGACACGTCGTTTGAACACTATTTGCGCAAATTAAGCCAAGCTGGCTTTAATATTTTTACCGGCTTCTGTCTGATCTGAATTGTTTGTGTTAGGCTGTCGGCTCCCGTTAAATAGTGAATTAAACATAAAAATCATGTTATAATGCAGCATTTCCTGTTTGTATATTTGTTTTTGTTAAATAAGTACTCCAAAATTTTGGTTGCCAAGTACTGCCCTGATGTGGTTCTATAGGTCGCCGTTTTTATGCGGTAATATTTTAGCCTTTCATTTGGGCTGTCATTCCAAACAATTATTTCATTTAATTGATAAACTGGGTTAATCCATAACTGTCGATACATTTTTTCTATGTATGCTGTAAAGACATGTTTGTCTTTACTTAAATGAATTGAAAACAGTTGACTTTGCACTACTGGGCACGGATATGGATATCATTCAATGATTTAACTGATAACGTTTTACATACGTCAAACACCACTCTCAATATAGTCAATATATCCGGTTTAACCACACACTCTGTCTGGGAACACTTCCTTCATGTACGTACTCCGATTTTGTTATTTCATTCGGTTTTCCAAAGACAGGAATCTTCTAATGGCCACATCGCGAGACTCCCCCAGAGATGAAGAGTCTTTATATAATGGCAGTGGCATAACTAATCTTCTATCGATGCTTTGTGTAATTGTCCATCAGAGCTTTTCGCAGTATTCCTCTTCTGGACTTTTATATTTTCTAGCTCTAAGGTATCCAATTTTCAGAATCCTTCCAAGAGTTCCTTAGGTTTAGAAGCCATCATACAAGTAGCAGGTGCTGATGTAGCCATGTTGACTTTTTTTCCAGCAAATATCAAATTTCTGTGTAATTGGTTGCGTTAGCTGATCTTCCACAATATGAGGCAACACAAAGGCTTCAACACTTGTGGCAAAATCGCTATTTGATTTTACAAGTATTTTTACTCTTGATGTACTGACTTGTGGTTGTCTGCCACTCTTTCGATGCGTAGGGATGGCTTTTGTATCTTTAGAGATAATTGTTTCACTAGTCTTTTTAATACTAGATTGTCTTGGGACCACTGTCTACTAGTACAGAAATTCTCCTTCTCTCTCATTGTTTCCCTCAACAATTACCCTCGCTGTCGCTAGTAACGTATAATTTTTATTACTTCCATGTATAGGTGAAGCCAAGGACGTTGTTGTAACATTTGGTTTCAAGTTGTTCTCAAATGTACGAATGTATTGTCTTTATCGCACTTTAGGCATCCCTTTGACGTACAAGCATTTGACTTGTGGTCTGTTTTGATGCAATTGCCAATTTGGTTTTGTACTCAATTCAGGCGTTCTGCAGCTGTTTCCTTTTTAAATTTATCACACTGAAACATCTTTCAGATTCTTTTAAAATGCTTGATCGCCTTGTTCACCAGATGCGTCAAATGGTTGGGAAATCCGTTTTCTCTCGTTTGTAAGGTAGTTTGTTTGAAAATTTGTAAACAAAAATGAAGAGACCTCGGGATTTAAAACTATAGGGGCATAATTTCTACTAAATGATCTTTCGTCTACCTACTAGGAGCTAGCTTGCCATCTAGTCTTTAGACAGTGAATAAAACGAATGACAAAACAAAAGGTTACAGTCGCATATCGCATTATCACATTACACATGTACTAGGACATTGAAAAATATTAAATATAACTAAGTGGCCATATGCACATCTAGTAAGACTTCAGTTATAGTATTACCCAGACACTGAAATTTATACTAAATACCATTATGACCACTGTATAATTTTTATCAAACTACCTTACAGTGGTCCACTCTTGTATATATATAAATATTGTTTCGACAAGAGTGTTACCAGGACGTCGAATAATATTAAATAATACTAAGTCGGCAAATGTACAACTGTTTCAGCTTGAGTATTACCCGGACGCTGAAATTGATAATGATTGACATGATGCCAACAGTACCACGGTAACATACATTAACACTAAACTACTTTACAGTGGTTTTATACCCGCATATTTTTAATATTTCTTCGACTAGAGTATTACCCGGACGTCAAATAATAATTACTAAGTCGGTACATGTACAACCAATATTATTTTAGCTAGAGTATTACCCGTACGCTAAAATTGATACTGATCGGCATGACGCCAACTGTACTCTGTGACTAACTATACAACACAACATTTACTATAAGTGCATGAACATTTAATATTATTTCGGTTAGAGTATTACCCGGACACCGAAATAAATATTAATTGACACCAAGTCGACACTTTTATATCTAATACTGAATACGGACACTGAAACTAGCTCTAAATGTCAAAGCGTTGACTTTTATGATTAACACAAAAAAAAAAAAAAAAAACAAACATGCAATATTTACTGTTCTATTCGTGTATTTTTTTTTTCATTTATCCTACATTTAATTTTTCCACCTCTTTTAATTTACACTAATTCCCTATTATTACACTATCCTAATATTAGTGGGTGTAAGTAGGTACCAAGGCCTCGTGGGCGACTTTCCCGCTTCGGTTTCCTTACCTGTACTCAAAAGGTAAAAGAGTATATTAAAGTCGCTAAAATGTATGTAACAGGCAGAAGGAAGCATTTCCGACCCCATAAAGCATATATATTCTTGATCAACATCAACAAAAAAAAGTATTACCGCTCGTTTTCCATTACCCTTTATTATACCCTGTACCCATAGGGTAAAGTATATATATAAAGTATATATATTCTTGATCAGCATCAACAGCCGAGTCGATTGAGACATGTACCTCTGTCCGTCTGACTGTCCGTCCATATGAACACGTGGATCTCAGAGACTACAAGAACTAGTGCAACCAAATTTGGTGTCAGCGTTCGTGTAGTGTCTGCGCAGATCAAATTTATTTCAAAGTTTTGGCACGCCCACTTTCGCTCCCGCAATTCAGGAAAAACGAATAACTAGAGTTATATTAAAGGTAGCGTATTTTTTTGGCACATCCAATAATATGGCCAAAAGGTATCAGCTGACCAAATTTAGTCGAAATCGGGCAAAAAATCTCGGAGATATAACAATGTGTTTTTGTGAGTTGGTTCAAGTGGCGTGATCGATTCTAATTGGTCATTTTGGAGTCTGTTTCCACGGAAAGAGTGAATATTATCTTCTTGTTCTTAGAATTAGATTCTGCGTAGTTCGCAGTTTTTTGAACACTTTTTCCACGGAAGTTAGTTTTATATAAGTTTTGTTTATAATACTATATATTATTATTTTCTACAAATATTTTATTTTGTTTAAGTTTTGTTTTTAGTAGGTTCCAAGTTGGAATAATGTTGGGTTCGACATAGAGTTTGTCAAGTAATTGTTTGCAAAACGAAAAAACTCACACATATTCATTTTTAACCTTATATTTAATCAACTAACATTAGTTTTTTTGAAAATTATCTTTTTGTTTATCATAGACTTAAGTATACTTTACATATAAAAGGCATAAAACATTCAAACTTTCATACTCAAGAGTATAAAAAAGCATGAAAAAGAAAATTCGGCGAATTTCACGCTGTCAAGTAATTCTTTGCAAAATGCAAACAATTATTTGACGTTCAAGTAAAACTAAGAAAATATAACTTTTTTGAAACTAATATTTGGTATGCCTGTCACCTGCTTCTTTAACAGCCTGAAGACGTCGGAGCAATAAGTATATAAGGTTTTGAAGGTCATAAATTTTAGGAATTCGTTGCCATTCTTTTTGAATGACCCTAATAAGACACGTTTAGTTAGTAGGGCTCCGTTTACGCACACGCTTGTTAAAAAAGGCGCACAAATTTTCGATAGGGTTAAGAACAGGGCTCTGGTTTTTCCAATCACTTTACTGCAATTATACAGTCACCAAGACCGGCGCAGGAGCGATTTGTGCTTATGATAATTATCTTGGTCCCGCTTATACTTAAGTGTATTAGTGTTTTGGGGGTCAAAAAATCGAAAACTTCTCGCGCTTTTCATCAATTTGTTTTCTAAAATATCCTAGTATACATTTTCATCCATAATTTCTGAAAAAAAAAAGTGGAGTTTAACAACGCCTTTTGATGAAACGCAACCCCACACATTTACAGACAAATTGCCAAACTTGACAGTGGGAACTATATTTGTTCGCTGAAGGGCTGTTTTGGGCTTTCTCCATAATTTGCTGGGTCCGTCATGAAGGTACATAATTATTTTTGTCCCGTCACAAAAAAACTACATCGTCCAGACTATTGTGAACATGGGCAATAGAATAGTTTAGCCGTCTCTAAATGTTTACAGCAGACGGTAATGGTTTTTTTTGAGGTATTTTTGAGGAGTACTTGTCCATTTTTGAGACTTTCCTAATAGCTCCATGGCTTACTAACTTCTGCCAATCATTTTTGAGCACTGTCGCCAACTATCTTAGGCTGCTTTGAGGGTTATTGGAGACCTGTTTTGTAAAATGAAAATGATCGCGCTTGTTAACTTGGATGTCCTGATTCTAACCTATTTTCCTTGTCAGCCCGGTTTTTAGTATTATAAATGGTTTTCAGCTTGATAGAAAACATTTTCGCCAGTTCGTTTGGTCGTTTTCCCTTAGTATGGTGGGAATAAACTAACTGAACCAAGTTGTCATAAATTGCATTGCTTAATTAATCTAATTAGGTAAGATATTAAACATAAAGATGCCAAATCCAAAATAAATAATTTGGTGATTGGATTGCCATGCCGCACATATTAGTTTTTCTTCGAATTTGAAGTGCCGTGAAATTCGACGAATTTTCTTTTTCATGCTTTTTTATACTCTTGTGTATGAAAGTTTAAATGTTTTATGCCTTTTATATGTAAAGTATACTTAAATCTATGATAAACAAAAAGAAAATTTTCAAAAAAACTAATGAAATTTGATTAAATATAAGATTAAAAATGAATACGTGTGAGTTTTTTACTTGACAAACTGTAGGTAACTTGATTTGTTTTAGAGGTTTTTCTGCGTTTTTATTCTGCTGGAATTTGTATTTTAATGCCATTTACACATTAATTAATTTCTTGTTTTCTAATTGATTTGACATATGTTTTGTTATTTTGTATGTAATAAGTTTCATGGACATTTTCTGTTAAAGTATTGTTGTTTTCGTCAGGATAGGGTGTTGTTTTCGTCAGGATAATTTCGTGTAGTGGTGTTGGGTACGTATGAAATTATAAATAATTCGTTCGTATGCGACTTTAACCAAGTAGATATTTTTAGATTTAAAAGTTTTTCTGTATTTACGTTAACTATGTATTGATGATTCAAGAGTTTTGGATTAAATATTCCTAATCTTGTCAATTGTATGCCTAGTTTTATGTCTATACATAGAGTATTCTGTCAAATGTTCTAAATTGAATACGAGAATATTAATTTTTTGTCTGCATCTTCTTTATGGTAAGGTTATTTAAAACTTCGATGTTTTTGTTAACTGCTTCTTTAATATGATTGAGTTCGTCGTTCTGAGCATTACTTGTTTGAAGACTGTTTATTTTTTGTTCTAGTTCTTCTTTCTCATTTTGATCTAAAGTGTCAAACAGATATTTATATACTGTACAAAGTTAATATTTTGGTGAATAATTTTTTTTCTTGAATTTTGATTTGCAGTGAGTGGTTTGTCTTTCTCTATTTGTTTCTATTTAATGTTTGTCGTCAATTTGGGTTATTTCTTCTGTTTTCTCAAATGGTGTAGTTGTTTTGCTTTTAACTTACAGTGCAAGTTTAAATTTTGTATCTATTTCGAAGTAGCTTTTATTTTTATTTAAATTCTCAATTTTATTTTTTTTGTTAGCTTGAGTATTGTAAAGAGGTTTACCTGCATAAATGAAAATATCTGCTGGTGTTCTCCTTGTTGTGAAATGTTTAGTGTTGTGGTCCTGTGTATAAAGGATGGTTTCGAACTTTGTTTGTTTATCCCCTATGCTTTATTCTTCTGGACGTTGACGCGTACAATGCGAAGTACGTTCAAGTGGTCCAAGCGACACCAGGACAATGCCTGTTACGCGCGAACCCTATCAGACAGCATGCGAAAGACGAAATCGCGAGGACAACGGACGACAATTACAGTAATAATTAGAACTAACTACTAGCTAGATAGTTAAGAATAAAAGTTTTGAGTTGAGAAATAGAAAGTTCTGAACCGATTACAGGATAAAGGCGGTTGTAATCGGAACAAAGAACTCGAAAGGGTTCATGTAAAGTATAGTTAGAAGTACAGCGAGTTAAAGTTAGAGGGATATAATTTCTAGTTAGTCTACAAGGTACAGATAGATTAACCAGATTAAGTAAATTAGAGGAATCAATTTGTCCATTCACAAGCTTGTGTATAAACAAAGTACCCAGCATTACTCTACGGTTAAGTAACGACGAAAGATTAATAAGAAGAAGTCTATCAGAATACGAGGGTAGGTTGACATTTCTGTCCCAGTTTAAGCCACGAAGCGCAAAAATCAGAAATTGCTTCTGGACAGATTCAATTTTTATTTGGTGTGATTCATATTGAGGAGACCAAACGCATGATCCATACTCCAGAATAGGACGGACCAGTGAAATAAAAAGGGTTTTAGTTGTGTAAGGATCATCGAATTCTTTCGACCATCGCTTGACAAAACCAAGAACACTCATGGCTTTACTGACTGTAATGGAAATGTGTAATGGAAATGTGACGAGTGAAACTTAATTTGTGGTCCATGAGCACACCCAAATCATTCATCTCGTTTAGACGTTTTAAAGGAGTATTATTAAGATAATACGTAACTGATTGAAAGTTAGTTCTATGAAATGACATGACATTGCATTTCGAAACGTTTAGATTTAATATGTTAATTTCACACCAGGTCTGCAAATTATTCAGATCTGCCTGGAGCAAAAGGGGGGACTCTGAGTCTTTAAAACTAAGACAAAGTTTAACATCGTCAGCGTACATAAGGACACGAGAATGAGTTACTACTGAAGGTAGGTCGTTTATAAATAGGGTAAAAAGTAACGGTCCTAGATGGCTACCTTGTGGCACCCCCGAGGTTACTTTGATGGTTTTCGAAAGAGAGGTTTTAAATAGAACTTTTTGAGTACGGTCAGTCAGATATTGGGAGATCCAACACAGCAAAAGGCTTGGATGCCCAAGTTTGTTTAGTTTGTACAGAAGCGGTGAATGGCTTAAAGAATGAAAGGCCTTACTGAAGTCGGTATAGACGACATCAGTTTGTAGTGCATTCCCGAATCCATCGATCGCTAAAGAAGTAAATTCTAATAGGTTAGTGGTAGTAGATCTAGGTTTCATGAACCCATGTTGGGTAGAAGAAAGAATGCTTCACAGCTCCATTTTAAGACTTTTGCTCTTTTTGCTTCGAGCCAATCGAGACTTTGGACTTCTACTAGAGAGGCAAATTTCAAATATACGCCTATGCATGATAAAAATTGTTGATTGCCAACTAAATAAAAGACCATTACATATTTTTCGCTGGCGTTAAATATTTCTGGAGTTATTTCAAAAGCTAGTTTAGTATTTCTCTTTTCCGATTTTTTAAATTTGAAATTAGTTCCTAAAGTTTTAGTCCGACTATCTGGACTTATTATTTCAACATAAGCTTGTTGAAATATTTAAAAATGTGCGTCGTTATGAAAGTAGATTGCGTTATTTTCCAAACCTAGGTATTCTTTGATAAGTTTCTTTGCGGAACTTTCATTTCTTTATAAGATATTTCTATTTTTGTTTTATGAAAGAAGTGAGTAACGTCAACTTTGTCTTCGTTGCTCTTAATGAATTCTATTTTTTCGGGTATTACCCGGACACCGAAATAAATACTAAATGACACTGAGCAGTCAGTTGTAGAATTGGTAAGATTCCAGTTAGGGTAATACCCGGACACTGAAATACTAACCAAAGGCATCACGACCACTGTACTATTTATACATTTAATATTGCTTCGACTAGGGTATTACCCGGACGTCGAATAATATTTATTAACACTAAGTCGGCACATGTACAATCATAATGACATAATGCCAAC
This sequence comes from Drosophila neocordata, assembly GCA_018903615.1. Lineage (NCBI taxonomy): Eukaryota > Metazoa > Arthropoda > Insecta > Diptera > Drosophilidae > Drosophila > Drosophila neocordata. Next base: position 420,605 of record JAEIGI010000034.1, read on the forward strand.
TGTACTATGGAAAACACCTTAACGACACAACATTTACTACTAGGTCATGCACTTTTAATATTATTTCGGTTAGGGTATTACCCGGATACCGAAATAAATATTAAATGGTACTAAGTCTACCTTCCACATCTAATACTGTTTCAGTTAGGGTATTACCCGGATACTGAAACAGACATTAGACGCGGAAGAATAGACTACTTAATCAACACTGAACACTTATAATTTGGACGTCACAAAAAGAAATAATAACAAATATTTAAAGGTCACTGTTCCATGATAATTTTTATTTCTAACTTCACTTGTTTTTCCTCAAATCTTCGGCTTTTTTACAACTATGCTAACTACCTGGTATCACACTATCCTAATGTAGGAGGGGAATAATGGGGGTCGCAACATGGCTCTAAGGCTGACTTACCGCTTCCGTATCTTATTGTGGATATAAATACTCTTCTTCAGTTTTTCTTTATTCTTGATATGTTTGTTTTCAGTATACTTTTAGTCTTTTCTTGGTTTTATTTTCTTGTTTGCACTATTTGCTGTCGCCTTATCACTATGTTTTTACTATGGTAACAAACTAAGTGATCTTGTCTTTTAAATCTAGCCTTTGCCCTAGTTTCGCATTGTTGTAAGCTTTCGGCGCAACTGCAGAAGTACCTGGCGCGTTTTGATTGGCTGTTGACAAATGACCGTTATACTATGAGCTTTTGGCGTACGTGACAAAACGTATTGAGTTAGATATGTTGGCGCCGACTATACCGACGGCGTGGCGGTTGATACGTCGGCATCGCTAACTATAGGAATGCGAAAGAGAGAAAAAGGAAAAAGAAAACAATTGGTCTCTGACTAGATTTTAAAATGCTCTCGTTAAACGGTAACCTATTGATAAACTAATCCCCTTCAATAAATAAAGCATATTGATTCTGAGGGTATTAATATAAGAAAATAACAAAAATTTGTGATTCCTTACATCATATTCATTTAATTTTATATTCCACCGCTGTAATTTCATGTTGGATTCCTTTATATTGGCTAACCAAACATGGGGTGTGTGATCACTTAAATTCTCGAAATGTGATATGGTCTAAAGTACTTAGTTTCCCCTACGATAGCTAATATTTCATTTTCTATAGCGGAGTTATTAAGTTTGTCTTATTATGGGTTTGGCTTGCAAAACAGGTGGGTTTATGGTCTTGTGAGAGTACCGCGCCTATACCCACATTACTAGCATCTATAGTAAGGGAAAAAGTTTTATAAAATCAGGATATGCAAGAATAGGATCATTGATAATGAGAAGCTGAAATGTTTCCCGGATAATTTATATTGATTTTAGAGCCTTTCTTTATATCAAGAGTTAGGGGTTTTGCAATTTTAGGAAAGCTAAAAATAAATTTGCGGTAAAATCCGCCCAAAAATGATTTAATTTCTTTTGGTGTTTTGGGAATAGGACATTTTAGAATTGCTTCGTTTTTGTCTGGGTTTGGTTTAATGCCGTCTGTGGTTATAACATGAGCTAGGAATTTTGTTTCCTTCTTTAAAAATTTGCATTTGTCTAATTGTAATTTTAGATTAGCTTTGCATAATAACCTTTTGGATTCAGGCTAAGTGTTCCTCCAATGAAGTCGAATAAATGATTATGTCGTTCAAGTAAACTAAACAATCTGTTCGTGCATCTTTCGAATGTGGGTGGTGCATTTTTTAAGCCAAATAGGATTTGGATAAATTCGTAATGCTCATTCGTAATGCCCAATCGTAATGCCCAAATACTGATACTTTCCTAATTTATCAAGTATTAGATCCATTATGTGTATTGGGAATTTATCATCGACAGTAATCTTGTTTAGACAACAATATTCAATGACCAAACGGAACTTTTGTCCTTGGATGCGTCTTGTTTCTTAGGTACGATCCATATTGGTGAACAATAAGGCGATTTCGATTTTCGAATTATTCCCTGTTCTATCATTTCGGTAATTTGGGGATATTTATAAGCGTGTTTGTAGATGGGATCTTCGTGTTTTGTTTGAATGTTGTGCTTCGTAGTACTCGTAAATGTCAAATTTCCATCTTTCCTGTACTGGATGTCGCCAAAGTGACACAAATTTTTTTTTTCTTTCTTCTGAATTTAATGGACCCGGAAATTGAAAAAGTTCTGGTTGATAAGGTTTTTTGAAGAACCTGTATCAATTATACATTTAAGAGGTGTGTTGTTTATGGTTAACAGGATGTAGGGATTCGATCCGTTTGATTCGTTTGATATGTCTGACTTATTTGTTCCGAGGCTGATGAAAATTTTCGGACCATTCCAATTCATTGAGATTGATTTCTAATTTGATGATTTAAGGGATTCTGTTGTCTGTCCTGATTAAGGTTCTGCTGAAATTCCTCCATAAGTTGCCCATTAGTTCCAGGATTTGGATGTGAATTAGGGTGACTTAAGTTGTAATATCGACTGTTTGGTCTGTAATTATATCTACCTAATTATTATGGATTGGTTTGTTATATGCTTGGCCTGAGAAATCAGCATTGTTCTGTTTAGGTTTGTCTGACGAGCTATTCTCGTAAAGACTCTCTCTTCTTGCTTTAAGCTGGACACTGAGGAAATATAGAATTCCTCTAAAGTCATATAAAGTCTGTCAGGTAATTTCCTAACAATGACGTCTTTCACTGTATATTTTATAGCGTTAGTGTACAAAATAGTATTGTCTGGATTGCCTTCTAATGCTAACTTATTTATGATCGTGAATGACTTACATTCTAAATCTTCGATGAACTTACGAAGATTTCCTCCAAAATAAGTGTTGTAGAGACGTCTCAGATGTTCCTCATAGGGTGCCTGTACGTTGAGTTCACTGATTAGGTCAGTTCGTAAGTCAATCCAGTTGTTAGCGATTGTTGAGCGATTTGGGACACCCTCTGTGCTTCTCTGGTAAGTTCAATCTTAATTGTGCCACACATCACGCTATGTTGGCGAACGTCCCTAGTTGGATAGAGCTACATAATGTAATCAACCGTTCGAACAAATGCACTTAAGGCTGCGGAGTCACCTTCGAACATAGGCACTTGTCTTAATACGGTAAGCACCTGAGTTAGGTGGGCCTTTGACAATTCCAATGCCATCGTCAAGTTGTGCACTTCGATATACAGTTTGTCAAGTAAGTGTTTGCAAAACAAAAACGTCACAAAAATTCATTTTTAACCTTATATTTTATTACCTTAATCTAGCTTTTTTAAACAAACTTTTTTGGTATATTATATATTATATAGATTAAGGTATACTTTACATATGTAATGCACAAAAAATTCAAATTTTTATCCACAGTAGTATAAAGGAACATAAATAACAAAATAAGGTGAAATTTACACTGTCAATTAATTCTTTGCAAAATGCAAACAATTACTGAAGTAAAACTAAGAAACTATAAGTTATTTAAAACTAATATTTGGTATGCCTGCCATTAGCTTCTACGGCTCTGCTTTGTATTGTCTTTGCATTTTGCAAAGAATTAATGGACAGCGTGAAATTCGCCGAATTTTCTTTTGCATGCTTTTTTATATTTTGTACCTTACGGCACGCTCTGGGCAGACCTTTGTTGTATATAATTTTGAACTCGTCGCATAATTTGACATTTTTCTAATACTCTGCTGGGTTTCTGATCATAAAAACAGCAAAAGAAGAGCGCTTTCCACATTAAAGGTAGACATCAAAGGTTTTTCTCTTTTTTGGTTCTTTTTTTTTTTAAGTGAACTCAAGTCGTAGAATGGCCTGGCGTACTGTTTCCATGTCAAACTCTTCCTTAACCTCCTTGGCAAGAGTTCTCTCCTTCGCAAGATAGCGCGGTTTCCCCGATCGGATATCATTTTTTTTCGGCCACCTCCACCCTTTGCTGCCAAAATTTCTTCGTTTTCCGCGGGATTAAGGAAGTTAGAAATAGTTTTTCTCGACACGGAAAATATTTCCTTTGGTTGTGGAACAATTTACCGAACTTCCGATAGAACCAAATTAAAAGGACCAAATCGAAGCTCAACCTTCTTACGTGCGTTCTGGATATTCTTAATACTTACTTAGCAAAAATTAACAAAAAGATGAACAAATTCAATAATAGAGCTTTATAAGGGGATTCTATATGCATAGTTAACGGTAAAACACCGTTTTTTCCAGAAACGGGAGCAAAACAGATGAAGCGAACGAAATGTTTAAGGAGTTTCTTGACGGTGTCAAATGTGTGTAATCTAAGTTTATGTTTTTTTTTTGTAGCATGCTTATTGTTTTGGTTTTGTTTTCCCATAAATTTAATTAGAATTACCTATTTAACTAATTGGCATAAAAAAAAATTCGCTAAATTGAATGAGAACGGCTTTTCTTTTTGGTATCTAAAGTCAAAAAATGTGATTTTTCCCATTGTGTGTTCACGCCAGAAAAGGGTGAACAGCGGAAGAGGAGCCACACTTAAGATAATACGGGAGATTGGTGGAAAGCTCCAAATGGGAGATCAGTTCGTTTTTTCTTCCAACATGTCTGTTCGCCCCCACTTATATATAACGTTTCGAGTTTGTTATAAGTTTTGCTTTAAATCGTACCGCCAACATCTATTGGCCAACATTCATTACTTTTTGCTATCTAATAAAATTGTGTTTTAAACGAAGTTCACGCGTACGCGGTGTAATTAATTTCTTGGAGATTTCTGGAAACCTACTTTGGGTTCCTTTGCCCCCTGCAAAGATTGTGTAAAGTGATTCTTGACAGACTGTATAAGTCTCTATACAGTTACATTTTTTTTGAGAATGTGGTTTTATTTCAATTTAATGCGTTCATATTTAAGATATGTATGTATGTAGACGTATGTATACGCCAATTATATTTTAGCAGGAAAAATATACATATACAAGTTTTTATGATTCCTCAGACGTTGTGAAAATCCTGAGTTTTCTCAGAAATGTACTTTGTGGATGGTCGCCAACTTTGACCAACAGTGCAATACCAATTGCGTATTTGACTTGTATGCACATATTCAATGATCGCCAAGTTGATCTATTGCTCGTTTATATCGGGACCCTGGATTGTTGCCATACTGCAATTAAAGCACGTGCCCTCTCTTAGGAGTATCAAAGATTTTTCCAAAGCGTTGAATAAAGAATCTCATCGCCTGATAGACCTGAATTTCTTTTTATTGAGAAATTAGTCTCCTGAGTTGACAAAAATCTTACACTTTGATTGTTTTACCAAAATATTTTACTTCATTTTAGTGTGAACGACAAAGTCGGGATCACCAAAATGTTTTACATCATTTAATAGTGAACGACAAAATCGGGGTCAACAAAATCTTTAGTATTTCATAAGTTATGTTATTTATAAAATTGTTTGCCGCTAGCACATCAACTAGTGAGACAAGTCTGTCGCAGCCAACACTTGAAATTGGTTGGACTTCGGAAAGATCATGCAAATGGGGGCCGAAGACACAGCGATGCTCATCTGTTGATTGCAGTGTTATTGAAAAGACAAGAGTTGCTTGAATACTGATTTTATTAGGAAAAAGGTCGAGTTTATATACACGATTCTAGGATCTAGGGGGTCACATGTATGAACATTGAGGGGTTCATATTTGTAGGATAAATATGATAGTGTGAGCGAATGTAGTAGGGGGATGATTTTGTTGTATGTTGTATAAAAATATAGTGTCAGTACAGTGAGTGTATATGTAATTAAATTGGGATTAGTTATATTTTAAGAAACTCTTGGGTTGGACTTTTTTGTTATGTGCATGATATGTGTAAGCATGCAATTAAACCACCAAGGATCTCGACGTGCAGATCCTAAACGCAAACAGCTGTACAACTCAATCAACCCGGAAAATAAAAAACTAAAAGAGATCATAAAGAGAATAAAATGCAACGATTCTGTATGTCTACCTTTTGGCACAACTGAGGCCATTTTGAAGGTCTTTTTAAGAGAGGTTTTAAATAGGCCTTTTAATGTACGGTCAGTCAGATATCAAAGAATCCAACTAAGCAAAAAGGCGTGAAAAGTTCGTTCAGCTTGTACTGAAGCAAGGTATGTTTAATAGAATCAAAAGCATTGGTGAAGTCGATATAAACATTAGTTTGCAATACATTTCAGAATCCATAGATCGCTAAAGAAGCGAATTTTTAAAGGGTGTTGGTAGAATATCTAAGTTTCATTAACCTGTGTTGGGAAAAACAGATGTATTTTTTATAAAGAATAATAAAAGAATCCTTTCACTTAGTTTGGAAAGAAAAGATTTTAACGGGAAAAAAGTATCTTTAGAATCAAAGTCCCAACGTGAAACCCAAGTTCACTACAAGGTATCCCATCAGCCCCTGGTGAGTACTCGGACTTAACTAAAGTACGCATACTAAGAAACTAACTTAGATGCAATAAGACCTTATCAACGGATAGAAATGTCAAGAGTTACCTAGATGCTCCGTAAACAAAACATAAATGGGACGGGAGCACTGCTTCCGTACGTTGCCTTTTCACAAAATTTAAAAGCGCTTACGACAACGGGTCAATAAAAGTTTACAGCAAAAATTTAATCGAACAACTACGTAAAAAGAAAAATCCGACAGTCATGGCCTCTGGGTGGCAACCGCCCGAGTTACGTCCTTACTTAACGGGGTCCTTAGTTAAAGTTTTAAATAAAGAGTCAAAGACGTCTGATTCCCTAGTGTGACAATTATCATGTAAGTTTCTTTTATTTCGTTTGTTTATATAGAACCTTCGCAGAGGCTCCGGGTTAGTATGCGAGAATGCGCTGAATCGGCATTCTCATATTCTTATACTGTGTCGCCTACGCAGAGGCTTTTGGTTAGTACTAGGGAAATATTATGTATATATGAGATTATGTGTAATGTTCCCTGTATGTGAAACCCGTTGTGTCGGCATTCTGCCGCATGTTGATTTCAGCAGTGGAAGGTGTTGCAACAGTTATGTCTGGGTTGATTGACATTAGTGGGCCATGGGCGTTGTACGAGATGATTTAGGTGGGGGGAACGACGGCCACAACGAAGGTACAGGAACCGAGTGCTGGATAGGAGTGACAGTGGGACTTAGGGTAGTGAAAGTAAAAACGACCGACCTCCGATTGTGGATCCATATCAGGGCAGTAATCAATATTGTGATTCCGATTAGTATATAAACGATTGTTAAATGCGACGTAGTCTGATTTTTCATTTACATTATGTTCAGATCGTTTTGCGAATAGACCAGGTGGAGATCCTCAAAGTTTATATTCTTGGTTGTAGGTATCATTGACATATTGCTGATGTGTGGCAAGCTAACGTCCCATATGTCGATTACGGTGGTGGTGGTGTCGACGTATTCCAACCCATCTACATTGATCGAACAATTCTCATAGGGGATGACCATGGAACCACTGAAGGTTTTGTTGGGCATGCATTTGGATGCAATGGTTTTGTTTTTTGCGTTGAAGATGAGTAGCAGTTCCTTGGTTGGTACGGAGATCTTTGGGTATAGTCCTCCATCAATAAGATTGCAAGTCGCCTTACTGTTGTTGAATAGCTTATGTAAGCATTCTAGATTGGGTGTAATTAGTGAGGTCTCACATACATTAAGGGTGCTTATTTTAATACAAGGTGATTTTAAAATCTTAATTTTTTATGTGATTTTTATTACATATTTAGAGAGTACTAGAAATTTTGTTTTGTTAATAGGTAGGGGTATTAATTGATACATCTGGTAATTTTCTTGCGATAGTATTGGAATTTTTATCTTAAATATTAACGTGTTATTTTTTGTTATTGAATCTAATGAGAGGATATTGTATATTTCGTGTTCAAATTTTGTTTCAATGTTTTGTTTTTTTAGAATTTCTTTGATAATTGAAATTTCATAGAAGTTAAAAATATATTTGGAATTATTTTTAGTTTTGTAAAAAGAAGACTCTCTGCAATGTTACTTAAATGATTATATAAAATGTCTATGTTGTTCGATTATAGTGTTGGAACATCTGTACCCTATTCTGTTCTGAATTTATTTCTTTAAAAATAGTATTTTGATATGATTTAATGAAGTTGTTAATCTTAACATGTTCTCCATGAATATGGTCTGCTATATGTTTAAACCTGTTCCTAGATTCTTCTTGAAATTGTATGTTAAGCTTTGACTCCTTTTGAAGTTTCGACAAATCTTTATCTATTCTTGCCTCATCGTCTGCGTCCATGTTACCCGAGACGATTTTAACTATGTTTCCTAGTCCGTTGATAAGTCCCCTCTTAGTTCTGTTATTGTTGGGAAATAAAACATTTAATTTTTCACGAACCTGTCCCATTTTTTCGTTTAGTATTGCTTTTATATCATAGAATTGTTTCTCATTTGGCAATTTGTCTATTGTTTCCAGGATTTCTCTTGCTGCCTCTTCATAATCGTTCAATTGGATTACATGATTTTTGGTTCTAAATGACTCCACTACTCTAGCTGGTCCCAGGTTGACCTTTATTAGAGGTTGGTCCTTGTCCAAAATGTCAAGTATGAGACGTTGTCCGTACCCTAGTGTCAGCCTGTAAGAATTTAGTGTAGGTAGCGGTTAATAAGAAAATTCCAGAATCAAACGGTGTGTTTATGTTTCGGTTGCTATTTTAGTTGCTTTTCTTATTTTTTGTTTGTGTAGCTTCTGTCTTTTTGTTGTTAGTACAGTAGTGCCGTTGTCAACTAGCGCTTTGTGTTTGCTAAATCGGGGAGTTAGTTTATTTCGCCTATTTCCTTTCCTGAGGATTATGTTGCCTGCAGGTATGTCAGGTGGTCTTATTCTCTTTTCGTTTAATTTCTCTGTTCTACAACGCATCGAGACTTCCATATTTAGTTTAACCGCGGGGTAAATATAAGAACGGAATTTGTTAAGTTTTGTTAGGTAGTCTTATTCGTTATCGAATTTCACAGTTTGGTCGAAAATATATATTCTTCCGCTAAATAATTCGAAGGGTGTGTGATTAGTGCTTGAATGGATAATTGTAATGTAATTGAATGGATATTGTAAGAAATAATTGCTTCATCGAGGATTTCGTCGTGTTCTTGTGGTAACTTTAAGTCCTTTCTTTTGTTGAAAATTGCCCTATATATTTCCGTCAATGTAGAATGTAGCCGTTCGACTGTGGAGTTACTACTTGATTGTTTAAAAGATGTAACGTGCAGTTCTATATTATATTGCTCCAGGAATTTTCTGAAGACTCACCCTGAAAACTCGGCACCCTAATCGAGAACGATCTTCTTCGGTAGGCCGAATTGCTTTATGAATGTTTTGAAGCCTTTTGTGACACTGACAGAGTTTCTGTTTATGAGTGGGTAGGCTTGAGCGAACTTTGAGAATTTATCGATTATGGTCAGATTTAAGTTGTCGTTGATTGTATAAATATCAGTGTGAATGATATCTAACGGTCCGTTTGGTATTTCGGGTACCACGAAAGGTGGTTTTTGTGGATGCCTGTCGTATTTGAGAGTTAGGCAAACTTCGCAGTCTCGAATTATTTCAGAGATTTTGTTTTTTAGATTGGGTATATAGAACTCTCGTTTAAGGTGTTGGTATGTTTCGTGTACACCTCTATGGTTGTTGTTGGTGTGATAGGTCTTTATTATGTTCTCTGTCTTGTCTGAGTTAGTTGGTTCCGAAAGGAACGTCAAACACCTGCATATTTTATACAGACCGGTGTCTGGGAAGTATTTAAAGTATGATTCTTGTATTACGGCGAATATTTCGTCGGTGGTATGCACTGCTAATGTCTTATTTGGTTTAAGTAAGTTTTTTAGAATTCTTGATGTATTTTCTAAGGTAAAAGATGGTTCTGAAATACAACTACGGATTTTGTGTGTGAACGGGGCTGTTTTAACACATGAAAAGATGGGATGTAGTTTAAATATTGTTTGCATGGTGAATGTATTTAACGGACTGGGTGAAAGTGGTATAGTAGGGTTTGGTACCGGGCTGGTGTCGTTTGTGCACATATTCGGTTCTATTCTGCTCAGTGCATCTGCAATGACATTTTGTGAACCCTTTTTATAGACCATCTCATAGTCATATTCGGACAAGGTTAATTTCCAGCGAAGGAGTTTCGGATTTTGCCCTTGAAATTTTCTAGCCAGACTAGGGGTTTGTGGTCTGTGACGATTTTGACTTTATTACCGAAAATATTTTACTGTCCAGACTATGGCTAGCATTTCCTTTTCTACAGTCGAGTACCGGGTTTCTGTGTCAGAAAGCGTCCTACTTGCAAAGCAAATAGGTTTGTCGGATTTGTCAGGGCCTTGTGACAGTACGGCTCCTATGGCGAAGATTCTCGCGTCTGTCGTTAGTGTAAAAGGTTTTTGAAGTCAGGGTATTGTAGTATAGGGTCGTTTGTTAATAGTGTTTTGCAATAGTCGAATGCTTTTTTGAACTCTGTGTCAATTATAATCGATTTGCCTCCTTTAAGTTGTCTTGTGATTGGTTTTGTAATTTTAGCAAAATCTTTTATAAATTTCCTGTAATAGCCTATTAATCCTAGGAATGATTTTATCTGTTTGATAGTCTGGGGACACGGGAAGTCTTTAATTGCTTTTATCTTATTTGGATTGGGTTTGATACCCTCTTGTGTGACTATATGTCCAAGAAGTCTATTTCTTTCCTTAGAAAGTTGGATTTGTTTGTTTGGATTTTTAAATTTGCTAATTGCAATTTCCGAAAGACGGCTTTAAGGTCTGACAAGTGTTTTTGGAGGGATGTGGAAAAAATTACAATATCGTCAAGGTAGACAAGACAAGTGTTCTCTATCAAGTCTCCTAGCACATTGTCCATTATAATTGAAATGTAGCCGGTGCGCTTTTAAGCCCGAAAGGCATTCGCAAAAATTCCAAGTATCCATTCTCGACAGAAAAAGCCGTTTTGGCCATATCATCTGGATGTATTTCAATCTGGTGAAATCCACTTGCCAGATCTATTGTGGAGAAATATTTTGCCTCTTCTATGCTATCGAGTATATCGTTAATATTAGGTATGGGGTATCTGTCCGCGATTGTCTTGTCATTAAGTTTTCTGTAGTCGATAACTAATCTCCACTTTTTCTCGTTTGTGGAATCGGATTTCTTTGGGACTACCCAAACGGGGGCATATGGGCGATTTGCTTCCGAACCTCCTCCTTATGAACATAAGGGTATCTGTAGGTCTTTACGTGTATTGGTATGTTGTCTAATGTGGAGATTTGGTGCTTTTCCTCGTTAGTGAAGGTAAGTGCCAACGCATCGTCATGGAATAGGTTGTGAAATTCCTTGCAAAGTTTTAATAACCCCTCTTTTTCTTCTTTATTTAAATGCGATGTTTGCAATGTGTTGCCTTGTTGTTCGCCTCCAAAAGGAGGTTCAGTTTGTAGCGTTATACTACGAATTCGGTCGTATGCTTTTTCGTTATATGGCATTACTTGTACTGGCTGATCTAAGCAAAGCGTTTGTTCTATGTCCGTGTCATTTGTAATTTCAAGGAAGCTTTTTCCTTCATCGGCTGTGTAGAGCCCTCCGGATATGAAAAGATTTACGTCAATAGATGTTGTATTGCCAAGGAAATCTCCCTTAGTGAGACTAACAGGGAACTTAACTCGAGCTTTCGTATTGGGGTGTATATAGAAGATGTCCGATGCGTAATTGACTTCGGTTAGAATATCGAGGGAAGTGTGTTTTGTTTGGAGCTTGAATTCTCCCATATTTTTATTAACCTTGAAGGTTGAAAGAAAGTCCATACCTAGGAGCCCATCGAAATATGGATGAAATTTAAAAAGAAAGAGGTCTAGTACACCGGGTTCGTTAAATTCTGATGGGACAGGCAATGTGATTTTTTTGTCTATAGAGTAACTTTGTAGAACAGTCGTAATTATTATTTCCTTAGTCAGGCTTAGTGTCATTTCTTTGTAAGCAAATTTGGGGTCTATAAATGAAAAGGTAGATCCCGTGTCGATCATAAATTTCAATTTTTGGTTTTGATTGGGGATGTTCAAAACTACATAAGGGAGTGTTGGACCATGAGTATGCCTACTTATGTATCCGACGGGTTTGTCGAGGATTGTCTTTGAAAATTTTCGTCCTCGTTAATATTGTGAAAATTGGTCTGTTGTGTTTGTTCAGTGTTATTATGGTATTGTCTGCTTTGGTATGTTTCGCGGGGATTGCGATTCCTGTTGTTGTACCCGTTTGGTGGAGAATTATAGTTTTGGGAGTTTTGGTAGTCCCGTGCAGTGTTACGACTTTGATATGGGCGATCATTTTGATTTGGGAAGCGTGACTGTCTAAATGGGTTCGAGTTGTATAACTTTGGGTGGTTGTAATTTCTGGTATTGCCGAGTTCATTATTTGTATGGAAACGATTTCTATTATATGACGGTTGTCTATTTATGTTACTGTTCGAGTATTGTCCCCTGTTCTGTCCTTGATAGTGAAAAGTTTTCTCAGCCTGGCACAATTGGAATGCGTCTTCTATAGAACCTGGGTTCCTTGCCCTAATTATTGTTACCAGCGGTTCACGAAGTCCGGATAGGAAAGCATGCAGACAAACGTCATCATATAATGGTTTCTTTGAGGCTGTGTCAGCCTGATAGTCATGATTAGAAGAAATATTGAGTAATTCATTTCTTAATTTTGTAATTTCGATGAAAAGTGTACCTATTGGTTAGTCGTCGGGTAGTCTTTGAAGTTCTCGTAAAATCATTGGTTCGGATTTTTTGCATGCGTATAAGCATTTTAAATTATTCTTGATGTTGTCCCATTCCAGCTTGGTTGCCAGATTGTTTAGTGCTTGGTCGGCTCTGCCCGCTATCTTTTTTCGTATAGTTCTTAGTAGTAGTTGACCATATGGCGTCTGGTCTGTGCCCCTAATGAGCATTATAATCTCCTCTACACTGGTGATAAATCTGTCCAGAGTACCTGGGGTACCGTCGAAGTTAGGTAGTTGCTTGACAAATGCTAGTATGTCAGTTGGATTGAGAGTCATGTTAATGGATGTGTTTAGGGATGTGTTAGCTGTGTCCGTCATTGTTACTGTCCTCAAACTAGGAGTGAGATTTCTTGACTGGTTCGAGGCTTTGCCTGAGTCCGACCTGACTTCTTCTCTGTTGGGTTCTTCTTCCCTAATGGGGAAGGTCCCTAAGGCCTAGCCGGGACCTGGTTTTATTTACTAAACTATTCTTTTTCATCTGTGAGGCCGAACTTGTATATAAAATTTCTTATTCCTTTTTATATATATGTATATATAGGTATATATATTTATTTTTTGTACAGTGTGGATGTGGATAAAAAATTTTCCCTCTTCTTTTTTTCCCCTTTTTTTTGTGTTCTTATTAACTAGTATAATTAATATAAATGTGTGTGATTTAGTTATTTTTTAAAGTGTTTTTTTTTTGTAAGTGTAGTATTTACGTGTTGTTGTTTTCTTTTATTGTTTAGAGTTTACTCTTCTTTCATTTGCCTGTTTACTTGGGTTTTTAGAATTGCTGATGTCTGCAAATCATATATGGTTAGTGTGATTGTTTCTTTTTTTTTTTTTAGTTTTGCTTATGTATGTATATATGTATGTATGTGTATATACCCAATGGCAGTGGTTAAATTTTGTGACATTGTATTATATATATATTATATTTTCTCCTCTTTTTTTTTTTTTTGAGAATGGCGACAAGAATCAATTTGTTTTCTATATTCCAGCAACCTCATTTTATTAGAAGAAATTCTCTTTTTTTTGTTGTGCATCTTACAATTCACTTCGTTTTACTTTTTTTCTGTATACGTATTTCCATGTGTCATTTATTTATGTAGAATATTTTGTCTTATTTGTGTGGGGTTTTTTTTTTTTAAATATATATATATATTTATGTATGTAAAAGTGTTGATCAGCGATTGACGCCGCAATCCGATACATAAATTTTCATGTTGCACAACATCTCTATTATGTATTTTTTTTTGGTTTTTTTTTTTTGTATATATTGCTTATGTACTCATTAGCAGTGATCAGCGATTGACGCCGCATTCGAGTACATAAACCACTTTTGTTTTGCACAAATTATTTATCTTTATTCTTCTTTTTCTTTTTTTTCATTTCCACATTCATATATATTGTTCTTGTATGTGCCAACGGTGATCAGAGTTTGATATCCGTGGCTCATAAGTGATTTGTTGTTACACATTTTATTTATCAAGATTTGAAATCGTTGTGATTATTTACTTTTATAATGATTCTTGATTTCATTTCCATTTGTTAATATATATAATTTTCTTTTTTTTTTTTTTGTTGCATTGCCATGGGTACTACTTACATTGTTATGAAAATTGTATATCTTAAAGGCATCGTATGGTTGACTACCAGCTGCGCCAGTTACGTCCTTGCTTAAGGGGTCCTTAGTTAAAGTTTTAAATAAAGAGTCAAAGACTTCTGATTCCCTTGTGTGACAATTATCATGTAAGTTTCTTTTATTTCGTTTGTTTATATAGAACCTTCGCAGAGGCTCCGGGTTAGTATGCGAGAATGCGCTGAATCGGCATTCTCATATTCTTATACTGTGTCGCCTACGCAGAGGCTTTTGGTTAGTACTAGGGAAATATTATGTATATATGAGATTATGTGTAATGTTCCCTGTATTTGAAACCCGTTGTGTCGGCATTCTGCCGCATGTTGATTTCAGCAGTGGAAGGTGTTGCAACAGTTATGTCTGGGTTAATTGACATTAGTGGGCCATGGGCGTTGTACGAGATGATTTAGGTGGGGGTAGAATATTACCGTTATCGGTAACTACCGCCCTCTGGACCGGCATCGCCGCTCACAAATGAGCACTGGCCGGTAATACTACATTTCTAAGCTGCAGCTAACTTCACTTTACATTTCCGCTAACAACAAAATAGACGTGTTTAAGACCGAGTTGAAATAAATGAATTTTTGAAACCATCCGCCACTGAAACTGCCCGACATAGCTGCGAACCCCCAACACCGATCTTCGCCTCATAAGGCAACCACTTGGCCATAAACGACAATAAGTGAATTTTCGTTACATTGGTGTGGGGTTAAGTTCGGATACTGCGAAGTGCCTCATGACGTGCAGGTAAAAACAACCAATAGAGATGTTGCCTAGAATAAAGAGATGATACCACCGATACCGGGACTCCCGACGTTACCCAAGCAACGCATTCCTATGGATGTACTGATGTACCAAGTTTACATTGCCTTGTCTTCTTTCAGCAACAACAGAGCCCATGATAGTGGATACGTCTCGTTATTTAATTGGAGAGACACTCAGCGAACCGTGGAGACCACCCCATGTCATGTAACTCTACATGGACCATCAGCGGCCATCATACATCTACTCAAAAAGCATCGAGATACACATGCTGTGCAGACCCGTGAGACACATGTTCTACATAGTCGATGATGCAACGCTATCGCTAAACTAAAACATAATGCAGTAGTGGACCTGAAAGAGCGCACACTTCACCCTCCATCTTGTCGGTGCCCAAGAGATGATCAGCCACCCATTGTATTTGCTGACTCTAGGCTATTTGCCGCCACGTTTCAACACGAACGTGCAACTGAAATGTGCTGTCGCCGAGCCAATCAACGCAAACTACCGGATGATGTTGTCCTACAGTCGGATCTCGTCGAGGTGAAATCTGACTAACTTACGGATCAGATCGCACATCTGACAACCCACGAGAAAATCCTACCGACTACCGTCGCCGACCCAGCAAAAGCCATCAATATATCTTCTGGACCGATATACAGGAACATTCGATTGGAAAGAAGAGGTGGTACTTGGTGAGGAGCCTTGAGTCTAAAAGGGGGCTTTAAATGAGCGCTCACAAATGAGCACCCGCCCGCCCTCTGGAATGGCATTGCTGCTCACAAGTTAGCACTGGCCGGTAACACTAAATTTCTAAGTTTCAGCCAACTTAATGAATTTCCTAAGCTGCAGCCAACTTCACTTTACATTTTCGCTAACAACTAAATAGACGTGTTTAGTACCGAGTTTAAGTAAATGAATTTTTGAAGCCAGCCGCCACAGATACTGCCAGCTATAGCTGCGAATTAAACTCTAACGCCGATCTTCGCCATATAAGGCAACCGCTCGGCCATATGCGACGAAGATAACTAAATAAACAATAAATGAATTTTCGTTACAATATGTATATCTTTCATTTTTCAACTTAGATAACTCCGTCAGGAACAATCTTTAGCAATAATTAGCTCATTAAGCTTGAAGAAGTTAGTTTTACGAAAGCAACGGGTACGGATGAAATGAACGAGCAAATTAAAACGAAAGAGTATGATTTTAGAGATATTTTGACTCTTACAAGTTCAATGTCAACAGTTGCAGAAGGTTAAATTTCGTCAGAGGAAAGGGCTAAAATGAGTACAATTAAAACTCCTCTACCATTTTTTAATTGTTCGACCGCTTCTATGAGTGAAAACATTTGTAGGAAAACAGAAGCACCGGATAGGACTAGATTTAACCACGTTTCTGTTCAGACCAGTAAAGTCAAAATATAGACTATCAACATAGAGTTTCGAAAGTAAAAAAGAATTTTGCTCTGAATAACTGAATCTGACAGAGAATATTCGCCCGGACATTTTGGAGACTATATCCAAACACTATTACCAGGGGAAATAGTGTCAATAGTCCCTGGAACTGAAAACATTGGGGGAAAATCGAAAATCATTGCCGCTGAACGTGAAAGGGCAAATGCGTTTTAGTTTTAAAGTGAAACAATAAGTAGTAATAAATAATAAAACTTAAGATCAAGATTTATGCTCCCACTTTTGTCAATCACTTCTACAAAAACCTCCGCAAATACATCTTACTCTTTGACTATTTGACTGATGTACCTAGCAAAACGGACGGTTCGATGCAATAGGATAACTCTTCTACCTTTTTCCGTACCCTCTGCCACAAAAATACTATTTCGTTCTTGTAGATTTTAGAAACTTTTTATAGCTTTTGTTCTCGTATATTTTTGTCTACCTTGTCTACCTTGATCATATCCACTTTGGCAATGGGTCCTCTATTTGGACTCGGATTAAAATCTAATTCCACGACGGTTGCATTTATACTGGCTACCTCAACTGTTTCTGCGACTTAATTATCTACTACTATCATCTTATATCTCTAACGCTTTTAATCTGTTTATTAAATTGGATTAAATTGTTTTTCTAATAAATGCAATATTCTTTTCAGTCAGTAATAAGTTAAAATTTTGAAAATAGCTTCATGCACTCAATAATTTCCCGATAGTTTATCTTGTCTCACTCGCCACTCACTTTATCATAACCGCCGGGGCGGAAAGACGTGTTTTTATACCCTGTACCCATAGGGTAAAAGGGTATATTAAAGTCGCTAAAATGTATGTAACAGGCAGAAGGAAGCATTTCCGACCCCATAAAGTATATATATTCTTGATCAGCATCAACAGCCGAGTCGATTGAGACATGTCCGTCTGTCCGTCTGTCCGTCCGTCCGTCTGTCCGTCTGTCCGTCCGTCCGTCTGTCCGTCTGTCCGTCTGTCCGTCCGTCCGTATGAACACGTGGATCTCAGAGACTATAAGAGCTAGAGCAACCAAATTTGGTGTCAGCATTCGTGTAGTGTCTACGCAGATCAAGTTTGTTTTAAATTTTTGCCACGCCCATTTCCGCCCCCGCAATTCAGGAAAAACGAATAACTAGAGTAAAATTGAAGGTAGCGTATTCTTATTTGGCACACCCAATAATATGGCCAAAAGGTATCAGCTGACCAAATTTTGTTTAAATCGGACAAAAAATATCAAAGATATACCTATATAAAATTTGCACTGAAATGCCCGGTGCGACATTGCGTAGTAAGTGTGAGCGAGATAGCATGCGTTCGTTGCTGCCGCTTGTGAGGAGAATTTTAGTTTGAACTGATGGCAAATTTGCAAAAAATATCAAAGATATACCTATATAAAATTTGCACTGAAATGCCCGGTGCGACATTGCGTAGTAAGTGTGAGCGAGATAGCATGCGTTCGTTGCTGCCGCTTGTGAGGAGAATTTTAGTTTGAACTGATGGCAAATTTTAAGGAGTTTGATTTTATAAAGTTACTCTACTTGGTACAGGGTATACTCAAAGTCGGCAGGGACGACTTGCTTGCTTTATTGTATTTATTTTTATTCGTTTTATTCCACTTAGCTGAAATCGATATTAATCCAAAGTTAAGATTAGTGATTTATAAAAATACCTTAAGTACCTGTTAATACAAATCCTGCCTTCAGTGGCGTAAAATTAATGAATGTTTATATAAATATAAATTGTGCGGTGCAAGACTTTCTGCATCGTCATAGTCTGTTAGCACTGTTTTTAATGTCGACGTCTTTTCTTTTGGTTGTATTGCTTCAAATGCACTCGCAAGGTTATATTCCACGATGCGCGTTTTTGCTCTAATTTTTTTTGTTCGGGAGTTTATTTTAGTATTTAGTATTTTAATTCAAATTTTTCCGTCACAAACGTTTGGTAACGCTCCTCAGCAAAGTGGCTTTTAACTTTGGATGCACTGTTTTTGACTTTTTCACGCATTTTTTTCTTCCAGAAAAGACAGAAATACTTATATGTTGAATAAAAATAATTAAAAAAAAATATTATATATATATTATATAATAATATTCCAATATTTTTGATTGATTAATAAAGGTTACTATTTCATTTTTCATTTGATTTGTTTTACAATTATTGTGAAACTGTAAATATTTAAACTAACTTTTCATATTTACTTAGATCAGTCATTGTTAAAAAGAGTGCAGATATATCTAATTCAATGATGATATGACAATAAATTAAACAATTAAGAGTTAAGCATTAGTACATTCTACAAGAAAAAATGCTTTAATAGTGGTGAAATAAGATAGATTTCTTATATATGTATTAATGTAAATTAGCGCCTTTTTACAAAATTCATTTGACTTGCGCAGCAAATTAGGGAATTTTGGCCGTGTGAAGTTCGAATACCCGTGCAAACTGTCCCTTTCACTTACATATAAAGTACTGGCTTAAGAAAAGTTTCCCACCAAAATTTTTTTTGTTCGATTGTTCCTATGGAAGGTATGGCATATACGCTGCTGATTTTGGTGAAACTCAATAAACACATTTCTATTACCAAAAATACAAAATACAAAATTTTGTGGGAAGCGCTCATAATATTACCAAAATATTCATGTTAAACATTTTTTTTATCGATTGTTTTTATGGGAGCTATTTGATATAGTGAACCGACTTATAAAACTTGCTAGATGTGTAAAAAACTAAATAAAATTCACAAATACCCAAATTTCTGAAAGTCGTCTTTAAACAAAGTGTAACGATCCATTTTGGTCCTTACTTGCGGCAGAGCTGGATTTCAGGTGTAGGGGTACGACACAATGAATTTATATTGTGCACTGGTTAAATGAGAAGATACAGTTGTTCTTTCTTTTAACGATACGTTATTATTTTATTGTCAATTTGATTGGTGGATGCTGGTATGGCCAGAGAGTTTCTGCACGAGCTATTGACTTTGTAATTGTGGTTATTGTGGAATCCAAACTGCACCGCTGGCACTCATGAAAACTTATCGACGGATTGTGTTTGGCTGTAGCTAGTATTCTTACTGCCAGGATGACTGCTGGTCTTGTCTAGCTACACCTGTCGCCTGCTACGTTCCTAATATTCTGCTAGGAATACTCCTAGTCTATTCCAACTATGCCAGGAATACTACTGTTCTTCCTCAACTGTGCTAGGAATACTCCTAGTCTTCCCTGCCTGTGCCAGGAATACTCCCGGTCTTCCTTAACTGTGCTAGGAATACTCCTAGTCTTTGCCAAACTGCTAGGAATAACTCCTAGTCTTCAGTATTTTGCCAGGAATAACTTCTAGTCTTCAATATTCTGCTAGGAACAACTCCTAGTTTCTAGTCTTCAATGCTTTTCTAGGAATAGCTCTTAGTCTTTTATATACTGCTAGGAATAGCTCCTAGTCTTGTGATCCGCTAGGACTGGCTCCTAGTTTTTAATACGCTGCTGGGAATAGCTCCTTGTCTTCCTACTTGCCTCCAAAAACTAGTCCGCCTTTAAACCTTCAATTGTAGCCAGGATACGGATGGATATCCTTTTTCCTTCACTTTTACTTCTTCACATATGTTTCACTTTGTTGGCCTCGCTTATTTACTTCACTTGTTGAATCTTCACTTGTTAATACTTCACTTGCACCTTGCTGGTCTAAGTGATACTTCGCTTGTTTCCTTCGCTTTCTCACTGACTGCCCTCTGTGTCTCAGCCGTGTATATTTATAGGCATCTTGATCTAGGGAGGACGCGTGGTGGGATTATGTACCGTTGCCAGTACTTTTCCGCGCGCCAATATTTGCCGCCCAAAACTTTCCATTGATTTCTTTTGCCTTCGGCCTTCTCGGCCGATCGCGCAACGCAACTCTCCTGTTGCTATGCATGGTGAAATCACGCATACGCCTCTCAGCTACAATCTTGCTCTCTAGGTTTGCCAATATACACCCTTATGTACTATTTATCAAACGTTTAACTTATTGCTAATTTCCCGCCCTTTTTCATATACTTAGCTCTAGTGTACATATGAACTAATATATACCTATAATAACTATATATATAACTTAGAAATAATTATGAACTAATATAATACATATACTTATATATATAATTCAAATTTAGCGCCCACAATTTCAGCGCTTCTCAAACCTCTCCTTTGAACATGTTACATACAGCGGAGAGGCCGCTCTCCGTTACTTGCCGAATTGCATCCCCTCGCCTTCCCCATTGGTCTATACTCATGAGCCGACTCTCTAAGTCTCGTGCGTCGGTAGCTTACGCACTTGTGCGTGTGTGTGTTTGCTGTTGCGGTTCTATGCACTCCCAATGTAACTCACTCTCAGTGACGTCACACGAGCCTACATGCACTTGTTCTTATCTGTTTCTCATTACATGTTACATATAGTCGGCCTTTGCTTTAACCATTTCTCATATGTAATTATGTTTGTGTATATGTTTGCCAGTTTAAATCACGCGATTTAGATGTTTGAATTTTGCTTCCGGTTCGATCGCACATTTCTTTTGTTTACTTGTGTTCGATCGAACCTCCAGGTTCGTTTATATCTTTGACTCAAACATATAAACGCGCGCATTGATGAATTTGAATTGCCTTTGTGGGCCAACGCTTATTTGAATTATTAGCCGCTTTTACGACTTCAATTTATATGTGGCTTGATACTTTGCCGCATTTGTGAGGTATATATATATATATATTATATATTCCTCAGAAATGTTATTATTCATGACCGATCGTTCCTATGAGAGCTGTATGATGTATTCATTTCAGCTCTGTACCTTTAAGGGTGTCAGATGAGATCTTGTTGATCCAGACAGACACACATACGGGCAGACGGACTGCCCATAAGGATCTCAGCTCGTCGTACTAATCAAGAATAAATATACTTTATATAATCTTCTATGCGTTGTTACTTTCTGACCTAAATTAATATACTCTTTTTTTTTTTTTTTTTTGCGCGAATCCCAACGGGTGCACTAAATGCCCACACCTCCCGGCCAACCGACCGAGGGGCGCTGGCCGCATAACGTACGGCTCGAGTCGCGGGGACAGTTCATACATACAGACAAAAACGAAATCTAAAGCTAGCTACGAGCTAAAAAAGAAAGTATGGAATTTTTTAGTAATGGAAAAGAGAGTTCTGTACTGATTATATGATAAAGACGATTATAATCAGAACAAAGAACTCGGAAAGGTTCATGCAGTAAATAATTAGTAGAACAGCGTGACAGAGATATAGGTATAAAGTTTCTAGTAGGTCTACAAGGAACACTAAAATTTATTTGGTTCAATAGCTCGGGCGAGTCTATATCACCTTTACGAAGCTTGTGCATAAAAATGACGCCAAGCATTATTCTACGATTAGTAAGAGAAGGAAGGCCAAGTAAAAGAAGTCTACTAGAGTACGATGGCAAATTGACATTACGATCCCAGTTCAGACCACGAAGAGCAAAAAGCAAGAACTGTTTTTGAACCGACTCAATTCTTGCTTGGTGTGACTCAGGTGACCAGATGCAAGATGCATATTCTAAAATAGGACGGTCCAGTGAGGTGAAAAGAATTTTAGTTGTATATGGATCGTCAAACTCCTTTGACCATCTCTTTACAAACCCAAGAACGCCCATGGCTTTACCGACGGTAGAGGAAATATGGGACTTAAACGTTAGTTTACGGTCCATCAGGACACCCAAGTCATACATCTCATTAAGACGTTCTAATGGTGTATTAGTAAGAAAATAAGTAACTAAATGCGGAGAAGTTCTATAAAAAGTCATGACCTTGCATTTAGTTGCATTTAATTTTAATAAGTTATTATGACACCAAAGCTCAAGATTTTGAAGATCAGATTGCAATCGACAAGAAGAGGTAATGTCGTTGTAACTAAAACATAGCTTAACGTCATCTGCGTACATAAGGGCACGAGAGTAACTTATAACAGAGGGAGGGTCATTAATGAAAAGGGTAAACAGTAGTGGTCCCAAATGACTACCCTGAGGCACCCCCGAAGTAACATGGATGGATTTGGAATATGACGATTTAAAAAGAACCACTTGAGTTCTATTTGTCAGATATTCACGAATCCAATTAATTAAACGACTTGGAAAGCCAATACTATTTAATTTATAAAGAAGAAGCTTATGATTAACAGAATCAAAAGCCTTACTGAAATCAGTATATATGACATCAGTTTGCCTTGCATTTCTAAATCCTTCGATCGTTAAACAAGTAAATTCTAAAAGGTTAGTGGTAGTAGATCTACATTTCACAAACCCATGTTGAGATGGTGAAATTATAGATCTACAAAAATGTTGCAATTGAGAAGTGATTAATTTTTGAAAAGCTTTAGGTATAGCGGACAATTTAGAAATACCCCTATAGTTGGATGCTTCCGATTTTTTACCGCTTTTATGGAAAGGAACTATATAGGATTCCTTCCAGAAGGCTGGGAACGTGGAAGATTTGACAGACAAAAGAAAAAGTTTACGAATTGGCTTACATAAAGCCTCGGCGCAAAATCTGAGAACGCAACCTGGTATTCCATCAGGACCAGGAGAGTAGACAGGTTTCACTAAATTAAGCACGCTTAGGAGCGAACTTTCATCGATCGAAGGACAGTAAATGCAGTTAGAGCTTTTTACCTGGTAAGGATACGGAATGTCTGATTGATATCCCGCTGAGGAATAGGTTGTTGTAAAAAAGTCTGCAAACAAATCAGCGATGGCTTGATCAGAACTCGCTATATTGTTTTCATGAGATAAGCATGATGGATAGACAGACATTTTGCGTTTGGAATTCACAAAGCTATAAAATTGTTTATGATTACTGGAAAATTTTAATTTACAACGCCGAAGGTAATCCTTATAGCATTGCGTATTACGCGTCAAAAACTTTGATCGAGCGACTACGTAACGGGCATAGTCTGAAGAGCGGCCTGATTTCTTGTAAATTTTATAACACCTCGATTTTACATTTTTCAAGTTAGTTAGCTCCCGAGAATGCCAGGGGGCCTATAGGCCGAACACAAACTTTAAAAAGCGAACCAAGAGTGTTATAAAACAGAGAAATAGCTCGGTTCATGTTTGAACAACTATACAGGGAAGACCAATCATTTTTAAGAATGAGCTCATTTAACTTACTAAAATTGGTCTTGCGAAAATTACGGGATTTAACAACGGAAGATCAATAGTTAACTCCAAAGTAGGATGAAAACTATCTTCAGGCAGGACAAGAGGGTTTATTCTAGAAACTGCACCATTGGTGGAATCGAGAACAAATATCAGATCCAAAGATCTATTATTATTGTTACGGACTGGATTTATTTGAGTCAAAGATAACTCGAAAAGACCTTTAATAAAGCAATGTGAAATAGAAGGGAGCAACAAGGCAGATTCGTCAGTAGGGGGCCATACTATTTCGGGTAAATTAAAGTCACCGAGAACAATTAACATGTCTCTATCAGACAGTAACGATGAGATGTGTTGGATAGAAACCAAGTGTTTAATGTACACCTCCATGTCGGATTGTGGCGGGATGTACGAGCAAGTAATGTAGACAGAGAAAGTCTTGAGACTGACCTTGACACTTACAAAGTCAATCTCCTGGTTATCAGGAGATTGAATCCGGTCAGAAGATAACGACGAGTCAATGGCAATCAAGACTCCCCCGCCTACACGCGAAATGCGATCACACCTGAATATTGAAAATTTTGCAGACAGAAGAGATGCATCGTTAATGTCAGGTTTTAACCAAGTCTCTGAAAATACTATAATTTTATAATCAAATACTAGACTATCTACATAAAGTCTAGGAAGCTTAGATTTAAGTCCTCTTACGTTCTTTCTGCAACGGTATAAAAATGGAAGGCATAGCAAAATAGAGATATAAGAAGAAACAACAAAATAACTTTCACCATTGGCCATGCTGCTTGCATCAACTGTACAAATGTTCATTTTATAAATAGGAATTATATGAACATATGCTTAAAAATAAAATTTTAATAAATATTTATATTGCATTTTAAAATCACATATCATAAAGAGATTAATTTAACCATCGCAGCAACGCAATTTCTTGAACTTCCCCAAAAAAAATTTCGTACAATATATGTACAGACTTTCCTTTATTAAAATGAGTAGTAATTCAATTTGTAAAGAAGTCTTTCTCGGCCGGGGGTACAACTCTCAGTCTATCCAGGGACCTGTAAACTTGGGAGAGGCAGGCATAACCATATAAGCTGGAGATGATCGTCAATGATCATTGGGTTGAACATGTCCAGTGATAAGGTTTAAAAGCTAACAATTAATACACATGCAATAGGACCAAAGGGAAGGGAACCAAGTCGACATTGGCCTATTTGAGTTATCCTAGTCGTGATTCACTAGATAGCCCCCACTATTTAAGTCAGGGTGTTTCCCGGACATTGACTTAAATGAAGAGGGGCTTATTATGGATCACTATAGAATATTTTTCTGCTTCCATTCAATGTCCCGGCGATGTAATTTTCAGTACTACCGGAGCTTTTGATGGTCTTGGGTCGAATTGTAGAATTTATTACCGACGCATCTAATGGCCTTGGATCGCATTACTCTTGTGTTTGCCATGGTCTTAGATTGATTTTACTACCGATGAATTTCATGGACGCAGATAAACTGATTTTTAGTTTCTATTTCGAAATTGACACATACTTTATGTATGTCGGTTGATGGGCCGTGTATGTGTGTGTGTGGATTGACAGTGGTCTGATACAGAGATGCTCTTGTGCTAAACTAATTCACTTAACTAATTATTCATTAATTTATATATTCATTGTGAAGAAACACAAATTTTGTACTTCGTCGTAAACTTTAAGCAATTTTAAACTAAAACTATATTCTTTCACGATCGTTCTATGATATCTTTGACACACCACATTTACCGCCGACATTTCCAATATGAACTAAAAGATAAAGTCGCCCAATTAGGATAATTTTAAAATGTACAATGCGCATAACAAAAACGATTTTGTGGCTTTAATTGTATCGAAAGCGATTGTGTTGATCGAAACCGCAAGCCCACACGATTGTGAGTTTCTAGCTATTAACGTGGTGTGTCTAAAAATTCACCTTCTTTGACTCAATTATTTTATTTATTGTATGTGTGAGGTCGTTAATTTGCATCTGCGTTTCTGTATTTATGGCTATCTGCCAGTTGTTCGCGTCTATAAAGTTTCCTTTGGACCACTTTACTTATTTAAAGTCAAAATCATCTGGGGTGCCCGCTATTACCTTAAGTGCAGTGACTAGAAAGAATAGGCTTCTTGCCGTACTATGGACAATAATCTAGCATCTAAACATCTAGCAGTTTCTGCATGTATCTCATCTACGATGTTCTTGAGGTCTGTCAATTTGCTCGAATGTATTAGGTAATTTCGTTGCTCAAATACCAATACTTTTCCTTCTACTACCGGGATATAGTTGGCGCGTGAGTAGTCGATGATTCGATCACTAACGATAACAGGATTGCGAATTTAATCCTGTAACAAAGAGGGGGGAAGAGGGTTGAGGTTGTCTCACGCCTTAAAATGTTGTCCTAATATATTTGTGTGTAACCTTACTACTATCTGAAGTTATCCTTACGGATTTCCCTCCCCTTTACAAAAACAGACGTTCCAAGGTCTGCTTAAATTACTCCTTCTGAGCAAAGCGGTGTTAGCTTGTTGTCTAGTCTACTGTTGTTTTTAATAAAGACTGTCTCACCTATTTTGAACGTCGTATTTTTCCGGTTTGTTTCTAACAGTTTGGCCAAAGTCAATGGATGAGGCATGTACTATGTCAATTGGCTTTTGGTTTGTGACTGAATGAACTGACCTGTTTTACATTGTAGTTGACACAATTATTTCTGAGTTAAAAGAGGGGAAGTTTACTAACTGGATGATGGGGTCTCTGACTTCCGTTATTGGGTGGACTAGCAGAGGCTGTAGTATGGCAAATTTTGTTAAGTTGTATATGCAACTCAGAAATTATTTTTATCGGTAGAGAAACTGCCACTCGCAGTTGGCGTTGCACAAACATTTCAACACCTTGTCAATAAAATTCATAGCCTTAAACTTCTTTTTGACCGTGATTGGTACAAGAAAGTATAGTATAGTGATACTGTAGCTGCTCAGATTTATTTTGGTAGTTGAGCGTGCATTTTGGTAAGTCTAACCTACCTGCGATAGCAGGTTGAAGCATATAATGGCGTCAAATGACGTGAGCGTGTCTAGCACAAAAAATGGGGATACTTATCGAAATATTTTCATGAGACTTTTCTCTTCTATTTGCCTGAGCCGTGTATTGAACTTACGGTAAAGGGGTTATCGACAGGAATCAGTGTTTTTGGCTCCTTTACGGGCTTGACACAATTCTTTGCCGCGCC
The DNA here is from genome assembly GCA_018903615.1 of Drosophila neocordata. NCBI lineage: Eukaryota > Metazoa > Arthropoda > Insecta > Diptera > Drosophilidae > Drosophila > Drosophila neocordata. Next base: position 447,587 of record JAEIGI010000034.1, read on the forward strand.
TGTGTCATTTATTGCCCTCCCATCCTGCCGTCTGATGAAAGGCAGCCTAGCATCATTTTCGCAACTTGTTTTGCTTTCGTCGTCAATGTCTGCAGTTTTCGCTGAGCTTTTATAATTCGGTTCTTGCGTTTCCGAAGTACGCTGGCGTCTTTGATGAGGTGCGTGATCGGATGTGTTAGACCTTTTCTGTGCCTGTTACGTGTTTTGCGGTTTTTTTTGGTGTAGTACGGATTTTTTTCGTGAACCTGTTCGTCTTTGTTCTGTTTTTCATTTCTCGAATTTGCGGGCGACTTCTACTTTCCTCCCTTGCTTGTTCTCTCTCGCTCGCTGCTTCGCTCTATGCTTGCTTCCGCCACCCTGGCCAGTGCCAAAGCGGATGCTAAGTTTTTCGGCTGCGTCGGGAAAACTACTGCGCCAAGCAATTCTCTTATCTTATCTCTTGATCTTACTTTTTGGACCTCGTCAAAATTGTCCAAAAGGCTTAAATAGCTTTGTTTGACCATTTCGAGTCCTTGCCTCAACAGGCGTAATGACGTTTTGTCGGCATAAGAACAATCCAACTTGACTATTATGGCATCGAAATTCAACACTGTGTTGTGTGACACTAAGACTGCCCTTGCTGCCCTCCTTATTTTATTCCTAATATTCGTGACAGCCTGATAGGCATCGTAGGCCGATTCCCTCCATGCTACTTATTCGTCGGAGCCTCCACTGAAATCCGGCACCGATTTAATAATATCCAAAGGCATGTCACAGATTATTTCCGGTCGCACCGCAATTTCCACTTGTGGTGCCTCCACAAATACAGTGTTTATCTTAAGAGTCATAGCATTAAGCTGAGAGTGAAACTTTTGCTCTTGCTGAGCCAAAGCTTGGGCAACGGACTGCACCTGTTTCGTGTCCGTGATTGGTTTTGGTTTTGTGTTTGGATAGTATTAAGGTTTGGCAACTGGCTAAGGTTTGTGTTTTGGTTATCGCTGAGGTATGATTCTTGGCTATAGCCGTGATGGGTTTTTATATAGCGCTTCAAGCCGGCTCATACCTCAGTGAAATAAGTATATGTGCATTTTTTTCTTGCTCTTGTACTGTGTTAAAATCTAACCGTACATTGTTTTGGAGTATGCACGTTTTTTCATACATTCATATAGCATGTGTACATATTCCACATCTTCTCTTTGAACTTCATTCTTAGTACCGTTATCTCAAATTTGCGACGCAGATCGTCGATTTCTTATGAAATAAGTGCATTGTGCTAATATTGTGCTTTAGCGTATGTTCAAGCGTTTAAGTGTGGAAAACAAAAAATAATTTTGTAATTAGAAGGTGACTAGAACAATTTAAATTGTATTTGAGTTGAAGAATCTAGTTGTTAATGTGATTTTATGTTAGAATGCCTCGTGGATCGCATTTGTCGCCCAAAGACCAAGGTCTGATCACAGGATTGGCTGAAGCTGCGAAGAACATAACATATATTGCTGCTAGAGTTAATAGGCATAGAAACACAGTGGCCAATTTCCTCAAAAATCCCGAAAATTACGGGAAAAATAAGCGGTCCGGCCGACCTACCGATATTGATAATCGCTGCAAAAGGCAAATTCGGCGACTGGCGGTGGAAAACAGTAAGTCATGTACCGAAATCCAACGTCAGCTACAGCTCAATGTATCCAGTAGACGGGTGAACCAGATTTTACAGGAGAACGACACGGTTACATATGCTTCCCGCGAGGCTGTACCCAGGCAATTGCAACGCCACAGAAACGCGCGCCTAGCGTTTGGGGAGAAATATAAATTTTGGTCAGAAGAGTTCAAAAATGTTATTTCTTTCGACGAAAAAAAGTTTAACCTAGATGGACCAGACTGTTTCCAAAAGTATTGGCGGGATGTAATGCAACCACGTAAGACATGTCATAAGCGCAACCACGGTGGAGGATCTTTAATGATTTGGGCAGCATTTGGATATGCTGGAAAGTCTCCCCTCTGTTTCATATCCACGAGAACAAATGCAGAAATGTATATAGAATTGTTAGACATGGTACTTATTGAGTTTGCTGGAGACCTAAACGGTGATACATGGACTTTTCAGCAGGACAACGCGCCAATTCATACTGCGCGGAAAACAAAAAAATTTTTTGAGGATAGGAAAATACCTATTTTGGAATGGCCTGCTATCAGTCCGGTGCTAAACCCGATTGAAGATCTTTGGGGAATATTATCACGCAAGGTCTACAAAAATAACTGCCAGTTTGACACTGTAAAGTACCTTAAAAAGGCACTAGTCAAAGAATGGGATGAAATTGACCTTTCAACTCTGCAAAACTTGGCAAATTCAATGCCAAGTCGAATTAGTCAAATGCTTGTTAATAAGGGAAAACATATTAACTATTAAATAACAAAAATTATTGGAAAGGACAACAAACTACTTATCTTTTTTCACTTTTATCATTTTGCACATATACTTATTTCATATGAAATCGACGATCTGCGTCGCAAATTTGAGATAACGGTACTAAGAATGAAGTTCAAAGAGAAGATTATTTTAACCGATCGTTCCTATGGCAGCTACTACTACTTCCTAATGTAGTTGATATAGATCGGTACTATTCCAAAATATACAATGCCTTTAGCAGGGTCTCGAAAGTGATCGTGATGATCCAGATAGACGGATGTCTGTCTATATTAATACAGCACATCACCCTGATCAATAATCATCGCATCAATGCGATGCAAACTTCTAGTAAATAGAGTTCACTATATTTAGCACGAGTTGAAATGTAGCATGTCGATGTTATGCGAGTGGTTGCGGTGAGTCGAGGAATCCCTAATTAATTTTCTTATCTCTGGATTGCCAGGACGCATTTGAAGACTTTTTGAGATCGAAGACGGCGTATTGTTGACTAACTGTTCCACTCAACATACAACTTTCCCGCATTCATTTGTCTTAGTTTCAAAAGCATTTGTATGCATTCTTTCGACTTGCCCATAACCACGTGGTGTTGCAATACTTTTTAAACGTACGTAATGGAAAAGCTGATTCTTTACCCGAAACTATCCTTACTGGATTAACAAAGTTTATGGCTTGCCTTTTTAGACAGTTAACTACATAATTTTGAAAACCTATCAACTCCAACAAAAATGTATTTCTGGTTAGCTTCATTAGTGGTTAGCTTATTAGTACCGTAAACAAATTGATAAGTTATTAGTGTCGTTATCTCCCTTACTAAATGTCGACAGATACCCTGTCTTTTTACCTTAGCGTTACAGTACACTCAATACAGGATTCAACAACACAGACTACTTTTTCTTTGAGTTTCGGGACTTAGTGCAATTTCTTATCTTAGTTTTCTTAACCCAAAATGACCCTGATTTGGGAGTCTGTATTATTCGATCTTTCCTTAATATAAAAAACCTCATAACCGTTTTTCTGAACTAAGCTTCTTATTAAACTTGTTAATAACTGTGCCTTTTTTAATCAAAATACCCGATCGGTATTTGATCTGATAGTTTTAATCTTGCAGGTACATAGGCAAACGTGACACTTTCAATGGTACATCCTTTTTTTAATTGTCAAAGTGAATGAATTGCAATGTGCTTCAATATGAAATCTTAGCCCAATAGTTAAACAACAGAGACTGAACCATACATTTGCTTTAGATTCACAAAAAACAAGGAATTCATTCTCTTTATTCTATATTAGCCATGATCAACACGATGATAACCTTCTTTAGTGGTAAGCCACGATTTCATGTTTCTGAGTTTGCTAAAAGTTTTCAGTTTCTCGATTAATGTTTCGATCTAGTACGTAATCTCCTATATTAATTACCTTCGTTTTCTTATATTTGGCATTTATGTAGTTTATATTATAATCCAGAGTCTTTTGATGTTTTTGTTCCTTTGCAAGGGGTATTATAAAATTGGTCAGATGTTTGTAACGCATAGCAATATACTTTAACGAAAATAAGCTTTTGGTCGCTTATGTTTGTTGCTTATGGCCGAGCGGTTGCTAAATAAGGCGAATATCGGTGTTAGGGGTTTATTTGCAGCTCTAGCAGGCAGTTTCGGTGGCGGAAGGCTTCAAAATTTATTTATTTTAATCCGGTTTTTAACACCACTTATTGTTTGCTAGCGGAAATGTAAAGTGACAAAGCTGCAGCTTAGGAAATCATTAAGTTGGCTCCCGCTTAGAAATTAGTTTTACCGGCCACTGCTCATTTGTGAGCAGCGATGCCAGTCCAGATGGCGTGCATGTACCAATGCTCATTTGTGAGTAGCAATGCCTTTACAGAGAGAGGGCGTGTGCCAATCCTCTGTTGTGAGCGTCGATGACACCCAGAGGCCATGGCCGTTACAATACGTTTGACACTCCATAAAGTATATATATTCTTGATTAGCATCAATAGCCAAATCGATATAGCCCTGTCCATCTATCCGTCTGTTTGTTTCCTTATACTAAAAAGACCTCAAATTTCAAGCCATATGATGGAAACTTAGTAGATAATTTTTTTTAATATTTATCTAGTTAAAATCTAAGGTGAGCCCCAATAAACATAAAATAAAATTGTTTATGTTTTGCCTTTGTTTTGTATATGTACTCATTCACAGTACAGCAAGTTTTATTCAGATCGGATAAGTATTATTGCTATTATTAATACAGAAAGATCTGAAATAAAATGACAAATGTCAGTAAAAAAGACTTCATTTGTGTTGTTGCAGCGAACGAAATTTGAATCAGCAGAAATCCAAGTGCTTATTATATATGTACGTAGAAATAGCGAAAAAACATTATTGCGGCAGGAAGTGTTCCTAATTTTTTATTAGCGATCTTACGACCAATTGGTAGTCTAGTAGGTAGGCATACCTTCTCTCAAATGCAGCTGGACCAGGTTCTATTCCGACTTAAGATGAAGGAAAATAGTTTTCCTTTAATTTTTTTCTTATCTTTACTTAATTAAAAGTTTGCATTGAAACCGGTGTGACAAAAAAATAGTTATCAGTCTAGAATTGCAAGGGTATAAAAACTTTGGCAAGGCCGAAGTTAACTTCTTTGATTTTTGTCTATGAAGTTTTGTTTTAGATTATTAATACACACCATCTGCGCAACTCCAAAGAGGATTACCTGTGACCCTACCGTTCAATTTAAAATAATCTGGTTAAACTAGTTGATTCGGTAGGGTACAACACCCTAAATTTTTAACATGCATCGATATCTACTAATATATTTTTCCATTTGCTGTCTTTAATGTTAATTGAATTCTAATTGCGTGCACAACTTTGAACGGATTAATGCCTTTGGGAATAGAATGCTTTGCATTTAAAACAGTTTTGTATATAATCATCGTTTTTTTTTTTTTATTATGTTCGGAAGCCAGTTACTTTTCTTAACAAAATCGCTTAGTTAATCAATTTCTGTGTCTTCCACTTAGTCGTAACATTTATACAGTACACTATCCTCCTTTAAGGTTAGTACACAAAACAGTAGCCTTCCTCCTACTTTCAAATCTTATTTGCATTTTCCGGTTTTGACAAGTTTTTTTTTGTAATGTTTTAATCTTTTTGTTTTTTCATGGCAAAATATTAAGTTTTCTTCAAATGTGTATGTTTCTATTATTAAAATGTTATTGCTTCGACTTAGTATATCTCCATCTCGATGATCAAGTTCGTAATCATAGTTGTGAAGTTCAAGGGCCCATTGGAAAGCAATCCGCAAATTTTATTTTCCGTTAAATAAACTGAATTGCAATCAGCTACAATTTTTTAATTTAGTCCTTAAACATGTTCTCTGATTTTTATACCCTGTACCCATAGGGTAAAAGGGTATATTAAAGTCGCTAAAATGTATGTAACAGGCAGAAGGAAGCATTTCCGACCCCATAAAGTATATATATTCTTGATCAGCATCAACAGCCGAGTCGATTGAGACATGTCCGTCTGTCCGTCTGTCCGTCCGTCTGTCCGTCCGTCTGTCCGTCCGTCTGTCCGTCTGTCCGTCCGTATGAACACGTGGATCTCAGAGACTACAAGAGCTAGAGCAACCAAATTTGGTGTCAGCATTCGTGTGGTGTCTACGCAGATCAAGTTTGTTTCAAATTTTTGCCACGCCCACTTCCGCCCGCGCAATTTGGGAAAAACGAATAACTAGAGTAAAATTAAAGGTGGCGTATTTTTATTTGGCACACCCAATAATATGGCCAAAAGGTATCAGCTGACCAAATTTCGTTAAAATCGGTCAAGAAATATCGGAGATATATCTATGTACAATTTGTACTGAAATGCCCAGTGCGACATTGCGTAGTAAGTGTGAGCGAGATAGCATGCGTTCGTTGCTGCTGCTTGTGAGGAGAATTGTAGTTTGAACTGATGGCAAATTTTATGGAGTTTGATTTTGATTTGATACAGGGTATACTCAAAGTCGGCAGGGACGACTTGCTTGCTTTATTTTTAATGCATTTATAATAGCTAAAGGTTGTAACTCAAAACCATGCCAGCTTAACTCAATTTATGTTGTGGTTTTTTAAAAGTAAAACATAGGATATAGTTTCTCAACATTTACCCAATAATATTGATCTGTAACCTAATGAGCTGGCATCGCAATGCAATTAAGTTTTATGCTTAACTTTTTTTAGATCTTCCTTGAGTATATAAAATGCATTCAACTCTTTTTCTTCAAACTTAAACTTTTTATCCATTCTTTTTAGGTCATATAATAGCTTAGCAACCTTTTAAAGTACAACCACATCCCAATAAAACTTTGAACCGCATTAACATTTCAGGGTACTGGAAAAGATTTCACAGTGTCAACATCAACCCATCTCCGTTGACAGTGTATACCAAATAGTCATGCTTCAAAAGCAATTTAGTTTTTTAAAATTCATCATTTAAGTCATTTATTACAAGTGGCGTTGTTATGTTGGTAGTCTAAACATATTTTAAGTTCTCCTATCTTCTTTGGTACCAAAGCAATTGGCGATGCGTACTCCACTTTACTAAGCCTTACATATCCTCTTACTAATATTTGACCTTAAATTTCCTCTACTTTAAGTTTCTTTGCATTAGCATTATATTGCTCACATATCTTTTTCAAAACACTTTATATCTACCTCTACTTTATCATACCTTTTATCTCTATTTGTACTTTGTTCTCTCCATTGTTATCTACTTCATTTACATTTTTAATTTGCCTTTGCTGTTATAATACCTTGCCAATTTATCTTAGGGATTTCTTTTTTGGACCGCTTAATCTTAAAAAATGGCTGCCTTAAATCATTAACATTAAAATTAACGCTTCCATTTTTACGATTTTTTTAAAGGTTTAAAATAAACTGTTTTTCAAAAACATTTTAATTACTATTGTTTAATCCAATATAATTTTACTTTTAACAGTAATTTTTTACCTTATTGTGATTATGGAATTGTTGATTCTTTAAGAAAAGTGGTTGCACTGACTCTCTGGTATGGGGTTAATTTATTGTTAAGTAGAGTCAAGTTGTCTTCGAAAACGATTGCAACTTTGCCTGGTTTTATTATTTCCTTTGTCATCAGATTTATATTAGCAGCCAAACTTAATTTGTCGCAATGATATTCCAGAAATTTTGCGCCATGATTGCAGGTAAATCTCTAAGGACAAAAAAGATTTGAAGCCTCTGATGACGGTGAAACTCCACAAATTTGATGAATTGGGGACGCTCTAGTAACTGTTTTGGGTACACTAAGTTAATCGCACTAAAGTAAATTTAAGTTTGATTGTATGCATTTTTTAACATAACATTTTAATCAACACGACTTCTGCTATCAAATCGCATCACATTGCAAACTGAACTCCGTTCTCTTTGTTCTTTAACAATGATACCCTCGTAAAAGTGGGGAGTAAGTTCTTTGTTTGCTTTCACCAAGCTCTCGCTAATGCACTTATATACTCCTTATTACTACACATATATACTTCTTATTACTACTCCTACAACAGGCCTAACAAACATACACTCGGCTCGAAAAGGGAACCTAAGAGCAGCTTGCGGTAAGCTTTGGGGTGCTTTAGTATCCAAGGTGCGGTATGGTAGGCTACATTGTCAAATGAATAACAGAAAAAAAAATTGAAATGTACTATAACGGCTTACACTTATTAAACTTATAAGCGGGTTTGGTATTATAGTTTAGACTACGGGTAATCCTAGCAAGAAGTACAAAGACTAGGGGTTATTTCTAGCAGCATTAAATACATAGGGTATTCCTAGCACAGGCGGGAAAGACCAGTAGTATTCCTGGCACAAGCAGGGAAGACTAGGAGTGTTCCCAGCGTAAGGAAAGTCCCGGAGTATACCTGTGTGGAAAAGACTAGAAGTATTTTTAGCTACATAAAAGGAAACTAGCAGATTATAGGGATAAACAGGCAATCCCAAGAGTATTGCGGCCAACTGTTATACACATACAAGATCGCCTAGTGTACATACTGGATCCAATCATCCATCGCATCGACGAACCAGGCAGACTAACAAACCTCTCGGTCAAACATCGTCAACCAGTTGACCGCACAGTTGTCATGGTATTTGCTTATCAAGAAATAAACAAAACAATTTTCTTTAAATTTAACAAAAAAGAAGGGGAATATATATTAAAAATTGTTTTTTTCAGTATCGAAATTATTAGTTTTGGCATTTTTAGTGTGTGCATGAGGAAAAAAAAATAATTTTTTTATTGTTTTATTTTGACCAAAATTTCAGAATGAATTTCCTATACCCTACAGTGAAAATATATAACTAACACAGGGGACAAAATAAACAATTACGAATAGAAACGTTTGTTTATGGTGAACACTGTACAATGGAGGGGATATAATACAAAAAACCAGATTACATTCTACTTATTTTCGTATATACTAAATATTCCTTCGATTAGGGTATTACCCGGCATCGAATAATATTAAATACTACCAAGCAGTCAGATATACATTTAGTAAGATTTCAGTTAGGGTATTACCCGGACACCGAAATCCCAGCCAAATGACATGATGGCCACTGCACAATTTGTACATTAAACTACATTACTGTGGTTCCATGTTCACATATATTTAATATTGATTCGACTAGGGTATTACCCGGACGTTGAATAATATTAAATAATGTTCAGTCGACACATGTACGCCCAGTACCATTTTACTCCTGGTTGACATGATGCCAACTGTACCATGGACACTAACTTAACGACACAACATTTATTACGAGGATATGTACATTTAATATTATTTCGGTTAGGGTATTACCCGGACACCGCAATAAATATTAAATGACACTAAGCAGTCAGATGTATATTTAGTAAGATTTCAGTTAGGGTATTACCCGGACACCGAAATCCCAACCAAATGACAGGATGACCACTATGCAGTTTATTCATTCACCTACATTTATATTTTGACAATACAAAGAAACAAAAAAAAAAAAGAAGAAACAAACATTTAATATTCACTATTCATTATTTTATTTCTAACTTCACAATTCCAATTCCATAAGTTTTCTTAATCTAACATAATTTCCTATAATCACAATATCCTAATGTTGAAGGAAGTAATAAGAGAGCATCAAGGCCCCGTAGTTGACTTACCCGCTTTAGATTCATGCTTCTTTCACTTGACTTTGACTTGCTCTTTATTTTTTTATTTTTTTTTTTTTGTATTTCTCTTTTTTTTTTTTTTTTTTTTTAATGACTGGAATTCTGTGCTTAAGTTTCTTTCCCTTTTTTTTGTAGGTTCACTTTGTTTATTCCACTGCCCGATGAATTAAACTTTTTTACTATCGCACAACGGGAGGCCTCGCTGATCAAGAAATAAGTGATCCTTTCACATTCTCAAATCTTGCCTTTGCCCTAAAATTTTGTTTCGATTTAAACTTTCGACGCAGCTGCTAAAAGACGTGGCTCGTTTTGATTGGCTGTCGAAGAAGAACCGTTATCCTATGAGCTTTTGCGTACGTGCCAAAACGGCTTTGCTTAGTTATGTTGGCGCTGACTGTACCAACGGCGTAGCGGTTTCTGTGTCGGCGTCGCTTACTATTGGAATGGGTGAAATTAGGAGGGGAGAAAAAGGGAAAAGAAAAACAATTGTTTTCTACCTAGATTTTCAACGCTCTCGTTTAACGGTAACCTAATGTTGAAATAATCCCCTTCAAGAAATAGAGCATATTAACTCTGCCGGTCAGCTTTATGATATATATATTAACATAAAAAAAGATAACAAGATGACTGTGAACAATGGCAAACCTTTGTTTTTACTGTAAACAACGGAATTGTCGTTGACCCTAGTAAAATAGAAAACACAAATAATGCCAGAAATTTTAGTAATTTTATAGCTTCACTATGATGTGTTTTCATTCGACATAAAATTTTCCTTGTTTGGTCATAATACGGAATAAACAATATCCAACCATAAAAAAGAATATCATGCACACTATTTAAATCACTTGTTAACTATTATTTTCCACAGAATACCAACGTATTCGGAAACACAGCCATTTTAGAGTTCGACACAAAAAGTTGATAAGTTTATTTTAGGTATCTTCAGTCTTCTGCCTAGCATCAAAGTGGTTGTATAAATGTAATGTAGATTTTTGAAAACATTTTCCCCGCTTTCATTACTTTTTTTTATCCCACATCACGTTTTAATTTTACGTAGTGCGTCGCGTTACCGATTGACTATGCAAATGCACTTGTCTCAGACAAAACATCTGCCATTTTGTTGAATGTAGCGTTCACATATCTTAGGAAAGCGAAAATGAAAGGGACCAAAACCCCGCAACAAAAGATAAAAAACAGATATAGAATATCAAAGAATATACCTATATTTAAAAGATCTTCAAAAATTTAACCGAATAGAAAAGAAGCTTTAAAAAGCTTGGCTTTGTTACTCAATTCAACCCCAGTTTCACATTTCCCTTCTTATTATGATCTATGACTAGACTCAATTACCGTTAACAAATTTTTTCGCATAACTGACGCATGTTGTTGTTCAATCAAGTATAAAGTATGTTATAAACAAAAATATGTTCTTTCTTTATTTTGTACCTTATCTCCAGCCTCTACTTTATAACCAAGTCTGTGTAAATACTTAAATTTTAAAGACAAATACGAAACATATATTCAGATAGGTCAGAAAAAGGAAACGAAATTGGTTTTTTTGCAGACTAACAGATGCTTGCGTTCCGAATTGGGGTGATTAAAAGGTTAATGGCCTCACGAGTTTTATTTTTCCTTTATTTGAATTTGATCAGGCTATTTGAAATGCATGCACAAATTTTAGTTTGCGATGCCTTGCTAACTCTCTTGAGCTTAATTCTTAATGAAGCCGTAAACAAATTGCAGAAAATCGTTAAGAAATGTTGTTTTTATTTTTGGTCTAAGGTACTACTGCGTTGCTCTACATCACAAAGTTGTCATAGGTTAGATATCACCTCAATATGTTTGTTGTCACAATTTCCATCACATCGGGTATGTTCGCGTTGATGTTTTAGTCATGTAGATGTACAGTCAGTATTTAAAAAGGAATATATCAGTAAATCTACTTGTGTCTTAACAAGGAATATTCTATAAAATATAGAATGAAGCTAATAGGAGTAATTAACAAAACTACTGAGTGAAGATTACCTAACCCAAAAACCCCAAAACACAACATGTGCAGGAGAAGCTGAAAGAAACAAGAAATACAACAATCTCTTCTCATTTAACCAGCGCACAATATAAATTCGTTGTGTCGTACCCCTACACCGGCCTGCCGCAAGGACCAAAAGGATCGTTACAACTGGCGCCCAACGTGCTTAACTGGTGAATGAGATTTACAAGATTAATTGTTTTTCTGCATAGAAAAATAAAAGAACGTTGCTACGTTTGATTTTTAAAAATGGAATAATTTTGTCAAAAGCCGGCAAGATGACAAAATCATGGATTTATTACATGAAAAAGGAAGAGTTAATAAAGACCGGCGAAACATGGGGACTCACGCTATCAGGAACAGTAGAAGAGATGAGGAAACAGTTCGGAGAATGGGTTAAAGAACATGAGGACGACCCAGAATGGCAGGCATGGATCAGCTCGCTATCAGAAAAATTAACAAAGGTCGCAAAAGCGAAGCCGGAGGGGGAAATTGCAAAATTGTCAATTCCAATATCAACACTGCCAAGGTGGGGAAGCGTGGAGCGTGCAGCCCTAGATGGCCCACAAAACCAACAACAAACATTGTATGAAGAGCCGAGAACAAGTAGAAGAGTTACGGAAAGTAGCGAAATTGGGTTACCAAATTCAAATAACGAATATCCGAAAGTAGCAAAGCAAGTGAGGGAATGGACATTCCGTTTCGACGGCAGTTCAAAGCTGCTAGAATTCATTGAACAAGTCGAATGGTCAGCAGACATGTACGGATTAGACAGCAATATGATCCCAAGGCCAATGCCAGAACTGCTAAAAGACAAGACATTAAAATGGTAGGTGCCCAACAATAAGCATTGGTCATCATGGAAAGATTTTACTGAAGCATTCAAAAAATATTTCTTGCCGAGGGGATATTTTAGCAAACTAGCAGATCAAGCAACAGCTAGAAAACAACAGTGGAATGAGTTGTTTAAAGATTTCATGATAGAGATGGAAACCATGATGAGTCCATTGAAATGTCCAGATTTCGAGCAACTAGAAATTATATTGGAAAACTGCACTCCAGATTTAAAAGTGTTCATTCGCCCACACAACATACAAACGCTGAAAGTATTAATGCATCTGGCAGATAAATTTGAAACATTGGAACAGAAGAGGAAACAGTTCCAACGAGAGGCCCAAAGAGAACGCTCACACATACCAATGGGCGTGCAAAGACGGTGCTTGGATAAATAGAACGGTCAACGGTAGATAAAAGTCAGGGACTTTATGTGCTAAGAACTGGCCAAATTGACCAAAATAACTGGCACATCTAAAGTTGGCATGCACACAATCACTATGTGTGACGATAAGCCAATAAAACAAAGATACTATCTGAAGAATCCAAAAATGGAAGGAATAATAAATGGGAACTGGAAAGAATTGATGGCAATTGGATATATAGAACGGTCAACTAATCCTTACAGTTCACCAAAACTAATGGTAAAAAAGAAACTAACTGGAAAATGGAGGCAGATAAATGCAAAATCGATAAAAGACGCATATCCAATGCCTACATTTTAGATCAACTGCGCGAAGCGAAATTTATAAGCAGTTTGGATTTAAAAGATGGATATTGGCAGATTCCGTTGGAAATGAACAGCAGGAAGATGACAGCTTTCACAGTTCCAGGAAAGGGACTATGTCAATGGAGAGTGATGCCGTTCGGTTTGCATTCAGCATCTGCAACTTTCCAACGAGCCTTAGTCATGGTTATAGGACCAAAAAAGATGCCACACGCTTTCGCGTATCAAGATGACATCATAGTGGTCAGCCGAACAGTAGAAGACCACAAAGCTCATTTGAAGGAAGTCTTTCGCAGACTGAAGGCAGCAAATTTAAGGATAAATGCAGAGTAACACATCAAGGCATTGACACAGATCCAGATAAAGTGGCAGCAATAACTGAATTAAAACCGCCAAAGTACACAAAAGAGTTACGCCAATACCTGGAAGTAGCATCTTGGTACAGACGGTTCGTGCCAAGTTTCGCAACGCTAGTACAGCTATTAAGCTCTTTATTGAAAAAGAAAGCAAAATGGGTATGGGAAGAAAAAACCAAGGATGCATTTGATATGGTGAAGCAGAAGTTGGTGGCAGATCCAGTTTTGACATACCCAGACTTTGTGAAAATGTCTGTATTGCAAACTGACGCTAGCAACAATTCTGAATCAAGATACAGAGGAAGGCGAAAGAGTCATATCATACGCCAGCAGAACTTTATATCCTGCTGAACAAAACTATTCAGCAACAGAAAAGGAATGTTTAGCAATAGTATGGGCTATAAGGAAATTGAAGAAAATCTAGTAAAAGCATTCAGAGAAAGAGTGCTGTCTAGATTTGGGGTCCCATAAGTGGTAATTACAGATAACGGAGTCCAATTCGTCAGCAAAATATTTAAGAAAATGCTGCAAGAATGGGGGACTACACACCAACTAACAGCAACATATACGCCACAAGAAAATCCAACTGAACGAGCAAATTGAACTGTCAAGACTGATCAAAGACAATGGGATGAGCAATGGCCAGAAATAATGTTGGCAGTAAATGTCTAGCAACAGGATATACGGGGGCATTAATATCACAGGGGAGAAAGCCGAGATTGCCGGGATGCACGATTGACAGGTTAACTCTTGCATCAGGCAAACCAAGCCAACGACCAGATATCAATGCGGAGTTAATTAAAGAAATTGGTGTGTTGGTGCGAAGAAATTTGGAAAAAGCTGCTCAAGTTCAGTCAAGACATTACAACCTGAGAAGAAGGCAATGGAAACCACGAGTAGGCGAAATAGTGTGGACGAGGAGTCCGATGGCGGGGACCCGGTCCCACTGGGGCCGGTGATCGTCATCTCGTCCGACGAGGGAAAGGAAGAGATCGTGGGAGAAAATGGAGTAGAAAACGATGAGGCTGAGGAATCTTTAGCCGAATTGAAGGGCATCGGAAGCGAAGATGAGGCTGAAGATGCCGCAATGGAGGTGGAGGAGGAAGACGAAGGTGAAGGAGAGAGCCACAAATGAGCGAAGATGAAGAAATTGGCCTCAATGATCTGGCATTCTTGCTCGAGGATGTGGAGGAGGAGATCCACAGGCGGGGCATGTTGTTTAGTGCGCCAGTGGAGATGGTAGAAGATGACTAGATGGCAAGGGCGGAGGAGGAGGCAGTAATATTGGCGGAGGCGGAGTTGCCAAACATAATAAATGAGTCGGTGGTGTTCGTCGATTAAATCGACAGCGAAGAGGAAGATGAAGGGCCGGAGGAGCTGGTGCGGCCATCTTGACTTTGACTTGCTGTTTATTTTTTTATATTTTTTTTTTGTATTTCTCTTTTGTTGTTTTTTTTTTTACTGACTATGGAATTCTGTGCTTAAGTTTCTTTCCCTTTTTTTCTGTAGGTTCACTTTGTTTTTTCCACTGCCCGATTAAACTAAACTTAAAACGAATTAAACTTTTTTACTATCGCACAACCGGAGGCCTCGCTGGTTAAGAAATAAGTGATCCTTTCACATTTTTAAATCTTGCCTTTACCCTAAAATTTTGTTTTGATTTAAACTTTCGACGCAGCTGCTAAAAGACGTGGCTCGTTTTGATTATCTGTCGAAGAAGAACCGTTATCCTATTGACCCAAGTGTCGAATTTGATTTTAAATACTGAGTGAGTTTTTTCTTTGGCTTTTTTCATTGAATTTTGATTTTTTTTCTTTCACTTTAAAATAAATAAAATATTTAAATACTATAATGTCTGTCTGCTCCAGCAAAAAGTGTTTGAACCGCCCTGCCCCCCATAACGTATTTCTCACTTGTTGGCTGTGTGATAATGTCATGCACGTCAAGAGTGCCGGCTACACAGCCAAAGTGAGGGACAGATTGGAGCAAAGAGGTGGTCTCAAATGGGGATGCGACTCATGACGAGAAGTGGAAATCGAGATGAGGGTATTCATGAGGCAGACCAGGAACAAGTTTAAGAGACTGTCATCTGGTTTTCGTAAACTCTTTGACTAGTTTAACGCTTTGGAGACAGAGTTCAAAAGCTATAAGCTGTTGAATGAGTCTCCAAAGCGCAAGAAAACTAGTATGCGGAATCCGTCCCTGCATCTGCTGGTGCCTATCCCTGTCTCGGCCGCAGTTCCGCAATCTCCGTCACTGCTCACAGCCAACCCTCCGCAGCTCATATCGTTTACCACCCCCGTCACACAGGGTGGGCGTAAAGATGAGGCCATTTCCGTTTCTCCTGGAAATGGTCTCTCTATACAGACGAATGAAACTGTAGTTTCCGAACAGTCCGGGCAACTACCAAATTCTTTGGTTATTGCCAACAGCTGCCCAGTTAGAGGAACACCATTAATTAGGCCTCTGACTGGAGTACCACCGAAGAAACATATATTTGTTTCTAGGCTTGATCCCGAAACTTCTTCGGATGACGTCTTAAGTTACATTAAGACAAAAATGCAATCATCAAAAATAGCGGTGGAAAAATTTAAATTTAATTATTCAAGGGAGATCTCTTCCTTTAAAATTAGTGTCCCGGTTGAACTGTTTGACTGCATTTGTAGTAACAGCTTTTGGCCGGATCACATATTAGTGAAAGAATATACGGCCAAAAAGAAAACTCGTGGCTCAGTTAGGCTTCCTTCTACTTCTTCTTCTATTGCCTCCGGAATATCAGCATCTGCTGGTGTTCCAAAAAACTAATTTCGTCCCTTAATCTGGCCTATCAGAACGTAAGAGGACTTTAATCTAAGCTTCCTAGACTTTATGTAGATAGTCTAGTATTTGATTATAAAATTTTAGTATTTTCAGAGACTTGGCTAAAACCTGACATTAATGATGCATCTGTTCTGTCTGCAAAATTTTCAATATTCAGGTGTGATCGCATTTCGCGTGTAGGCGGGGGAGTCTTGATTGCCATTGACTCGTCGTTATCTTCTGACCGGATTCAATCTCCTGATAACCAGGAGATTGAGTTTGTAAGTGTCAAGGTCAGTCTCAAGACTTTCTCTGTCTACATTACTTGCTCGTACATCCCGCCACAATCCGACATGGCAGTGTACATTAAACACTTGGTTTCTATCCAACACATCTCATCGTTACTGTCTGATAGAGACATGTTAATTGTTCTCGGTGACTTTAATTTACCGGAAATAGTATGGTCCCCTACTGACGAATCTGCCTTGTTGCTCCCTTCTATTTCACATTGCTTTATTGAAGGTCTTTTCGAGTTATCTTTGACTCAAATAAATCCAGTCCGTAACAAGAATAATAGATCTTTGGATCTGATATTTGTTCTCGATTCCACCAATGGTGCAGTTTCTAGAATAATCCCTCTTGTCCTGCCTGAAGATAGTTTTCATCCTACTTTGGAGTTAACTATTGATCTTCCGTATCGTGTACCTACTGGTGGTGCTTGTCCTGCGGTTAAATCCCGTAATTTTCGCAAGACCAATTTTAGTAAGTTAAATGAGCTCATTCTTAAAAATGATTGGTCTTCCCTGTATAGTTGTTCAAACATGAACCAAGCTATTTCTCTGTTTTATAACACTCTTGGTTCGCTTTTTAAGGTTTGTGTACCGCTGAGGATCCCTGTGTCGGCCTATAGGCCCCCCTGGCATTCTCGGGAGCTAACTAACTTGAAAAATGTAAAATCGAGGTGTTATAAAATTTACAAGAAATCAGGCCGCTCTTCAGACTATGCCCGTTACGTAGTCGCTCGATCAAAGTTTTTGACGCGTAATACGCTCTGCTATAAGGATTACCTGCAGCGTTGTAAATTAGAATTTTCTAGTAATCCTAAACAATTTTATAGCTTTGTGAATTCCAAACGCAAAATGTCTGTCTATCCATCATGCTTATCTCATGAAAACAATATAGCGAGTTCTGATCAAGCCATCGCTGATTTGTTTGCAGACTTTTTTACAACAACCTATTCCTCAGCGGAATATCAATCAGACATTCCGTATCCTTACCAGGTAAAAAGCTCTAACTGCATTTACAGTCCTTCGATCGATGAAAGTTCGCTCCTAAGCGTGCTTAATTTAGTGAAACCTGTCTACTCTCCTGGTCCTGATGGAATACCAGGTTGCGTTCTCAGATTTTGCGCCGAGGCTTTATGTAAGCCAATTCGTAAACTTTTTCTTTTGTCTGTCAAATCTTCCACGTTCCCAGCTATCTGGAAGGAATCCTATATAGTTCATCTCCATAAAAGCGGTAAAAAATCGGAAGCATCCAACTATAGGGGTATTTCTAAATTGTCCGCTATACCTAAAGCTTTTGAAAAATTAATCACTTCTCAATTGCAACATTTTTGTAGATCTATAATTTCACCATCTCAACATGGGTTTGTGAAATGTAGATCTACTACCACTAACCTTTTAGAATTTACTTCTTTAACGATCGAAGGATTTAGAAATGCAAGGCAAACTGATGTCATATATACTGATTTCAGTAAGGCTTTTGATTCTGTTAATCATAAGCTTCTTCTTTATAAATTAAATAGTATTGGCTTTCCAAGTCCTTTAATTAATTGGATTCGTGAATATCTGACAAATAGAACTCAGAGGGTTCTTTTTAAATCGTCATATTCCAAATCCATCCATGTTACTTCGGGGGTGCCTCAGGGTAGTCATTTGGGACCACTGCTGTTTACCCTTTTCATTAATGACCTTCCCTCTGTTATAAGTTACTCTCGTGCCCTTATGTACGCAGATGACGTTAAGCTATGTTTTAGTTACAAAGACATTACCTCTTCTTGTCGATTGCAATCTGATCTTCAAAATCTTGAGCTTTGGTGTCATAATAACTTATTAAAATTAAATGCAACTAAATGCAAGGTCATGACTTTTTATAGAACTTCTCCGCATTTAGTTACTTATTTTCTTACTAATACACCATTAGAACTTCTTAATGAGATGTATGACTTGGGTGTCCTGATGGACCGTAAACTAACGTTTAAGTCCCATATTTCCTCTACCGTCGGTAAAGCCATGGGCGTTCTTGGGTTTGTAAAGAGATGGTCAAAGGAGTTTGACGATCCATATACAACTAAAATTCTTTTCACCTCACTGGACCGTCCTATTTTAGAATATGCATCTTGCATCTGGTCACCTGAGTCACACCAAGCAAGAATTGAGTCGGTTCAAAAACAGTTCTTGCTTTTTGCTCTTCGTGGTCTGAACTGGGATCGTAATGTCAATTTGCCATCGTACTCTAGTAGACTTCTTTTACTTGGCCTTCCTTCTCTTACTAATCGTAGAGTAATGCTTGGCGTCATTTTTATGCACAAGCTTCTTAAAGGTGATATAGACTCGCCCGAGCTATTGAAGCAAATAAATTTTAGTATTCCTTGTAGACCTATTAGAAACTTTATACCTATATCTCTGTCACGCTGTTCTACTAATTATTTACTGCATGAACCTTTCCGAGTTCTTTGTTCTGATTATAATCGTCTTTATCATGTAATCAGTACAGAACTCTCTTTTCCATTCATAAAAAATTCTATACTTTCTTTTTTAGCTCGTAGCTAGCTTTAGTTTTCGTTTTTGTCTGTATGTATGAAATGTCCCCGCGACTCGAGCCGTACGTTATGCGGCTAGCGCCCCTCGGTCGGTTGGGCGGGAGGTGTGGGCATTTAGTGCACCCGTTGGGATTCGCGCAAAAAAAAAAAAAAAAAAAAAAATTGAAAAAACAAATAATGCCAGAAATTTTAGTATTTTTATAGCTTCACTATGATGTGTTTTCATTCGACATAAAATTTTCCTTGTTTGGTCATAATACCCACTAAACAATATCCAACCATATAAAAGAATATCATGCACACTATTTAAATCACTTGTTAACTATTATTTACCACAGAATACCAACGTATTCGGAAACACAGCCATTTTAGAGTTCGACACAAAAAGTTGATAAGTTTATTTTAGGTATCTTCAGTGTTCTGCCTAGCATCAAAGTGGTTGTATAAATGTAATGTAGATTTTTGAAAACATTTTCCCCGCTTTCATTACTTTTTTTTATCCCACATCACGTTTTAATTTTACGTAGTGAGTCGCGTTACCGATTGACTATGCAAATGCACTTGTCTCAGACAAAACATCTGCCATTTTGTTGAATGTAGCGTTCACATATCTTAGGAAAGCGAAAATGAAAGGGACCAAAACCCCGCAACAAAAGATAAAAAACAGATATAGAATATCAAAGAATATACCTCTATTTAAAAGATCTTCAAAAATTTAACCGAATAGATAAGAAGCTTTAAAAAGCTTCTCTTTGTTACTCAATTCAACCCCAGCTTCACATTTCCCTTCTTATTATGATCTATGACTAGACTCAACTAACGTTAATAAATTTTTTTTGGACAACTGACGCATGTTGTTCAATCAAGTATAAAGTATGTTATAAACAAAAATATGTTCTTTCTTCATTTTGTACCTTATCTCCAGCCTCTACTTTATAACCAAGTCTGTGTAAATACTTAAATTTTAAAGACAAATACGAAACATATATTCAGATAGGTCAGAAAAAGGAAACGAAATTGGTTTTTTTGCAGACTAACAGATGCTTACGTTCCGAATTGGGGTGATTAAAAGGCTATTTTTCCTTTATTTGAATTTGATCAGGCTATTTGAAATGCATGCACAAATTTTAGTTCGCGATGCCTTGCTATCTCTCTTGAGCTTAAATCTTAATGAAGCCGTAAACAAATTGCAGAAAATCGTTAAGAAATGTTGTTTTTATTTTTGGTCTAAGGTACTACTGCGTTGCTCTACATCACAAAGTTGTCATAGGTTAGATATCACCTCAATATGTTTGTTGTCACAATTTCCATCACATCGGGTATGTTCGCGTTGATGTTTTAGTCATATAGATGTACAGTCAGTATTTAAAAAGGAATATATCAGTAAATCTACTTGTGTCTTAACAAGGAATATTCTATAAAATATAGAATGAAGCTAATAGGAGTAATTAACAAAAGTACTGAGTGAAGATTACCTAACCCAAAAACCCCAAAACACAACATGTGGAGGAGAAGCTGAAAGAAACAAGAAATACAACAAGAGTGTAATCAACTAATACAAGGGACGAGATGGCTATAAATAGACACGGCTGAGACACAGAGGATCATCAGTTAGAAAGCGAGGAAAACAAGCGACATATCACTTGGACCGGCAAGGTGCAAGTGAAGATTCAACAAGTGAAGTAAACAAGCGAGGCCAACAAAGGCCATATAAGTGAAGAAGTAAAAGTGAAGGCGTGCCAAGTCATATCCAATAAAGGATACCCATAAGTATCCTGGCTTCAATTGAAGGTTTAGAGGCGGGTTTGTTTTTGGTGGCAAGAAGGAAGACTAGGAGCTATCCCTAGCGGATCATAAAAAACTAGGAGTTGTTCCTAGCAGAATATTGAAGACAAGAAGTTATGCCTGGCAAAATACTGAAGACTAGGAGTTATTCCTAGCAGTTTAGCAAAGACAAGGAGTATTCCTAGCACAGATCCTTCCCTATCTGTGCTTGCCGAGGGGATATTTTAGCAAACTAGCAGATCAAGCAACAGCTAGAAAACAACAGTGGAATGAGTTGTTTAAAGATTTCATGGTAGAGATGCAAACCATGATGAGTCCATTGAAATATCCAGATTTCGAGCAACTAGAAATCATATTGGAAAACTGCACACCAGATTTGAAAATGTTCATTCGCCCATACAACATACAAACGCTGGAAGAACTAATGCAACTGGCAGATGAATTTGAAATGCCAGGAATAATAAATGAGAAGGTGGAGGAATTGATGGCAATGGGATAAATAGAACGGTCAACGGTAGATGAAAGTCAGGGACTTTATGTGCTAAGAACTGGCCAAATTGACCAAAATAACTGGCACATCTAAAGTTGGCATGCACACAATCACTATGTGTGACGATAAGCCAATAAAACAAAGATACTATCTGAAGAATCCAAAAATGGAAGGAATAATAAATGGGAACTGGAAAGAATTGATGGCAATTGGATATATAGAACGGTCAACTAATCCTTACAGTTCACCAAAACTAATGGTAAAAAAGAAACTAACTGGAAAATGGAGGCTATGTGTTGACTTCAGGCAGATAAATGCAAAATCGATAAAAGACGCATATCCAATGCCTACATTTTAGATCAACTGCGCGAAGCGAAATTTATAAGCAGTTTGGATTTAAAAGATGGATATTGGCAGATTCCGTTGGAAATGAACAGCAGGAAGATGACAGCTTTCACAGTTCCAGGAAAGGGACTATGTCAATGGAGAGTGATGCCGTTCGGTTTGCATTCAGCATCTGCAACTTTCCAACGAGCCTTAGTCATGGTTATAGGACCAAAAAAGATGCCACACGCTTTCGCGTATCAAGATGACATCATAGTGGTCAGCCGAACAGTAGAAGACCACAAAGCTCATTTAAAGGAAGTCTTTCGCAGACTGAAGGCAGCAAATTTAAGGATAAATGCAGAGTAACACATGAAGGCATTGACACAGATCCAGATAAAGTGGCAGCAATAACTGAATTAAAACCGCCAAAGTACACAAAAGAGTTACGCCAATACCTGGAAGTAGCATCTTGGTACAGACGGTTCGTGCCAAGTTTCGCAACGCTAGTACAGCTATTAAACTCTTTATTGAAAAAGAAACCAAAATGGGTATGGGAAGAAAAACCCAAGGATGCATTTGATATGGTGAAGCAGAAGTTGGTGGCAGATCCAGTTTTGACATACCCAGACTTTGTGAAAATGTCTGTATTGCAAACTGACGCTAGCAACAATTCTGAATCAAGATACAGAGGAAGGCGAAAGAGTCATATCATACGCCAGCAGAACTTTATATCCTGCTGAACAAAACTATTCAGCAACAGAAAAGGAATGTTTAGCAATAGTATGGGCTATAAGGAAATTGAAGAAAATCTAGTAAAAGCATTCAGAGAAAGAGTGCTGTCTAGATTTGGGGTCCCATAAGTGGTAATTACAGATAACGGAGTCCAATTCGTCAGCAAAATATTTAAGAAAATGCTGCAAGAATGGGGGACTACACACCAACTAACAGCAACATATACGCCACAAGAAAATCCAACTGAACGAGCAAATTGAACTGTCAAGACTGATCAACGACAATGGGATGAGCAATGGCCAGAAATAATGTTGGCAGTAAATTCTAGCGTGTCAGAGGCAACAGGATATACGGGGGCATTAATATCACAGGGGAGAAAGCCGAGATTGCCGGGATGCACGATTGACAGGTTAACTCTTGCATCAGGCAAACCAAGCCAACGACCAGATATCAATGCGGAGTTAATTAAAGAAATTGGTGTGTTGGTGCGAAGAAATTTGGAAAAAGCTGCTCAGGATCAGTCAAGACATTACAACCTGAGAAGAAGGCAATGGAAACCACGAGTAGGCGAAATAGTGTGGACGAGGAGTCCGATGGCGGGGACCCGGTCCCACTGGGGCCGGTGATCGTCATCTCGTCCGACGAGGGAAAGGAAGAGATCGTGGGAGAAAATGGAGTAGAAAACGATGAGGCTGAGGAATCTTTAGCCGAATTGAAGGGCATCGGAAGCGAAGATGAGGCTGAAGATGCCGCAATGGAGGTGGAGGAGGAAGACGAAGGTGAAGGAGAGAGCCACAAATGAGCGAAGATGAAGAAATTGGCCTCAATGATCTGGCATTCTTGCTCGAGGATGTGGAGGAGGAGATCCACAGGCGGGGCATGTTGTTTAGTGCGCCAGTGGAGATGGTAGAAGATGACTAGATGGCAAGGGCGGAGGAGGAGGCAGTAATATTGGCGGAGGCGGAGTTGCCAAACATAATAAATGAGTCGGTGGCGTTCGTTGATTAAATCGACTGCGAAGAGGAAGATGAGGGGACGGAGGAGCTGGTGCGGCCATCTTGACTTTGACTTGCTGTTTATTTTTTTATATTTTTTTTTTTTGTATTTCTCTTTTGTTTTTTTTTTATTGACTTTGGAATTCTGTGCTTAAGTTTCTTTCCCTTTTTTTTGTAGGTTCACTTTGTTTTTTCCACTGCCCGATGAATTAAACTTTTATACTATCGCACAACGGGAGCCCTCGCTGGTCAAGAAATATGTGATCCTTTCACATTCTTAAATCTTGCCTTTGCCCTAAAATTTTGTTTTGATCCAAACTTTCGACGCAGCTGCTAAAAGACGTGGCTCGTTTTGATTGGCTGTCGAGGAAGAACCGTTATCCCATGAGCTTTTGCGTACGTGCCAAAACGGCTTTGCTTAGTTATGTTGGCACTGACTGTACCAACGGAGTAGCGGTTTCTGTGTCGGCGTCGTTTACTATTGGAATGGGAGAAATTAGGAGGGGAGAAAAAGGGAAAAGAAAAACAATTGCTCTCTACCTAGATTTTCAACGCTCTCGTTTAACGGTAACCTAATGTTGAACTAATCCCCTTCAAGAAATAGAGCATATTAACTCTGCCGGTTAGCTTTATGATATATATATTAACATAAAAAAAGATAACAAGATGACTGTGAACAATGGCAAACCTTTGTTTTTACTGTAAACAACGGAATTGTCGTTGACCCTAGTAAAATAGAAAACACAAATAATGCCAGAAATTTTAGTAATTTTGTAGCTTCACTATGATGTGTTTTCATTCGACATAAAATTTTCCTTGTTTGGTCATAATACGGAATAAACAATATCCAACCATAAAAAAGAATATCATGCACACTATTTAAATCACTTGTTAACTATTATTTTCCACAGAATACCAACGTATTCAGAAACACAGCCATTTTAGAGTTCGACACAAAAAGTTGATAAGTTTATTTTAGGTATCTTCAGTGTTCTGCCTAGCATCAAAGTGGTTGTATAAATGTAATGTAGATTTTTGAAAACATTTTCCCCGCTTTCATTACTTTTTTTTATCCCACATCACGTTTTAATTTTACGTAGTGAGTCGCGTTACCGATTGACTTTGCAAATGCACTTGTCTCAGACAAAACATCTGCCATTTTGTTGAATGTAGCGCTCACATATCTTAGGAAAGCGAAAATGAAAGGGACCAAAACCCCGCAACAAAAGATAAAAAACAGATGTAGAATATCAAAGAATATACAGTTTGTCAAGTAATTGTTTGCAAAACGAAAAAACTCACACATATTCATTTTTTACCTTATATTTAATCAACTTACATTAGCTTTTTTGAAAATTTTCTTTTTGTTTATCATAGATTTAAGTATACTTTACATATAAAAGGCATAAAACATTCAATCTTTCATACACAAGAGTAAAAAAAGCATGAAAAAGAAAATTCGGCGAATTTTACGCTGTCAAGTAATTCTTTGCAAAATGCAAAGACAATACAAAAATGAGCCGTAACTGTGACACGGCACTTCAAATTCGAAGAAAAACGAATTTGTGCGACATGTCAATTCAATCACCAAATTATTTCTTTTGGATTTTGGAAGTTTACGTTCAATATCTTACCTAATTAGATTAATTAAGCAATGCAATTTATGACAACTTGTTTCAGTTAGTTTATTCCCACCATACTAAGGGAAAACGACCAAACGAACTGGCGAAAATTTTTTCTATTATGCTTAAAACCATTTATAATACTATAAACCGGACTGACAAGGAAAATAGGTCAGAATTAAAGCACTCCCGAGGCAGGACATCCAAGTTAACAAGCGCGATCATTCACATTTTACAAAACAGGTCTCCAATAACCCCCAAAGCAGCCTAAGACAGTTGGCGACAGAGCTCAAAAATGATTGGCAGAAGTTAGTAAGCCATAGAGCTATTAGGAAAGTCTTAAAAATGGACAAGTACTCCTCAAAAATACCTCGAAAAAAACCATTACCCTCTGCTGTAAACATTTAGAGACGGCTAAACTATTCTATTGCCCATGTTCACAATAGTCTGGAGTACTGGAATGATGTAGTTTTTTTGTGACGGGACAAAAATAATTATGTACCATCATGACGGACCCAGCAAATTATGGAGAAAGCCCAAAACAGCCCTTCAGCAACCAAATATAGTTTCCACTGTCAAGTTTGGCAATTTGTCTGTAAATGTGTGGGGTTGCGTTTCATCAAAAGGCGTTGTTAAACTCCACTTTTTTTCAGAAATTATGGATGAAAATGTATACTAGGATATTTTAGAAAACAAATTGATGAAAAGCGCGAGAAGTTTTCGATTTTTAGACCCCCAAAACACTAATACACTCAAGTATAAGCGGGACCAAGATAATTATCATAAGAACAAGTCGCTCTTGCGCCGGTCTTGGTGACTGTATAATTGCAGTAAAGTGATTGGAAAACCTGCCCAGAGCCCTGAT
Source organism: Drosophila neocordata (assembly GCA_018903615.1). Lineage (NCBI taxonomy): Eukaryota > Metazoa > Arthropoda > Insecta > Diptera > Drosophilidae > Drosophila > Drosophila neocordata. Next base: position 473,569 of record JAEIGI010000034.1, read on the forward strand.
CTTAACCCTATCGAAAATTTCTGCGCCTTTTTTAACAAGCGTGTGCGTAAACGGAGCCCTACTAAATAAACGTGTCTTATTAGGGTCATTCAAAAAGAATGGCAACGAATTCCTGAAATTTATCACCTTCAAAACCTTATATACTTATTGCTCCGACGTCTTCAGGCTGTTAAAGAAGCAGGTGACAGGCATACCAAATATTAGTTTCAAAAAAGTTATATTTTCTTAGTTTTAGTTGAACGTCAAATAATTGTTTGCATTTTGCAAAGAATTACTTGACAGCGTAAAATTCGCCGAATTTTCTTTTTCATGCTTTTTTTTACTCTTGTGTATGAAAGTTTGAATATTTTATGCCTTTTATATGTAAAGTATACTTAAATCTATGATAAACAAAAAGAAAATTTTCAAAAAAGCTAATGTAAGTTGATTAAATATAAGGTTAAAAATGAATATGTGTGAGTTTTTTCGTTTTGCAAACAATTACTTGACAAACTGTACCTATATTTAGAAGATCTTCAAAAATTTAACCGAATAGAAAAGAAGCTTTAAAAAGCTTGGCTTTGTTACTCAATTCAACCCCAGTTTCACATTTCCCTTCTTATTATGATCTATGACTAGACTCAATTACCGTTAACAAATTTTTTCGCATAACTGACGCATGTTGTTGTTCAATCAAGTATAAAGTATGTTATAAACAAAAATATGTTCTTTCTTTATTTTGTACCTTATCTCCAGCCTCTACTTTATAACCAAGTCTGTGTAAATTCTTAAATTTTAAAGACAAGTACGAAACATATATTCAGATAGGTCAGAAAAAGGAAACGAAATTGGTTGTTTTGCAGACTAACAGATGCTTACGTTCCGAATTGGGGTGATTAAAAGGCTATTTTTCCTTTATTTGATTTTGATCAGGCTATTTAAAATGCATGCACAAATTTTAGGTCGCGATGCCTTGCTAACTCTCTTGAGCTTAAATCTTTATGAAGCCGTAAACAAATTGCAGAAAATCGTTAAGAAATGTTGTTTTTATTTTTGGTCTAAGGTACTACTGCGTTGCTCTACATCACAAAGTTGTCATAGGTTAGATATCACCTCAATATGTTTGTTGTCACAATTTCCATCACATCGGGTATGTTCGCGTTGATGTTTTAGACATGTAGATGTACAGTCAGTGTTTAAAAAGGAATATATCAGTAAATCTACTTGTGTCTTAACAAGGAATATTCTATAAAATATAGAATGAAGCTAATAGGAGTAATTAACAAAAGTACTGAGTGAAGATTACCTAACCCAAAAACCCCAAAACACAACATGTGGAGGAGAAGCTGAAAGAAACAAGAAATACAACAAGAGTGTAATCAACTAATACAAGGGACGAGATGGCTATAAATAGACACGGCTGAGACACAGAGGATCATCAGTTAGAAAGCGAGGAAAACAAGCGACATATCACTTGGACCGGCAAGGTGCAAGTGAAGATTCAACAAGTGAAGTAAACAAGCGAGGCCAACAAAGGCCATACAAGTGAAGAAGTAAAAGTGAAGGCGTGCCAAGTCATATCCAACAAAGGATACCCATAAGTATCCTGGCTTTAATTGAAGGTTTAGAGGCGGATTTGTTTTTGGTGGCAAGAAGGAAGACTAGGAGCTATCCCTAGCGGATCATAAAAAACTAGGAGTTGTTCCTAGCAGAATATTGAAGACAAGAAGTTATGCCTGGCAAAATACTGAAGACTAGGAGTTATTCCTAGCAGTTTAGCAAAGACAAGGAGTATTCCTAGCACAGATCCTTCCCTATCTGTGCTTGCCGAGGGGATATTTTAGCAAACTAGCAGATCAAGCAACAGCTAGAAAACAACAGTGGAATGAGTTGTTTAAAGATTTCATGGTAGAGATGCAAACCATGATGAGTCCATTGAAATGTCCAGATTTCGAGCAACTAGAAATCATATTGGAAAACTGCACACCAGATTTGAAAATGTTCATTCGCCCATACAACATACAAACGCTGGAAGAACTAATGCAACTGGCAGATGAATTTGAAATGCCAGGAATAATAAATGAGAAGGTGGAGGAATTGATGGCAATGGGATAAATAGAACGGTCAACGGTAGATAAAAGTCAGGGACTTTATGTGCTAAGAACTGGCCAAATTGACCAAAATAACTGGCACATCTAAAGTTGGCATGCACACAATCACTATGTGTGACGATAAGCCAATAAAACAAAGATACTATCTGAAGAATCCAAAAATGGAAGGAATAATAAATGGGAACTGGGAAGAATTGATGGCAATTGGATATATAGAACGGTCAACTAGTCCTTACAGTTCACCAATAGTAATGGTAAGAAAGAAACAAACTGGAAAACGGAGGCTATGTGTTGACTTCAGGCAGATAAATGCAAAATCGATAAAAGACGCATATCAAATGCCTACATTTTAGATCAACTGCACGAAGCGAAATTTAAAGGATTTAAAAGATGGATATTGGCAGATTCCGATGGAAATGAACAGCAGGAAGATGACAGCTTTCACAGTTCCAGGAAAGGGACTATGTCAATGGAGAGTGATGCCGTTCGGTTTGCATTCAGCATCTGCAACTTTCCAACGAGCCTTAGTCATGGTTATAGGACCAAAAAAGATGCCACACGCTTTCGCGTATCAAGATGACATCATAGTGGTCAGCCGAACAGTAGAAGACCACAAAGCTCATTTGAAGGAAGTCTTTCGCAGACTGAAGGCAGCAAATTTAAGGATAAATGCAGAGTAACACATCAAGGCATTGACACAGATCCAGATAAAGTGGCAGCAATAACTGAATTAAAACCGCCAAAGTACACAAAAGAGTTACGCCAATACCTGGAAGTAGCATCTTGGTACAGACGGTTCGTGCCAAGTTTCGCAACGCTAGTACAGCTATTAAACTCTTTATTGAAAAAGAAAGCAAAATGGGTATGGGAAGAAAAAACCAAGGATGCATTTGATATGGTGAAGCAGAAGTTGGTGGCAGATCCAGTTTTGACATACCCAGACTTTGTGAAAATGTCTGTATTGCAAACTGACGCTAGCAACAATTCTGAATCAAGATACAGAGGAAGGCGAAAGAGTCATATCATACGCCAGCAGAACTTTATATCCTGCTGAACAAAACTATTCAGCAACAAAAAAGGAATGTTTAGCAATAGTATGGGCTATAAGGAAATTGAAGAAAATCTAGTAAAAGCATTCAGAGAAAGAGTGCTGTCTAGATTTAGGGTCCCATAAGTGGTAATTACAGATAACGGAGTCCAATTCGTCAGCAAAATATTTAAGAAAATGCTGCAAGAATGGGGGACTACACACCAACTAACAGCAACATATACGCCACAAGAAAATCCAACTGAACGAGCAAATTGAACTGTCAAGACTGATCAACGACAATGGGATGAGCAATGGCCAGAAATAATGTTGGCAGTAAATTCTAGCGTGTCAGAGGCAACAGGATATACGGGGGGCATTAATATCACAGGGGAGAAAGCCGAGATTGCCGGGATGCACGATTGACAGGTTAACTCTTGCATCAGGCAAACCAAGCCAACGACCAGATATCAATGCGGAGTTAATTAAAGAAATTGGTGTGTTGGTGCGAAGAAATTTGGAAAAAGCTGCTCAGGATCAGTCAAGACATTACAACCTGAGAAGAAGGCAATGGAAACCACGAGTAGGCGAAATAGTGTGGACGAGGAGTCCGATGGCGGGGACCCGGTCCCACTGGGGCCGGTGATCGTCATCTCGTCCGACGAGGGAAAGGAAGAGATCGTGGGAGAAAATGGAGTAGAAAACGATGAGGCTGAGGAATCTTTAGCCGAATTGAAGGCATCGGAAGCGAAGATGAGGCTGAAGATGCCGCAATGGAGGTGGAGGAGGAAGACGAAGGTGAAGGAGAGAGCCACAAATGAGCGAAGATGAAGAAATTGGCCTCAATGATCTGGCATTCTTGCTCGAGGATGTGGAGGAGGAGATCCTTAGGCGGGGCATGTTGTTTAGTGCGCCAGTGGAGATGGTAGAAGATGACTAGATGGCAAGGGCGGAGGAGGAGGCAGTAATATTGGCGGAGGCGGAGTTGCCAAACATAATAAATGAGTCGGTGGCGTTCGTCGATTAAATCGACTGCGAAGAGGAAGAGGAGGGGCCGGAGGAGCTGGTGCGGCCATCTTGACTTTGACTTGCTGTTTATTTTTTTATTTTTTTTTTTTTGTATTTCTCTTTTGTTTTTTTTTTTTATTGACTTTGGAATTCTGTGCTTAAGTTTCTTTCCCTTTTTTTCGTAGGTTCACTTTGTTTTTTCCACTGCCCGATGAATTAAACTTTTATACTATCGCACAACGGGAGCCCTCGCTGGTCAAGAAATATGTGATCCTTTCACATTCTTAAATCTTGCCTTTGCCCTAAAATTTTGTTTTGATCCAAACTTTCGACGCAGCTGCTAAAAGACGTGGCTCGTTTTGATTGGCTGTCGAGGAAGAACCGTTATCCCATGAGCTTTTGCGTACGTGCCAAAACGGCTTTGCTTAGTTATGTTGGCACTGACTGTACCAACGGAGTAGCGGTTTCTGTGTCGGCGTCGTTTACTATTGGAATGGGAGAAATTAGGAGGGGAGAAAAAGGGAAAAGAAAAACAATTGCTCTCTACCTAGATTTTCAACGCTCTCGTTTAACGGTAACCTAATGTTGAACTAATCCCCTTCAAGAAATAGAGCATATTAACTCTGCCGGTTAGCTTTATGATATATATATTAACATAAAAAAAGATAACAAGATGACTGTGAACAATGGCAAACCTTTGTTTTTACTGTAAACAACGGAATTGTCGTTGACCCTAGTAAAATAGAAAACACAAATAATGCCAGAAATTTTAGTAATTTTATAGCTTCACTATGATGTGTTTTCATTCGACATAAAATTTTCCTTGTTTGGTCATAATACGGAATAAACAATATCCAACCATAAAAAAGAATATCATGCACACTATTTAAATCACTTGTTAACTATTATTTTCCACAGAATACCAACGTATTCGGAAACACAGCCATTTTAGAGTTCGACACAAAAAGTTGATAAGTTTATTTTAGGTATCTTCAGTGTTCTGCCTAGCATCAAAGTGGTTGTATAAATGTAATGTAGATTTTTGAAAACATTTTCCCCGCTTTCATTACTTTTTTTTATCCCACATCACGTTTTAATTTTACGTAGTGAGTCGCGTTACCGATTGACTTTGCAAATGCACTTGTCTCAGACAAAACATCTGCCATTTTGTTGAATGTAGCGTTCACATATCTTAGGAAAGCGAAAATGAAAGGGACCAAAACCCCGCAACAAAAGATAAAAAACAGATATAGAATATCAAAGAATATACCTCTATTTAAAAGATCTTCAAAAATTTAACCGAATAGATAAGAAGCTTTAAAAAGCTTCTCTTTGTTACTCAATTCAACCCCAGTCTCACATTTCCCTTCTTATTATGATCTATGACTAGACTCAATTACCGTTAACAAATTTTTTCGGATAACTGACGCATGTTGTTGTTCAATCAAGTATAAAGTATGTTATAAACAAAAATATGTTCTTTCTTTATTTTGTACCTTATCTCCAGCCTCTACTTTATAACCAAGTCTGTGTAAATACTTAAATTTTAAAGACAAATACGAAACATATATTCAGATAGGTCAGAAAAAGGAAACGAAATTGGTTTTTTTGCAGACTAACAGATGCTTACGTTCCGAATTGGGGTGATTAAAAGGCTATTTTTCCTTTATTTGAATTTGATCAGGCTATTTGAAATGCATGCACAAATTTTAGTTCGCGATGCCTTGCTAGCTCTCTTGAGCTTAAATCTTAATGAAGCCGTAAACAAATTGCAGAAAATCGTTAAGAAATGTTGTTTTTATTTTTGGTCTAAGGTACTACTGCGTTGCTCTACATCACAAAGTTGTCATAGGTTAGATATCACCTCAATATGTTTGTTGTCACAATTTCCATCACATCGGGTATGTTCGCGTTGATGTTTTAGTCATGTAGATGTACAGTCAGTGTTTAAAAAGGAATATATCAGTAAATCTACTTGTGTCTTAACAAGGAATATTCTATAAAATATAGGATGAAGCTAATAGGAGTAATTAACAAAAGTACTGAGTGAAGATTACCTAACCCAAAAACCCCAAAACACAACATGTGGAGGAGAAGCTGAAAGAAACAAGAAATACAACAAGAATGTAATCAACTAATACAAGGGACGAGATGGCTATAAATAGACACGGCTGAGACACAGAGGATCATCAGTTAGAAAGCGAGGAAAACAAGCGACATATCACTTGGACCGGCAAGGTGCAAGTGAAGATTCAACAAGTGAAGTAAACAAGCGAGGCCAACAAAGGCCATACAAGTGAAGAAGTAAAAGTGAAGGCGTGCCAAGTCATATCCAATAAAGGATACCCATAAGTATCCTGGCTTCAATTGAAGGTTTAGAGGCGGATTTGTTTTTGGTGGCAAGAAGGAAGACTAGGAGCTATCCCTAGCGGATCATAAAAAACTAGGAGTTGTTCCTAGCAGAATATTGAAGACAAGAAGTTATGCCTGGCAAAATACTGAAGACTAGGAGTTATTCCTAGCAGTTTAGCAAAGACAAGGAGTATTCCTAGCACAGATCCTTCCCTATCTGTGCTTGCCGAGGGGATATTTTAGCAAACTAGCAGATCAAGCAACAGCTAGAAAACAACAGTGGAATGAGTTGTTTAAAGATTTCATGGTAGAGATGCAAACCATGATGAGTCCATTGAAATGTCCAGATTTCGAGCAACTAGAAATCATATTGGAAAACTGCACACCAGATTTGAAAATGTTCATTCGCCCATACAACATACAAACGCTCGAAGAACTAATGCAACTGGCAGATGAATTTGAAATGCCAGGAATAATAAATGAGAAGGTGGAGGAATTGATGGCAATGGGATAAATAGAACGGTCAACGGTAGATAAAAGTCAGGGACTTTATGTGCTAAGAACTGGCCAAATTGACCAAAATAACTGGCACATCTAAAGTTGGCATGCACACAATCACTATGTGTGACGATAAGCCAATAAAACAAAGATACTATCTGAAGAATCCAAAAATGGAAGGAATAATAAATGGGAACTGGAAAGAATTGATGGCAATTGGATATATAGAACGGTCAACTAATCCTTACAGTTCACCAATAGTAATGGTAAAAAAGAAACAAACTGGAAAATGGAGGCTATGTGTTGACTTCAGGCAGATAAATGCAAAATCGATAAAAGACGCATATCCAATGCCTACATTTTAGATCAACTGCGCGAAGCGAAATTTATAAGCAGTTTGGATTTAAAAGATGGATATTGGCAGATTCCGTTGGAAATGAACAGCAGGAAGATGACAGCTTTCACAGTTCCAGGAAAGGGACTATGTCAATGGAGAGTGATGCCGTTCGGTTTGCATTCAGCATCTGCAACTTTCCAACGAGCCTTAGTCATGGTTATAGGACCAAAAAAGATGCCACACGCTTTCGCGTATCAAGATGACATCATAGTGGTCAGCCGAACAGTAGAAGACCACAAAGCTCATTTAAAGGAAGTCTTTCGCAGACTGAAGGCAGCAAATTTAAGGATAAATGCAGAGTAACACATGAAGGCATTGACACAGATCCAGATAAAGTGGCAGCAATAACTGAATTAAAACCGCCAAAGTACACAAAAGAGTTACGCCAATACCTGGAAGTAGCATCTTGGTACAGACGGTTCGTTCCAAGTTTCGCAACGCTAGTACAGCTATTAAACTCTTTATTGAAAAAGAAACCAAAATGGGTATGGTAAGAAAAACCCAAGGATGCATTTGATATGGTGAAGCAGAAGTTGGTGGCAGATCCAGTTTTGACATACCCAGACTTTGTGAAAATGTCTGTATTGCAAACTGACGCTAGCAACAATTCTGAATCAAGATACAGAGGAAGGCGAAAGAGTCATATCATACGCCAGCAGAACTTTATATCCTGCTGAACAAAACTATTCAGCAACAGAAAAGGAATGTTTAGCAATAGTATGGGCTATAAGGAAATTGAAGAAAATCTAGTAAAAGCATTCAGAGAAAGAGTGCTGTCTAGATTTGGGGTCCCATAAGTGGTAATTACAGATAACGGAGTCCAATTCGTCAGCAAAATATTTAAGAAAATGCTGCAAGAATGGGGGACTACACACCAACTAACAGCAACATATACGCCACAAGAAAATCCAACTGAACGAGCAAATTGAACTGTCAAGACTGATCAAAGACAATGGGATGAGCAATGGCCAGAAATAATGTTGGCAGTAAATGTCTAGCAACAGGATATACGGGGGCATTAATATCACAGGGGAGAAAGCCGAGATTGCCGGTATGCACGATTGACAGGTTAACTCTTGCATCAGGCAAACCAAGCCAACGACCAGATATCAATGCGGAGTTAATTAAAGAAATTGGTGTGTTGGTGCGAAGAAATTTGGAAAAAGCTGCTCAGGATCAGTCAAGACATTACAACCTGAGAAGAAGGCAATGGAAACCACGAGTAGGCGAAATAGTGTGGACGAGGAGTCCGATGGCGGGGACCCGATCCCACTGGGGCCGGTGATCGTCATCTCGTCCGACGAGGGAAAGGAAGAGATCGTGGGAGAAAATGGAGTAGAAAACGATGAGGCTGAGGAATCTTTAGCCGAATTGAAGGCATCGGAAGCGAAGATGAGGCTGAAGATGCCGCAATGGAGGTGGAGGAGGAAGACGAAGGTGAAGGAGAGAGCCACAAATGAGCGAAGATGAAGAAATTGGCCTCAATGATCTGGCATTCTTGCTCGAGGATGTGGAGGAGGAGATCCTTAGGCGGGGCATGTTGTTTAGTGCGCCAGTGGAGATGGTAGAAGATGACTAGATGGCAAGGGCGGAGGAGGAGGCAGTAATATTGGCGGAGGCGGAGTTGCCAAACATAATAAATGAGTCGGTGGCGTTCGTCGATTAAATCGACTGCGAAGAGGAAGAGGAGGGGCCGGAGGAGCTGGTGCGGCCATCTTGACTTTGACTTGCTGTTTATTTTTTTATATTTTTTTTTTTGTATTTCTCTTTTTTTTTTTTTTTTATTGACTTTGGAATTCTGTGCTTAAGTTTCTTTCCCTTTTTTTTGTAGGTTCACTTTGTTTTTTCCACTGCCCGATGAATTAAACTTTTATACTATCGCACAACGGGAGCCCTCGCTGGTCAAGAAATATGTGATCCTTTCACATTCTTAAATCTTGCCTTTGCCCTAAAATTTTGTTTTGATCCAAACTTTCGACGCAGCTGCTAAAAGACGTGGCTCGTTTTGATTGGCTGTCGAGGAAGAACCGTTATCCCATGAGCTTTTGCGTACGTGCCAAAACGGCTTTGCTTAGTTATGTTGGCACTGACTGTACCAACGGAGTAGCGGTTTCTGTGTCGGCGTCGTTTACTATTGGAATGGGAGAAATTAGGAGGGGAGAAAAAGGGAAAAGAAAAACAATTGCTCTCTACCTAGATTTTCAACGCTCTCGTTTAACGGTAACCTAATGTTGAACTAATCCCCTTCAAGAAATAGAGCATATTAACTCTGCCGGTTAGCTTTATGATATATATATTAACATAAAAAAAGATAACAAGATGACTGTGAACAATGGCAAACCTTTGTTTTTACTGTAAACAACGGAATTGTCGTTGACCCTAGTAAAATAGAAAACACAAATAATGCCAGAAATTTTAGTAATTTTGTAGCTTCACTATGATGTGTTTTCATTCGACATAAAATTTTCCTTGTTTGGTCATAATACGGAATAAACAATATCCAACCATAAAAAAGAATATCATGCACACTATTTAAATCACTTGTTAACTATTATTTTCCACAGAATACCAACGTATTCGGAAACACAGCCATTTTAGAGTTCGACACAAAAAGTTGATAAGTTTATTTTAGGTATCTTCAGTGTTCTGCCTAGCATCAAAGTGGTTGTATAAATGTAATGTAGATTTTTGAAAACATTTTCCCCGCTTTCATTACTTTTTTTTATCCCACATCACGTTTTAGTTTTACGTAGTGAGTCGCGTTACCGATTGACTTTGCAAATGCACTTGTCTCAGACAAAACATCTGCCATTTTGTTGAATGTAGCGCTCACATATCTTAGGAAAGCGAAAATGAAAGGGACCAAAACCCCGCAACAAAAGATAAAAAACAGATATAGAATATCAAAGAATATACCTATATTTAGAAGATCTTCAAAAATTTAACCGAATAGAAAAGAAGCTTTAAAAAGCTTGGCTTTGTTACTCAATTCAACCCCAGTTTCACATTTCCCTTCTTATTATGATCTATGACTAGACTCAATTACCGTTAACAAATTTTTTCGGATAACTGACGCATGTTGTTGTTCAATCAAGTATAAAGTATGTTATAAACAAAAATATGTTCTTTCTTTATTTTGTACCTTATCTCCAGCCTCTACTTTATAACCAAGTCTGTGTAAATACTTAAATTTTAAAGACAAATACGAAACATATATTCAGATAGGTCAGAAAAAGGAAACGAAATTGGTTTTTTTGCAGACTAACAGATGCTTGCGTTCCGAATTGGGGTGATTAAAAGGCTATTTTTCCTTTATTTGAATTTGATCAGGCTATTTAAAATGCATGCACAAATTTTAGGTCGCGATGCCTTGCTAACTCTCTTGAGCTTAAATCTTTATGAAGCCGTAAACAAATTGCAGAAAATCGTTAAGAAATGTTGTTTTTATTTTTGGTCTAAGGTACTACTGCGTTGCTCTACATCACAAAGTTGTCATAGGTTAGATATCACCTCAATATGTTTGTTGTCACAATTTCCATCACATCGGGTATGTTCGCGTTGATGTTTTAGACATGTAGATGTACAGTCAGTGTTTAAAAAGGAATATATCAGTAAATCTACTTGTGTCTTAACAAGGAATATTCTATAAAATATAGAATGAAGCTAATAGGAGTAATTAACAAAAGTACTGAGTGAAGATTACCTAACCCAAAAACCCCAAAACACAACATGTGGAGGAGAAGCTGAAAGAAACAAGAAATACAACAAGAATGTAATCAACTAATACAAGGGACGAGATGGCTATAAATAGACACGGCTGAGACACAGAGGATCATCAGTTAGAAAGCGAGGAAAACAAGCGACATATTACTTGGACCGGCAAGGTGCAAGTGAAGATTCAACAAGTGAAGTAAACAAGCGAGGCCAACAAAGGCCATACAAGTGAAGAAGTAAAAGTGAAGGCGTGCCAAGTCATATCCAATAAAGGATACCCATAAGTATCCTGGCTTCAATTGAAGGTTTAGAGGCGGATTTGTTTTTGGTGGCAAGAAGGAAGACTAGGAGCTATCCCTAGCGGATCATAAAAAACTAGGAGTTGTTCCTAGCAGAATATTGAAGACAAGAAGTTATGCCTGGCAAAATACTGAAGACTAGGAGTTATTCCTAGCAGTTTAGCAAAGACAAGGAGTATTCCTAGCACAGATCCTTCCCTATCTGTGCTTGCCGAGGGGATATTTTAGCAAACTAGCAGATCAAGCAACAGCTAGAAAACAACAGTGGAATGAGTTGTTTAAAGATTTCATGGTAGAGATGCAAACCATGATGAGTCCATTGAAATGTCCAGATTTCGAGCAACTAGAAATCATATTGGAAAACTGCACACCAGATTTGAAAATGTTCATTCGCCCATACAACATACAAACGCTCGAAGAACTAATGCAACTGGCAGATGAATTTGAAATGCCAGGAATAATAAATGAGAAGGTGGAGGAATTGATGGCAATGGGATAAATAGAACGGTCAACGGTAGATGAAAGTCAGGGACTTTATGTGCTAAGAACTGGCCAAATTGACCAAAATAACTGGCACATCTAAAGTTGGCATGCACACAATCACTATGTGTGACGATAAGCCAATAAAACAAAGATACTATCTGAAGAATCCAAAAATGGAAGGAATAATAAATGGGAACTGGGAAGAATTGATGGCAATTGGATATATAGAACGGTCAACTAATCCTTACAGTTCACCAATAGTAATGGTAAGAAAGAAACAAACTGGAAAACGGAGGCTATGTGTTGACTTCAGGCAGATAAATGCAAAATCGATAAAAGACGCATATCAAATGCCTACATTTTAGATCAACTGCACGAAGCGAAATTTAAAGGATTTAAAAGATGGATATTGGCAGATTCCGATGGAAATGAACAGCAGGAAGATGACAGCTTTCACAGTTCCAGGAAAGGGACTATGTCAATGGAGAGTGATGCCGTTCGGTTTGCATTCAGCATCTGCAACTTTCCAACGAGCCTTAGTCATGGTTATAGGACCAAAAAAGATGCCACACGCTTTCGCGTATCAAGATGACATCATAGTGGTCAGCCGAACAGTAGAAGACCACAAAGCTCATTTAAAGGAAGTCTTTCGCAGACTGAAGGCAGCAAATTTAAGGATAAATGCAGAGTAACACATGAAGGCATTGACACAGATCCAGATAAAGTGGCAGCAATAACTGAATTAAAACCGCCAAAGTACACAAAAGAGTTACGCCAATACCTGGAAGTAGCATCTTGGTACAGACGGTTCGTGCCAAGTTTCGCAACGCTAGTACAGCTATTAAACTCTTTATTGAAAAAGAAAGCAAAATGGGTATGGGAAGAAAAAACCAAGGATGCATTTGATATGGTGAAGCAGAAGTTGGTGGCAGATCCAGTTTTGACATACCCAGACTTTGTGAAAATGTCTGTATTGCAAACTGACGCTAGCAACAATTCTGAATCAAGATACAGAGGAAGGCGAAAGAGTCATATCATACGCCAGCAGAACTTTATATCCTGCTGAACAAAACTATTCAGCAACAAAAAAGGAATGTTTAGCAATAGTATGGGCTATAAGGAAATTGAAGAAAATCTAGTAAAAGCATTCAGAGAAAGAGTGCTGTCTAGATTTAGGGTCCCATAAGTGGTAATTACAGATAACGGAGTCCAATTCGTCAGCAAAATATTTAAGAAAATGCTGCAAGAATGGGGGACTACACACCAACTAACAGCAACATATACGCCACAAGAAAATCCAACTGAACGAGCAAATTGAACTGTCAAGACTGATCAACGACAATGGGATGAGCAATGGCCAGAAATAATGTTGGCAGTAAATTCTAGCGTGTCAGAGGCAACAGGATATACGGGGGCATTAATATCACAGGGGAGAAAGCCGAGATTGCCGGGATGCACGATTGACAGGTTAACTCTTGCATCAGGCAAACCAAGCCAACGACCAGATATCAATGCGGAGTTAATTAAAGAAATTGGTGTGTTGGTGCGAAGAAATTTGGAAAAAGCTGCTCAGGATCAGTCAAGACATTACAACCTGAGAAGAAGGCAATGGAAACCACGAGTAGGCGAAATAGTGTGGACGAGGAGTCCGATGGCGGGGACCCGGTCCCACTGGGGCCGGTGATCGTCATCTCGTCCGACGAGGGAAAGGAAGAGATCGTGGGAGAAAATGGAGTAGAAAACGATGAGGCTGAGGAATCTTTAGCCGAATTGAAGGCATCGGAAGCGAAGATGAGGCTGAAGATGCCGCAATGGAGGTGGAGGAGGAAGACGAAGGTGAAGGAGAGAGCCACAAATGAGCGAAGATGAAGAAATTGGCCTCAATGATCTGGCATTCTTGCTCGAGGATGTGGAGGAGGAGATCCTTAGGCGGGGCATGTTGTTTAGTGCGCCAGTGGAGATGGTAGAAGATGACTAGATGGCAAGGGCGGAGGAGGAGGCAGTAATATTGGCGGAGGCGGAGTTGCCAAACATAATAAATGAGTCGGTGGCGTTCGTCGATTAAATCGACTGCGAAGAGGAAGAGGAGGGGCCGGAGGAGCTGGTGCGGCCATCTTGACTTTGACTTGCTGTTTATTTTTTTATATTTTTTTTTTTTGTATTTCTCTTTTGTTTTTTTTTTTATTGACTTTGGAATTCTGTGCTTAAGTTTCTTTCCCTTTTTTTTGTAGGTTCACTTTGTTTTTTCCACTGCCCGATGAATTATACTTTTATACCAAGGGTGGGCAGCCAAACTTCGCAAGTGAGCCCGACAACAAATTTTACAACAAACAACATTCCGGGCAGAGAAAAAGGTCGCGATCGCGAGTCCGAGCAGAGGTCATAAATGTGCGAGTTTGTAGACAGAGGGACGCACAAGCAACTAAGGGACGCACATTCATCTGAGGGACGCACAAGCAAAGATCTCGAGCTCGAGAATGGGTCATTAATGTGCGAGTTTCTGGACAGAGGGACGCACAAGCAAGTGCGGGAGGGGAACGAAGAAAAGGGTCGCGATCTCGGCGACGGGTCATAAATGTGCGAGTTCGTTGGTAGAGGGACGCACAAGTAAATGCGGGACGCACATTTAAGTGCGGGACGCACAAGCAGCGAAAAAGGTCGCGATCGCGATTCTGAGCAGAGGTCATAAATGTGCGAGTTTGTGGACGAAGGGACGCACACGCAACTGAGGGAGGGGAAAAAGGAAAAATGTCGCGAGCTCGAGCTCGAAGATGTGCGAGTCGCAATCGCGACCCTTTTTCCTTTTTCCCCTCCCTCAGTTGCTTGTGCGTCCCTCTACCAACGAACTCGCACATTTATGACCGTTCCTCGAGATCGAGAACTTTTTCTTCTTACCCCTCCCTCAGTTGCTTGTGCGTCCCTCTGTCTACAAACTCGCACATTTATGACCCTTTCTCGAGCTCGAAATCTTTGCTTGTGCGTCCCTCTGATGAATGTGCGTCCCGCAGTTGCTTGTGCGTCCCTCTGTCTACAAACTCGCACTTTTATGACCTCTGCTCGGACTCGCGATCGCGACCTTTTTCGCTGCTTGTGCGTCCCGCACTTAAATGTGCGTCCCTCAGTTGCTTGTGCGTCCCTTTGTCCACGAACTCGCACATTTATGACCTCTGCCGCAAAAATAACGGAAAGAGCCCGGTGAGCCAAGTGAGCCACTACGTGCCCACCCTTGTTTTATACTATCGCACAACGGGAGCCCTCGCTGGTCAAGAAATATGTGATCCTTTCACATTCTTAAATCTTGCCTTTGCCCTAAAATTTTGTTTTGATCCAAACTTTCGACGCAGCTGCTAAAAGACGTGGCTCGTTTTGATTGGCTGTCGAGGAAGAACCGTTATCCCATGAGCTTTTGCGTACGTGCCAAAACGGCTTTGCTTAGTTATGTTGGCACTGACTGTACCAACGGAGTAGCGGTTTCTGTGTCGGCGTCGCTTACTATTGGAATAAGAGAAATTAGGAGGGGAGAAAAAGGGAAAAGAAAAACAATTGCTCTCTACCTAGATTTTCAACGCTCTCGTTTAACGGTAACCTAATGTTGAACTAATCCCCTTCAAGAAATAGAGCATATTAACTCTGCCGGTTAGCTTTATGATATATATATTAACATAAAAAAAGATAACAAGATGACTGTGAACAATGGCAAACCTTTGTTTTTACTGTAAACAACGGAATTGTCGTTGACCCTAGTAAAATAGAAAACACAAATAATGCCAGAAATTTTAGTAATTTTATAGCTTCACTATGATGTGTTTTCATTCGACATAAAATTTTCCTTGTTTGGTCATAATACCCAATAAACAATATCCAACCATATAAAAGGATATCATGCACACTATTTAAATCACTTGTTAACTATTATTTACCACAGAATACCAACGTATTCGGAAACACAGCCATTTTAGAGTTCGACACAAAAAGTTGATAAGTTTATTTTAGGTATCTTCAGTGTTCTGCCTAGCATCAAAGTGGTTGTATAAATGTAATGTAGATTTTTGAAAACATTTTCCCCGCTTTCATTACTTTTTTTTATCCCACATCACGTGACGCATGTTGTTGTTCAATCAAGTATAAAGTATGTTATAAACAAAAATATGTTCTTTCTTTATTTTGTACCTTATCTCCAGCCTCTACTTTATAACCAAGTCTGTGTAAATACTTAAATTTTAAAGACAAATACGAAACATATATTCAGATAGGTCAGAAAAAGGAAACGAAATTGGTTTTTTTGCAGACTAACAGATGCTTACGTTCCGAATTGGGGTGATTAAAAGGCTATTTTTCCTTTATTTGAATTTGATCAGGCTATTTGAAATGCATGCACAAATTTTAGTTCGCGATGCCTTGCTAGCTCTCTTGAGCTTAAATCTTAATGAAGCCGTAAACAAATTGCAGAAAATCGTTAAGAAATGTTGTTTTTATTTTTGGTCTAAGGTACTACTGCGTTGCTCTACATCACAAAGTTGTCATAGGTTAGATATCACCTCAATATGTTTGTTGTCACAATTTCCATCACATCGGGTATGTTAGCGTTGATGTTTTAGTCATGTAGATGTACAGTCAGTGTTTAAAAAGGAATATATCAGTAAATCCACTTGTGTCTTAACAAGGAATATTCTATAAAATATAGAATGAAGCTAATAGGAGTAATTAACAAAACTACTGAGTGAAGATTACCTAACCCAAAAACCCCAAAACACAACATATGCAGGAGAAGCTGAAAGAAACAAGAAATACAACAAGAGTGTAATCAACTAATACAAGGGAGGAGATGGCTATAAATAGACACGGCTGAGACACAGAGGATCATCAGTTAGAAAGCTAGGAAAACAAGCAACATATCACAGAAATAACAACTATATCTTCTCATTTCACCAGCGCACAATATCAATTCGTTGTGTCGTACCCCTACACCTGAAATCCGGCTTTGCCGCAAGTAAGGACCAAAAAGGATCGTTACAATATGTGTATGTAGTTTAATGTTCTTGGTCGCGATACTACAAATTATGGGGAGGAAAAAGAGCTCTTTATGTAACGCTGGTCTTAATCAGGTACGTTAGAATTCATAACTAGTTTGAATTCGGGAAGCCATCCTGATTTTCTCTGATCTACTGGGCTGTCCTAAATTTCATCGTGCTATTATCGCATCAAGTTGATTTTTGACGAGGTGTGTAATTTGCGTTGTGTTAAAATTCTACTCCAGAATTGTGCATGTGGTTCCAAATCGCCTGAAAGCTTCTTCCAATGCAGTTTACTAGCTCCAACTATTCCCTGTAGGCGTCTAGAAAGACCAACAAGACGTTATTGCTTTGCATTGACCTGGGTAGAGCGATGTTGAATGATCCTTGACTTGGCGGGTAAACAATTTTTCTGTTAGATTTGTTTGATCTATTTTGTATTCTTGTCTTTAAGTGCAACCTCGAATATGAAGCGTTACGATGCGATTTACTTTTGGAACACATATCTTCCAAATAATAGGGACATTATCTTTAAGATGATGTTGATGTTCCTCAAGGCGGAAGTTCGGAAAATGATTGCAGTGCTCTGGAATTTAACGTTTGAGTTTAACCAACAAGGGTTGCCGAGACCGGCGGTGGCTACCACGTCCAATTTTCCTTTACGTTACAGCACGTGCAACTTATGTTGTTGCAGTTCAAGGGCCCAGCGATACGGGTCATCGATTAAAGTGGACTTGTTAAGCGAATGAATTCTTTCCGTTTGCTAGGAGATAAGGAATGACAAATAGTATAATGAAACTAAACACAATGTAGAATGTTAAGAATAAAAGTAATATGCATAGAAAAAGAGAACTCTGTTGCGATTACAGGATAAAGGCTGTTATAATCAAAACAAGGGATTCGAAAAGGTTCTTGAAAAGCATAGTAGTATTTTAAAATGAGTAATATTTCGAAAATTCATTCCAACCATGATCATTCTATGTTCTTTTGAATAAATTATAAATATAAAATAAATTTTTTGATTATCTATGTTTTTTAGAAAACAACACAATAAGACTACAGTAGACAAACGTGTAAATTTTAAAACAAATGCCAGATTGAGGTACGGGCCCGTTATTTATCGCCAGTGATGGACAGGTTCGCCTGTTGAGGGTAAACGTAACATGCTCGCTTTTTTGTTCATTTACACGGATGCGATAGTTTGCTAACCATTCTTTAACTGCCCTTTAGTGGGTATCTAATTGCTTTGAAGCTTTAATAGGACATTTGGATCGGCTGAGAAGAGCTGGGTCATCGGTGAAGATAGATGTAGAAACTGTAGGGCTCGTTGATAAGTTTGCTGTATACAGAATAAAGGACTCGTGATTTGAATTCAAAGTCATTAGAGAAGAACCTATCAGATCGTACTGGGATTTTTCAATTCGTAAGATAGAGTTCAGCCAATATGGATATATATTTTGCGAGTGTCGATTTTATTTCGTATATAAATAGACTCTATTTCAAAGGATTCTGCGATGTCAAGAAAGATTGAAGTGCACTATTCTTACTGCTATATACGGTATACTTATTTGATTGTGCCGTGCTTTCTTCGAGACCCCTTGGATTAACATTAAAGTTACATTAAAGTTGACAAAGCCTTTCTAACATGTTGAATCGGGGGATAGGGTACGCATTGTCTGTAGATTGTGCGTATCATTGCCTGAAGTCGATACTTCAGATTTCTTTTGGGCTTTCCTTCCGTAAGTCATCTTTCATTATAAAGATATGGTTTGCCATGTGGATGATACCTTTTAATATATCAAATTAGACAGCTTCGGCCCAAAAAAATATTTATTTCAAGCCTATTAAACCGAAGATCTTCGGTCATGGGCCAAGGCTCATTGATACTGGATTTCTTAACTGATTATTTTCTGAAATCGCTGACGTAAGTTATTAAATTTAGTTTTTACTGACTTGTATTTGGAACTTCGTTTTGCTTGCTTACTGAACGGGTTGGTATAAATCGCTCGTTTTAGGGGGAGTGGTAGCGCAGCACTTCTGGTCTAACTCTCGGCTTGGTTCACTCCCTTTTGGTGGAGTATTAGGTCACCTTGTCTTAACTTGAGATGGTCGGAGCTATCTGTGCGTCTGTACTCGTCGGTACTCTCTTCTAGAATGTTGATTTCTTTTTCGATCCTCCTTGATAGACAAATAATGGAGAGGTTTTCTTGGACACTCCTCTGCTGGTATTTTTAATACGCAATATAGAAGTTTCTCTGATCGTGCAGAACTTTTCTTATTTTCTTTCACTTTACCACCAAATGATCCAAAAACTTTTCTATTGCTAGTTTTGTGATGTGTGTAGTTAATGTGATTTTTATGCAAGCACTGTACATGAAACATGTTTTGAATAATTCTGCTAGTTGTGTTTTTCGTTTTGAATAGAGAGATAAAATAGAAATAAAATCTCTTTGTAACTAAAACAAAGTTAAACGACATCTGCGTATGTATGGACACGAGAAGGAAAGGTCAATAATAAAACGGGAAAACAGCAATGTTCCCAAATGATTACCCTCAGACACTCCGAAGTAGTATGGATGGATCTAGAATATTAAGACTTAAAAAGAACTTTCTAAATTCTATTTGTCAGTTATTCACGAATCCAACTATGTAAGGACTTCCAAAGCCAATATTATTTTATTTGCAAAGGACTGTTTGATTAACAGAATCAAAAGCCTTACTAAAATCAGTATATATGACATCAGTCTGCCTTGCATTTTTTAATCTTTTAATCGTTAAAGAAGTAAACTCTAAAAGGATAGTGGTAAAAGATCTACGTTTCACAAATGTTGAAATGATGAAATTAAAGATAAATAATGCAATTAAAAAATAATTCATTTTTTAAAATCTTAAGGAATAGTGGACAATTTAGAAATACCTCTGTAGTTAAATGCTTCCAATTCCTTACCGATTTTATGGGCAGAAATTATATGTAATTTATTCCAAATAGTTGGGATTTTCATTGACTTTTTTCCATCGATCAAGGATATCCTATACAGTTAGAGCTGATAAGGATACGGATTGTTGGATTGATATTCCGTTGAGGATTAAGTTGTTGTGAAAAACTTTACAAACAAATCAGCGATGGTTTGATGAGGATTTTTTATACTATTTTTAAAAGATAAGCAAAATGAATCGACAGACATCTTACGTTTAGAATTGACAAAGCTTTTTTTTTTTTTTATTCGATTGATAAGAAATATAAATAGGTAACAATAATCAGGGTACAGAATAATATCATTGAAAAGGAAGTTAGGAAAAAATGAGAAAAGAAAGTAAGAGAGGTGAGAGATGCCAGAGAACAATCCTGCGGAACCATTTTGGAGTATTGCATCGCAGGATGCTGGCAGGCCATTTACGGCCCACTTGATTTACGTCGTCTTTCCAGCATACGCATCCTGAACATCACCTGTGCCGCAAAGTTGCATACAGCAGACCAGTTTGCGTGGCTATCCACCATGCTATCCACCAGGTTATTAGCAGCTGGGACAATTTGGGCTGTCATATTGCCCAATTTTGTGAAGCAACCATGGCCGCTGAGCAGCTGTGTTAGCTCGAAAGTTACCTCGCCAGATTTCCGGTTAAGCCACGTTGTAATCTTCTGGACGTTGACGCGTACAATGCGAAGTACGTTCAAGTGGTCCAAGCGACACCAGGACAATGCCTGTTACGCGCGAACCCTATCAGACAGCATGCAAAAGACGAAATCGCGAGGACAACGGACGACAATTACAGTTATAATTAGAACTAACTACGAGCTAGATAGTTAAGAATAAAAGTTTTTAGTTGAGAAATAGAAAGTTCTGAACCGATTACAGGATAAAGGCGATTATAATCGGAACAAAGAACTCGAAAGGGTTCATGTAAAGTATAGTTAGAGGTACAGCGAGTTAAAGTTAGAGGGATATAATTTCTAGTTAGTCTACAAGGTACAGATAGATTAACCAGATTCAGTAAATTAGAGGAATCAATTTGTCCATTCACAAGCTTGTGTATAAACAAAGTACCCAGCATTACTCTACGGTTAAGTAACGACGAAAGATTAATAAGAAGAAGTCTATCAGAATACGAGGGTAGGTTAACATATCTGTCCCAGTTTAAGCCACGAAGCGCAAAAATCAGAAATTGCTTCTGGACAGATTCAATTTTTATTTGGTGTGATTCATATTGAGGAGACCAAACGCATGATCCATACTCCAGAATAGGACGGACCAGTGAAATAAAAAGGGTTTTAGTTGTGTAAGGATCATCGAATTCTTTCGACCATCGTTTGACAAAACCAAGAACACTCTTGGCTTTACTGACTGTGATGGAAATGTGACGAGAGAAACTTAATTTGTGGTCCATGAGTACACCCAAATCGTTCATCTCTTTCAGACGTTTTAAAGGAGTATTATTAAGATAATACGTAACTGATTGAAAGTTAGTTCTATGAAATGACATGACATTGCATTTCGAAACGTTTAGATTTAATATGTTAATTTCACACCAGGTCTGCAAGTTATTCAGATCTGCCTGGAGCAAAAGGGGAGACTCTGAGTCTTTAAAACTAAGACAAAGTTTAACATCGTCAGCGTACATAAGGACACGAGAATGAGATACTACTGAAGGTAGGTCATTTATAAATAGTGTAAAAAGTAATGGTCCTAGATGGCTACCTTGTGGCACCCCCGAGGTTACTTTGATGGTTTTCGAAAGAGAGGTTTTAAATAGAACTTTTTGAGTACGGTCAGTCAGATATTGGGAAATCCAACTCAGCAAAAGGCTTGGAAGCCCAAGTTTGTTTAGTTTGTACAGAAGCAGTGAATGGTTTACAGAATCAAAGGCCTTACTGAAGTCGGTATAAACGACATCAGTTTGTAGTGCATTCCTGAATCCATCGATCGCTAAAGAAGTAAACTCTAATAGGTTAGTGGTAGTAGATCTACGTTTCATGAACCCATGTTGGGTAGAAGAAAGAATAGAACTACAGAAATGATGCAATTGGGAAGTTATAATTTTCTCAAAAGCCTTCGGAATAGCGGACAATTTGGAAATACCTCTATAGTTAGAGGCTTCTGATTTGTTACCTTTTTTATGTAAAGGAATAATAAAAGTTTCCTTCCAAATAGTTGGGAAAGAGGAAGTTCTAACGGACAATTCAAATAGCTTATGAATTTGAGTAATCAAATTCTCAGCACAAAACCTGAGTACGCAACCAGGTATCCCATCAGGTCCTGGTGAGTACACGGGCTTAAATGTAGTGAACGTACTGAGAAGTGAGCTTTTATCGATCACAGACTTATTCAACTGATAAGGATATGAAGAGTTGGCTCGATGCTCCATAGGGGAATAGGTTGTATTGAAAAAATCGGCAAACATATCGGCAATGGCCTGATCATCGGTTGCTTTATTGTCTTCAAAACGTAAAAAAGACGGGTGCACTGCTACCTTGCGTTTGGTATTAACAAAGTTATAAAATCGCTTAGGATCACGGGAAAACTGTAGTTTACAGCGCAAAATATAATCTTTATAACACTGTGCATTAAGCACAGAGAAATTTGATCGAGCAACTAAGTAATGAGAAAAATCTGATGGCTGACCCGATCTTTTGTACTTCTTATAATATCTAGATTTTACATTTTTCAAGTTAGATAATTCACGTGTAAACCATGGTGGCTTGTCAGACACTACATGGGCCACACATGGAACGCAGGCATCGAAAAGTGAAAACATAGTATTATAGAAGAAACGAATGGCAGTATCCATATCTACACAGGAATACAGATAAGACCAGTCAGTAGCAAGAATTAGCTGATTGAGCTTGAAAAAATTAGCTTTACGAAAACAACGGATACGAGGCACCGACTTGGTACCTGCAATTAGTGACCGAACAGGAAGGTCAATAGTTAAGTCCAAAGTCGGATGAAAATTATCTTCGGGAATGACTAGGGGGTTAATCCTTGAAACAACGCAGTTGGAAGACTGTAAAACAAATATAAGATCTAACGACCTACCGTATAAGTTACGGACTGGATTTACTTGGGTTAAAGATAACTCAAGAAGACCATCAACAAAGCAATGTGACGGGGAGGGCAACAACAAGGAAGACTCATCTGATGGAAACCATGAGATATCAGGAAGATTAAAATCACCAAGAACAATTATTAAGTCTACATCGGAAAGTAGCGAGGAGACAAAACGAATAGCTTCTAGGTGGGTTGCGTAAACCAGCGAGTCAGATTTCGGTGGAATATACGAACAAGTTATGAAGACGGAATGCGTCTTTAAAGTAATTTTGACACTGACAAATTCGATGTCAAGAGTTGCAGACGCCTGAACTAATTCAGAAGAGAGCGCAGAGTTGACAGCAATTAAAACTCCGCCACCATTTTTGGATGTTCTATCGCATCTATAAGTTGAAAAAATTGTGGGAAAAACAGAAGCATCAGATATGTCAGGCCTTAACCACGTTTCTGTAAATACCAGAATATGAAAGTCGAATGATAGACTGTCTACGTAAAGTTTTGAAAGTTTAGATTTTAGTCCTCTAACATTCTGGTACGCCAGAATAAGGGACGAAATTAGTTTTTTGACCCGCCTGTTACTGACGAGCCAGAAGATAGTAGAAGATTGTTTGGTGCTATAGGAAGACGAATCGGAGGCCGATTTTTTTTCTTCGTTGTATACTCCTTTATAATTAAATGTTCAGGCCAAAAATCTTTACGACAAATTTGGTCAAAAAGATTAGGCGGAACACTGATTTTAAATAACGAAATATCACGAGAATATGAAAATTTAAATTTTTCCACCGCGATATTTGGCACTACGATATTTGCACGGATATGGGCTAAGATATCATCTAATGTCGTACTGGGAGCTAGTCCTGAAACAAATATTTGTCTTTTAGGTGGAATCGCAAATAGCAAACTCGCTGAGCCACTCGCAACCACGGCCGCAGTTATTTGCACTGGGGCCGCGGAGACGGATGCCGCTTTACGTGCTCCTCTAGTTACAACTTTATTCGGAATATCCCTTGAAGAGGGTATTCGTTCGGACACATCGGAGACTACACTTGATATCGCATCAGTATGCGAGACACTATTGACAGGGGATATATCAATAGTTCCCGTAACTGGGGCCATCACTGGGCTCCTAAACGAAATCAGGCGCTGAGAGTTTGGTGTTGTAGAGTCGTTACTTATTGTCGGAACAGGTAGAAGTAGAGATGCCCGCGGATCAGGGGAGAAATCCCGAGGGATAGTCTTCTTCCGCTTTGGTGATTCATTTAATAGTTTATAACTATTAAACTGAGTTTCTAATGATAAAAACTCATCCCGAAGCTTCAGAAAACTAGCCGCCAGAGTTTTGACTCCTTCCCTAGTCCGCCTCATAAATACACGCATATCCATTTCCACGTCCCGACATGCTTCACAGCTCCATTTTAGGCCCCCACCGTTGCCAATGCTATCTTTTACCCTGGCCGTGTAACCAGCGCACTTAACGTGCATAATATTGTCACACAGCCAGCATAATAGATAGTCATCTTGGAGCTTTTGAGGATGCTCGGAATTAGTTTCCATGTCTACCTTCCATTGGTTGCTGAGGTCCAGCGTCTCTTCCATTCTTCTAGGCCTGCGATCCTGGCTTGCATTTTAAGGACTTTCTTTACTTGCGGTGTCATTGCTGATAATTCTCTCTGCTTAAAACTCCATTTTGCCTCAAGGGCTAGTAGGTCTATTGGGACCATGCCCGCAATAATTAGGGCTGCCTCTGCGGATATGGTGCGAAAGCCACAGCAAACTCGAAGTGCTCCAAGGCGGTATACCGATTCCAGACCATACCTCTAGGATTTATGCTCCATCGAATTCGCCCACACTGGAGCTGCATATAACATCGAAGATTTAATAACGTTCATTAGCAGCAAACGGCGACTATGTTTTGGACCTCTGGAGTTCAGCATAATCCTGCTTAAGGACCTCGTCAGCTCAGCTGCTCTCTGACTAGCAGACTTCAAATGCTCTTTAAAACAAAGGCGGGTGTCTATCAAGACTCCTAGATACTTAATCGCTCTTTTCGATACTATGGTGCAGGAATCTAGTTGGATTCTTGCTGTCTCCACAATCTTCTGCATCCCTGAGGTGCTTAGCCACTGTGACCAAGGCTACGTCATCTGCAAAACCTATTATGGTGGAACCTTCTGGGAGTTGCAAGCGCAGTATGCCGTCGTACATTACGTTCCATAGTAGTGGGCCCAGAACTGATCCCTGCGGGACACCACCTCGCACATTGTATGACATCTGTTTAGTGCTTGTGTTGTATCGTAGGACTCGATTCCGGAAGTAGTCCTCGGTTATATTCAATAGATAGTCAGGGACTCGAAAGTTAGCTGAGTTAAAAGCATTTCTAATATCAAGCGTAGTGATCAAACAGTATTCTTTCCGGCCTCCCTTCCATCTTTGTCCCTCTATGGCCTTGGCAGCTCTATCGAAGACGGTGGATAGTGCATCGACTGTAGATTTGCTCTTTCTGAATCCAAATTGTCGAGGGGAAAGGTCGCCATTAGCAGCAAGTGACTCTTCGATCCTGACGCTGATTATCCGTTCTAAAATTTTTGCCACAGAGTCCAGCAAACATATAGGCCTGTATGCTGACGGATCGTCTGGTGGCTTCTTTGGTTTCGGAAATAGCACAAGATTCTGTACCTTCCATTGATCCGGGAAGAAGCCTTCCTCCAGGCATTTATTAAAAGCCTCTGCAAACTTATTTGGCTGCAGGACCAATGCTAGTTTCAGGGCAACATTTGGGATAGCGTCCGGGCCGGGGGCCTTGGTAGTCTGTAACCGGGAAGCAGCAGTAATAACCTCCTCAACACTAACAGGACGATCAACTATGGCCAAGTTGTGATATGGGGACCGTGGTGCAACAACCGATGTAGAAGGAAAGAGTGATTCAACAATGTGTTGCAGGCGTCCTTCATCAGGAGCAGCTGGTTTTACTGCCCGAAGTTTCTTAAGTGATACCTTATAAGCCAATCCCCAAATGTCGTTGTCTGCCGAGTCACAGAGATCCAGAAAGGCTTGGCGTTTGCTGGCGGTAATTTGCTTTTTAAGGTCGCCTCTCTTTGCAGCATATAGTTGTTGCAGGACCTGGAAATTAGGTCTGCCTCTGGCCCTTTGGTAGCAACGTCTGGCTTTTAAACACTTTTTCCTGGCATCTGCGATGGTTTCGTTTCACCAGTACACTGGAGCACGGTGCTTGCTATGGCCCCTTCGAATTGACATACTGGAGTCGCAGGCCAGCGTCACTGCTTCCATCAAAACGCGTGAGCTGCTATCTACATCGCCTAACAACTCAGGAATTGTCAGGGCTGAGGCAAATATGTTTGGATCGAACGTATCGGTTCTATACAATTTTGCACTAGTGTGCTGCCGCTGTTGAATTTGGGATTGCCGTCCGCCTATGTTACATATTATGGCCTGATGGTCACTACCAGTATAGTGGCTGCAAAGACTCCATGTCGCATACTGTGATAAATTGCTGCTAGCGAGTGTTATATCGATGACAGAGCCATACCCAGCGCGACTAAAAGTGTGCTCCGTCCCAGAGTTGAGTATAACCAGGCCCAGAGTGGCCATAGCCTCCAACAGAGTTCGACCCCTGGCGTTGGTAGAGTTGCTGCCCCATTCTACTGACCAAGCATTAAAATCGCCCGCAATCAGCAGCTTCTGTTTTCCTCTAGCATCCGTTACAATGCTATCCACCAGATTTTCATAATCACAGTGTCGCAGGTTGGGAGCAGCATAGCAACTAATTATCCAAGTATCACCAGTTTTAACTCTGACGAATCCTTGCCCAGAGTAGGTAGCTTCCATAATTGGGGCGGTATTGCCACAAGCCCAAATTGCAGCCTTTCCCTTTTGTCGATTGCCCAGTTATTGCCTGAACCAATTCTATAAGGCTCGCTTAAAATAGCTAAATCAACATTGAGTTCTCTAACTGTCTGCTTCAAGAGGTCATAGGCCGCTGCGCAGTGGTTTAAATTCAGCTGCAAGATCTTCATTCTGCGGCTGATGGTGTAGCTCGGGCGTTAGCTAAGGGGCAGCTTTTGCTTCCTGCTATATGTTCCACATCCGATATCTTGTGTGCTACGCAATTAAAGCAGTTTGGCTTGTTTTGGCATGAAGCGATTTTGTGGCCGGACTGCCCACACTTTATACAGCAGTTGGAGCGATCAGTAGTGTCATTGCACCTGGAGGCAGCGTGACCCAAATTAAGGCATCTGAAGCAACGTTTAACTGACGCCCGCGCCCGAATACGGCAAATTGACCATCCTATCCTGATGGACTTAAGCCTAAGTAATTCGCCTGCGACATCCTGTGCCACTGCAACGATCGCCGTTTGAGTTTCCTCATATGAAAGTCTCATCGCTTTGATTGAAACCAAGCAGTCCAGGTCGCGGAGCTCTATGAATGAAAGATCACTCACCGTGCGTACCGAAATTGTTGAGCCAAGTACTTGACTCAAATCTTCCTGCAGCTTATGCGGCATAGAATCTCCTTTAAGTTCTAGGAGCAGTTCTCCTTTTGCGGTTTTCCTGGCCCTTTTGACGGAGTCTTTGACACCGTTTAGCCGTCCATCCACTCTTCTGGTGACTAATCCCAGCAAGTCGGCGTAGGAGCTGCCTTCGTCGGGCTTGATAATAATTACGTCTGGCCTGCCACGCCATTCCGTAATTTTGTTCTTGCTTTTGGCAGTTACATTTTGCCATTCGGTCTTTTCGCTACTCGCTGCCGATGGTGTAGCTTGTGCAGTGCTTTTTGGTGGTGGGCTCTTGCTAGTTGGACGATCTATAGTTAAAGATTGGTGCACTTTCAGCTGGTCTGCGTAGGAACGCTTTGGCTGGGCAATGTTTCGCAGTTTTTTGGGTGGTGTGCTACGCTGCGTGGCCGAATCGTCCCTTGACCTCTTAGGTGAATCTGTAAAAGCTCCATTTTCATGCTGTGACTTAGACTCTGGCAGAGTCTGGGTGGCTGCTTCACTAACTGATGATTTTGATGCCAGCTCACCAGCTAATGCTTTTAGGCACAGCATCTCATGCATCTGCCTCATACGTGCGATGGCATTCATCGTGCTCTGATTTACATGCCTTACTTTCGGCTTTCCATCCTCTTTTTTAGAGAAAGTGCTCTCTAAATGAAAAAGAATCGCACCGAGTTCATCCAATTCCGGGATATTACATATCACTGGCGGGCTTGATGCAGCTGCAGTGGCTAATTCAGGACTGCCAGGAGTTGATGCAACTGCCGCTGCTGTAGCTAGGCTGCTGAGCTGTGGTGACTCTCTTAGTTTTGGCCGCTTGCCGAAGATTGTCTCCTCGTTAAGATCGGTTCCGTCAAGACGATATTGACGGTCCATCGATGCAGCACATTTTTCCATAATGTAATAATCAGTTGAATTCGTGTTTGAATGCAACGAATCGTAACGTCTCAGATTTTAAAAAGGGAGCCCAGAAGCGCCACCTGGCGGACTGGGACCTACCGACTACCGCAGTTGACCAACACTATCGGCGATTAGCTGTTCAAGTGCCAACTTAGGAAGAAGCAGAACACAACAAAAAATTGTATCTGCTTAGAGAAATGCGGATAATAAAATCTTACCCACACCACAAAAATAAAGTCGAGAGAGGCGGGAGAGAGCAAAAACCAAGCCCCCGCGTCCCCCGATGGCGGCTGCAACGTTAGCGTCCGAATTGGCCCGTAAAAACTTGGAGCCCCAGCGGCGCCAACAAATCACTATTGTCCTGTGGCCAGGTATGTGTCTCTGCTTCAAATAGACCGATTAACTACTTTTGCTGACTTTTCAGTATTTCGCGATTTAATATGTGAGGCAACAGCGGAGCCACAACGAAAACTTCACTTGACTTCACTTGACCTCATACACTTCAGAATTGACAAAGCTATACCTTCGAATGTGAACTAGACGATTTAATAAAACACAAACGGTTAATTATTGTGCAATTTTTAATTTATCTGCTTTAAAATACACATATGCCAACGTTTTTTCCAATCATCATAGCATTTCTGGAAGGCCGATTTCGGTATGGATTTCAGTTCCTTCTTCGAATTCTCTTTTATGACTTCAATTGTCTCAAAATGTTTTCCACGGAAAACATGGAGCCATATCAGGCGAATACGGTGCTTGCGGAACGATATTATAATTATTTTTGTTCAAATAATCGCGAACAAGACGTAATGTGTTAGCTGGTACATTATCGTGGTGCAAGAACCATGACTTGTTGTCCCACAATTCCTTCCTTTTAAGACGAATGTTCTCGCGCAAAAAACGTTAACCGTTCGGCCTTGCGGAAGAAACTCCGAGTGCACCACACCTTCGTAGTCGAAAAAAACAGTCAGCATAACCTTAATTTTTGAGCGACTTTGGTGTGGTTTTTTGGGTTTCGGCTCCTATTTCGACGTCATACTCATAAACCCAAGTCTCGTCACCAGTTATGATGTGCCGGATGTCCGTATCAGTCATGGCGAGCATTTCCTTAGCGACAGTTTTGCGTTGTTCTTTTTGAAGAAAATTCAACAATTATTCATCATGAATAATAGTATGAACGGATCCATTTGAGAAGCTCAGCTCACTAGCTATCTCTCTTTCGGTCACACGGCGATTTTCAAGCACAATTTCCTTTACTTTTCTGATGTTTTTGTCTTTTACTGATGTTGCTGGACGACGTTCATGAGGCAAGTTTTCAACCGATGTACGGCCTCTTTGAACGATTTGTACCACTGGAAAACACATGCACGCGATAGAGCAGATTCCCCATAGGCTGTCTGCAACATTTTTAAGGCGTCTGAAGCCGAAACTTTGTTAAAATAAAAAAATTTCAAACGAATTCTTCGTTCAACTTGAATTTCTATCGTTAAATTCGAAAAACACGCTCGAGGTAGATTTGTTTACAGTAGCACAGAGAACAAACTATGTAACATAAGTATTACGCTGAAATTTGCCATGTAAAACAGTCTCGTTCATATTGGAGCATATTTGAGCAGGTAAAACGGCTTAAGATAAGGGGAAAATAGTAACTTAGAACGCTAAAGAGAGAAGACGAAAAAAAAATGCTAGATAAATCTAGACATGGACAATTTATATTTTTTTCTGGAAGCTGTTAGTAGTTTGCAGGAACTAATACCTAGAGTCGAAAATTGTGAGGAAGGTTTCCCATCAGATTTATTATAAATGTCTACGATATTTTGACGATCTAGCTTCAATTCACACATGCATTCTTATAAATATATCAAAAAAATTCCTTAACGTTTTTAAAAACTTAATTTTTAATTCAAGTAGCAGAAAAAATGAATCATTTATAAAAAGGGATAAGACATACCTATTTACAGAACAATTAACATTCAAGATAAAATGCTAAGATTTCAATATACAATTTCAGCAGCTGTTCGGCGGTTTTTTTCAAATAACAGAAAGTTAAGATGTTAAATACATTTTTAGGAGATTTTACATTAAAAAAAGAACTACAATTAGCCACAGTGCTTTAAGAGCGCAGTCGTGGCGTTTTAAATAATAGAAACATACAAAGAGAATGGAAAACAAAGAAGCACAAATAGAACAAAGAAGTAAGCGTACCAAGGGGAACTGTAGCTTTAAGTTCTATTTTTTGAATGCTTTGTCTTTACATGGAACGTTTTTGAGTTTTTAAGTAAAAAGGTATAACTTAGCTGTTGCTATGCATTAAAGTTTTAAATAAAGATTAACGGCCATGGCATCGCCGCTCACAAATGAGCACTGCTTGGCACGGTAAAACTAATTTTCTAAGCTGCATCCAACTTCACTTTACATTTCCGATAGCAAGTAAAAGTAAGTAGATGCGAATTATCCCCTAACACCGACCTTCGCCTTATAAAGCAACCGCTCGGCCATAAGCAACGAAGAGTAGCGATATTCAAGGGAGTTTTTGTTACAATATGATAACAGAAACACCTGAAAAGACATATAATAAATGCAAGTATTGATAAGCTATCTAAATACGCATCATCACAAAATATTAAAACTTGGTCATGGGTTTCATTGATTCATTAAAAATTTGAATATTTAATATATTATATTATAAATTATATGGAAGCTAGTAATGGATAATAAAATAAAAATTGTAACTTTTAAGCAATTTCTTTCGGCACTGAAGCATAATATCTACTTTACAACTACTTTTGCAACGAAACAATTTTAGAAACCTTTTAAAATCATTTATGACAATAATTTGATAAATTTAATACAGATATTAAAAATCAAAAAACAAGTTCAACATTTACAGTGGGAAAAATGCATTCTAATTTACAAAAAAATCAACAATCAAGTTGGTCCTATATGGTATCAGATAAAATCTATAAAAAAAATATATAAAGACTTAGTTTCAAAAAATATCCAAATGTAATATTGGAAAACCATCAATACCATTTATACTAGAAAAGAGTTACTTATCTACGACAAAGAAAAGTCTTCCATGTAACTAAATTCCAGAGTTGGCCGAAATTACGGTTTCCGAGCATAACTATTTGATATAGTAGTGGACCGATTTTGATAAAAGATGGAGAAAGCATTTAAAGCTTATATACTTTTAATGAATTATAATAAATAAAACAGCCATACAATCCATTTTGTAGACAATTCAAAATAAATTAAATTTTAAAAAACATCATGGTGGTTCGATCCGACCAATTTCAAAATATAAAGCTAGCAGATAATACAAAACTTTGAAAACTTTGATTATTTAGTGAAGAACTGCAAGATTTTTTTTTAACTTCCCACATATGTGCAAGATTCAAAGAAAATTAGAATGTTAACCAGGTTTAAAGTCCAAAACGTCTTTTTTATATATTTCTTTATTTTACTTATTAATTTTTACGTCTTTTTTCCAGATAGTGGATGCAGATCTCTCAAATGCAAATGAAACATTACAGCTAAGAGATTTGAAAAAGTTTGAAGTTCTTAAACATCAAAAGCAAATAAAAAAGTGTGCACGTCATGAAAACAACGTTAAAAAAACTAAATATGAAATATCTTCCCATGATGAAAAGCAGCTGCCGCCGACAAGCTTTGAATACAAGCAACGTCGAAATATCCAAGACAAATTCACAAAAAAGTTCCCGGAAACAACAGAAGACATTACAAAAAATGCAGTAAAACAAGATGATGCTTTGGATATAAACTCAGAAATTGTAAAATGCGGGCAAGCTGTTGAAAAAAAACAAGTTTTAGGAACCAGTCGTTATATAAAACCATCCTTTTGGGCAGATTACCTACAAGATCACGACAAACACCATGAAGACATGGCTTCTACAAGTACATTCGGTAATTGAATATCAGATTATTTATAACAAAATATAATTTTGGTCAGTTTTATGGAAATTATCAATAATTCAGTTATTTTTGGTAAATACAATTAGTGCAAAATCTTTAAAATCAGCAAAATGACAATTTACAATTGATGAAGAAAACTCCGCATCACAGCCGTATAATATTGCAAAAAATTTCTTCACTTCAACAAAGTGGGTCGAGTTTTTTTTTGTGCGCTCTCGCTTAAATTTAATTTCCTTTGTCTTAATCACCGAACTATTAGCGATTATTAAATTATGATTTTAAACGTTTAATCAAAGCTAAAATAAATTAGTGCTTTCTCGCGCATGTAACCGTCTTTGTTGCTGTATGTTAATTAGATTCTGTCTGTCTCTTCTTTTTCGAAGGCATATTAAGACGTTAACCCTTGTATTACACATTCGTTTGTACAACCTTTTCTTGCTGAGTTTTAAATACTCTTCTAAATTTTTATTAATTTATTGTTACGTTTTAAAAAAAATTAAATTTAATAATGGTGGACTGCTCATCAAAAAAATCACCCCCAAAAGATGACTAACTTTTGTGTTGGCTGTAACAAGAAGAGCTCGTAAAGAGTCATCTGTCATCTGGCAAATTACTGGGGCCCGGGTGCGGTTAGCACAGCGAGTTTGCTTGTTGAGATTAGCTCCCAATACGAGATCAGATGATGTCTTAGATCATATCCGTGCAAAAATCGTAGTGCCAAACATCGCGGTGGAAAAATTTAAAGTTTCATATTCTCGTGATATTTCGTCACTTTAAATCTATTCCGTTAAATCTCTTTGACCAAATTTGTCATAAAGATTTATGACGGAAACATTTAACTATAAAGGAGTAAAGAATGAAGAAGAAAAATCGGCCTCCGAATCGTCGATGACGAATCGTCTTCCGATTGTACTAAAAAATCATCCTCTATCTTCTGACTCATCAATACCTACTGGCGGGTTAAAAACTTATTTATTCCCTTCTTCTGGCCTACCCGTATGATAGAGAATTAAAATCCAAACTTTTAAACCAATATCTTTCGATATTAATATTCTGGTAATCACGCTTATGTAAACGTGGTTATGCGCACACAAGTCGGATGCTTCTTTTATTCGCAAAATTTTTTTAACTTTTAAATGCGATCGAACATTCAAAAATGGTGTCAGAGTTTTAATTGCTGTCAACTCTGTCTTTTCCTCTCAGCCTTCTGCAACTATTGACATCGAATATGTTAGTGTTAAAATTTCTTAAAAAACGCACTCCGTTTTAACATGCTCATATATTCCGCGTTAGCCACTTCTTCGCTTTGTCTTTCCGATGTAGACTTAAAATTTGTTCATGGGGATTTTAACCTGCCTAACATTTTATGGTTTTCATCAGATGAGTCTTCCTTGATGTTGCCCATCCCCTCAAATTGCTTTGTCGATGGTCTGCTTGGGTTTTTTATAGTCTAGTCCGTAATATAAATGGTAGGTTATTAGATCTTACATTTGTTTTACAGTCTTCCGGGTTCGTTGTTTCAAGGATTAGTTCCTTATTCCTCGAAGACAATGTCCATGTAACTCTGAACTTAACTGTTGACCTTCTCTTTCGGTCCCTCTGTATTTGGTCCCTCAATTAATTTGGAGCCTCGTATCCGTTGTTTTCGTAAAATTAACTTTTTCAAGCTCAATGAGCAAATTCTTGCTACAGACTGGTCTTATCTGTATTCTTGTGTGGAGGCTGCTATGGTTTCTTCTATAATACTATGTTTTCACTTTTTTATGCCTGTGTTGCATGTATGACAAGCCGCCATGGTTTACACGTAAGTTATCTAATATGAAAAATGTAAAATCAAGATATTATTAGAAGTATAAAAAATCTGGTCAGCCTTCAGATTTTTCTCATAGTTGCCCGATCAAATTTTCCAGTGCGAAATGCACAATGTTATAAGGGTTACATTAGGCGCTGTAGACTACAGTTTATCCGCGATCATAAGCGTAAGGTAGGAGTACACCACCCGTTTTATTTACGTTTTGACGACAATAAAGCAACTGATGATTAGGCTATTGCCGATATGTTTGCTGATTTTTTCAGTATAACCTATTTTTATAAGGAGCATCGAGCCATCTTTTCATATTTCTATCAGTTGAATATCTGATCTATTGTATATCTAATAATTGTATTTTTAATCCTGTGATCGATGAAAGCTCGCTTCTCAGTGTGCTTACTTCACTTAAGCCCGCGTTCTTTCCAAAATATGATGGATTTTGTGCTCTTTTGTTTTTTACCCAGTTTATAAATGACCAACCTTTAGTAGTAACCAATTCTCGTGTGCTCATGTACGATGACGATGTTAAACTTTGTCTTAGTTTTAAAGACCCATCCGTCCAAAAGGAATTTTTGATTTTTGCGCTTCGTGGCTTAAACTGGGATTAAAATGTTAACCTACCCTCGTTTTCTGATAGTCTGCTAATTAATCTTTAATCCTCACTTAACCGAAGAATAATCGTACTTTGTGTATACACAAGCTTTTGAATGGATAAATAGATTCCCATAATTTACTTAATCAGGTCAGTCTATCTGTACCTTGTAGACTAACTAAAAATTTTATCCCTTTAACTTTAACTTTTTGCACTTCTAACTATATTTTTCATGAACCTTTTCGAGTTCTTTGTTCCGATTACAACCGCCTTTATCCTGTAATCGGATCAGAGCTTTGTATTCCTCAGCTTAAAACTTTTATTCCTAACTATCTAGCTCATAGTTAGTTCTAATTATTATTGTAATTTTAACGGTTTAAAATAATTATACGAATTTAAAGTTATCTTTACCAGTATTAGTGATACTTAAGAAGTGAGTATAATTTCGTGTTGACTATCATACAACGCGCAGTATTTTCAAGAAGTCCTAGCAACACTTGGACAACGCCATTTACGTGCGCCATTTTAGCAGAAAGCATAGAAAATGGAGTAGCGTTTATAACAGTTGAGAAAAATAATAATAACGAATCTAAAAAAAAAACAGGAAAGAAAAATTCTACGGTCATCAAAAATAGCTTCCCATGGTCACTGTTATGTTATTTTAAATCACTATGAAGTGTAATTTGTAACAGTGAGTTATAAACCTAATCATAACGTTTTGTAAAGAATCATGTAACGTCTTAGTTTCTTTGGCATCCTTCTACTCTACGATCACCACCACCCTCATCAAACCATTGTTTCTTACAACACTCTCCACTAGCACGTGGCATACATCGTAAGGCTGTGTCCAAATATGAAAGAGCTACCTTTAATAAAACTCTAATTATTCGTGTTTCCTAAACAGCGGAAGTGGGCGTGACAAAAATTTGAAACAAACTTGACCTGTGTAGACACTACACGAATGCTGATACCAAATTTGGTTGCCCTAGTTTTTGTGGTCTCTGAGTTCTAAGTGTTCATACGGACGGACGGACATGTCTTAATCGACTCGGCTATAGATGCTGATCAAGAATATATATACTTTATGGGGTTGAAAATGCTCAATTCTGCCTATTACATACTTGGTCCACTTGTGCGGTTTTACTTAGTCAAAATTTGTTCCAGCATCTTTCCACACACGCCCATCCTAGATATTTGTTCTTACGCTAAGAAAACTCTTTTAGCCAATACATTTTGGCGCCCAACATGGGGCAGGTGAGCAAGCTGACCGTGGGGCAGTGCTCATCTCAGAAGATGAAATTACAGAAACGGTCTCTGTAATGGGATTCGAAATAATTATTTGGTAAAGGAAAATCGCCAAACTTCATTGGCACATACATCAGTACATACCTCATCGGAAGTGTTCAATCGAGTACGGAAAATCATTGAACTTCATTGGCAAACATATTGGAAAGGACAATACAAAGACATCATCTTGACGACGCCCAAGCCTTTGACCTAAACATTGTTTAATCTTTTAGAGACTCTGGAGGTGGGTACATAGCATAATGTCATGTGTGCCATATAAGTTCATATGTCTACGCCACTCTCTGCTTCAAAAAAAAAAAAAAAAAAAAAAAAAAAAAAAAAGGAAAACCAATAGAAAAATGTGAAACTAAACAAAAAATATCAAAGAAGTTAACTTCCTCCTTGCCGAAGTTTCTAATTACTTGCAAATCCTGACTAATTAACTATTTTTTTTCATTACATAGACAAAAATATTTTAACAATAAATTGCCAAATCCTTAACTGTTTATTACTGCAAACTAAGAGAAGTACCGGTATTATTTTAATTTTTCGGAGAGAGACTACAGGGGTGGTCAAAAGTATTTACACAACCAACTTTTTTGTGCAACTCCACTGTTAGAAGCTATTTTATTGTTGTTCCAAGTAAACAACAACAACAAAACATTTTATACTTTGAAGCTTGATCATTTAAGAATCCAATTAAAGAGAAATATGTAAAAGTAACGGTACATGCGAAAAAATAAAAGCAAATGAACCGATAATAAACAGTTGTCAAAAGTATTTACACAGTCATTTTTCCCGTCAAAAGTATTTACACAATGCAGATTTACTCTCATTCTTTAAGTTCTACTTGGAATATTAGGTCAGATTGATTGGATTGGCTTTAAAAAGTTGTAATTAAAATTTTTGGATTGAAATTTTTTGAATTACTGCATAAGAATGGTGAAAACAGGAGAGTTATCGATTGAAAGACGATCTGAGATCGTTACTAAATTTAAAAGTGGCGTTTCAGCATCGGAACTGGTCAAATTTTACAAAATTTTCAGAAAAACGGTTTATAACCTGGTAAAGAAGAAGGAAACTACTGGAAATTTGGAAAATAAAATGAGAAGTGGGCGAAAACCGGCGTTGTCTGTGCGGGAATGTAGGCGATTAATTGGCATAGTTGGAAAATATCCTTCAAAAAGTCCTGTTAAATTGTCAGCAGAATCGGTACACTTGCTTGGCAAAAAAGTGAGCAATGCTACAATACGTCGGAGACTTAAAGAGACGAACATCCGAACTTATACGGTACGAAAAGTGATTTATATTTCCGAATCCAACAAAGCTAAACGGCTCTCATTTGCACTGGAATACATTAAAAAGCCTATCGACTTTTGGTTTTATGTTTTATGGACAGATGAAGTTGCCTTTCAATATCAGTGCTCATTTCAAAAGCGTTTCATGCACTTACCCCAGAACCAAAAGGAAAAAGCAGCGCAGCCTACTAATAGATTCGGAGGAGGTACCGTAATGTCATATTATGGATTTGGCGACTTTCTACCGATAGAAGGCACACTTAATCAGGGTGGATACCTCTTAATATTGAATGAGCATGCTTTTGTGTCTGGAGAAAGGCTATTTCCTATCCGTGACTCGATTTTACAACATGACAATGCCCCATGTCATAAGTGGTCAACGCCGACCAAATTTTTTAGGGACCCTAATATGGCTGTTCTCCCTTGGCCAGCTTAGAGCCCCGATCTAAACGTTATTAAAAATGCTTGGGCGTTCATCAAGGGCCAAAGAACAATCAATAAAGATCGAAACCGGGATGATACCATCAATGAGGTTAAGGAAATATGGTCAGAACTGACAATTGACTTCGCTTGGTCTTTGATAGAATCAATTCCAGCCAGGCTGCAGGCAGTCATTGATGCTAAGGGTGGAAATACAAAATACTAAGTTAATAAGAATCCTAATTTGTTAAAAAACTTAAAACAGTTAAAAAAAAGAAACAAAAACAATCAAAATCTTTTTTTTAAGTTTTGTGTAAATACTTTTGACGCGAAAAATGACTGTGTAAATACTTTTGACAACTGTTTATTATCGGTTCATTTGCTTTTATTTTTTCGCATGTACCGTTACTTTTACTTATTTCCCTTTAATTGGATTCTTAAATGATCAAGCTTCAAAGTATATAATGTTTTGTTGTTGTTGTTTAATTGGAACAACAATAAAATAGCTTCTAACAGTGGAGTTGCACAAAAAAGTTGGTTGTGTAAATACTTTTGACCACCCCTGTATATTGAAAGCATAAAGAGAGCAAAGGATTAAGCTGATAACGAAACCCATTTATTTTTACCATTATTCGTGTGCCAACTTTCGATTCTTTGGCTGGACAAAAGTATTTTGACAATTCAATCTTATTCACACACTCGCACACAGGTCACACTTTCTTGCCAGTTTCAGTAAATCTTTTTTTTGGATGCATGATACTCAAAACAGCTTTTTTCTGTCTATAAAACTTCCTTCCAGAACGATTGCGGCTTGTTAATGTAGTGTTGGGCAAATAGGTACCTTCTAAGCTGGTTTTTTGCTGAAATCAAAGGTATTTGACGAGCTACGTAAGTAGAAAAATCGGTCTCTTTTAGCCGTCTTTCCACAGTTTTTCTACTAATTGCTATATTATGGTGCTCCTTGAGTTCGATGAACGCTGCTTTTAATGTAATAAGTACATTTTCTTTAAATTTACTCAGTATTATACGGTCTTCTGCGAGTTTGTTTTGCGTGGTCTTCCCCTCCTGGTTTTTTTTAAGTTAATCATTATTTTTTTTTTGTTTATCTGGTAATAAATTGTTTGTCTAGGTACGTGGTATAATTTGCTAAGGTATTCTACGAAAATACTTGCGTTATATTTAGAGACCATTTTATTTCTTACAATTGTACTTAATTTACAATTGTTTCCCATATTTTAACGAAAAATGCGCAAAACAGTTATTATTATTAAAGCATGTGGAATGTCAAAATACTTCATCTAAAGAATCAAAAGTTAGCACACAGATAATTCTGTAAAATAATTGGTTTTCGTTATCAGTTTAATCTATTGCTCTCTTAAAGTCTCTCTCTGAAAAATTAAAATAATACAGTTACTCCTCTCAGTTTGCAGTAATAAATAGTTTTAGGTTGTAGGTTTCAATGATAAATTTTATTTTAATAAAAATAATTTCCATTTCCATTTAGAATGACACGGAATTAAGCCTCGGATTTTGCGTTTTAGGCCCTTCTCTCTATACCGCCAAATATATATATGTAAATTAAGATATTTTATTTTATTAGTTTATATTTATTTATTATTCAAGCCACAGTTTTGTGCGCTTGGAGTTCTGTTTTAAAACTAAACTTATGCTAAAAGACAAAATATGATTATGCCTAGCCTGGAGTGTTTATATAATTATTAAATGCTGATCTTGCGGCATGTGCAAGATCTCGCATTACTTTCGTTGCTTACTCAACGTTAGGCAGTGCATAACGTGGGAAGCGCTGATTCAGCGGATGGCCGGACGTTTGGGTTAACTCCTCCCCTACTTAAGTTATGAACGTCCTCGTTCTTTTCCAGGCTCTCGATTAGGGTTCGGAGACCGCTCTGTATTAGGCGTTGTTTCCTCATGTGGCAGAGTCTTAATAATATGCACCAGATTGCAACCAGACATAGAGAGACGGCTCCTGATAATATGGGACGAGACACCAGTTTTGACTCCAAGTCTCCAATATATTTTAAGTTCTCGTTGTTCAATCTGTGGAGATACGGGAGACTGAGCACCTCTTGGTGGCCGGTAATGTTTACAAGTGACAATGCCGCTGAGCTAGAAGTGCCCTTAGAAATGCCATTGTAATTTTTATAGACAGATCCGTTCAATCGTACTTCGTTTGTGAATGTGATGAGATAAGTCCCATTCACAGTGAGTTCCTTTTCGTCATTCTCACAAATCGACATCGTCACGTCGTTTATTATGGCAGAACAATCCGATCACCGCATTCGCCCACATTATTGTCTTCTCCCAGTCGAAGCGTTATGCCGTTTTTCTGGACGGGGAATATTGTTATTTTTCTACACTCCAAACTAGGCTTTGGGAACTTAATAATAAAATATAGGTATTCCAATAATTGCAGAAATGCTTACATTCGAAGAGTGCTCATTTACTATTTTAGTTACTTCTTCAAAATTTAGAATGATTGGGTTTACAATACTTACTTTGGCCAGTGAGATTGCCAGTATAATGTTCTGTAATTCTGATATGATTATTATATTTCTAGATAGTAAATTTTGAAAAAGGTGCCCTGTGTCAATTTGAGAACTATTGGCCGTTTTTATTAGTGTGTTGACTGTGTCAGTTATTTTATTAATTTGCAACTACGTTCTAGTGTTGATTTCTACCTGTTTCCTCTCCGAATCTATGAGCTCTTTTTGCTGGAAGCTCATCTGTTGCCAGTCGCCGAAATCCGGCGTTCCTGCACCTACCTTTAGTGCGGTCCCTATGATGTTAAGGCTCCTAGCATGCCTATGATGAATTTCCAGTTCGGACAGCAAATTCCCGATCTGTTCCGTGTCTGCTTTTAATATTTTTTTGCATATGAGATTGGGGGAACATCTTCATGAAATCTAGTGTCTCTCTCTTAATTTCCATGTATGCTGAAAGATTTGTCGTATGACGCAAGTACCCAAATTCTTCCCATAGCCAGACACTGCCTGCCTTAATAGGTATGTAGTTCGAGTTGGTAAAGTCCGTTAACTTGGCCGTCACCGCTGTTACGAGAAGTACTAAAAGAATCCTAAAGTAAAGCGAAACGATATTTCTTAATTCTTGTTTAAACTTATTTTTTCTTATCTAATATTGTTCTTATGGACACCCCCCTCTTATAAGCACGGTAGTGGCTACATCTGCCTATACCGTCTCCTCTTCATATAGGGGTGTTGTCTTATTTCCTAATCTTCTATTATTTTTTTACTAAGACTTTTTCTCCTACTTGATAGGATCTAGCCTGCCTGTTCTTATTATGGTATGCTAGTGAATCATTTTGCGTTTTCTTTAAACGATTTTCAGTTTCAATAAGGAGCCTTGGTGATTTCTCTTTTATTAGTTCAGATGGCGATTTGTTCGTAACCGAATGTATTGTCGTGTTGTATTGGATTATAGCTATTAACATAAGGTCTATTGTGTCCACAATTTTCTTATCCACCTTGCGATTTCAATAAGAGTGCTGTGAAATCGTTCTACCTGTCCATTAGAGGTGCTGTGTAAAGGGGGCGCATTGACGATAGAGATTTGAAAGTTATTTTGAAGTAGTGTTTTCACTGTTTCAGAGTTTAAAGATCTCTCATTATCACAATACATTGTGCGAGCTGCCGGAAAAATGTTAATTAACTGTAACAGTGGCGGCTTAATGTCTACCGTTGCTCGTGAAGGAATTGGTTGCGTTACCGCAAATTAAGAAAATTTGTCGACACAGGTTAAAAAATGTTTTCCATCGGTGGAAAAAATGTCGACATGTAATATTTCTCCCGGACATGAAGGATACTTCGTGTTTTTTTGGATGTCTATCATATTTTGCTTTCCTACAGACCCTGCAGTTGATAACTATTTCATTTGCAATT
This sequence comes from Drosophila neocordata, assembly GCA_018903615.1. Classification (NCBI taxonomy): domain Eukaryota; kingdom Metazoa; phylum Arthropoda; class Insecta; order Diptera; family Drosophilidae; genus Drosophila; species Drosophila neocordata. The sequence continues at coordinate 515,172 of JAEIGI010000034.1, forward strand.
CTAGTCATTTTTGGAAAAAAAATACTCTCTCAGAACTTGTTTCACGTTTTCCTGAGCTGCCCTATGAGCTCTGTTGTGTTCTGTGGTGATTATTTCCACTTGTTCATCTTTGTTAACTATGTCCTGAACGAGTGCTTTGCAATGCTTAAAGGTTGTGGATGGGAATTCGCTAATTACCTGGTGCTGAATTTGTGCTAGAGTTTGCAAATCGCACTTTATCCCATTTACAACATTGGGATTGATTTTTTCCCTTAGGGTTGGTAGTAAATCAGAGTAGTTATCAAATTCTACAATTGATTGTCCCCTAAAAAATTAACGTTGTCATAGTCAAGCATGTCGTCTTTACAATCACTAGCTTTAATCTCAGATTCCTGATAATATTGACTGTTCTTACTTGACCTGTTTGAATCATCTTGACTTAAATGGTTCACCCTTTGGTGTTTTTGGTTTGAGTACCGAGTGTTACCACTGTTTGCTCGCTTGTTTGTAAAATTTTGGGGCTGGTACATACTTTGCTGAAAAGCAGCATTGTTTTGCCTATAATTTGGATTTATATTTTGTTGCTGGCCAAATGCTGTGGGCTGCCTAAATTTTGAGGAGAACGGATCGACATCCATCGGCTCGCTATTTTGCTGATTAGGTTTTGATTGGAAACCCCCTTTTTCAGAATGTTGATTCCTACTGTAATAAGGATTTTTTTCCATGTTTCTGTTTTCGTGATTATATGTTTTCTTCTCCTTTATTTGAGGCTTCTGTTCGGCCTTAGTTGCTTTCTCCTCTAGGCTTCTTGCATAACTATTTGCAAATGTATACCGTTCATGGTTATACTCTACCTCCTGAGCTAATGCTAAAGCCGATGGTAAATGGTAAATGGGCGAGACGCAAACAAAGCATATCTGTATATTTTGTGATATGAATACAGATAGGGCGTTCGCTCTATATTTACGATTCATGGAGTTTGCCAACGATGCCTCATGGGTCATGATGGTCTTGTTTGTGAGTAAGGTCAATTTTTTTCAACCTCTTCATAATATTCTTCTAAAGACAAGCTTCCCTGAGTAAGCATGGCCATCTCGCGTTCGAGCAGGTATATAGGTCTTTTGTCCGCGTATGTAAAGTCTAATCTGTCAACAATTGCATCAAAATTGAATACAGTATTGAACGACGCCAATACATTGGGGGTCAGCACCCTTTTATTTTATTTCTTATGATTGATACCGCTTGACAGTGTTTAGAACTCCCTTCATATGGTTTAAAAATTTTATATGCGACATGCGCAGCCGTCCGCCATTCTACATATGTCTCATGTTTACCCTCAAAATCTGGCAGGGACTTTGCGACATCTAAAGACTCTTCACACTTGATACCTGGTACAACAAATTCAATTCAAGCTTTCACTGTGAATTGACGCGTTTTCCTGTGCTCCTGCATAATTTTCCTTATTTTCGACTTTAAAGTCATCGCGCTGCCTTAAAAAAATTGTCCAATAGTTTGGTGGTGGTTTACCTACGTACTAACATAGTGCTTTTTGTTTATTTGGACATATAAACGCAAAATCAAAGCATTAAACTTATTCTTTTGTATTAATCTTTGATTTTGCTTTTGTACTTCTTCCCGCTTTAAAATCACTCTCGCGCTCTCGCCTACGTACTGTTGTTGCATGTGCAGTGCTGTTAGCTCTCCCGCTCTTTTTTCTTAATTTCTTTTGACCGCGCTCGCATCTATCTCTATCTCGCGTACAAGTGCTACGTGTACTCGTGTAGTGCTCTCTTTAATTTAATAATTATCCTCTCTTCAAGTTTGACCCAAGTGTCGAATTTGATTTTAAATACTGAGTGAGTTTTTTTCTTTGGCTTTTTTCATTGAATTTTGATTTTTTTTCTTTCACTTTAAAATAAATAAAATATTTAAATACTATAATGTCTGTCTGCTCCAGCAAAAAGTGTTTGAACCGCCCTGCCCCCCATAATGTATTTCTCACTTGTTGGCTGTGTGATAATGTCATGCACGTCAAGTGTGCCGGCTACACAGCCAAAGTGAGGGACAGATTGGAGCAAAGAGGTGGTCTCAAATGGGGATGCGACTCATGACGAGAAGTGGAAATCGAGATGAGGGTATTCATGAGGCAGACCAGGAACAAGTTTAAGAGACTGTCATCTGGTTTTCGTAAACTCTTTGACGAGTTTAACGCTTTGGAGACAGAGTTCAAAAGCTATAAGCTGTTGAATGAGTCTCCAAAGCGCAAGAAAACTAGTATGCGGAATCTGTCCCTGCATCTGCCGGTGCCTATCCCTGTCTCGGCCGCAGTTCCGCAATCTCCGTCACTGCTCACAGCCAACCCTCCGCAGCTCATATCGTTTACCACCCCCGTCACACAGGGTGGGCGTAAAGATGAGGCCATTTCCGTTTCTCCTGGAAATGGTCTCTCTATACAGACGAATGAAACTGTAGTTTCCGAACAGTCCGGGCAACTACCAAATTCTTTGGTTATTGCCAACAGCTGCCCAGTTAGAGGAAAACCACTAATTAGGCCTCTGACTGGAGTACCACCGAAGAAACATATATTTGTTTCTAGGCTTGATCCCGAAACTTCTTCGGATGACGTCTTAGGTTACATTAAGACAAAAATGCAAGCATCAAAAATAGCGGTGGAAAAATTTAAATTTAATTATTCAAGGGAGATCTCTTCCTTTAAAATTAGTGTGCCGGTTGAACTGTTTGACTGCATTTGTAGTAACAGCTTTTGGCCGGATCACATATTAGTGAAAGAATATACGGCCAAAAAGAAAACTCGTGGCTCAGTTAGGCTTCCTTCTACTTCTTCTTCTATTGCCTTCGGAATATCAGCATCTGCTGGTGTTCCAAAAAACTAATTTCGTCCCTTAATCTGGCCTATCAGAACGTAAGAGGACTTAAATCTAAGCTTCCTAGACTTTATGTAGATAGTCTAGTATTTGATTATAAAATTTTAGTATTTTCAGAGACTTGGTTAAAACCTGACATTAATGATGCATCTGTTCTGTCTGCAAAATTTTCAATATTCAGGTGTGATCGCATTTCGCGTGTAGGCGGGGGAGTCTTGATTGCCATTGACTCGTCGTTATCTTCTGACCGGATTCAATCTCCTGATAACCAGGAGATTGAGTTTGTAAGTGTCAAGGTCAGTCTCAAGACTTTCTCTGTCTACATTACTTGCTCGTACATCCCGCCACAATCCGACATGGCAGTGTACATTAAACACTTGGTTTCTATCCAACACATCTCATCGTTACTGTCTGATAGAGACATGTTAATTTTTCTCGGTGACTTTAATTTACCGGAAATAGTATGGTCCCCTACTGACGAATCTGCTTTGTTGCTCCCTTCTATTTCACATTGCTTTATTGAAGGTCTTTTCGAGTTATCTTTGACTCAAATAAATCCAGTCCGTAACAAGAATAATAGATCTTTGGATCTGATATTTGTTCTCGATTCCACCAATGGTGCAGTTTCTAGAATAAACCCTCTTGTCCTGCCTGAAGATAGTTTTCATCCTACTTTGGAGTTAACTATTGATCTTTGATATCGTGTACCGACTGTTGGTGCCTGTCCTGCGGTTAAATCCCGTAATTTTCGAAAGACCAATTTTAGTAAGTTAAATGAGCTCATTCTTAAAAATGATTGGTCTTCCCTGTATAGTTGTTCAAACATGAACCAAGCTATTTCTCTGTTTTATAACACTCTTGGTTCGCTTTTTAAGGTTTGTGTACCGCTGAGGATCCCTGTGTCGGCCTATAGGCCCCCCTGGCATTCTCGGGAGCTAACTAACTTGAAAAATGTAAAATCGAGGTGTTATAAAATTTACAAGAAATCAGGCCGCTCTTCAGACTATGCCCGTTACGTAGTCGCTCGATCAAAGTTTTTGACGCGTAATACGCTCTGCTATAAGGATTACCTTCAGCGTTGTAAATTAGAATTTTCTAGTAATCCCAAACAATTTTATAGCTTTTTGAATTCCAAACGCAAAATGTCTGTCTATCCATCATGCTTATCTCATGAAAACAATATAGCGAGTTCTGATCAAGCCATCGCTAATTTGTTTGCAGACTTTTTTACAACAACCTATTCCTCAGCGGAAAATCAATCAGACATTCCGTATCCTTACCAGGTAAAATGCTCTTACTGCATTTACAGTCCTTCGATCAATAAAAGTTCGCTCCTAAGCTTACTTAATTTAGTGAAACCTGTCTACTCTCCTGGTCCTGATGGAATACCAGGTTGCGTTCTCAGATTTTGCGCCGAGGCTTTATGTAAGCCAATTCGTAAACTTTTTCTTTTGTCTGTCAAATCTTCCACGTTCCCAGCTATCTGGAAGGAATCCTATATAGTTCCTCTCCATAAAAGCGGTAAAAAATCGGAAGCATCCAACTATAGGGGTATTTCTAAGTTTTCCGCTATACCTAAAGCTTTTGAAAAATTAATCACTTCTCAATTGCAACATTTTTGTAGATCTATAATTTCACCATCTCAACATGGGTTTGTGAAATGTAGATCTACTACCACTAACCTTTTAGAATTTACTTCTTTAACGATCGAAGGATTTAGAAATGCAAGGCAAACTGATGTCATATATACTGATTTCAGTAAGGCTTTTGATTCTGTTAATCATACGCTTCTTCTTTATAAATTAAATAGTATTGGCTTTCCAAGTCGTTTAATTAATTGGATTCGTGAATATCTGACAAATAGAACTCAGAGGGTTCTTTTTAAATCGTCATATTCCAAATCCATTCATGTTACTTCGGGGGTGCCTCAGGGTAGTCATTTGGCACCACTGCTGTTTACCCTTTTCATTAATGACCTTTCCTCTGTTATAAGTTACTCTCGTGCCCTTATGTACGCAGATGACGTTAAGCTATGTTTTAGTTACAAAGACATTACCTCTTCTTGTCGATTGCAATCTGATCTTCAAAATCTTGAGCTTTGGTGTCATAATAACTTATTAAAATTAAATGCAACTAAGTGCAAGGTCATGACTTTTTATAGAACTTCTCCGCATTTAGTTACTTATTTTCTTACTAATACACCATTAGAACGTCTTAATGAGATGTATGACTTGGGTGTCCTGATGGACCGTAAACTAACGTTTAAGTCCCATATTTCCTCTACCGTCGGTAAAGCCATGGGCGTTCTTGGGTTTGTAAAGAGATGGTCAAAGGAGTTTGACGATCCATATACAACTAAAATTCTTTTCACCTCACTGGTCCGTCCTATTTTAGAATATGCATTTTGCATCTGGTCACCTCAGTATGAGTCACACCAAGCAGGAATTGAGTCGGTTCAAAAACAGTTCTTGCTTTTTGCTCTTCGTGGTCTGAATTGGGATCGTAATGTCAATTTGCCATCGTACTCTAGTAGACTTATTTTACTTGGCCTTCCTTCTCTCACTAATCGTAGTCATTTTTATGCACAAGCTTCGTAAAGGTGATATAGACTCGCCCGAGCTATTGAACCAAATAAATTTTAGTATTCCTTGTAGACCTACTAGAAACTTTATACCTCTATCTCTGTCACGCTGTTCTACTAATTATTTACTGCATGAACCTTTCCGAGTTCTTTGTTCTGATTATAATCGTCTTTATCATGTAATCAGTACAGAACTCTCTTTCTTTTTTAGCTCGTAGCTAGCTTTAGTTTTCGTTTTTGTCTGTATGTATGAACTGTCCCCGCGACTCGAGCCGTACGTTATGTGGTTAGCGCCCCTCGGTCGGTTGGGCGGGAGTTGTGGGCATTTAGTGCACCCGTTGGGATTCGCGCGAAAAAAAAAAAAAAAAACTTCTACTTCCCTGTATGCTTCTACTACGGGAACCTGTACTCTCATATTTTCAATTTCCTTTGTGATATTTAATATTTTGCTTTCTAATTTTTTTTTTTGTGTCGCCAATGTACTACCTCAGTGAAATAAGTATATGTGCATTTTTTTCTTGCTCTTGTACTGTATTAAAACCTAACCGTACATTGTTTTGGAGTATGCACGTTTTTTCATACATTCATATAGCATGTGTACATATTCCACATCTTCTCTTTGAACTTCATTCTTAGTACCGTTATCTCAAATTTGCGACGCAGATCGTCGATTTCTTATGAAATAAGTATATGTGCAAAATGATAAAAGTGAAAAAACATTGTTAACATTGTTTTAACATTTTGTAGTGATATTTATTAATAATTATGATCCACATGATTAACAAAAATCAGTTGTATTTTAATGTAAATGAAATCAAAAAGTTTTTCCTGTAGTTCCTCCTTCCTCCAGTTTCATCATTTGTTACTTTCATAAGAGTATCAAAACCAAACTTCTGTTGTTCAGTGTGTATTTATTTGAACATATTCTCTTAAAGTGTTAAAATCGTTTGTCTCGATGCAACTCCTGGTTAAAAACATCATGCATTGGAGTATTGGATTGAATTAAATTAATACTTTGTTTGACATCATTAACCTCAATTAAATTCAATGTTTTCTTAAAAATTTCTTCACTGATTTGTATATTTCGATTTTCCATTCTATTCCGTATCTGATACAAAATTTCATCAGACACAAAATATTTGTACTTGATCCACACATCAATTGGGTCTGATAAGAAATGTGTACATATAACTATAAAAACAAATTATGTAGGATCCACACAATTCACCATCACCAGTTCGTAAATGTTTAAATGATGTTGGGCCACGTACATTAATTAATAGTCGTAAATAAAAACATTCATCATTTCTTGGATGTACTGAGTAAATTCGATCAATCGCATCGGCGGAATATACATTTGGGTATCCTGGAACTGAAAATCTCCTTGATGATTGACTCGAATTTTAATATTTCGGCATTTTAGTAGACAGTGGTCGAGCAGCTCTTTGTACTGCGTTCTGTGCTGCAAAATACACTCTTTTTCAATTGGGTAACTTCATCATTGGAATATTCTGCAACACTTTTAATCACAGCCATATCACTACCTTTGGTTACATATTTACAAATGTATTCAATAAATTTTACTGAATGTCGAGATTATACGTTAATGTATGCTGTGAAGGTCTTTGATAAAATGGGTGAACATGGACCAATCCAACGATTATTTATTTCAACATCTTGTTAGTTTAATTTGACAATTGTCGATCTCCTATTATCTGATGTTGGTCGGCGACGATACAGTGGATAACTGTCATTACCAGTAATGATTTCCGATAAAAATGTTTTTGGATATCGTTTTGAACACTTACTATGCATCATACACGGTGAATATTGATTAACTACCTTATACAATCCAGGATCTACTTCTACATTAGGGTTTTCAGCAGATATCACTGCATCAACTTGATTATGCCTTATCTTTTCAACTAACCAAATTAAAATGTGTGCATGAGGCAACCCTAGTTTCTGCCACTCTACAGAATACATCCATCTTTTGTGGAAAGACTCTGGCTGTAATATTTGACGATCAAAGGTTGAGAATAACTTATGCTTGATTTCTATCTAGTGCGGATTGCATGTAAATGTGATGAAGAAATCTGCTGTAAAATAATGACGAACATACGATATGGCATTGTGAGCATATCTGTTCAGGGCTTCCGATGTATGTACCTGGAAGAATAGACTTCCGACCAACATTCTGTGAAGTATTAATCGCATCTCGAAGATTATACTCTTCAGATCGGAGTTTGGTCTGATTAACTATAAATTATAAAACACACCTTTAAAGTTGGCATAAAAATTTCCCTACCCACGTTTGTTGCCCCTTATGAAGTCATTTGAAAGCAATTGTTATATTGTTGGATATTGTTCAAAAAGTGTATGGAATCTGTTCCTAGTCCTGATACCAATGAGTACAATGGCTCTGGTGGTAGTTCCAATTCTGTGGTATCAATTTCGCTTTACCCTTTGCGCAACACAATTTGTCGGTTTCGTTTTTGTATTTCAATGGCTTACAATGTGAGCAAACCGAGTTCATAGAACCAATAACAACACATTGGTAATTACTGTAGTCAATTGACACATCGTAACTAAAAGCAGCTCGGTTTAAACTTGCGCGATTATTAGTTGAATGACGCGCTTGAACTGCACGCGTTTCGGATGTCCGAATCCTATTACGTTAATTTTGGTCGGCACGTTCTTGCGCAGTAATATTAGCTTGGTAAATAGTTTGGGTTATTGCTCTTCGGGTTTTTCTACCTATAATTCTTCGTCTTATAGGAGGCATAACTGCTATTTATTTTGTCAGATATGAAACTACAAATGATTATATTATATGTCGGAGTGTGTATTACTGGCAAGCAAGTGTGTGTGTGTGTGTTGCCTGTAATGAAGTGAACAAGCAAATGGATTTTCACAAGTGTTGAGATAATCAAGTTGTGACATGCACAAAACAGAATTACGCAATAGCTGGGGACTATTGCGTCAGCCACTTAGTTTGGTCTCTCTGAGAGAATTCGTTCGTCGTAAGAGCGGGCGACAAATTTGTCGCCGTGTGTGGTTCGTTCAAAGTGGAAAAGTATAAAACGTCATGAAGATAAAGGGGTTAATTAATTAGATGGAGAACACTGCACGCTACACACCGAAACTCACTTGCTCTAGAAATGGGGAAAAGTGTCAACAAACGCGTCGACGAGGACGCGAATAATATTAACCTAACAAATAATATTATTCCGACAGATAGTAATCCGACATTCATGCGAACCATTAAAAAAACAAAATAGCCAAATTGGTTCACCGACACATTTTAAGATTGATTTTTGTTTATATAGATTAAGTTAATTCTCTTCGGTAATCAAAGCAAGCATACTTATATAAATGACATCAGTTTGCAATACATTTGGGAATCCATATATCGCTAAAGAAGCAAATTCTGATAGGGTAGTGCTAGTAGATCTATGTTTCATTAACCTGTGGTGGGAAAAGCAGAAACTTTTTTATGGAGAAGAATAATAAAAGATTTCTTTCACTTAGTTTGAAAAAAAAAAAAATTTTAACGGGAAAAAGTAGCCTTAAAATCAAAGTCCCACCACAAAACCTAAGTTCATCAGGTCCTGGTGAGTACGGGCTTAACTAAAGTAAGCATACTAAGAAACTAACTTAGATGCAATAAAATCTATTCGACGGATACAGATATCAAGAGTTACCTAGATGCTTCCTAAACAAAACATAAATGGGACGGGAGCACTGCCTCCTTACGTTGCGAGTTCACAAAATTATAAAAACACTGACGACAACGGGACAATTAAAGTTTACAGCGCCTTATTCCTTGTTAAACTTAATCGAGCAACAACGTAAAAAGGCAAATCCGAAATGAAATGAACGAGTAAATTATAACGAAAGAATACGATATTAGAGAAATTGTAACACTAACAAGTTCAATGTCAAGAGTTGTAGAAGGCTGAACTTCTTCAGGGAAAAGGGCTGAAATGAGTACAATTAAAACTCCTCCACCATTTTTAAATGTTCGACCGCTTCTATAAGTCAAATCATTTGTGGGAAAACAGAAGCACCGGATAGGCTAGATTTAACCACATTTTTGTTCAGCCCAGTATACGGCAACCCGGATTTCAGGTGATGGGGTACGACACATTGAATTTATATTGTGCGCTAGTGAAATGAGAAAATACAGTTTTCTTTCTTTTCAATAAACGTTATAATTTTATTGGCAATTCGTTTGACGGATGTTGGTTTGGCCGGAGAGTTTTTGCACGAGTTATTTGCTTTGTAGTTGAGATTAGTGTTGAACCCAAATTGTACCAAATTGTCTTCCTCAAATGTGCTAGAAATACTCCTAGTCTTCCCTACCTGTGCCAGGAATACCCCTGGTCTTTCCTATCTGTGCTAGGAATACTACTAGTCTTTGCTAAATTGATAGGAATAACTTCTAGTCTTCAATATTCTGCTAGGAATAGCTCCTAGTTCTTTATATGATTCTAGGAATAGCTCCTAGTCTTTTATATCTTGCTAGGAATAACTCCTAGTCTTTGTTATAATACTAGGAATAGCTCCTAGTCTTTCTAATTGCCACCAAAACAGATCCGTCTCTAAATCTTCACTTGTATCCAGGATACGTATGGGTAGGATACCTGTTATAATTTAGCACGCCTTCACTTTACCGCTTCACTTGTATGTTTCTTTTTGGGCTACTTCGCTTTTTGATTGCTGGGCTACTTCGCTTTCTGATTGATTCCTCGCTGGGTTACTTTGCTTCTTAAATATAGTGTATTTATGATTAAACACCTCCCTCCTCGTATCTTTTGTACTTAAATAATTAAATAAATATATTTATATACATATACGCACGTTTATATTCTGTTAAATACATGCAAAGAATTAATACACAGCATTATTGAGAATTAATTAATCCACATAAACAATAATGACGTTGTGTGTATTACCCTATAACTATATATATAAATTATAACTAATTATGTACTAATATATTGTATATGGTTTTATATATTATTCAAGTTTAGCGCCTTCAATTCCAGCGCTTCTCAAACCTCTGCTTTGAATTTGTTACATGCCGCGGCCTCTGCTACTATCCGTTACTTTCCAACATTCCCGCTCCCAATCCACCCACACATGCGTAAGCCCGCTCACTTTGATGTTGCCGACAGCCGAAATGCAACCACTCGACTCCCCCTATATTTAGCGTGGTACTATGCCTCGTTTGTGAGGTATATATATTTAAATTATATATTCCTCACATATACTATCAACATAGAGTTTCGAAAGCAAAAGTAAAGCAAAAAAGTATTTGCTCTTGAGTCTCAGAGACGGATAACATTTTAAAACCTCCTCTTCTAATTACTTTACTGAATACATCCCTGAACGAGGGATTACATAATAATAACTAAGGGATAATAATTACCCTGAACGAACATTATTACCAGGGGAAGTAGTGTCAATAGTCCCTGGAACTGAAGACATTGGGGGAAAATCGCAAGAGCAAGCACCATAATTACAACAACGCTACTGCACTAGAAGTGCAAAAGCGCTTTGGTTGTGAAGTAAAACAATAAGTATAATAAATAATAAAACTTAAGAGCAAGACCTATGGTATAACTCTTCTACCTTTTTCCGTACACTCTGCCACAAAAATACTATTTCGTTCTTGTGGATTTAGAGTTTTAGCATAGTTTTCTTTATGATTGATTCATTTTAGGGGTTTTCTTAAACAAATGTTAATTATGAACTAGAAGGATGGCCTAACTTCGGCCGTATGAAGTTCTAATACCCTTGCAAACTGTCCCTTTCACTTACATATAAAGTACTGATAATTGTAGGAGGCTTAAGAAAAGTTTCCCACCAAAATTTTTTTTGTTCGATTGTTTGTATGGGAGGTATAGCATATAGGCTGCTGATTTTGGTGAAACCCAATAAACACATTTCTATTGCCAGAAACATACAAAATTTTGTAGGAAGCGCTCATAAAATTACCAAAATATTCATCTAAAACCTTTTTTTTACTGGTTGTCCTTATGGGAGCTTTTTGATACAATGAAAAACTTGGTAGATACGTAAAAAACTTAATTAAATTCACAAATACCCAAATTTCTGAAAATTGTGTTTAAACAAAGTTATTGCTTGAAAATCTTATTCATGACCAATCGTTCCTATGGGAGCTGTATGATGTATTCTTTTCAGCTCTGTACCTTTAAGGGTGTCGGACGAGATCTTGTTGATCCAGACAGACACACATACGGGCAGACGCACTGGCCAAAAGGATCTCAGCTCGTCATACTAATCAAGAATATATATTTATAGATAAATATACTCTTTCTGCAACGGTATAAAAATGGAAGGCATAGCACAATAGAGATATAAGAAGAAACAACAAAATAACTTTTACTATTGGCCATGCTGCTTGCATCAAGTGAATATATGTTATATGAACAAATGCTTAAAAATATAATTCTAAAAAATATTAATATTGCATTTAAATGCCATATATCAGAAAAAGATTAATTTAGCCATTGCAGCGAATTTCTTGAACTTTCTCAAAATGAAGCAAGCAAGTCGTCCCTGCCGACTTTGAGTATACCCTGTACCAAGTAGAAGAACTTTATTAATTCAAACTCCTTAAAATTTGCCATCAGTTAAAACTAAAATTCTCCTCACAAGCGGCAGCAACGAACGCATGCTATCTCGCTCACACTTACTACGCATTGTTGCACTGGGCATTTCAGTACAAATTTTACATAGGTATATCTTTGTTATTGCTTGTCCGATTTTAACACCTGATACCTTTTGGCCATATTATTGAGTGTGCCAAATAAGAATACGCTACCTTTAATTTTACTCTTGTTATTCGTTTTTCCTAAATTGCGGGGGCGGAAGTGGGCGTGGCAAAAATTTGAAACAAACTTGATCTGGGTAGACACTACACGGATGCTGACACCAAATTTGGTTGCTCTAGCTCTTGTAGTCTCTGAGGTCCACGTGTTCATACGGACGGACGGACAGACGGACGGACGGACGGACAGACGGACAGACCGACATGTCTCAATCGACTCGGCTGTTGATGCTGATCAAGAATACTTTATGGGGTCGGAAATGCTTCCTTCTGCCTGTTACATACATTTTACCGACTTTAATATACCCTTTTACCCTTTGGGTACAGGGTATAAAAAAATTTGGTACAATATATGTAGTAATTCAACTTTAAGCGTAATGCCCATGAATCAAATTGAGTATTTAAACTTCAGTACACAGAAATTTATTGCAGCTATTGCGATTTACTGTCGACGCCATTTTACTGTTATCAGAATTAACTCTGATTTGAGTGCCCCACTTCTTTTATAGGACCGGACAATGAAATTATGACGTTCTGGGGAGAGTTATTAGCTTTCTTCAACTAACTCTCTATTTAAACTTTCCGTAAACGTTGCGAAATTAATTTTAATTTCTTTATGGATAAATTTGTTTTTTTTTAGTTGCTAGTTAAATAAACGTTGAAAGCTTCTTATAATTGGCTTTTAAAAATATTTGCTGCTATTTTATTATATCTTTTTCTATTAATATTTCCCAGAGAATGCATTATTAAATGCGAACCGCGTATTTAAATTTAAATTTAAATATTTTTCGTTGTTTCGTTGATCTATGACCTTGATGAACTGCTGGAGGGTTCGAAGTACAGTTCGTTGAGTAAGGGGTTTATTACACACTCGTGTTAATAAATTGGCAAGTACATTCGGATGACTGGGCCCTTACTATGGTTCAATATTGCTCTTGCTTGCGTTTCCCCACAGTACAATGCCGTATGTACAAATAGGTTTTATTACCGAATTATACAGAAAAACTTTGAATTCAAAGCATAAAAGACACCGTGCGTTGATAATAAAGCTATTGTTATTGTTGACGTTATAATTGTTGTGTAGAGTATTAAAATATAGGTTTTCTTTTTGCAGTTTCCTGACAAATTTTTTTTACTTAACTTTAAAGCTTGGTTTAAAGATCCACCGCTTTGAGTTCGTGGGTTTCCTTCAGCTCTTTTCTGAGCGAAGAGTCCTTAGAAAACTTGTTAAATTTTTTAGCTGTGCATTTCACAGTGTAAACTACTCCTTCTTGGTTAGGTTAATTTAGTTTCTTTTTCTCTTATGGTATTTGGTATGAAATACAAGGCAAAATATTCCAAGCTCTTAAAATAGTTTCTAAGATTTCTTGTGATCAACTTTACTCCTAACTGGTTCGGGTATATTGGGTATCTATTTATTCGTACTGAGCTGGGTGATATATGCCAAATTGCAAAAACATTTTAACGACAAAAACATTAGCTTAAAAAACTAAAAATTAAAAGATCTTGTCAATTATATTAACAGCCGTTTCCAGAAGTATATTTCAATTTTGGAATTATTTAAGGTAAAGCACTTAAAATATGTTGGCAAGCCCTGGGCTGAATCGAAAATAAGTTGCCGAATATTCAAAGAAAAATCTTATGTTCCCTACTCATTCAAATTGCCACAGTTTTGCTTCCCAAAGTTATTATTTAGCTAGTACATGAGTACACATGAAATCCGCTTATATATGTTGTCAGATGTTTGGCCCTTGCTTCTGGCCCCATATGGTGCCACCATTCAAAATAATAAATTAAGCGTGCTTACTAAACTTTTTTTAATAAATATATACTCATCCAGGAAGAGTAACATACAACCGGTGATGACGATTTAGCATTTGCTCTATTAGGAGATACAAGTGCAAATGCAAAAAAAAAAGGTAACGTAGAGTCCCAAATGGTCATTAACTCGTTTTCTTTACTTAAAATTCAAACTCTTTCATATTCATATGCTGTAAAATTATATTTATCTGTGTGCTAAACCTTATGAAAGATATTTATATTGAAATTACAAATAGAGCTAAAGCATCTGCAATCAACGATAATGTTATCTAGCCACTGCTAATTTTGAATTTATTAAAAAAAAAGAATTATAATAGAGAACATAAAGTTAACTACATAAGTCCATCAAGAAGGAGACTGCTCCTTAACCGTGTTGTTGCGTTAGAAAAAATAAGTGTCTACATGGTTATAGCTGCGATGACTTATACGTCTTAGCAGGTTGATGTTAACACAAAGAAACACCAAATGACCAACTGTGAGAGAAAGCGTTATAAACAGGTGCAAACTAAACAATTCTTTAACATCAAGCCAAGGTAGTATAACAAACTAAGATTAGTAATAGCAATAATCATAACCCTGTGAAAACTTGTGGAGAAGAAAAGCTGCTATCTGACCAGAAAACTGTGAATCAAGTCATTAGTGGAGATCTGCCGGCTTTAAGTAGAGGTTGGTTTGAAAGAGTTAAGATAAACTAGCGATGTAACAAAAACTGAAACTTTATCAAAACATGTTCGTGCTGGTAAATCAGCAAGATGTTTTTTTGCGGTACGATATGAACTAAAGCGATTGCGCAGTGGATGAGTTGGACTTGTCTACCCCATCTGTTAATTTTTACCGTTGTGTATATAGTTGATAGAGTGTCGTTTTATCTCGGTCAACATACATGCAGGACAAATGTGAATCAATATTTAAACTGGTAAACTAGACAGTAAAGCGTGTGAGTGGGAACCCACGAAGATGTGTGGTTCTATTAATTTCTGACCCAGTTGTTCAAAACGTGGGAGGCCCACCAAAAAATACCAACTAATTTGAACTATGTAACATACTGAACTTAGTCGATTTAGGCAATTATCATCAATTCGTGTTCCATCGAGTCTGTAAGATTTTGAGGGACTCAGATGCGGAACTTTTACTGGACTGCACAAAACTTGCCAGACGATGGCACAATATGGTCTGAAAGGTAATTCTTATACAAGCGCGAGATAAAATGGCCGAGAGACATGAAGATCTTATGCAGAGACAACATGAAGCTGCTGCAGCATAAAATAAAATGTATTCAGGTTCTGTATGGCGTGCATAACGGCTCCTTTGCTGCATTTTTTGGAAGACGATATTCATAAAGAGATCAGATGTCAAGGACGGGCCCAGGCTAAATTAACAAAATTGGAGATATAAATGTGATAATAAAACATTGCATAATGAGATTGTCGCTAACAAATTAGTAAAAATTGTCGAAAAACTTTCCTAGCATTGCCCTCATACGCTTGGACCTACCATATTTACATATTATGGGCGACTTCCCAAGTGAGAGATGGTGGCCATTTACATTACCATTTACCCAATATTCAGATTTAATTTAACCCACATATGGGAGGCATGTAGCCTGTGGCCTTTGTATGCCGTTTTTTCTTTTTTACAGCGCTAAATCGGTACAGCTGACTTTTGCAGTGGGGGCAAAGGCGTATCGGTTTGCCAGCACGAGTTACACAAAACGGTGTAGATTATTGTAAAAAAAAAAATCCAACCAAAACTTGTGACCAAAGGTAGATCTAGGTTCATTATTAATTACCGGTCAGGTACGAGACCCCGTTGTCTATTGCTTCAACAACAACAGTAACAACTGTAAGTTCTGTAATAGACGACGCACCAAACCAAAATTCAATGGAATGCTCCAAGACAAATTGTTGTTGGTTGGTTTGAGCAAATTGCTCATGCTTGCACTTTTGTTCCCAGCGGTTGTTCTTGTTGTGAGGTTTATTTGGTTGCTGTACTTGATGCTGCTGCTGAGGAAAAGCTACTAAAGTTGAGGCAAGTTAATTAGGTTATACACCAAATATTGTTCGTTATTTATTACAATTAGAAATATTATTGTGATGGAGTAAAGTAATAATTAAATTAACAACGAGCTTGATATCAAAGATATAAAGAAGTAGTATCCGATGACAGATTCAATGCGGTTGTAATCGGAACAAAGAAGTCGATAAGGTTCATATAAAGTATAGTAAGAAGTACAGCGAGAGTTAGATGGATTTAATTTTTAGTTAGTGAACAAGCTACAAATAAATTGAAATGATTTAGTTTATGAGTGGTTCCTAGTTGTTCAATATGTGTTTTGGTTGTGTAGTGATCATCATATTTTTTTACAGTCGTTTGACGAAATCAAGAATACTCTTGGCACATTTTTATAGTGATAAATTTAAAAATCGTCAGGGTATATAAGCCTACGAAAATGAGTTACTACTTAAACAAGGGTGGGCGGCCAACTTTCGCAAGTGAGCCCGACAACAACATTTACAAAAAACAACAATCCGGGCAGAGAAAAAGATCGCGATCGAGAGTCCGTGCAGAAGTTATAAATGTGCATGCTCGTTGACAAAGGGACGCACTCAACTGTCGGACAAAAATATACAAGTGGGAGAGGGGTAGAAAGAAAAAGGCAGCGATCTCGATGACGGGTTATAAATGAGCGAGTTTGTTGGTGGAGGGATGTACAAGTACTTCCGGGACGCACACTCAACTGAGGGACGCACAAGCAGATAAAAAGGGGGCGATCGCGCGTCTGAGCAAAGGTCATAAATATGTGAATTCGTTGGTAAAGGGACACACAAGCAAATGTAGTAGGCGTAAAATGGAAAAGAGTCGCGATTTCGATGATGGGTCATAAATGTGCGAGTTCGTTGGTGGAGGGACGCATAAGTAAATGCGGGACGCACAAGCAGCGAAAAATTTCGTGATCGCGAGCTCGAGGATGTGCGATTCGCAATCGCGATCCTTATTCATCTTTCCCGTCCCGCACTTGCTTGCGCGACCCTTTACCGACATATTCGCATTTTTGACCTCTGCTCGGAATCGCGTTCGCAACCTTTTTCGCTACTTATGCGTCCCTGCACCTACGAATTCGCATATTTTTGACCCGTTCTCGAGCTCGAGATCTCTGCTTGTGCTTCCCCCCAACGAGTGTGCGTACCACACTTTTTTGTACGCCCCTTTGTCATCGATCTCGTACATATATGATCTCTGCTCGGACTCACGATCGCGACTTTTTTCGCTGCTTGTGCGTCCCTTTGTCGACGAACTCGCACATTTATGACCTCTGCCGCAGAAATAACGGAAAGTGCGCTCACCCTTGTACTAATGGAATGTCATAAATAAAGATGGTAAAATACAAGTATAAACAGGGTAAAAAGCAATGGTCCTAGATGGCTACCTTTTCCTAGATGGCTACCTTCATTTTGAAGGTCTTGGAAAGAGATGTTTTAAATAGGGCTTTTTATGTATGGTCAGGAAGGACATGGAAGGAAAGTTCGCTTGGGTTGTACAAAAGCAGTGTATGATTAATAGAATCAAAAGCCTAACTGAAGTCGGTATACATCAGCTTGTAATGCAGAGGTGTTGGGTAGAAGATAGAATAGAACTACAGATTGTTGCAAATGAGAAGTTATAATTGTTTCAAAAGCCTACGGAAAAGCAGACAATTTGGAAATACCCCTATAGTTTGAGGCTACTGATTTATTACCAAAACTACCTATCCCTAGGTTCGGTTGAGCACACTGACTTAACTAAGGTAAGTACACTGAGAAGCTAACTTTCGTCGATCACAGAGTTAAGGATGCTATTAAATCTATTTAACGAATAGTGATATGAAGAGTTAGCTAGATGCTCGCTTAACAAAACAGAAGTAGGATGGGATCATTGCTATTTTAACTTATAAAATCGCTTGAGTTCACGAAAAAACTAAAGCCTACAGCAACTCGTAAGAAAAACAACCGACAATCGACTCGATTTTTTGTACATCTCATTTTATGTACAATGTACATTGTACATTTTTCACTTTTAACCTAAGCAACTCAGTTAGGACCAGTCTGCAGCAAGAATAAGTTTTACATTAAGGTACGAGGAGTCGAATTTATACCAGCAATCGGTCACCAAAAAAAAAAGGGAAAATTAGTTAAAAGTTGGATAGAAATGCTATGAAGACCAGGATATTTATGCCCAAAGATAGATAGTTTTGAGTCGTCTAATATTCTAGTAGGCCCGAATAAGCACTGACGTTCGCAAGTACTGACAAGCCAGAAGATAATGAAAGAATTTTTGTCTAAGTAGAAAGTGCAGAAGGCAAGTGAATCCAAAACCGATTCTTCTTCTTCGCTATATAATCCTTTATTATTAAATGTTTCGGCAAAAAATCCTAGTGAGAAGTTAAGAATAAAAAGATTAGGTGTGAGACTAATTTTAAAAGACGAAATGTCACGGGAATATAAAAACTTAAGTTTTTCCACCAAGAGGTTTGATGCTCCGATTTGTTCCCGGTTATTAACGAACAACTAATACCCACGCACAAAGACAAAGCCCACTAGGGTGTCACCCGGACGTCGACTTGGTAATACACTACAAGAGGGTTAGCAGACGAATCTCAACTAGCTGTACCAACAGAAACGGCGGTTCATTGCTCTGCATCCTTTAGGTTCTTACCCACTATGATCAACGCCACCACATGACGTTCCATAATAATGGGCCCAGAACTGACCCCTGCAAGACACCGCCGCGCACATTACATGACTTCTCTCCACAGCTTGTGCTGTACCATACCACCCGATTTCGAAAAAATTCCTCTGTTATGCGTACTAGGTAGTCTGGAACTCAAAAGTTATAAAGAGCCTGTAGAGTGCAGTCAGTGCATCCAGTGTGGTGACCAAGCAGTATTCTTTCGGGCTTTCCATTCATCTTTCTGACCTCTATGGCCTTGGAAATCGACTGTAGATTTGGATTTCCTGTACCCAAACTGTTTAGGAGAAAATTCACCAGTAAGAGACTCCTCGATCCTGACACTGATGAACCTATCCAAGAATATCGCCACGGAGTCCAGTAAGCATATAGATCTGTAGGCTGACCTTGCGGAATCAAGATCAAAATTTTGAACTTTTCATTAATCCCATATTGCAGCCTTTCCTATGCTGTTGACTGATCAGTTATTGTCTGTACCTATTCTATAAAGCTCGCTTAGTAGGGCTATATCTACATTTAATTCTCTTACCGTCTGTTCCAATAGGTCATAGGCCGCTGCGCAGTGGTGTAAGTTCAGCTGGAAAATCTTCATTCTGCGGCTGATGATGAAGAAGATATGATGTGCGTAGCGATATATGTATATATAAATATATATGTATATTAATATTAAGGCGGTCAATTTTTTATTACGAAAAGCGTATCCCAGAATCGAATTCTACTGTTAATTCTAAGAAGATTTCACCATGAAACTATGACTTTAAAGGGAATTCCTAGCCTCCGCTGAGAAGGATGAAATTTCCGGGTTTACGTTTTTTGAGCGGTTTTTACGTATTTAAGGTATTTTAAAAAAGTTCAGTACGGGCTTAATTCTAATTTTTTTTTTTACAACAAATTTTATAAAAATTTTAGTCTTTCGATTAAACATGTTATTTTTTTTAAAAATTGACGAGTTGTGCAAAGTAAGCCATATCCTGATGCTCACTTAGGAAAATGGCAGAAAAGTAAATAAATAATATATAAGGTGAAATTTCTCTATCTGATTCTTCAACTTAACCCCTTTGTATTATTTTGCTTATGTACTTAAAGCTTACTCATTTCTTTGTAAAATTATTCATTAAAGTACTTCTTTTGGAAACTCGACCGAGAGAAGACGTTGGTTTACATAATTTTATTAAATATACTCATTGGACATTGGATCCCCATCCCTTACCTTCATCAATTTGAGTAAAGTTATTTGCTCAAAAAGTTAGTATATTCTTGGTTCAAACAAAAGCTTAGAAACGTACATCTTGAATCATAGTCTGTCAACTTGAGTAAAATTATATGTTGTCTTAAAACCGTAAGCTTAAATACGCGGCTAGCTTAATTGTAGCTCGTGCTGCCTAAACAATATAATCTCACAAAGATATTTGAAGTGCTTAATAACAGCTCACTTATTACGTTTATTGAGCGGTATTTAGTCAAACTTGAGAATTATAGAGATTAGAAATAACTGAAGTAACAGCGTTGCTTTCAAAGGCGGGAACTTCAGCCAAATAGAACTTCAGGCAGTTCTCAGCCGATTCGGAATTAAATCTTAACTGCGATAACATAGACATCATTTACCAACAGTCCCTGATCTTTACTTGGTCACGTGGCACGAGTTTTAGTGCTTTCGAATTGACAAGTCATTGAAGCAGATTATCGGAATTTAGCCATGATTCGTATATTTCAATTCGTTAGCACGGCACCAAACAGCTTGTGCGAAATTGGTGGATTTTCTGATCCATCAGAACAAGCTTTTGGATACTGTCGCTGGACGAAACCCAGTATCGATAAGTTTGAAGTAATTATCGAGTACAGGTATCCCTTGTATAACGCGATAGTTACGTTCCAGAAGAATTGCGCGTTATGTAAATTCGCGTTATCTAAAACATAGTTTTCATATAAATTTGGGGGTTATGTTCCAATAGGTTTTTTGTTAAATAAAATACATACAAAATAACAGATGTACATATATTTCAACTCAATACTAAAGTTCAGACTTTCTTATACAATTAAAAACACAAGATATGAATAATAATACATATATACATACATATTTCAAAATTCAAAAAAACAAAATTTAAATAATTCTGTGTACATTAAAAAATTTAAAAACAAACTAAAATAAATTAAAGGTCTATTAAAAACTTTATTGTTATTCTTCAAACTTCATATGGTAATTAATCTGTTTCACTGTCTTCGAAGATCTTTGCACGTGCGCATTTTGGGGGAGCAATAGCTTCATCAGAAGATATTTCTTCAACATAGTTTTCGCTATTGGATAAGAAACTAGTTGTGGGATCTTGTGGCTCTTCTACTGGTTTTATAATTGCAAAATCTGTTATCAGCTTTTGGTGGGTGATTTTTTTAAGCTCCTTTTCAATTTCGTAATAAGGTGCTAGATTAATATCTATTTCCCTTATTATTTTGCTGGATCTCTCCAGCGAAGGATCATTAGTTGTAAAGAAAGATTTCATTTTCTCAACCAAACTTAAACCCTCTCGTATGCGCTTCAGAGATAAACTGGGAATTGATTCACAGATATCTTCTACCGAAGTGACGTCATCTTGTGCGAAATTTGAGACGGATGGAGATTCAGTTGTTAATTGAATTAGGTCTGTTTCGGTGAGGTCTGTACCTTCATTCATAATTTCATAAATGTCATCTTCGTTCATATCGTCAAAGCCTTCTCCACTGAAACGTTGACCTATTGTTAATATACGGCTCACTTCCACATGTAATGGTGGCACAGCATTATTTTTTGCAACAATCTCCGGCCATATGTTTTTCCATGACCCATTTAGCGTGGACTGCTTTAATTCTTTAAGAGATGTTTCTACAATTTTAATGCAGTTTAAAATTGAAAAATTTTTCCATAGTTCTGTAACTGTCATGTTAGGATTTGAATCCATTTTATCAAGAATAAGTTCGAATGTTTGCCGAATATAAAATGCTTTGAACGTTGATATTATACCTTGGTCTAACGGTTGAATGATAGACGTGGTATTAGGTGGTAGGAACACTATTTCTACGTTGGGATGGTTTAAGTCTTTTGGATGTCCAGGGGCATTATCAAGTATTAAAAGCACTTTGAAATCGATGTTCTTAATCTTCAAATAAGTTTCAACCTCAGGTACAAAGTACCAGATTTTATAATATTATATAAGCCAAAATTTCGCGTTGTACTGAAACCTAATATTTTCCAAATCGCGTTATATCGAAAACGCGCTGTATAAAACCGCGTTATACAAGGGATACCTGTATAAATGAATTATATACTTAGGCCCTAAATAAATGCGGGCATACTAGCTTGTAAGATAATCATATTTTCGTCAAATCACGTTTCTTTACCTTTTTTCGACCAAGGAGGACACGCTGCGGTATATATATATTACCTCTTATCTTTACATAAGTTATTTATTAATAAAATTCCAGAATAAAACTTTAGAAAACATGCATGTTGGTGTTGGGTATTATTACAGACAGCCAGCGTCGATTAGGAAAAGCATTTTATTCGCAAGAATAAAACGCGTCATGTTATTGAAGTTACATTGGACGGAACCAAGGATCAGCCTAAGGGACATAGGTGTAGGACGCAGGGGCCATGCTCATCAACCATTCCCCCAGGAGAAGCCTCCGCCTGAACACGACGGAGGAATTGACGGTGCCAAACACCGCATGGGTCGATGATACACCAGCCTCTAACCAGGCGGCCACACCAGATAAAGATAACGAGCCTAGCAGAGCACCCAGCTCAGCTCGAGCAGCTGGAAGATCCGACACCCCCAATGCCGATTGGTGTCAGGATGCTAATCCCGTTGAGGAGGAACGACTTATGGGATCTCATGAAGTGGAAAGGCAATTGGAACCATCGTCCATGCCACTAGTGAGTATATTGCCACCAGTGACATATTCAGCATGGTTGTCAACGCTCTGCCAATATGGCGCAGCTCAGCCGACGCAGGTCTACGCAGACAGCCGACGCAGGTTCACGCAGCGCAGCTGACGCAGGCCTACCCAGCACAGTTGAATGCAGCGCAGTCGGCGCATGTCAAAGCCGACGCAGCTTTACACAGCGCAGCCAGCGCAGTTTATCGCTGCGCATCCCAACGTCTCGCAGTCGAACGCAGCAAAGCCAGCGCAACCCAATATAGCGCAGCCGCAGTTGACGCCAATCAGTGATACAATGCCCTCCATCTCGTCGAATACGGGCGTCGTATGGACGGCTAGGAAATTGCCGGACCTGCCTGAATTTTCGGGATCACCAGAAGATTGGCCAATTTTCCATTACATTTCCTATGAATGTACGGACATTGAGAACAACCAGCGTTTGGTTAAGGAGCTGAAAGGCGGTGCACGTGAAACTGTGAAATCACTGCTCAGCGCCGTCGACCAAGAAGAACCAACGCAAGACGACCAAGAAGTGCAGCCGATACAGGAGCGCAACATAACAAACCGTTTGCAGCGTTCCTGCAATCCGTCGATGGTGACCAGCACTTTGCTAACCCCACTCTGATAGATGAACCAATCTCGAAGCTCCCACTGGACAGAAGAGTGAAGTGAGCCAGGCACGCCGCATCCATTAGGCCTTATCCTAGGGTTGCTGACTTCAGTGCTAAACAAATTAGCCAATGTGATATGAACAATATTAGACTCCGGTGACATGGAGATCAGACACCGTGTGCTGTACATAAACACAAGGAACGAAGATAGCATGAATCGCTCCTTAGCAAAACATATATTTGGACACCCATCAACACTTAAATGCTCCATTGCAAATCGTGTTTCAATATTGCAAGCTCATTCAGAGGACCTGGCGTGCAGCTCTCGAATTGATAAAAACAATTTAGCTTCATGGTCCAACCTTCTTAGAATTTTATTCAACCCAGTTACTATGACCTTAAGAAGTTAGAAATTCGGCATTAGTAGCAATTGTGGTACAAAAATGCTCATAGTTGAGGAGATTATTGTTGAAGTTTTTCATTCCCGAAGATTGTACGTGTTGTACCACATGCACACATACCCATTATAACTTCCAAAAACCGTATTTTTATCCGTATCTATATCGAAGACCATCAAAAAAGAAACCTTTAAGCAGGTGCCAAGGTCTTAATCGGTCTTCTTCGTCTTACTATATGAATCATCAATGCCCACGAAATAGTTAAAAACGTCATCCGATATCATCATCATTATAAAGCAACCCTGATATGAAATTATGCATAACCTCCTTTTCTTTTCTGCGGAGGGAATCAGTGTGGACCTTTTCGCACGTCATATCGAACTCGTAGCATAATTTTTCTACAAGACTACTAGCCTTTGTCTGCTTCGCCTCAAAGACAATTCATGTTCAATTAATAATGAAATATTTTTGTTCACTTCAACGAAGTAGGACGTGTTTTTTTGCGCTCTAGTTTGAAATTCGTTTCTTTTAACTTAACCCGCTTTTTATTTTAGTTCAAATGTAAGAAAAAAAATTATTTCATCTTCGTGTCTTAAACTGGGATCAAAATGTTAACCTACCCTCGTATGTTGATAGACTCCTTATTAATCTTTACTTCTTATTTAGCTTTACTTTGTTTATACGTAAGCTTTTGAATGGACAAATTGATTCCCCTAATTTACTTAGTGAGATCAATCTATCTGTACCTTGTAGATTAACTAGAAATTATATCCGTCTAACTTTAACTCGTTGCAATTCTAACTATACTTTTCATGAACCTTTTCGATTATAACCGCGTTTATCCTGTAATCGAATCAGAGCTTTTTATTCGTCAACTAAAAACTTTTATTCTTAACTATCTAGCTAGTAGTTAGTTCTAATTATTATTATAATTGTCGACCGTTGTCCACGCGATTTCGTTTTTTGCATGCTTTCTGATAGGGTTCTCGCGTAACAGGCATTGTCCTGGTGTCGCTTGGACCACTTGAACGTACTTCGCATTATACGCGTCAACGTCCAATAGAAACACCAATTCAACCACTCAAAACTTGCTTTTGCATACCAATCCCCATAATTTTTTTTCTTTTCTAAGAAAGTGAAAGAAAACAATAAAAATCCAGTCAAAAGAAAAAATAAAATCCATAACCAAAACTATGTGTGGGCAGATTTTAACACCTGGCATAAAAATTAGGGATCAACAACAAAAATAAGCGGAGCAACACGTTGAAACAGTTTTTAATTCATTCCAATTTAAAACGACAGCAGTCCTTTAACTCCAGAACCTGACTATCTGGTCACCGGAACATGCCTTTGGTGCAAACAGAATGTGACCTGCATTGCAGAAAGCTGTACACCGAAATTTATAATATAGCTATAGCTGGCAAACAATACAATTTGAATATCCCAATAAGCGAAATAAAATTTCAGAACCCGCACACATTGCAGAAATATTACTAATGAGCCAAGCAAGTCGTCCCTGCCGATCTCTGTACCAATTAGAAAAACTTTATAAAATCAAATTGTTCCTCTCCTCATAAGCTCACTTTTACCACGCAATGTCGCACTTGGCATTTCAGTACAAACTGCAAATAGAATTATCTCCGATATTTATTGTTTGGTTTCACCGAAATGGTCAGGCTATACCTTTTATCTATATTATTGGGTGTGCCAAATAAGAAAGCGATAACTTTAGTGCAACTTTAGTTATTCGTTTTTCTTAAATTGCGGGGGCGGAAGTGGCAAAAATTCTCTAGATCTTATAGTCTCTGAGATCTAAAGAAAGACAAACGGACAGACGGACATGGCTTAATCGACTCGGCTGTTGATGCTGATCAAGAATATAAATACTTAATGGGATCCCAAATGCTTCCTTTTGTCACTACATACATTTGAGAGACTCTTATATTGCCTTTTACTCTATGGGTACAGGGTATAAAAAACGCTAATAAAACTATATCAAAAATTTTTTTGAAATAACATGCCATAATACCATAATATAGCCTGCTCCATATTTATATAACAGAAAATAGTATTTAAAAATAAAACGCTTTTTTTAGAAAACAATATATCAACAATTTTCTACGAAAATTAATAATAGCCGATGAATGGGCTAACTAAGTTCGAATACCTTTGCAAACTGTCTTGTTTAATTGCATAAAGTTACCATAATCAAAAGGAAGTATATAAAATTATCCCACTTCCGTGGCTCCAAAAAAAAAAAACTATTCCTATGGGAGCAATATCATATAGTCGGCTGATTCTGGTAAAACCCAATAGACCCCTTTTTTTTATATACCAAACTTGCACATACCAAATTTCGTGAGAATCGCTCTTAAAATAGGCAAGTTAATGCTCGTAATCCAAATTCATGACCGATCGTTAGGAGAGCTATAAGAGATAGTCAACTGATTATGATAAAACTCGGTAAATGTGTTAGGAAAAATATAACTCTTAATAAATACCGGCCTTCGTGATATTTCATTAGAAAACAACAAAGTTATTGAAGTTGAAGCTTTTTTAAGATCGATCGTTCCTATGGGAGCATTTGTTTTCAATAATTCCGAGATATACAATGCCGACAGAAAAACGAAACAAAGGTGCAAAAATTTTAGCTCTGTAGCTTTGGTATTTGCGAATTTTACATACTTTCTTTCATATCAACCAAGTTTTATAAGTCGGTTGACAATAACATAGCTCACATAGGAACAATCGGCCAAGAAAATAGTTTTAGATGAATGACTTGGTTTTTTCAAAAGCTATTCTCACGAAATTTGGTGGGTGTAAATTTGATTTATAGAAATGTGTTTACTGAGTTTCACCAGAACCAGGCGACTATATCCTATAGCTCCCATAGCAATAATCGAACCAAAAAATTGTTTTTTTTTTTAAAGTTTGCAAAGGTATACAAACTTGAATTGATACTTCGTTGAGACAGACATTTTACGTTTAAAATTGAGAAAGCTATAAAATTACTTAGGGTTACGGGAAAATTCTAATTTACAACTCTGAAGGTAATCCTTATAGCATTTCATAAACATAAACTAAATTTCCTAATCATTGGGGAGTGAATCCGGTTATAAGATAAGTTCGAATCAATCGCAATCAAGTCTCCAACATCTACAAGCGAAATGCCATCACACCTAAAGATTGAACATTTTTTAAGTATAATGATTTCTTTTATAGTAACTGTAAATGTATAAGCAGAGAACAAGGGTACTTTTTAACAAATAGTTGTATACTATATTTGTGGACGAAGTAGTTTTTATACCTTTGCAAAAAAGGTATATTAATTTTGGTCAGAAGTTTGCAACGCATAGAAGGAAGCATCTCCGACTATATAAAGTATATATATTCTTGATCAGCACGATGAGCTGAGTTCATTTAGCCCTGTCCGTCTGTCCGTCTGTCTGGATCAACGCAATCTCCTCCGAGACCCTTAAAGCTACAGAGCTGAAATTTTGCACCTAGGCTTCTTTTTGCTGCAGGCATTGTATATCTCGGAATCATCCCGATGACTATATCATATAGCTCCCATAGGAACGATCGGTCGTGAATAAGCTTTAACCTCAATAACTTTGTTGTTTTCCAACGAAATATCACGAAAAATATTTGTGAGTTTTATATACTTCTTAACATATCCACCAAGTTTTATGAAAATCGGTTGACTATATCATATAGCTCCCATAGGAACGATCGGTCTTGAAAATGGATTTCGTGCTATAACTTGGTTGTTTTAAAAGCGATTATCACCAAATTTGGTAATTATGAGTTTTATATACTTTCTATCATATCTGGCAAGTTTTATCAGAATCGGGGCACTATATCATATAGCTCCCATAGGAACGATCGGCCAAAAAATTGGTTTAGTTGAAAATCTTTGATATTTTAACAGCGATTCAGTCGAAATTTGGTATATGTAAGTTTGGTATATATAAAAATGTGTCGGTTGAGTTTTAACAGAATCGGCCGACTATATGATATAGCTCCTATAGGAACAATCGGACCAAAAAAAAATTTTTTTTTACTTGTAAGTTTTTTTCTTGGAGCCACGGGCATGATTAGCTTTATATACTTTCTTATGATTCTGGTTATTTATATGTAATTAAAAAAGACAGTTTGCAAAGGTATCCGAACTTCGGCGTGGCCGAAGTTAGCCCATCCTTCTAGTTTCTTGTTTCTTTAATACAATTTACTCTAATGTGCAATATATAGAGAACAGTACCAAGCGTTAAAGAAAGACCAGAGGAGGAAAATAACCAAAAAAAACCAAGAGACGGGGCATGAGTTCGGCCCTTGCCGAACGCTGTCACAGACGGAATCTTCCGCGCTTCCGGATTAAGAAAAGCGTCTGAATTCAACTACCGGCTGATCCACCACTGTTTATTTCCACATCTGGCACAAAAGTGATCATGCCCTAACTTACCTTTGGCACCGAAAACTCGTACAGATGGTATAATAAAATTGGCCAGATGATTGTTACACATAGAAATA
This sequence comes from Drosophila neocordata, assembly GCA_018903615.1. Taxonomy (NCBI): domain Eukaryota; kingdom Metazoa; phylum Arthropoda; class Insecta; order Diptera; family Drosophilidae; genus Drosophila; species Drosophila neocordata. The sequence continues at coordinate 543,476 of JAEIGI010000034.1, forward strand.
TACTTTTCCAACCCCATAAAGCAAATAAAGTCTTGATCAGCATCAAAGGCCGAGTCGAAAAATCCATGTCCGTCTGTCTGTTTCTTCATACTACATAGACCTCTAATTTCACGCTATATGCATGAAACTTGGTAGATAAGCTTTTTAGAGTATAAGTTTAAGTATAAAATATAGTCAATTGAGTTTATCCCCAACAAGCACAAAATACGAAGGTTAAATCCCCACCCTGACCACAATTAAAATTAATCTTATTTTATGTTTTTTTTTTTGCATTCGCTCATACACCGCACAGCAAGTTTTAATTAAATCGAATAATTATTACTTAATTTAATAATAGAAGAAATTTGAAATAAAATCAATCAAATCAAACTTAAGCATGTGTGTAAAAGAGACAAAAAGCATTCGAATTTTATTCGTCTTTATGAGGAAAATGTAAAAATAAATATAATATTTTAACATTTTATCAAAAAATTAAATTCATTAGCGTTATCTAATGTCTTTTTCCGTCCTAAAATCCTATTTTCCTGTCTCTTACGATAAAGAATTCCTGCACTCAATTCATGTGTTTTGACTACATAGCCACAAGATCCATAAGAAAATGTTTTTTCAGCTTATTCAACCATAATCATTATATTGTTAAGCCATAAGCCAATTGCTACCAATTTCTGCTCTTTTATTAATTTTTCAGCTTGCAATCACCATATTAAAGAAAGACTTCCTGACAAAACATCAACGTGAGCTATTTTTTCCTTTCCTATATTCTAAGTCAAATGTAAATGACTGAAAATACTGAAAACCACCAATCAATGTAATCCGTAAACACGACAAAGTTTCTACCCAAAAAATAATGACGAAAATGTTTTAATGCCTTACAACTACAAGAGTATCTAATTCATTAGAACGACATAGCGATTCAGCAGGTGAAGCAAATTTACTAACATATTCAATTAAATAAGACTTGACTTTTATTTCCTGCAATAAGATGACCAAATCCCTGACCATTGTATCTATATGCAATTTGATTGAATAGTGCTGATAAAAAATCACCACGACTAATTTTTTTGCAAAAATAGGAATAACTTTTTCTGTTTATGTTCCGGATTTCTAAGCCGTTTCAGAGCTTTACTTTTTGTTGACGCTCGATATTTAAGTACAACTTCAATAATAAAAATTAATCAGTAGTTAAAATATTTTACAGGGCACTTTGACGCATATAAGGTTGATAATTATATGGACCTGGAAGGCCTACAAAACCACTTTCAAATGGCTAAAAACATTGAGGAAAAGGTGATGTATAAATTTCTTTTTTCTATTTCATGAAATTTACAATGAAAAATGGGAAATATAGTCCCCTTCCGGAGTAAGATAAACTGACAATAAGTCCTGAAACTACTAACTCTGTCAGAAAAAGACTTTTGAGTTTAAGCTGTATATCTCCATATTAACATCACTATACCTTACCTTATCGAGACTAATCTATGTTAATCAGACAATTTTTCTACTACCCCAGTTTCTTTCCTTTTCTTTCAGGCTTTGTTAATTATTTTAAATAATCAATTGCCAATTATTTTTGCTTACCGTTTTTATGTATTTTCTTTCAATTTACTTACATTGTATTTTTTCTAGGCACTAACTTCCACTTCGTACATTGTGTTTAAGCTTACGTACTACTCGCATCCCAGTCATCATTAATATTTAATAAGCTCAGACTCCAAAGCTATTTGAATTCATTAAGTAGTCTGAATAATGCGATCTTCAAGATCTTATAAAATAAAACAAAAATAATTCAAAAAACTACAAGATAATACTTTAATAATTAGGATGTTTTGCCTTTAATAGTTTCAGTGCAATCAAATTGTAATTTTGTGGATTTTCTTTGTTTTGGCCCTATGCTATATATATATATTAGTCATATCTTCTTTTAAACTGAGTTACTTTTAAAACTAATCATTGTCTAAGTAAGCATGACCCTTAAAAATAACCAAAAATTAAAAACACTGAAAGCGCAGTACTTTATATACCTTTGCAAAAAAATTTTAGTCAGAAGTTTGCAACTTATAGAAGGATGCATATCCACCTATATGAGGAATATATATTCTTAATCAGCACGATGATCTGACTTCCTTTAGCCCTGTCTGTCTGGATAACCACAATCTTCTCAGAGACCCTTAGACCCTCAGAAGCTACAGAGCTGAAATTTTGCCCTTAGGCTCTTCAATATCTCGAGATCATCCCGATGGAATGGCAATATTACATATCTGCCATAGGAACTGTCAGTCGTGAAGAAACTTTAACCTCAATAACTTTGTTATTATACCTTTGCAAAAAAGGTATATTAATTTTGGTCAGAAGTTTGCAACGCATAGAAGGAAGCATCTCCGACTATATAAAGTATATATATTCTTGATCAGCACGATGAGCTGAGTTCATTTAGTCTGTCTGGATCAACGCAATCTCCTCCGAGACCCTTGAAGCTACAGAGCTGAAATTTTGCACCTAGGCTTCTTTTTGCTGCAGGCATTGTATATCTCGGAATCATTCCGATCGGATGACTATATCATATAGCTCCCATAGGAAGATCGGTCATGAATAAGCTTTAACCTCAATAACTTTGTTGTTTTCCAACAAAATATTACGAAAGCCGATATTTATATACTTCATCACATATCCACCAAGTTTTATCAACATCGGTTGACTATATCATATAGCTCCCATAGGAACGTTCGGTCATAAATATGGATTTCGAGCAATAACTTTGTTGTTTTAAAAGCGATTATCACTAAATTTGGTATTTATAAGTTTTATATACTTTCTAACATATCTGGAAAGTTTTATTAGAATCGGGGCACTATATCATATAGCTCCGATAGGAACGATCGGCCAAAAAATTGGTTTTAGATGAAAATCTTGGTTATTTTAACAGCGATTCAGTCGAAATTTGGTATATGTAAGTTTGGTAGTTTTATATACTTTATAAAACTTTTATATACGTTCTGGTAATTAATATGTAACTTTTAAATACGTTCTGGTAATTAATATGTAATTGATAAGAACAGTTTGCAAAGGTATCCGAACTTCGGCGTGGCCGAAGTTAGCCCATCCTTCTAGTTTTTAAATCAAATATGACAAAATTTGGTGTTTGTGAGTTTTATACACTTCTTAACATATCCACTAAGTTTTATCAGATTCAGTTGACAATATCATATAGCTTTCAAAGAAACAATTGGTCAAGAAAATAGTTTTAGACGAATATTTTGGTTATTTTAAGAGGGACTCTCACGAAATGTGGTACGTGTAAGTTTGGTATATATAGAAAAAGTCTACTGAGTTTAAAAAAGAGTTTAAAAAAGATATAAAACCGAAAATTTTGATAGGGACTTTATCTTATAGTTGTCCGATCCGAACTGTTCTTCAATTGACCAAGCACACAAATAAAAGAATCCTTTATACCGAATTTCAGCCTCATAGCTGTAAAGCACATAGTCATAGAAGATACAAGAAACTAAGAGACCGACAGATATACCTAAATCGGTTTGGCTATTGATGCGGATCAAAAATGCAGGGGTATAGGTATACTATTTTTGAATATTATTATATACAAAATTAGGTAATTAGAACTTTATTGATTGTAAAGATACATTTTACGAAATCTTAAGGAAGATGATTATGGTACTGATTGTTTTTAAATTGTAATTTTTTGTTTTTGACGTCTTTCGCTTGCATTCGCGCTTTCGCGTTTTGTTTGTGTAGCATTTGGCCTCGCGCTTTTACATTGTTTGCGATCGCGACCGTTACTCGTGCGTTTGTACCAGACTTTGTTGTTGTGGGCTTGCTTTTTCTCCTAAATTTTTATCTGTGCATATTGCTACTTTAAGCCTTGGGTTACTTTTTGGTGATTTAACCTTAGGTCTTTTCAAATTTATAAAAATAAAATTTATTAAAAGGAATGTTACCCACGTTGTGGTAATTTCAGCCATCAGCACGTGGAAAGATTTAACCAAAAAAAGCATTTTCTTGAGGTTAATTAAATTTAGTCTAGGTCTTTGCCAGTATTGCTAAAAAGTGCATTTAATAAAGAGAAGTTCACAACCCCCCGCAAAAAAGATTTTTAAAGTCAAAAATGTACAAGTGCTAAGTGAAAATTGCATCAAAAGGTATATTTCATATATAGGTACATGTATATATATATCCGTGACCTCAGTCGCATTTACTTGGGCTTTCAACAGCAAATCACAATAATTGCAATCTATCATTGCATTACCGACATATTACCAAATTAGTTTTTGGTTACATCATATAAATAAATTTTAGGAAGAAAAGCCGGCAAATTCTATCTGGAAATCATTTGGAGGAAAGCAGAAAAGCGCTAGAATTTATTTAGGAGAGTTTCCCTAATGGCAGTCCTCCGAATTTTCTCCAGCGGCCACCAGCAGCTATAATTTTATTTGTGCACATATATTCGTCCAATCCGACACCCATATAGAAGTAAATATATAAGTATTTTTATGTTCTAAAATAAATATCACCTAATACTTTTAGCTATGCCTACTTTTATTGTCAATACTTGAAATCTGAGTAGTAATAAAAGAAAACTAGAAGGACGGGCTAACTTCGCCCACGCAGAAGTTCGGATACTTTTGCAAACTTTCTTTTTTAATTACATATAAATTACCATAATCATAAGAAAGTATATAAAACTAGTCATGTCCGTGGCTCCAAAAAAAAAACTTTGGTACATAAAATTTTTTTTGGGTCCGATTGTTTTTATAGGATCTATATCAAACAGCCGATTCTGTTAAAACTCAACAGACACATTTTTATATACACCAAACTTATATATACCATATTTCGAGAGAATTTCTGTTAAAATAACCCAGATTTTCTAAAACTAATTTTTTGGCCGATCGTTTTTATGGGAGCTATATGATATAGTGAACCGATTCTGATAAAACTTGCCAGATATTAGAAAGTATATAAAACTCATTAATACCAAATTCGGTGATAATCGCTTTTAAAACAACCAAGTTATTGCTCGATAGCTATATTCATGACTGTTCACGCCAGAAAAGGGTGAACAGCGGAAGAGGAGCGTGGTTGAAACAGAGGGGCGAATTCAAAGAAGGACGGCCACACTGAGGATCAGACGACAAGGGGAAAAAGCTCCATAGGAGGAGTTAGTTCGTTCTTGGATTTCAATTCGTATACCCGTACACCCGTACATTTTTCAAACACCTAAATCTTTAAAATCTTTTTGTATCGCCAAGTGGCCAACGTAACCTGTGTACTTCACATCCTAATAAATCGTGTGTTAATCAAACGAAGTTAACGCGTCGTATTAATTTCATTTCCTAATTGTCTGCCAAACAGAAGCTCTTCGCCCCCCTACAAACATTGGTCCTTCGAGCCGGATATTCTTCCTCTCGACCCCAGCATCGCATCGGTGGAGAATCTGCTAAGTAGACAAACTTTTAATTCCAACATATTAATTAGCACACACATACACATACTTACCTGCAGTGAAAAGTTTCCCGCTTTTTTCCATAGCGACTTTTCACTCTAATTGTGTCCTGTGCCCTCACCTATCCTGGTGTGATCGCTTATTCTAGCCATCTACTTCATCATATTGCATCATTTTCTACAAAAATTTGCATAAAATTTACAATCAAATCCATATATATCCACATACATATATACACATCTATATCCATTTATATATTGTATACATACCGGCAATCGCGAGTTCAAGTGCAAGTGCAAGCTGAAAATAAAAGTGCAATTAATTTCTGTGTCTTAATTAAATAAAATCAAACTTACCTATTATAATTGTTTGCCGGCTCCAAAGCATTGTTCCGCCACTAAAAGCCAACAACAAAAAGAACCGCATAAAAGCTCCGCTTGTAAGCTTTTTTCAAATTACATACATTTACATACATATGTTCATATGTAAATGTACCGGCTTTGGCAAACATTTCTTTTGTGCATAGAAATTTGATTTCGCGGTAAAATTGATTTATTATTTGCACGCACTAATTGCACAAAATTTCTGCACTTGCAACTTGTTTCTTTTTGTGTCCAATCCGATAAAAAACGCGCAAAATTAATTTAAAATTACCAAGTGCAACAATTGTCCAAAAAGGTCGCACAGCTGTTCGAGTTGTGCACAGTGGTACAACCCCTCACAAAAAAAGGAAGAAAATAATTCCGAGTGAAGTTAATGAGAATTAATAAAAAAAGGAGAAATAAAAAGGAAAATTTATTTAATCAAAAAAAAAAAAGGGAAATTATTTTTCCACATTCAAAAAAAAAAAAAATTTATTTAATTAATTAATCAGAAAATATTTTTTCCACATATCCAAGGGAAAAAAATATTTTTCCACATTTCAAAAAAACTTATTTAATTAATTAAAATCAGAAAATATTTTTTCCACATATCCAAGAGAAAAAAATATATTTCCACATTTAAAAAAAAATCCAAATCCAATCCAAATCCAAAAAAATATTTTTCCACATTTCGGAAAAAATTTACTCAATCGAAGAAAAACATTTTTCGACATTCCAAAATTCTACTTTTTCGAAAATTTTCATAATAACTCCGAGGGCCGATCGAGTAGTTTCGGCATTTGTGTGTGCGTGAAAACAATTATTAATTTCAAAAAAAAGCGTTCGTCGGTTCCGGAACTAGTTCCAATTTCCAACCTGAGCTACAATTCTGGTTCTTTAATTTTCAAATAAAATTCCACGCAATTCTAAGCACAGGCATTCGGTTCTGACCAGGTCCTTCCAATATTTATTGGTCTACAGCAGAGCAACAATTTTTATAACAAGCTGTGACAACAAATATTGCCTGAGATTGCCAATCCAACGCTAATAATCATTGTTCACGCCTCACAATAATCACATTCCATTAATTCTCATTATTTTCTTCTCATTCCGATATATCACAACATCATTTAAATTTAATAAAGATATCCTTATTTATTTATTTATTGATTTCATCCGTTTTTGATATATCGTGTCGGCAATTAATCCGCCCCATACAGTCCACTCGGGTCAGATTCCTTGACCACACACATATTCCTACATTCCGATTATGCCCATCGATCCTGCTAAAAGCAGCAACAAATCAGATCATCTCGCATTGCCTCGCCGTTCCGTATCGCCTTCCACACCGCCGGCCAAAGTAAAAGTACCGCGCGTCACAGATACGGTAAAACGTAGCCAATCCAGTTCCGCTACCACACTATCATCGCCATCCTCCCCAGGCTCTCCTGCACAGCGGTTTTCCACACGTACTCCCTCGCCCACGCTGTCCGACTCCAGCTCGCTTTCGATTCCGCGCGTCACTGTTTCAGCTCCCGCGTCGAGAACTTTAACCAGATCCGAGTCTCAACGACTACTCGACGCAGCCACCATGTCGGTTAATCATTTTATCGCCGCTTGCGACAGTCTGACCGTTTTCGAGGTCAACACCATGGGCTCCATCGAGGGGGACGTTCCGCTATTTTCGTTGCGAATGCATTTGGATCAAACCAAGGTCCTCTGGAGCAGAATCGAGTCCGAGTACATGGCATGTACCAGAGCCCTTACGGCTGATGGGAGCGATGAGAGCCGCGCCGACCTAATGACCGTTAAGTCAAAATATGAATATGCATACATGGTGTATGTTCGGTGCGGCACAAGTTTGGGAGAACGTATTGAACAAGTTCAATCGTCTGAAGCAACTTCCGTGCCCCAAAACGTCCAGGTCTCCCGTGAACACCCCGCACAGCCAGGCTACCGACTGCCTCCGTGTGAGGTTGACGCGTTCACCGGAGATTACAATCAATGGCCTACGTTCCGCGATCTCTTTACGGCCATGTACATCAACAACCCGAGATTGGCACCAGTAGAAAAACTGTACCATCTCGTTTCGAAAACGCGCGGCGAGGCAAAGGCGATCGTGTCTAGTTCACCCCTCACTAATGAGGGCTTCCAAGCGGCTTGGGAAAACTTGCAGGCCCGTTTTGAAAACAAAAGGCAGCTCGTGGCCAATCAGACCAAGATTCTCTTCAACCTCCCTACGGTTGTCCATGAGACTTGTGGGGCCTTGAAGGAGCTGCAAAATACCATCCAAGGATGCTTGACCACACTCACACGCTCAGGAGTCAGCATCGACAATTGGGATGTCCTCCTGGTGGCACTTTGCACGTCTAAGTTGCCTAACGCCACTATCGCATTATGGGAACAGTCCATCCCAAACAAAACAGCTCTTTCCTCGTGGGCTGACCTAAACGGGTTCCTGATCGACCGTTATCGCGTTCTGGAGACTCTGGAAGATCGTCGTTCCGCTCCAGTCTCCCAGCCCCTTCCCAATGCGCTTCGCAGACCGGCGCCACAAGCTAGATTTCAGGCGCTGAACACTCAAATCAGGTCTCCTGCAAGCTGTGCGGCAGAGAGAACCATCCGATTCGCCTCTGTCCAAAATTTACATCCATGCCCGTCCAAGATCGATCGGCTGTAATCAAACAACAGAAGTTGTGCCTAAATTGTTTTGCACGCGGCCATCAACTACAGGAATGCCCCAGCGCCCATAGCTGCCACATCTGTAAAGAACGTCATCACACGTTGCTGCATCGCGCCCAAGTCCCGGCGGTAGCGACCTCCAATGCGCAGCAACCGACAACATCCGTCAACGCAGATTCGGTTGAGCCCCCCTCGAACGTCCACAATTTCTTCGTGTCCACCCCAAGTAAAGGCATCCTAGGCACCGCCATGGTAACGATTCGACACCGGGGCGCTGATTTCCTTGCGCGCGCGTTAATTGATACCGGGTCTGAAGGAACATTTCTATCCGAGAGGATGTTCAACCTGGTGAGACCTTCGTTCCGTCTCATTAATGCCCAGATAAGTGGCATTTCCAATTGTGTGGCCGCTAGGGCCCAGAAACTATGTCGATTACAGCTCGTCTCTTCCAAAGACCCCTCTCGACACGTGAAAACCACAGCGTATGTCCTGCCAAACTTGGCCGGAGCGCTACCCGCCTATCCGTTACCCAAGGAGATGAGCAGTGACTTCAAAGAACTTCCTCTGGCAGATCCGCTGTTCCATAGAAGCTCCCACATTGATATGGTGATCGGCGTGGATCTTTTACCAAATATTTTGGGAGAGCGGATTAAAAAGGACATCTGCGGTTCCCTCTTCGGCCTGGAAACTATCTTCGGCTGGGTTCTCTGCGGGCCCATGGCATCCGGTCCGCCCAGCCATATTTCTGCCACTCAGACATCCGTCGCACCCACTAATTCCAACTTGCATCTTCCAGCAAGACAGAGAAATGACGGCACACATGAATTCTTCCGCCCTCGTAAGGATCCAAGAAGCAACAACCACCCCAGATCCATCACCAAAGGCTCCTTCCAGGCTCCGGCAGCATCTTGGCGCTCCAGAACGCTGCCGCTCCCCATCCCTATCAGTCCACCCGGGCTATTGCAATTTGTTGCAAGGGGGGCGGTATGTTCACGCCAGAAAAGGGTGAACAGCGGAAGAGGAGCGTGGTTGAAACAGAGGGGCGAATTCAAAGAAGGACGGCCACACTGAGGATCAGACGACAAGGGGAAAAAGCCCCATAGGAGGAGTTAGTTCGTTCTTGGATTTCAATTCGTATACCCGTACACCCGTACATTTTTCAAACACCTAAATCTTTAAAATCTTTTTGTATCGCCAAGTGGCCAACGTAACCTGTGTACTTCACATCCTAATAAATCGTGTGTTAATCAAACGAAGTTAACGCGTCGTATTAATTTCATTTCCTAATTGTCTGCCAAACAGAAGCTCTTCGCCCCCCTACAAACAATGACCAATCGTTCCCATATGATATAGTCAACCGATTTTGATGAAACTTGGTGGATACGTTAGAAAGTATATAAAACTCACATATACCGCTTTTGTGATATTTCATTGGAAAACAACAAAGTTATTGAGGTTAAAGCTTATTCACGACCGATCGTTCCTATGGGGGCTATATGATATAGTCATCCGATCGGGATGATTCCGAGATATACAATGCCTGCAACAAAAACATGCCTAGGTGCAGCTCTGTAGCTTTAAGGGTCTCGGAGGAGATCGTGTTGATCCAGACAGACGGACAGATAGACAGACAGACGGACATACGGACAGACGGACAGGGCTAAATGAACTTAGCTCATCGTGCTGATCAAGAATATATATACTTTATATAGTCGGAGATGCTTCCTTCTATGCGTTGCAAACTTCTGACCAAAATTAATACACCTTTTTTGCAAAGGTATTATAAAAAATAAAATGCCAAAAATATATAGTGTATAAAACTAAACTAAATTTAGCAAACCCAATACAACACATCTTTGGAAAGCCTCCCACCGCAGGAAAAATATTAAAAAGAACGTAATTTAAAATGTTTACCGAACTCTAAGACCTCCCCATGTTGTTGAGCAAATCATATGAATTTATTGCATCGGTTATGATTTACATACATACAAAACCATAAGCTTATCTAAATGATTATATCTGTTTGATATTCTACTCTTAAATATGCTCTTAAATTTAAAGTCGGTCTCTACAGTCATTGATCTAGTTCTACAGTGATAAAATGAGAGAAAACCGAATAAGTGAGGGTAATATTATTTTTAATAAGGAATATTTTCTAAGGAGAAAATTATAAAATCTTGATTTCAAATTTTAGTATTAGGTTTGTTTAGCCCTCACTATTAATAATATGTTTTTTATTTTTGTGTATTTTGTATACTAAATAGTTTGCCATTATTAAGCTTAAGTCTACAGTTTAATACAAAAATTAATATTCATTTAATTTTTGTATTAAAATAAATTTGAGATGAATTATATTAACATAATTCTATTCCTAGATTTGATATTGCATATACATCTGTGCTTTTAATTCATCATCCGACATTATGCGCGAACATAATTTTTGGCACCCAGCATGGGGCCTACATTTGCCTGAAATATTCTTTACAAATGGAAGTTAAGACCTTGTCGGGTTATTTTCTAATGCTTCACAATGAATTATTGATCAATAAATGTAAAATATTTGTATATAATATAATGTAATATGTCACTCAATATTTCTCAAAATCTTTGCTTCTTACGGTGCATACCTACAACTCCGAATTTAACTACATTTATCATCAAGAGTTTTGGCCGGAACATTTAATAACAAATGGGTATGAAGCAACGAAGAAGAAAAATCAGTTTCGGATACGACTGCCTACTGTACTTCCTACTAATACAAAAAATCTTGATGGCGGTTAAAAAAGAAATTTTGTTCTGACCTATAAGGATGTTAAAGGTCTTTAAACTATGAAAATAGTCTATCTTTTGACATTAAAATTCTGTACTTTACAGAAAGCAGACATATCCTAATTTGTTTTACCCATAATATTTTTAGCTTTTAGATGTGATTAATCATTCAGAATTAACGTTGGAGTTTTAATTGCTGGCACTTCAGCCCTTCCCTCTAAAATAGTTTAGCCTTCTGTAACACCTTAAATTAAATTTGTTAGCCTGGTTTGTTATGTTGTTATTCTGTTTTTATAACTGGCTCACGTATTGCACCAAAATTTGGCATGGTAATATGCACTTAACTCTTAGTAGCTTAGTTTCTTCTCTACTTTTCGCAATGTAAATGGGAGATCACTAGATCTTATAGGCTTTATATAGGCTTTAGACTGCGTTGTTCTAAGGACTGATTAATTAATTGTTCTGAAGACTTTGGGCTTAACACCATTTACCTTCTTTTTCGGTTACTAATTACTGGTACCAAACCGACGACTCCCATCTTACATTTTTACACTTAGTGAGCTAATTCTTGCTACTGACTGGACTTATCTGTACATTTGTAAGGTTTTGGTCGCTGCCGTTAGTTTAATAATAATAATACTTTAATTTTACTATTATGCTATAATTTTACTTCTCAGTACTTATTACTCACGTGTACTAACGTTTACACTTGAGTTATCTAATTTAAAAAATTTTAAATCTTTATATTAAAAGATGTACCAGAATTCTGGTCGACTGTCCGTCATATGTGTATGGACGCTGTAAACTTTTGCTTTGCGTTGGTCTAAAAGGATTTTATAATTTCGTCAACCCAGATAGCAGTGCACCGATGGATTTAGTAATGAGTGACTCATCTAGCAATTCCCCCAGTTCAGATTTTTATAACATTTAGACTTGGAGTAAACTTTACTTAATTAAATTGGAAGATCATCATTTCAATTAGTATTATTTGTAGTACTTGAATTATAATTGACGTTTGAACGAGGTAAATGATTTGGGTATAAAAATGTGCCATGGGTATTCTTGGTTTTGTCCAAGGATAGATGTTCAATACACAACAATAGATTATGCATTTGGTTATCTACGCACACGAAATTGAACTCGCTAAAAGCAATTTTAAATTTATTCCCTTCTTGATTTAAACCGGGATCACACTTGCATTTGTATTCTAATGACCCCCTGTATCTTGCAATCGGATCAAATTTATTTATCCCTTTTTTCTACGTTTATTTATTTGTGAATCTTTTTTACTTTTTTACTACTTATATTTTAATCTAACACGTAACCTAATATCTAAAGATGTTTCGTTGATCTATGGCCCTGAGTTCGAGTTCCATGACTTGTGTTAGTGATTTGGAAAGTTAATTCGGCTGTGCTTGTAGCTTAGCGGTGTACTTTTGCTGTTGTATATTTATTTCGGTTATTACACTAGGAACGTTTGAACGAGATAAATGATTTCGCTATGCTCATGGTCATCTCTCTTTGCACGTTTTTGGCTTCAACTTTGCTTCTGCTTGCTTTTCCCCACAGTACAAAGTCATACGTCCATCTGGATTAGGTTTTATAACTGAGTTCTACAGAAGAACTTTAAATTCCAGGCGTAGATGAAACCGTGCATTGTTAAGCAAATAAAGACTGGCAACTTTGAGCTTAATTTGCTTTTTGTTAGTCTCAATGTGTCTGCGCCAAGATAGTTTTTTTTTTATCAAAGTGAACTCCTAGGTAGACCAAATCCTCAGATTCGTACGTTGTTTAGCACCACTGATGGGCAAATTTTCCTGTAAAGGCAAAACAAAATGTGCTTGAATTTCGGTAATTTATACTGATGCGTCAGTTTGCTAATCGTTCTTCAACTGCCCTTAAGTAGGTTCCCAATTGCTCAGAAGCTCAGGGCTCAATACGATTATTAATTTCCTCCATCTTTGGAAAAAATTACCCGTTTTTTTATCGCATTATGGGGAGTTCTTAAGTTCTGAGTCTTCTTTTTTCTGTTACGAGTAACTCAATTAGTCGATTGGTTAACTTGTGTTTTTCCTAAGTGTGGGTGAAGATATCTGCTGCTTCAACGAGCACCAAGTCTAATGCATAGGAGCATAGCTTGATGCCTTCTTTTTCCTTCACCTTCAGATTAAGGTGCTTACAAATTTCTTAAACCTGTTTGTTTTATAAGACTTGTGAATGAGTTAATACAGTAAAAGTTAGTGGCGAATGGTCAGATGACAATTCTGCTAGTTACTCTGTAAGGAAGTATTTCTCGGGCGGGGTACAACTCCCAGTCTCCCCAGGGCCTTTCCTACAGAAAAGAATTTGTGTAGAAAATTCCGGACTTGAAGATTTGCAAAAAGAAGGGAGTATAGCCATATTAGATGGGGGGACTTGCTGTAAATGATCATTAAACTCCATATGCCAAACGAATGAAGGAAGAGGGACAAAAGGGAAGGGGTACCAAGTCGACTAGGGTGTCACCCGAACATAGACTTGGGAATACCCTACATGGGGATAGGTCCAGTAATCTTCATCTGATCAATTAGGGTGTCACCCGGACATTGATCAGATCGAAGATATCCCAGTGGGGAAGCACTAGACAACTAATCTTCTTCTAATCCAATAGGGTGTCAACCGGACATTGACTAGAACTAAGACTACTTGTATGGCTCCCAACTCACATGCACTACATGGAGTTGGGTTAGTACCTTAGGGCAAAGAAGGTGAGGGTTTTAATAATGTAATAATTGTGGGCTTGTTTTTTGATCTTGAGGCCAAACATTATAAATTTTATTGATATTATTATGACCTAAACTATATAAACTGATCAGCCTATAAAATTATTACCACACTACACTGCATGAAGGGGCTTCTGAAGAAGGTAGCCTAGATGGCCTTTGGACAGACTCATCCGCTATTATATACAAACTTAGTCCTCGTGTCTCCTATGTTTATTAATCCTAAGTATTGGTTCTTTGTCCTTTGTTTCACTTTTAATGTGTATGGTTCGCTGAGATTGTCTTAGAGTAACTCCGATGCCTTCATGGACTTAGAAAACTCCCGATGCGCGATATGATCAAACCTCAACTGATTTGCAGTTTGTCTTTTGAATCATCCTTGGCCTTTGGTTTTGGTCTTTCACGGCGGCAGCGACCAATGAGAAGTTGCCACCGCGATTTGTCGATAACGCGATGGATGTAGTCGCCAAAGAAACATGCGTAGCTTAGGCGTCTAGAAGTTTCTAAACAAAAGAAACTTCGCAAAAGTAACTGGCGACTTTGTTTGCAAGTCCTGTTGCATTGCTTATTGCTACATACATATATATAGCGTCGCATGCGTATATATATATATGTATGAGACAAAAGAAACTGCTCAATAGCAACTGGCAACTTTTTGGGTTAGTCCCGTTGCCTTGCGGACTTTAGGTATGTCGTTAACGGGCCGGTGTGCGTGTGTGCATCTATTGTGGGGAGAGTGTTTAATGCGGTTTCTGATTAGTTTATATGGGTGGAATGCAAATTATGGCACTTGGGAATTATTTTTCCTTGCAAGGTATGTTTTCGATTTCAATATCATTACAGTTCAGGAAGAATGGAATGGTGTAATGCAAATTATGGCACTTGGGAATTATTTTTCCTTGCAAGGTATGTTTTCGATTTCAAATTCATTACAGTTTGGGAAGAATGACAGTTCCTCTGTGTCCTTGGAAATTATCTAAAATTGTGTCTTCGACCACTTCAACAACAACAACTCATTTGCTCACACCAACAAACAACAATTTGTCTAAGAGCGTCCAATTCAACTTTAATTTTGATCACACCCAAATTGTGAATTGGGTCATAAAGTACCCCCGACCACATCCGTCAGCTAGTATTCAACAACAACAACTGTAGCTACTGCTTCAACAACAATAGTAACAGCTGTAATGTCTGCAATGTCCCAACATTAACAAGAACGAAGTTGTTCTCTTAACTTCGTCCAGCTTACTTTGGACGATTGCTATTTGACACCTAATTTTAATTTCTTTTTTGGTCGCACTTGTACCTGTTCTTTGTTTTTGTGCTCATTTCGTTTAGATTTTTATCTTTCTTTGCAAGTTTGACCCAATCGTCTTTCTGTTCTGACTTTCTATTTGCTGGCTTTGTGTCAGGGAAACTGTTTTTTTCCACTCTATATGAATTTAAATGATATGAAGACAGAATTTAACAGCTGTAAGTTAGAAGAGCGCAAAAAAAAAAGGTAACGGAGTGTGTTGTGTCTCTGCATCTGCTTGTACTCAATTTAGTCTTGGCAGCTGTATTGCATTTTTTCCTTTACCTCTCACAACAAACCCTCCACTCCTTCACCAGGAAATGGGCTCTCCTTACAGATAAAGATGACACGTCCGAAAAACCTACAATTGAAGGAGTACAACTTTATTTATTCAAGGGAGTTCTTTTCCTTAAAATGTCCCGGCCGAACTGTATATGTAATTTTTATGGTAAAATCTTTTGTTCAGAAATTCGTGGTCCTATCAGGCTAATTTCGTCCCTTTTTTTTAGCGTATCATAGCATTTAAGGACTTAAATATAAGTTTACTAGAAAGTCTAATAATTAACTTTAAAATTCTAGTTGAGTTCTACATAACTAATTTGATATGTTTTAAAAAATTTTGTGTATTTGTATTTTGCTGGAATTTGTGTTATTTTGCCACTTATTCATTTATTTATTTCTCTTTTTTAATTGATTTTACATATGTGTTGTTATTTCATTTTCTGGATCAGTATTATTATTTTCGTCTGGTCGGAGTATAACAGTGGTGTTTTAGATATTTGTCTGGGTAGGTGCAAAATTAAAAATATTTCGTTCGTATTATAATTTGCATTTATGTCCAAATCGCCTGTATTTTTCTTTATATTGTCAGTTTGATTTTTTTTTTGTTAGCTTGTAAGTAAAAGGTTGTGACTGAATAAAAGAAAATATCTGCTGGTTGTTAAATGTTTAGTTTTGTGGTTATATCTATTTAGGATGGTTCCAAGCTTTGTTTGTTTATGCTCTATGCTGGATTCTGTATTGATAATTCTTAGTTTTTTATTTACGGTTCTATGAAATCTTTCTATATCAAAAGTCGCGTTCTTACTTGGATTCTTTAATATTTGCTAACCAAGCGAGGGGCTTGTGACCACTTATGATGTCGAAGTGTTCAGCGAAGAGGTATGGTCTAAAATACTTAGTTGCCCATACGATAGCAAATAGTTCCTTTTCTATAGCTAAATATTATACAAAGTTCGTGCTTATTAAGGATTTGGCTTGCGAAACAAATATGCTTACATTACTAGCGTCTGTGGTTAGGAAAAAAGATTTTTGAAAATCAGGATATGTGAGTATGGGATCATTGATGATGAGAAGTTTTTCTCGAAAGTTCTAATGTAATCTATCTTATTTATGTTGATTTTAAAGCCTCTTTTTAACCCAAGAGTTAGAAGTTTTACAATCTTTGGAAGGTGGGAATAAAATGTCGGAATAATCCGCATAAGCCTAAAAATAATTTAATTTCTTTCGGCATTTTCGGAATAGGAAATTTAAGAAGTGCTTCGACTTTGTCTGGACTTGATTTAATGCCGCATGTTATAACGTGACTTAGGAAATATGGTTCTTTCTTCAAGAATTCACATTTTTCTAATTGTAGTTTTAAATTAGCATTCCGTAATTTAGTAAAAACCTTTTCGATTGAGGCTAAGTGTTCCTTCAATGATAAAACCGCTAATAAATTCTTCATGCATCTTTCAAATGTGTCTGGTACGTTTTTAAGCCAAATGGCATTTGGGTTAATTCGTGGTGTATGTATATACCCGAGGGGCGCTAGCCGCATAACGTACGGCTCAAATCGCAAGGACATTTCATACGTACAGACAAAAACGAAATCTAAAGCTAGCTACGAGCTAAAAAAGAAAGTATAGAATTTTTCTGTAATGAAAAAGAGAGTTCTGTACAGATTACATGATAAAGACGATTATAATCAGAACAAAGAACTCGGAAAGGTTCATGCAGTAAATAATTAGTAGAACAGCGTGAAAGTGATAGAGGTATAAAGTTTCTAGTAGGTCTACAAGGAACACTAAAATTTATTTGGTTCAATAGCTCGGGCGAGTCTACATCACCTTTAAGAAGCTTGTGCATAAAAATGACGCCAAGCATTACTCTACAATTAGTAAGAGAAAGAAGGCCAAGTAAAAGAAGTCTACTAGAGTACGATGGCAAATTGACATTACGATCCCAGTTCAGACCACGAAGATCAAAAAGCAAGAACTGTTTTTGAACCGACTCAATTCTTGCTTGGTGTGACTCATACTGAGGTGACCAGATGCAAGATGCATATTCTAAAATAAGACGGACCAGTGAGCTGAAAAGAATTTTAGTTTTTGAACCGACTTAATTCTTGCTTGGTGTGACTCATACTGAGGTGACCAGATGCAAGATGCATATTCTAAAATAAGACGGACCAGTGAGGTGAAAAGAATTTTAGTTGTATATGGATCGTCAAACTCCTTTGAGCATCTCTTTACAAACCCAAGAACGCCCATGGCTTTACCGAGGGTAGAGGAAATATGGGACTTAAACGTTAGTTTACGGTCCATCAGGACACCCAAGTCATACATCTCATTAAGACGTTCTAATGGTATATCAGTAAGAAAATAAGTAACTAAATGCGGAGAATTTCTATGGAAAGTCATGACCTTGCATTTAGTTGCATTTAATTTTAATAAGTTATTATGGCACCAAAGCTCAAGATTTTTAAGATCAGATTGCAATCGACAAGAAGAGGTAATGTCTTTGTAACAAAAACAAAACTTAATTTCATCTGCGTACATAAGAGCACAAGAATAACTTATGTCAGAGGGAAGGTCATTAATGAAAAGGGTAAACAGCAGTGTTTCCAAATGACTACCCTGAGGCACCCCAAAGTAACATGGATGGAACTGGAATATGACGATTTAAAAAGTTCTATTTGTCAGATATTCACGAATCCAACTAATTAAACGACTTGGAAAGCCAATATTATGCATTTTATAAAGAAGGAGCGTATGAAAAACAAAATCAAAAGCCTTACTGAAATCAGTATATATGACATCAGTTTGCCTTGCGTTTCTAAATCCTTCGATCGTTAAAGAAGTAAATTCTAAAAGGTTAGTGGTAGTAGATCTACATTTCACAAACCCATGTTGAGATGGTGAAATTATAGATCTACCAAAATGTTGCAATTGTGTCAATTCGGTAACGGCGGATTAAATAACGCTGTAACAGGCGAGAGTAGTTCAAATGGTAGAACCATAGTAGATAAGTCAATAGTAAATCGTTTTATGCCGCGCAGATTAGTACAAAGACCCGAAAGTTTTGTTTGAAAAAGACGGCATATACCTAAAATTTAATGAAAGTTTGTTAGGAAGTTTTTCTCGGCCGGGGTACAACTCTCAGTCCCAGGGCTTTTTCTACACCAAAAATTGATAAGGAAACGCTGGGACCCATAAACCTGGGAGAAAAAGGCGTAATCATATAACCAAACAAGCCTATAAGGGAAAAACGGAAGGGGAAAATACAAATACTAAGACAAAAGGAAAGGGAACCAAGTCAACAAAGGTGTCACCCAGATACCAAATTGATATTACACTATAAAATATAGACCTAGGAATCTCAACTAGGTCAATAAGGGTATCACCTGGACATTGGCCTAGTTGGGTTATCTTAATCGTGATGCACTAGATAACCCCTGCTATTAAAGTCAACTTCCTAGATCATTGACTTAATAGGAGGGCCTATTATGGCCTAATAATGAGTAACACAAACACAATAAAGTACGCCAGACCCAGGAATCACCATCAGATCAATAAAGGTGCTGGACAGTGATCTGATTGAGGACATTCCAGTCGGGAAGCGCTAGACAACGAATCCTATTCCAATTTATAATTATGTCACCCGGACCTTGACTGGAATGAAGACTCATTGTCTTTGCGCCCTAAATTGAGAGTAGATATACTTCACGAGGGTCGGTTTATGAGTTAATGAGAATGGAGGGGAACAATCATATAATCATATATCATATCAGAAGGAGTGGTCCTATGGTGAGAGAGAGGAGAGTTCTCCTGCCTCTTCCCACTTTTATATTTTTGTATTTTCCTAAAATCAGGGTCGTTGCATTTGCTGGTTTTCCTGGTAGTCCTTAGTTTGGTTTTGTTCTTTATTCTTTTTATAGTCTTTTACTCCTGCCATGGTCTCTGATATTATCTATTCACCCCGAATTTCAATTATCACTCAGCAGCAGCCAATCAGAAATTGCCACCACGCCAATTCCGTCGATCTCGTAATCTTTGCAGTCGCAGTCGCTTGGATGCGTGCCGTTATTTGGTTATCTCTTTCGCACTCTTTCATGTTCTCGACTTGGCGACTGCAGCGAGTATCGGCGTCATAAATTTATCACGTAGGCTTTTAAAAAAATCTTAGGCAAAGCTAAGCCTAGAGAAACTGATTAATAGCAACTGGCGACCCGTTGCATTGCGTAAAGCTATGTATGTTTGACGATGAGCATGTAGTGATGCGCATTAGAGATGCTCTAAAAGAACTACTTCAAACTAAAATACTAATAACAAGCAGAGTATATATTTATATCTAATCAACCCTATTATTTATGTATATTCCTTGTGGCAAAGCACCGGCATTGTGATTTCGCACAAGTTATAGAAAGGAAAAATTAAAACATGACATTAAGACATAGTTCAGAAAATATTGCACAAGCTATCCTAGAACAGCATCCCTTTTGTGATTTTTGTCTTAACGTACTTAATAAAAATGGCTTGGCAGGTTCACCTCAAATATCATTACGTTAGTTTGGGTTGCATATAAACTAAGAGGTTCAAACGTCAATTTGTCAATTAAATTACACGATATTACAGGAGCTGGGACTGCTTGGCCCTGCATCTAGGGCCCAGAATAGCCATAAACAATCAGTAAATTCAAAAATAAATGTCTAAACGAGATCTTCTATAGCACCTCGGAATTCTTGAATCTAATCTAATCTTGGAATCCAAAAGGTTAGTGGTAGTAGTTCTACGTTTTATAAACCCGTGTTGTGTAGATGAATGAATAGAGCTACAGAAGTGATGCAATTGAAAAGTTAATATTTTTCCAAAAGCCATCGGAATTGCAAATAATTTTGAAATACCCTCGTAGTTTGAGGTTACGATTTATTACCCTATTTATAAAGAGCAATAGTTGTGAAAGAGGACTTCTATCGATCACATGATTAAAGATGCACTTAGACCTATTCAACTAATGGGGATATAACGATTTAACTCGATGCTCATTGAAGGAGTAGGTTGAAATGAAAAAGTTACCAAACATATTTCCAACATCATAATCGTAGCCTTATCCTCTTTAAAACGTAAAATAAGACGGATGCACTGCTATCTTTCATTGGCAAAGTTATAAATCGCTTAGGATCAAAAGAGGGAAATCTGTAGTTTACAGCGACTAATGTAATCCTTTTAAATTGTAAATTAAGCACTGATAAATATGATCGAGGTACTATGTAAGGAGCTTGAAAGTTAGTTTCGTGAAAGCAATAGGTCAATGTTTAAGTCCTTCGGGGATAACTATGGGATCAATCCTATAAACAATGTAGTCAGAAGATTGTAAGAAAATACAAGGTCTAATGACTTACCATTTATATTACTGACTGGATTAAGTTGGGTAAAGTATAACTAAAGGTGACTATCGACAATCAAATATCCAGACTTCGTCTTTGGATACGGACAATTGCAACATACATCCTGCAATATAATTGCCATCATTGAGTTTCCGATCCCCACTACCACAAAAAAGTTGGGCGTCAATGGAACTCGTGCAAAAGAATCGATCGCTATCATCGGCACCAGTTTTAGTCACGCATTTTATTCTAAAAAAGGTTTCTACGTTTCAAACTGCTATGTGATCCTAGAAGGTATTGAATCGCCAGACGATTATATGTAAAGCTCAATAAAATAACCCGCAACGCTTTTTACTGCTAGCAAGTAAGGCTTTCACTCTCTCTTTGCAAGTTTAATAAGCCGACCATGCGCATAACAAAATGAAGGTTTTTTAATAATTTCCCAATGTAATTATATATGTATTCAATATATTTTCATACAACCTACAACAAATTCATCCCCCATACTATATTCACTCACATTATCACATTTATCCCACAAATAAAAATGTGCATATATGTGACATATTTTGATGTAACAGTCAAAGTGTGAGATTTTAGTCAACTTAGGCGACTGATTTCTCAATAAAAAGAATCTTTGATACTCCTTAGCGAGGGCAAGGGTCTTACTGTTTGTAAGACAACTCACGGTGTCAGCACATTGCCAACTAGGCAAGGTAGCAACTAGAAACACGGCGGAAAAAATTTTGGAAAATTTTAATTGCAATTTTAAAAATACCCGAATTTCACATACAAAGAATTCGTGTCAACTAGGCGACTGTGTCTGTGCCGTTTTAAAGTATAAAGCAAATAATAAACCGGACAATCATTGCTTATTACGTACAACTCAACTAGGTGACTGGTATTGCAATGTTGGTCAACTTGGCCGACATTATACACTAGGTATAGTTTAATAGTCGGGCGATTGACACTGTCAGCACTTTGTCAACTTTGTGACTACGATACGAGATTAAGAAGGAAAGTGCCAACTACCACAGCTGGAGAAAATGGAATTCCCAACCATTCGATACAACCATTCGATATACCTTGTCAACAAGGCAAAAATATACTCCCATCAGATCAAAGTTCACAAAGCAAAGTAATGAAGGATTGGAAATGACAACATCATAACTATAATCGCCAAAAATTTGCATTCCAAAACCTTTGCAGAAAGATTAATGAGGCATTGAAAACGACGCTCTTCATTAAAAAATCTTCATGATAGCATTCATTAAACCCTAAAAAATATAGACACAGATACAGAAACATGGGATCCTATTATAATTTTCTATATGACTAGAAAATAGGAGAGACTTACTCATAAGTTGTATGAGTAATCCCTGTCCATTCCATGGAATTACAAAAAAAAAAACAAACAGTTCCTTTTTTGGAACAAGGGTTCCCCTAGAAGAGAAAGACAAAATCTTGTGTATCAGCGTCTGGGGCAAATTACACCTCATGTCCGTTCTGTAACAAGTTGAATCACAAACAGTGTGATAAGCTTAAAACGCCATCTGTAACAGAACGCCTGAATTGGGTACAAAGATAGAAAATGTGTGTCACATGCTTTAAAACATACTGGTACTTGGAATGGATGCCTAAATGCGATAAAAAACACTATATATTGGTCTATTTAGGAAACAAGAACTTAGCACAACGGCATAGGCGCCATCGACACATGGAAGCAATAAAAATTATACGCTACTGGTGACAGCCAGGGTAATTATTAAAGCAACTGATGGGCGAGTAGAAGAATTTCGTGCACTCTTAGTAACATCAACAAATCGAGCAAAATTGATTTACTCCTGGGAGCAGATAACTACTTTTCATTTTTATTATCTGGATAAATAAAAAAACAGCCAAAGTGTCCTGTGCTTTAAATCTGTGAACTTGGTGGAATCATTGCTGAACAGGTCCAGCATGGCTACATGTGCACCAGCTACTTGTATGGGGGCTCCTAAGCCTAAAAAACTCTTGAAAAGATTCTGGAAATTGGATACCTTGGAGCCAACCAGATAATATAAAAAAGTCCAGAAAAGGAATGAAAAAACCTTACCTAAAACATCAGATGGAAGATAAGCTGTGAAACTACCCTTTTCTGAAGACTTTTCATCCCTCGAGGAGTCTCGTGATGTGGCCATTAAAATTTTTTAATGGCGACATCACGAAACTCACCCAGGAATCTTCCTGTCATTGAAAACCCGAATGAGTCCTGAAACGAAATCGTAGTACGTGAAGTTTTTGAAGGAATATGGACATCTTGGACACATGAAGGAAGTATTGCCTGAGAGAGTACCACGCCAGCATTATTATTATTTTTTATTTTTACCATGCCAGCATTATTTCATTCCGTATTATTGTGTGCTTAAACCGGCAAGAGAGTGGTAAAAGAGTGGTATTTGACGCTTCATGTAAGACGTCCTCAGGAAAATCATTGAATGATATCTCATATCCAGGCCCAGTAGTCCAAAGTCAACTGCTTTCAATTCTGTTGAGAGAACAATGTTGAGAACAATGCGCAAGTATTGGACACCATTCCAAAATATGACTTATCCAGGTGACGCACTTGAAGATTTCAGCGTCAAAACGTTAGGTCCCATTTCGATACCCAATAAAGATACACTCTGCGCAAAGGCCCATAGGTATACACGAGAAGTAACCAGACTCAGAAATTGGGCAAATATTTAATCCATTAGAATTATTTGCACCAGTGGTGGTACGTGGTAAAATACTACTGCAACACATTGCGTCGCAAAAAATTGATATGGACGCCAGCCTACCAGCTAGACTAGGAAAACAGTGGTTAGCTTATTCTGAGGAACTTCATGAGCTAAACATGATAAAAATGCCTAGCCACATTTATGTTGAAAAAGTGCCATGCACACGTGAAATACACACCTTTGTGTGTATCAGAAAGGCATGTATCTTCAGCACTGAATGCTGCAGATGTCCTTTCAAGAGCAAAAGAATTGTTACATATGTACTACGCTTCTGCAGAAGACAAAATAGAAGAAAAACAACTTAACTGGAATTGGATAAAAAGGAACATGCAAAGCGAGTAATAATCAAGCAAATGCGTATAAACTCCGACATCTAAAAATGGTCCAGATCAACCTATAGATAAAAAAGATAAAATTTCATCATTACCACTAGTACTTTAATGAAAATTCTATGGTTGGAGTGCCGACCAGACTGCACCAAGCCCCAGGGTCAAAAGACACAAAAAATCCACACCTTCTTCCATACAACAATATCATCCTAAAAATGAAGCAAGCAAGTCGTCCCTGTCGACTTTAAGTATTCCCTGTACCAAGTAGAGAAACTTTATAAAACCAAACTCATTTGAATTTGCCATCATTTGAAACAAAAATTCACCTTACAACCCACAGCAGCAAACGCATGCTGTCTCGCTCACTCTTACTACGCAATGTCGCACTTAGCATTTCAGTACAAATTGTACATTGATATATCTCCGATATTGTTTGCCCGATTTCGACAAAATTTGGTCAGCTGATACCTTTTGGTCATATTATTGGGTGTGCCGAATAGATCTAGTCTGTGAGATCCACGTGTTCATACGGACTGACGGACAGACGGACATGTCTCAATCAACTTGGCTATTGATGCTGATCAAGAATATATATAGATAAAGTATGTGGTCGGAAATGCTTCCATCTGCATGTTACATACATTTGAGCGACTTTAATATACCATTTTACCCTATGGGTATAATGATATTATGGAAACTCCATGAAGACAACCTGCATTACCTGGAAGTGCAAGACAGCGTTATCACATTATAAAAGTAAAACTAATAACACGGAATATAATCAAGAATTGCGTTACAGAATTTGTAGGTGCTGGGACGCACAAGCAGCGAAGAAGATCGCAATCGTGAGTCCAATCAGAGGTGATACATGTGCAAGTTCGATGGTAGAGGGTCGCTCAAGTAAATGCGGGACGTACACTTCACTGGGGATGGGTCAAAAATGTGCGAATTCGTAGGTGGATGGACGCACAACCAAGTGCAGGAGAGATAAGAAGAAAAAAGGTCGGTCATTAAATAAAATAAAATATACGGAAACATATTAAGCTATAAATTTATGTAATAAAAGAAAAATATAATATAATTTTGAATATTTGCTATATTGATACAATTTTATATTTTTTTTCATGAATTGTATATATATTATTTGTAGCCATGTACTTTGCTTCTGTAGATGAAGATGCTATTGTATTTTGCTTTCTACTATTCCAACAAATCCTTAGATAGCATCCAGATAGCAGACCAGTAGCAATCCTCCTATCACTCTCTCTCTCTCGCCGAATTCCAGTCAGCATATCTAACGTAAGTTAATTTCAATTCAATAGTTCCTTTAAGATATCAAAGAACTTGTTTTAGGTATATCTACTCAAAATGCTCACTGATATACATAGATCAAGACTCGTACATAAACTAATGTACATTATTCACCCGATTAAACTTCTACAAGGACTGTCGCATTCCTCCTTTGAATTCAGAGCATCATAATCAAGTTTATTTGCGAGTAGTGTACTTACTGGTATGCAATCATGCATATTAAATCTCTTGAAGATACTGTATGTATGCTGATTGACTAAGATTTAATCATCCAGCATTCAAATGCGTCTTAATTCCTATACAATTTTTTTCTTTATTAAATAAGTTATTTTAAAATTATTCATTAAATAGGATTGAAATTTTGACAGTCTCTATGTTTTCCGGTTCTATGACAACATTATCTACATAAAGTAACACGCATACTTTCTTCGAGATATATCCCAATAGACAAGACAATCACATTCATAGAGATCAGCTGGTTAATCCAATTTTTATCAGTGCTGTTTTAAAAACACCAAACCAAATAATATAACTTTAGAACAAACAAAAAAATTTCCTCCTTCCCTTCACCTCACAAAAACTCAATCTTAACATGTATTTGATCGTCTTGTAAATTAAATTGGTTTTAAGAGCTAATATAAGTCGCATATTAAAACTTCGGGCCAATGAAAAAAAGTTTACTGATAATCAAAGTTTTTTAAATAAAGCCACATGTTATATTTTGTAGCAAATCGAAAACCACTATAGCCCATGTTTTATTTTCATAATGAGACCCTAACTCTTCTCTTAAAGCTATTTTCCAGCTTGCTTTATCCATTGTATTCTTGATTTCATCAAAAGACTTGGGGATACTATTGTTAAGCTTCTGTACATTCACACATTGATTATTATTAGAGTTGTCCCCAACTGATACATTCCTAGATTCAAAATTATTAGAGATTTTCGTACTTTTCTTCCGGAAACTGCGATACTTACTCTCATTCGTCAAGATCCCTACTTTCTATTCTTACAATCCAGATTTCCTTCAGGATATTGAAATGATCAAAAACATCGTTGTCGTTAGTGCTTAGTTTGTTTCATCAACTATTACATAACAGTCGATTGGTTCATAGCCAACTAGCACAGCTTTAAATGATTTTAATCAAATTTTCTTTTTCTCATTTTTTATGATACAAAATTAAACCGAATTGTGTCAAATTGAGGTCGACACTGTTATGAAATAAATGCCTCACATAGTTTATTGTCCTTTTCTATATTCTTTAAGAGGTAAGTGTCATTGAAGATTTCGCTTAATTTCTAAAAGTTTACCTTTGCAAATATGGCTCAAACTTTTATAATGACACAGTAGAATTAATTCCTCGCTTTATCAGAAAAGCAAAGCCTTGCTTAGGAATAACAGCTACAGCTTAAGCTTGAGTCTGGATCTTTAGTTTCACTATTTTGCGAAACTTTTTTAAACTCTGTACCCAGAAGTCGCTAAAATGTATATAACAGGCAGAAGGAAGCATTTCCGACCTCATAAAGTATACATAGTCTTGATCAGCATCAACAGCCGAGTCGATTGAAAAATGTCCGTCCATCTATTCGTCCGTATGAACACCTAGATCTCAGAGACGTTGCGTAGTAAGACCGACGTCTCAGGACGCTTAATATTTTGGCACTTGTGTTCTTGTGGGTATTCCGTCATTTCATTTCGTGAACGAGCATTTGATTACGAATGACGTAGTTATATTTTTTTAGTAATACTTTATATAACATTATTTAAATTTATTTTTATTCCAAATAGCTTTATCTTGACCTGCAAAATGAGTATCAAAACTAAGACTGAAAGACTTTGCTCTGCATGATATTATGAGAAAGTTATATTGGCATACATAACAATAATTGTGTTGATCCGTTCCCCGCTACTATATACTTGCAATGTGTGCTTAAGCTCTATGCTTAGATAAAATATATGTTTATATATACCGAAAGGTTTTATATGATGACTGAATTTAAATATGTACCTTGCAAAGGGGCTGTAAAATGCATAATGTCCTGGAAATGGGATCAAACGAGCATAAAGGTACGACCGAACATACAAACGAACATAGTCCAAAATGTACATTCAAAATACATTCATAAATATAATAAAATATGTTTGGCATAAAACAAATAGATAAGCGGTGTAAGGAAGTTTTCTAGTCGGAGTACATATCTCAATCTCCCCAGGGCCTTTAGTTACAGAAAATTTGTAAATAAATCTCGAGACCTCTGGATTTTTAAATAAGTTGAGGCAAATGTCGAAAATAATCATTAATTTAACGTGGCAAAAGAGGTGACCAATTATCTATAACAAACTCACTATACACTACAGTGGATACACAATAATTAACACGAGACACGAAATTAAACAATTACTATTAGAGACGCTTATTTGGGGTGAACACTGTACAATGGGAGAGATACATAACATATATACAATGGCATGTACATTTAATATTATTTCGGTTAAGGTATTACCCGGACACCGAAATAAATATTAAATGATACTGAGTAGTCGGATACAAAATTGGTAATATTTCAGTTAATATTTCAGTTACCACTGAAATATTAACCAAATGGCATCACGACCACTGTACTAGCTATACATTGAACTACATTACAGTGGGTCCATGTTCATGCGCATTTAATATTGCTTCGACTGGGGTATTACCCGGATGTCGAATAATATTAAATGGCACTAAGTCGGCACATGTACGCCCAGTACCATTTCAATTAGGGTATTACCCGGACACTGAACTGGTTGCTGGTTGACATGATGCCAACTGTACCATGGAAACACAACACAACATTTATTCTTACGACATGCCCTTTTAATATCATTTCGGTTAGGGTATTACCCGGACACCGAAATAAATCTTAAATAGCACTAAGTCTACTTTCCACATCTAATACTGTTTCAGTTAGGGTATTACCCGGACACTGAAACAGGCATGAGGCGCGGATGGGCAGCCTATTTGATCTAATATATTATAATTTGGGACGTCACAACCAAAAAAAAAAGGAATAAGGATAAGAAATATCAAGTGTCAGTGTTTCATGTTTTATATTTATTATTTTCTAACTTCACATGTTTTTCTATGCTAACTGCCTAATACCACACTATCCTAGTGTAGGAAGGGAATAATGTGGTTGTATCGTGGCCCTAAGGCTGACTTACCCGCTTCGGTACATTGTAATGGGTATAATTAATTTTTCTTGAGTTTTTTTCTGTAATTCTGTGGTGTATGTTTTCTGTATATTTTTTAGTACTTTCCTGGATTTCTCTTTTGTTCACACTGTTTGAGTCCTTGTTTCACTGTCACTTTGTTTTCGCTTTGTTTTATACTCCGCACTGTTTGTCTTATATCGACTTATCTTGCCGATGGTCACCAACTAAGTGATCTTGCTATAACTTCTCACTTTAGCCTTTGCCCTATTTTCGCTTTGTTTTAAGATTTCGACGCAGCTGCAAAAATGCGTAGCGCGTTTTGATTGGCTGCTGACAAATAACCGTTATCCTATGAGCTTTTGCGTACTTGACAAAACGTCTTGAATTAGCTATGTTGGCGCCGACGGCGCGGCGGTTGATGCGTTTGCGTCGCTGACTATTGGAATGCGAAAGAGAGAAAAGGGAAATAGAAAACAATGGTTTTTGTCGCTAGAAACGGTAACCTAATGATGAACTAATCCCCTTTAGTAATTAGAGCATATTGATTCTGGAGGTTAGCTTAATGCTATATGTACTAATATATAAAAAGTACCAAAATTTGTGATTCGGGAATAATCCAACGCATGGGTGGATGGCGAATGCATATGCATAGCCGACATACGTAAGCTAGAGAAGCTTAGAAAGCAGAAAGTCGGCTCGCAAGTATGCATAGATCGAAAGGATGAAATTAGGGGACGAAACTTCGAGATCACACTTTAGAAGAGAGCGAGAGAAAATGCGCGTGTGCAGGTGGTTGATGACGCGGGCTGATTTTTATGTTCCTTAAACGTATAAATATTTGTATTATTGGGTTATGTAACTGCTATTGTCCTTATGGGCATTTTATAAATAGTTTTATTATTGATTGGGACATGGAACTGCAATCGCCTTCATGGGCATTTTATTTATAGTTGAAAAAGTATACATATTATATGCATCAATAATCAATAATATTTAATAATTAGTAATAATTTATAAAAATAATTGTTATTAATTTGAAATAGTTTTGTTTCAAATTATAAAAAGGTTTGGTGACGAAGCATAAGCGCGTGTTAGAATACTGGCCGGGGTAAAACATTTAACCACGCATCCTGATTGGGTGATGCCTATAAATACACACGGTCGAGACCATAAGGATTATTATGGATTCAGCGAAGGAACGCGTTGGTATTTTCCACGAGGCAAAGCGAAATGATTATCTAGGCAAAAACTAAAATTAAGCAGCGAAAGTACACAGTGAAGCAATTTTACGTGATCAGGGAAGAAGGAAGGGCATCCACAAATGTCCTGGCTAAGTTTCGAGGTGAAATGAAAGTGTTTGGCGTCGAAAGTAAGGAGTTATTCATATTTGCTACAATAAGGACTATTTCTACCAAAAAGTACAAACAGTAAGAGCCATTCCCAGCTGTATTAATCAAGACAAGGAGCTATTTCTAGTTGCAACAATATAGACTAGGAGCTATTACCTGCATAAATAAAGGAGTATAAAACAATAAAATAATAGCAGCCTCCATACCTATACAAGAATAAAGAAAAGACCAGTCTGTAGTAAGAATTAGCTCATTGAGCTTGATAAAGTTAGTTTTTCGAAAGCAAAAGATACGAGGCGCCGAATTGGTACCTGCGATTAGTGAGCGAAAGAGAAGATCAATGGTTAAGTCCAAAGTTGGATGGAAATTTTCTTCGGGGACTACTAAGGGCCTCTCTGATGAAAAGCATGAAATGTGAGGCAGGTTTAAATCCAAAAATCACTTATAAAGTGTGCATCGGAAAGAAGCGAAGAGACAAAGCGAATAGCTTCTAAGTGGCTAGCGTATACCACCATGTCAGATTTTGGTGGAATATACGAAGAAGTTATAAAGACAGAATACGTTTTTAAAGTAATTTTGACACTAACCAATGCGATGTCAAGAGTTGCAGAAGGCTTTAGAGGGAAGGGCAGAATGTTAGATCGCATCGCTAAGTTAAAAAAATTGTGGGAAAAACAGACGTGTTAGATATATCTGGCTTAACCAAGTTTCTTTAAAGACCAGAATATAAAAATAACAAGGTAGACTATCAACCCCAATGGAACCACGAGGTTTTTTTTCATATTGTATTCTTTTACCAGAATGTGATCCGGCCAAAAGCAATTACAACAAATGCAGCCAAACTGTTCGACCAGGACACTGATTTTGAGGAGGAAGCTCCCTAGAAATTTTAAATTTAAAATTCTCCACCACTAATTTGGACACTTAAACGTTTGTCTTAATATAAGCTAAGACATCAACCGAGAAAGGTTTGGTATCAAACCTTAAAACAAATATATGTTTTTTGGTGGTATTCCAGTCAGAGGCTGTCGTCTGCATGAAGAGACCATTTTCTGGAGAATCGGAAATAGCCTTATCTTTACGCCCGCCATGGAGGTGCGCTTTGGAGACTCATTCAACAGCTGTTGAGCTCTGTTCTCATAGCGTTAAACTCATTAGAAAGTTAACAAAAACGGTATGACAGTTTCTTTAACTTATCCCTGGTCTGCCTTTTAAATACTCTGATTTCTATTTCAACTTCTCGAAATAAGTCGCATGCCCATTTAAGACCACCTCTTTTCACTAAACTATCAGCCCCTTTGGATAGACATGCACACTTGACGGCAGCAAGCGAGAAAGACATTATAAGGCGAAGGGAGGTTCAAACTCTTTTTGCTGGAACAGACGAACATTTTTTTAAATATTTTCTATAATAAAAGAGAAAAACCAAATTTAAAAAAAAAGTGCCAAGGAAAAAACTCACTCAGTTCTTTTAAGTAAATTCATACGCATCACATTCATGAACTGTGATAAAAAAAATTAAAAAAAGCGGGAAAGCCAACATCGAAATATTTACTTTAAATCGGGAAGAAGTACAAATGCAAAATCAGGGATTAACAAAAACAACAACACTGCTGTAAAAGTATTCTTGTTATTCCCATGAATGCTTTGATTTTTCGTTTATATGTCCAAGGAGAGCGACACGTTATTAGTTTAATCAATGTAAAAAAAAAACTAGAAGGATGGGCTAATTTCGGCCACGCCGAAGTTCAGATAAGTATATAATATTAATCCTGTCCGTGACACCAAGAAAAAAACTTTTGAGTAAAAAATTTAGTGCCCCGATTCTGATAAAACTAACCAGATATATTAGAAAGTATATAAAACTCATTTATACCAAATATAGTGATAATCGCTTTTAAAACAACCAAGTTATTGCTCGAAATCCATATTCATGACCGATCGTTCCTATGGGAGCTATATGATATAGTCAACAGATTTTGATAAAATTTGGTGGATATGTTAAGAAGTATATAAAACTCAGAAATACCGGCTTTCGTAATGTTTCGTTGGAAAACAACAAAGTTATTTTGGTTAAAGCTTATTCACAACCGATCGTTCCTATGGGAGCTATATTATATAGTCATTCGATCAGGATGGCTCCAAGATATACAATGCCTGCAGCAAAAAGAAGCCTATGTGCAAAATTTCAGCTCTGTAGCTTTAAGGGTCTCGGAGGAGCTTGCGTTGATCCAGACAAACGGACAGACAGGCAGACAGACAGACAGACAGACGGACAGACGGACAGGGCTAAATGAACTCAGCTCGTCGTGCTGATCAAGAATATATATACTTTATAAAGTCGGAGATGCTTCCTTCTATGCCTTGCAAACTTCTGACCAAAATTAATATACCTTTTTGCAAAGGTATAAAAAGTGTTAAAACAGACCAACACTGAAATAATTGCCAAACTTTTTAGCCAGTGTGATGATTTTAAAACCAATAATAAAGAAATTATGCAGCAGCATAAAAAAACACTTCGATCCACAATGAACTATGCAAGCTTATATACAGTTTTGTCACGGTATTTGCTATTGCATTCGCTGCCTCTTCCTCTACATATTATTATTATTGTATACTTAGTGATCAAATTCATCGACACTGTCATTAGGCTGAGCGAGTACTGACATTTGATAATCGAGTGTGCCAATATCTCTTTTATTTGAGTAATGTAGCAAAGGGCATCCTATTATTTTAAGCTAATGTAAGGGCATTCGATACGTTACGAATGCTGCGTCAGCTTCTCCAATAATTTTGTTTTAAATTGTGTGCAATTATTATATATATTATAACGAGAGAAATATTAGAGCTTGTCAGCAAAGGAAAATTTAATTTCGGGAAAGACATGCCAACTTATCTTTTTTATTCATTTTTCAACTTAATTTAATTTGTGGTTTACTTTTTTTGGCCTTTTTAATTTTTTTTCTCCGTAATTTATAAAGTTATGTTTGTTTAAGAGATATATACCTTTCGTTTAGCGTTAGTTATGTGCTTGGGGCTGTCATTTTACACAGGAAACTTTCGAGTGGGTTACTGTTCTGGACGTTGACGCCTACAATGAACAGGACAATACCTGTTACGCGATAAGACAGCATGCAAAATACGAAATCGCGTGGACAAAGGACGAGAATTAAGAAAAGTTTTCAGTTGAGGAATAGAAAGCTCTTATCAGATTAGAACTCGAAAACGTTCATAAAAAGTAAAGTTAGAATTAACGAATTAAAATTAGAGGGATATAATTTTTGGCTAGTCTACAAGATACAGATAGATTGACATAAACAAAGTATCAAAGTACAATTACTCTTACTCTAAGTAAGAAGGAAAGATTAAATAGAAGGAGTCTATCAGAATACAAGGGTAGGTAAAGATTTCGATCCCAGTTTAAGCCACGAAGCGCAAAAATCAGAAATTGCTTTTTTACTTGCTGTGATTTATATTGAGGGGACCAAACGCATGATCCATACTCCAGAATAGGGTGAAATAAAAAGGGTTTTGGTTGTGTAAGGATCATCAAATTCTTTCGACCATCGCTTGACAAAACAAAGAACGCTCATGATTTTACTGCCTGAAATAGAAATGTGACGAGTGAAATCCATGGGAACATTATTAAGATAATACTTAACTGATTAAAAGGTTGATCTATAAAATGACATATCACTGAATTTTGAAATATTGTGTTTTAATATGTTACTTTCACACCAAGTCTGCAAGTTATTCAGATCTGCTTGGAGCAGAAGGGGGAGCTTGAGTCTTTGAAAGTAAAACTAGAAGAATGGGCTAACTTCGGTCACGCCGAAGTTCGGATACCTTTGCAAACTGCTCTTTTCAATTACATAAAAATTACCGGAATTATATGAAAGTATATAAAACTAATCATGCCCATGGCTCCAAGAAAAAAACTTACGAGTAAAAAAAATTTTTTTTTTTTGGTCCTATTGTTCCTATAGGAGCTATATCATTTAGTCGGCCGATTCTGTTAAAACTCAACAGACACATTTTTATATATACCAAACTTAAATATACCAAATTTCGAGTGAATCGCTGTTAAAATAACCAAGATTTTCATCTAAAACCAATTTTTTGGCCGATCGTTCCTATGGGAGCTATATGATATAGTCAACCGATTTTGATAAAATTTGGTGGATATGTTAAGAAGTATATAAAACTCACAAATACCGGCTTTTGTTATATTGCATTGGAAAACAACAAAGTTATTAAGGTTAAATCTTATTCACGACCGATCGTTCCTATGGGAGCTATATGATATAGTCATTCGATCAGGATGATTCCGAGGTACACAATGCCTGCAGCAAAAAGAAGCCTAGGTGCAAAATTTCAGCTCTGTAGCTTTAAGGGTCTCGAAGAAGATTGCGTTGATCCAGACAGACGGACATTCGGACAGACGAACAGACGGACGGACGGACAGACGGACATACGGACAGACGGACAGGGCTAAATGAACTCAGCTCATCGTGCTGATCAAGAATATATATACTTTATATAGTCGGAGATGCTTCCTTCTATGCGTTGCAAACTTCTGACCAAAATTAATATAACTTTTTGCAAAGGTATAACAAAGTTTAACATGGTCAGCGTACATAAGCACCCGAGAATAAGTTACTACTGAAGGTAGGTCATTTATAATCAGGGTAAAAAGCAGCGGTACTAGATGGCTACCTTGTGGCACCCCCGATGTTTCTTTACTGGATTTTGAAAGAGAGGTTAAAAATAGGACTTTTTGAGTACGGTCAGTTAGATATTGAGAAATCCAACGAAGCAGAAGGCTTGGAAGCCCAAGTTTGTTTATTTTGCACAAAAGCAGTGTATGGTTAACAGAATCAAAGTCCTTACTGAAGTCGGTAGAAACGACATCATTTGTAACGCATTCCTGATCTGCGTTTCACTAAACCATGTTGGATGGCTAAAAGAAAAAACTAAAGAAATGTTGCAATTGGGAAGTTATAATTTTTATACCCTGTACCCATAGGGTAAAAGGGTATATTAAAGTCGCTAAAATGTATGTAACAGGCAGAAGGAAGCATTTCCGACCCCATAAAGTATATATATTCTTGATCAGCATCAATAGCCGAGTCGATTGAGACATGTCCGTCTGTCCGTCCGTATGAACACGTGGATCTCAGAGACTACAAGAGCTAGAGCAACCAAATTTGGTGTCAGCATTCGTGTAGTGTCTACGCTGATCAAGTTTGTTTCAAATTTTTGCCACGCCCACTTCGGCCCTTGCAATTTAGGAAAAACGAATAACTAGAGTAAAATTAAAGATAGATTAAAGATATTGGGCACACCCTATAATATGGCCAAAAGGTATCAGCTGACCAAATTTAAAATCGGAGAAGAAATAGCGAAGATATATCAATGTACAATTTGCACTGAAATGCGTAGTAAGTGCACGACACTGCGTAGTAAGTGTGAGCGAGATAGCATGCGTTCGTTGCTGCTGCTTGTGAGAAAAATTTTAGTTTGAATTAATGGCGAATTCGAAGGAGTTTGATTTTATAAAGTTCCTCTACTTGGTACAGGGTATACTCAGAGTCGGCAGGGACGACTTGCTTGCATCATTTTAAAAGCCTTCGGAATAACAGAAAATTTTCAAATACCTCTATAATTAGAGGTTTCTGACTTATTACCTTTTTTGTCTGGAGGAATAATAGAAGATTCCTTCCAAATAATTGGGAAAGAGAAAGCTTCAACAGACAAGGAAAATAACTTAGGAATTTGGTTAATAGAATTCTCAGCACAAAACCTGAGTACGCGACCAAGAATCCAATCAGGTCCTGGTGAGTACACGGGCTTAAGTGAAGTAAACATATTGACAAGCGGCCAAGACCAACTCAACTGATAGAGATATGAAGAGTTGGCTCGATGCTCCGTGGCATAAATATTTTGACAAAGAAAATATTGCGTACTTTGTAGTTTAACTTTTATATTCCTTTTTGGAAAGTTATTATTTATTATCCATAATGGTCTATAGTTAATACAAACTTAAAAATAAGCAAATCAAACCTTTTTCATACAAACTTAATAAATTAATAACACATTTGTAATTTTAGAGAGTGGCATAAGTATTTTGACAAGCGCAGTTATACTAAAATACATATTTTTAACTTAACAAAATGAATTTATTGAGGTAATATTTAA
The DNA here is from genome assembly GCA_018903615.1 of Drosophila neocordata. Classification (NCBI taxonomy): domain Eukaryota; kingdom Metazoa; phylum Arthropoda; class Insecta; order Diptera; family Drosophilidae; genus Drosophila; species Drosophila neocordata. The sequence goes on from JAEIGI010000034.1 coordinate 579,589, forward strand.
TAAAACGTTTGTCTTAATATAAGCTAAGACATCAACCGAGAAAGGTTTGGTATCAAACCTTAAAACAAATATATGTTTTTTGGTGGTATTCCAGTCAGAGGCTGTCGTCTGCATGAAGAGACCATTTTCTGGAGAATCGGAAATAGCCTTATCTTTACGCCCGCCATGGAGGTGCGCTTTGGAGACTCATTCAACAGCTGTTGAGCTCTGTTCTCATAGCGTTAAACTCATTAGAAAGTTAACAAAAACGGTATGACAGTTTCTTTAACTTATCCCTGGTCTGCCTTTTAAATACTCTGATTTCTATTTCAACTTCTCGAAATAAGTCGCATGCCCATTTAAGACCACCTCTTTTCACTAAACTATCAGCCCCTTTGGATAGACATGCACACTTGACGGCAGCAAGCGAGAAAGACATTATAAGGCGAAGGGAGGTTCAAACTCTTTTTGCTGGAACAGACGAACATTTTTTTAAATATTTTCTATAATAAAAGAGAAAAACCAAATTTTAAAAAAAAAGTGCCAAGGAAAAAACTCACTCAGTTCTTTTAAGTAAATTCATACGCATCACATTCATGAACTGTGATAAAAAATTAAAAAAAAAGCGGGAAAGCCAACATCGAAATATTTACTTTAAATCGGGAAGAAGTACAAATGCAAAATCAGGGATTAACAAAAACAACAACACTGCTGTAAAAGTATTCTTGTTATTCCCATGAATGCTTTGATTTTTCGTTTATATGTCCAAGGAGAGCGACACGTTATTAGTTTAATCAATGTAAAAAAAAAACTAGAAGGATGGGCTAATTTCGGCCACGCCGAAGTTCAGATAAGTATATAATATTAATCCTGTCCGTGACACCAAGAAAAAAACTTTTGAGTAAAAAATTTAGTGCCCCGATTCTGATAAAACTAACCAGATATATTAGAAAGTATATAAAACTCATTTATACCAAATATAGTGATAATCGCTTTTAAAACAACCAAGTTATTGCTCGAAATCCATATTCATGACCGATCGTTCCTATGGGAGCTATATGATATAGTCAACAGATTTTGATAAAATTTGGTGGATATGTTAAGAAGTATATAAAACTCAGAAATACCGGCTTTCGTAATGTTTCGTTGGAAAACAACAAAGTTATTTTGGTTAAAGCTTATTCACAACCGATCGTTCCTATGGGAGCTATATTATATAGTCATTCGATCAGGATGGCTCCAAGATATACAATGCCTGCAGCAAAAAGAAGCCTATGTGCAAAATTTCAGCTCTGTAGCTTTAAGGGTCTCGGAGGAGCTTGCGTTGATCCAGACAAACGGACAGACAGGCAGACAGACAGACAGACAGACGGACAGACGGACAGGGCTAAATGAACTCAGCTCGTCGTGCTGATCAAGAATATATATACTTTATAAAGTCGGAGATGCTTCCTTCTATGCCTTGCAAACTTCTGACCAAAATTAATATACCTTTTTGCAAAGGTATAAAAAGTGTTAAAACAGACCAACACTGAAATAATTGCCAAACTTTTTAGCCAGTGTGATGATTTTAAAACCAATAATAAAGAAATTATGCAGCAGCATAAAAAAACACTTCGATCCACAATGAACTATGCAAGCTTATATACAGTTTTGTCACGGTATTTGCTATTGCATTCGCTGCCTCTTCCTCTACATATTATTATTATTGTATACTTAGTGATCAAATTCATCGACACTGTCATTAGGCTGAGCGAGTACTGACATTTGATAATCGAGTGTGCCAATATCTCTTTTATTTGAGTAATGTAGCAAAGGGCATCCTATTATTTTAAGCTAATGTAAGGGCATTCGATACGTTACGAATGCTGCGTCAGCTTCTCCAATAATTTTGTTTTAAATTGTGTGCAATTATTATATATATTATAACGAGAGAAATATTAGAGCTTGTCAGCAAAGGAAAATTTAATTTCGGGAAAGACATGCCAACTTATCTTTTTTATTCATTTTTCAACTTAATTTAATTTGTGGTTTACTTTTTTTGGCCTTTTTAATTTTTTTTCTCCGTAATTTATAAAGTTATGTTTGTTTAAGAGATATATACCTTTCGTTTAGCGTTAGTTATGTGCTTGGGGCTGTCATTTTACACAGGAAACTTTCGAGTGGGTTACTGTTCTGGACGTTGACGCCTACAATGAACAGGACAATACCTGTTACGCGATAAGACAGCATGCAAAATACGAAATCGCGTGGACAAAGGACGAGAATTAAGAAAAGTTTTCAGTTGAGGAATAGAAAGCTCTTATCAGATTAGAACTCGAAAACGTTCATAAAAAGTAAAGTTAGAATTAACGAATTAAAATTAGAGGGATATAATTTTTGGCTAGTCTACAAGATACAGATAGATTGACATAAACAAAGTATCAAAGTACAATTACTCTTACTCTAAGTAAGAAGGAAAGATTAAATAGAAGGAGTCTATCAGAATACAAGGGTAGGTAAAGATTTCGATCCCAGTTTAAGCCACGAAGCGCAAAAATCAGAAATTGCTTTTTTACTTGCTGTGATTTATATTGAGGGGACCAAACGCATGATCCATACTCCAGAATAGGGTGAAATAAAAAGGGTTTTGGTTGTGTAAGGATCATCAAATTCTTTCGACCATCGCTTGACAAAACAAAGAACGCTCATGATTTTACTGCCTGAAATAGAAATGTGACGAGTGAAATCCATGGGAACATTATTAAGATAATACTTAACTGATTAAAAGGTTGATCTATAAAATGACATATCACTGAATTTTGAAATATTGTGTTTTAATATGTTACTTTCACACCAAGTCTGCAAGTTATTCAGATCTGCTTGGAGCAGAAGGGGGAGCTTGAGTCTTTGAAAGTAAAACTAGAAGAATGGGCTAACTTCGGTCACGCCGAAGTTCGGATACCTTTGCAAACTGCTCTTTTCAATTACATAAAAATTACCGGAATTATATGAAAGTATATAAAACTAATCATGCCCATGGCTCCAAGAAAAAAACTTACGAGTAAAAAAAATTTTTTTTTTTGGTCCTATTGTTCCTATAGGAGCTATATCATTTAGTCGGCCGATTCTGTTAAAACTCAACAGACACATTTTTATATATACCAAACTTAAATATACCAAATTTCGAGTGAATCGCTGTTAAAATAACCAAGATTTTCATCTAAAACCAATTTTTTGGCCGATCGTTCCTATGGGAGCTATATGATATAGTCAACCGATTTTGATAAAATTTGGTGGATATGTTAAGAAGTATATAAAACTCACAAATACCGGCTTTTGTTATATTGCATTGGAAAACAACAAAGTTATTAAGGTTAAATCTTATTCACGACCGATCGTTCCTATGGGAGCTATATGATATAGTCATTCGATCAGGATGATTCCGAGGTACACAATGCCTGCAGCAAAAAGAAGCCTAGGTGCAAAATTTCAGCTCTGTAGCTTTAAGGGTCTCGAAGAAGATTGCGTTGATCCAGACAGACGGACATTCGGACAGACGAACAGACGGACGGACGGACAGACGGACATACGGACAGACGGACAGGGCTAAATGAACTCAGCTCATCGTGCTGATCAAGAATATATATACTTTATATAGTCGGAGATGCTTCCTTCTATGCGTTGCAAACTTCTGACCAAAATTAATATAACTTTTTTGCAAAGGTATAACAAAGTTTAACATGGTCAGCGTACATAAGCACCCGAGAATAAGTTACTACTGAAGGTAGGTCATTTATAATCAGGGTAAAAAGCAGCGGTACTAGATGGCTACCTTGTGGCACCCCCGATGTTTCTTTACTGGATTTTGAAAGAGAGGTTAAAAATAGGACTTTTTGAGTACGGTCAGTTAGATATTGAGAAATCCAACGAAGCAGAAGGCTTGGAAGCCCAAGTTTGTTTATTTTGCACAAAAGCAGTGTATGGTTAACAGAATCAAAGTCCTTACTGAAGTCGGTAGAAACGACATCATTTGTAACGCATTCCTGATCTGCGTTTCACTAAACCATGTTGGATGGCTAAAAGAAAAAACTAAAGAAATGTTGCAATTGGGAAGTTATAATTTTTATACCCTGTACCCATAGGGTAAAAGGGTATATTAAAGTCGCTAAAATGTATGTAACAGGCAGAAGGAAGCATTTCCGACCCCATAAAGTATATATATTCTTGATCAGCATCAATAGCCGAGTCGATTGAGACATGTCCGTCTGTCCGTCCGTATGAACACGTGGATCTCAGAGACTACAAGAGCTAGAGCAACCAAATTTGGTGTCAGCATTCGTGTAGTGTCTACGCTGATCAAGTTTGTTTCAAATTTTTGCCACGCCCACTTCGGCCCTTGCAATTTAGGAAAAACGAATAACTAGAGTAAAATTAAAGATAGATTAAAGATATTGGGCACACCCTATAATATGGCCAAAAGGTATCAGCTGACCAAATTTAAAATCGGAGAAGAAATAGCGAAGATATATCAATGTACAATTTGCACTGAAATGCGTAGTAAGTGCACGACACTGCGTAGTAAGTGTGAGCGAGATAGCATGCGTTCGTTGCTGCTGCTTGTGAGAAAAATTTTAGTTTGAATTAATGGCGAATTCGAAGGAGTTTGATTTTATAAAGTTCCTCTACTTGGTACAGGGTATACTCAGAGTCGGCAGGGACGACTTGCTTGCATCATTTTAAAAGCCTTCGGAATAACAGAAAATTTTCAAATACCTCTATAATTAGAGGTTTCTGACTTATTACCTTTTTTGTCTGGAGGAATAATAGAAGATTCCTTCCAAATAATTGGGAAAGAGAAAGCTTCAACAGACAAGGAAAATAACTTAGGAATTTGGTTAATAGAATTCTCAGCACAAAACCTGAGTACGCGACCAAGAATCCAATCAGGTCCTGGTGAGTACACGGGCTTAAGTGAAGTAAACATATTGACAAGCGGCCAAGACCAACTCAACTGATAGAGATATGAAGAGTTGGCTCGATGCTCCGTGGCATAAATATTTTGACAAAGAAAATATTGCGTACTTTGTAGTTTAACTTTTATATTCCTTTTTGGAAAGTTATTATTTATTATCCATAATGGTCTATAGTTAATACAAACTTAAAAATAAGCAAATCAAACCTTTTTCATACAAACTTAATAAATTAATAACACGTTTGTAATTTTAGAGAGTGGCATAAGTATTTTGACAAGCGCAGTTATACTAAAATACATATTTTTAACTTAACAAAATGAATTTATTGAGGTAATATTTAATAAAACGTATAATCTCCTTTGGCTTCAATTACTTTTTTGAAGGCGTCTTGGTACAGAATCCACCAAATATTGAAGAATCTCCGGAGGTATCTCTTCCAATAGGGAAATGAGCTCAGAAATTGTTTCTTCCCTGTTTTTATTTAACGATACTGTTCTTTTACGCTTTAAAAGAGACCAGACGTTTTCAATAAAGGTTAAATCTGGACTTTAAGGGGGCCAGTTTAATATGGGTAGATCAAGATCCTTAAAAAAATTCAAAATCATCCAGGCTTTGCGACATGGGGCATTGTCCTGCTGCAGGATAAATGATCTTTCAATAAGCCTATTTTCAGAAGGAAAGGCATTTTCGTTTAGGGTGGTTAAATATAGGCCCTGGTTCATGGAGCCTGTGATAGGAACGAAGTCACTTAGCCCAGCGTATGCAACACATCCCCAGAACATAACAGAGCCACCTCCATGGCTCACCATGGAGTCCTAACAGGACGTCTCTTTTTCCTTTGCTCGATCGGCAGTTTTATTAAAACTTTCTTTTTTAATAAGTTATACTCAACGGAGCTCTCATCTGTCCACAAAACGCTTCTCCGAAACTCTATTGCCTTATGAACATGCTCCTTTGCGATGGCTAACCTTTTTTGTTTGTTAACCTTTGATATAAAAGGCACGTCCTTGGCTATAAATGTTCCGAATTTGGCTTTTTTAAAACGCCGTCGAACGGTTCTTCGACTTATTAATGTTTTGGCTGTCAAATTCAGAAGATCTGCTAATTTTCGAGGCTTCAGTAAAACATTTTTTTTTAAATTCACGAAGCAGGACCCGGTCATCAGCAAGGGTAGTTTTCCGTTTGGGCCTTGATCAAATTCAGAGGATCTGCTGGTTTTCGAGGCTTCAGTAAAAAATTTTTTTTTTAAATTCACGAAGCAGGACTCGGTAATCAGCAAGGGTAGTTTTCCGTTTGGGCCCTGATCTCTTTAAGTTTTTCAAAGTATTGTGCTTTTTCACTTATTTATTTGATAGTGCACCGTTTGACGAGACAAAATATTTATGCCACGTAGTGTATGGTGGAATATACGAACAAGATAACAAGACGGATTCGTTTCTTAAGAATTTTTGACACTAACAAATTTTATGTCAATTGTTGCAAAAAGCTGAACAATTGACAGCAATTTAAACTCCGCCACGTTTTTTTTAATTATGAAAAAATTGTAGGAAAAACAGAAGCATCCGATATTAACCACATTTCTGTAAATACCAGAATATCAAAATCAAAAGAATGTTTATCGTATTGCTGAAATCGTTGAATTCTGTTAATTCAAAATTAATTTAATTTTTTCTTCAAATTCATTTCTTACATTTGTTTTTATTTTACATTCATGTCCGCTCTCTCTGCGTGCCAAATTTATTCTAAGCGCCGTCGCAGCGGCTGTAGTTAAGCTCAGAGAGCAAACGCAAAGAGAGCACCTTTACATTATAGGGGACTTTTCGGATAAAAACAAACTTAAACAAACTATTTTGATGCGGGGCGTACTTCATTCGCACCGCAACAGTATCATAGAAAGAAACAAATAAACACACAATATCAAAGATGGTAACAACCGAGAGTAACGGTCGCGATCGCGCACTGTGTTAGCGAAAGTGCGAGTGCAAGCGAAAGAATATAACAAGAATCAAAAAATCAAAGTCTACGCATACGCAATAACAAAGCTGTAAGTTTTAATTTACAACCGGAAGATTTTCTAGACGCCAGCTGTATTCAATTGAAAACACAACTGATAAAAAATAATTCCAGTTTTCCCGACATTCCCGACAGTTGCCATTCATTTGGATCTTACATTCCAACTTGTAGACATTTTCAGAGGCTTTAAATTGAGTTATTCGGACCCTAACCTTGCAGTAAACAGGGTCATGTAGGGTTGTTAATTGTGTTACACCATTTCAGTAAATCCCATTACCTTCATCCTAGCTTCAGGTTTTATGTTGAGTTATTGGGAGCCTACCCTCGCAGTAAACAGTGTCATGTAGGGTTGTTAATTTCAGTTAATTCCATTGGCTTCATCCACTTAAACATAGTGAAATGTTCAGTTATTTACAACTTTCTGCTCAAACAAATTACTAAACTCATAGTTTCGGTATACCGGAAACTATCATCAGTGATAATGATAATTAATTTTTAGCCGTGCTCGGCATTAAACATTTATAAACAGCTTTGTATTTGGCTCACAGCAACGCGGCTGAAAGCGTTAACTTTTTTTAAGAGTTAAGTTTTTCAAGTTGTTAGCATTGGTTGATTATGATGTCGAAAAGTCGTCGGTTAAATGTAAAATTGGCAATATTAACCGTTATCATTTTATAATGGAAAGTCTCACAAACGAACCACGATTGCAAATCGTTGAAATTTATTATCAAAATTCGTGCTCTGCGGAAAATGTTTAAATGCGCTCTTCTATCGAAAAATTGTGTTCAGCCATGAGGCTCATTTCTGGCCGAACGGATATGTAAATAAGCAAAACTGTCGCATCTGGGGTAATGAACAACTACATGCAGTATAAGAACTACCGATGCATCCCGAAAAAATTACACTTTGGTGTGGTGTATGGGCTGGTGGCATCATCGGTCCATATTTCTTCAAAGACGACTTTGGAAGAAACCTTACCATCAACGGCGAACGATATCGAGCCATGATACGCGACTTTTTTTTGCCCCAATTGGCTGACTTGTACTTGGTTGGCATGTGGTTTCAACAAGACGGTGCCACCTGCCACACAGCTCGTAAAACAATGAACAAGTTAAGAAATGAATTTGTTGAGCAGTCTATCTTTTGAAATGGTCCTGTAAGTTGGCCGCCAAGATCATGTGATTTGACGCATTTTGAGTATATCTTTTGGGAATATGTAAAGTCGTTGGTCTATGCGGACAAGCCGAAAACTATTAAAGCATTACAGGATAACATAACACGTATATGCGTGAAATAAAGGCCGAAATGTTCAAAAAAGTGCTGCAAAATTGGACCTTAAAAATGGACCATTTAAAACGGAGCCGCGGACAATATTTACAATGGTAAAGATCAATTTATCGATCCCAATAAACATTTTGAAAATATAATATCAGTTTTTTTTTTATATTTCTTTTTATTCGATTTTTTAAAAAACTACGCTTAACAATTCACCCTTTATTAAAAATGATCAAACTCGGTGAGAGGAGTATCTCACTCATATTTCGTGTTCATTGCGAACGTCGTTGAGCTCAGAGCTAGAGCTCAGTTTGGTGTAGATATGATAACTCATGCATCTGATTACCAATTGTATAAGCAATTATCTCTACAAATGAAACCTATGCAGACATTACCACGTTTGTGGACGCTTGGCTTACTGCGACAGATATGCATACGAAAATTAAAAAGGCATTCTTAGTGAAATTTTCAGAAACCTTTAATTACTGTTCAAAAATTTACAAGACAAGAAAAGTATTAAACACTAAAGATATCAAACAGTATTTAACTAGTTCCCTCTGAGATTAAAGTTAGCTCAAACATATTCCCGCTAATATTTTGTCTACCAGTGGTGAATTATCGGCTGGTGTAATGGTCGCAAAAACAAATTATTCGGATTACGTTAAAATTTGGTTGAATTATTATGTATTGCGCGAAGCTACACAAATAACGTCGGCCACGTCAGCAATATTGCCACATCGATGTGTGTATTTGATACTAAAATCGTTTTCAACACCTTGCATTTCCTCTAAATCTTTGTTTTCGATTGAAATTTAACGATATAAAAGACATCGTTTCTGAGGTTTGCTCTGTTCGTGTGCACGTGTGCAAGCCGAGCCAGTGGGCAACCCAAAGCCTTACTAAAAAGGTTTGAATATTTTGCTCTATTATGCTCTATTATTGCCACTCTGCAAGGAATTTAAAAGCTAACTTACTTTGTATGTATGTGTTCATAAAATTATTGTGTGAAATTTCCCAAATTCGTGTGGGAAATAATTTGTTTGGTCAAACTAGTTAAGCTCCCGTAGATAAAAGCATATTAATGTAATCTTATACAAATTTATATTATGATCATATGTTTATTGTACCTAAAAGCTTATGTAAATAAAAGCTCGATCGCATGTATTGGTCTTGCATCTGTGCTTTCTTACTATTTTAAGTGGTTTGCAATCACCATTAAAGAGATTCACTTATTCTACTTCTACTGTTTTTACTTAGACATAAATTATTCATACATAGATATTTGTTCTCAGGCTAAGAAAACGCTCTTAGTTCCTACACTATTAATAATAAAAGAAACAGCTGAAATTTGAAACAGCGAAATTCCATGTGATACCTTTATCCTGAAATAGCACAATAACATTGAAGCGTCATGGTGGCGTGGCCTGTGTTCAAGTCCCAGTGAGGGAATGTTATTTTTCTGCGCTGCAAGAACACAAATAAAATGCAATATATCGTAAATTAGCATATACGCGACATATTGGTTTAGTGGTATAATAGGTAGAGGGGTCTCAAAAACGCGGAATATTTATTGTTAATTAGTTTAAATTAAGCAATAAAACCTAAGTAACACAAAAATAGTTAATAAGTCTACAACTGCAAGGGTATAAAAACATCGGAAAATGTTTTGTTGATCTTTGGCCCTCATAAATTGCAAGAGGGTTGGAAAGTCGTTTCGTTAAAGTCAAGCTCTATTACATAATCGAGTAAGTGACTTGTTGAGTTCATTCGGATGTGCTTGTAGTTTGGCGATGTATTGTTGCTGTTGTGCATTTTTTTGGTTATGGAACTAGAAATATGGAGATCTTTTTGCTATTTATTGGTTTTATTACCGGGCTATATACATATATATATAGATAAGAAATTTTAATTCCAGGCTTAGGAGGAGATTGTGCATTGATAAGTAACTTTGAGGTTTAACTGCTTTTTTTTTACGTAGACATCATCGCCAGATTAAGGCACTGGCACGTTGTTGAGCACCAGTGATGGGCAGGTTCCCCTGTTGAGGGTAAACGTGACGTACTTGCATTTTTGTTTGTATACGAAGTTACGGATTCCTTTTTACTTTGAGTGGCTTGGCAATTAACTTAAGTGTATGTACAATGATTTGCTGTTGTCCTCTTGTTTTGTACTTTTCCATTACGTTGAGTGGAGACATCTGCTTATTCAACGAGCATCGACTCTTATGCAGAGGTGCAAAACTCTATTTCTTCTTCGCCTTCCGGTTTGGGTTTCAGTTTGATGTGGGTGCCTAAAAATTTATTAAATACTAGCATACCCGACAGACTTCGTTGGTGATTTTTGTTAATAATTATGATTCACATGATTAACAAAAAGCAGGTGTATCTAAGAAGTAAATTCCTCCAGTTTTATTATTTGTTACTTTCGTAAGAGTATCACATACAAACGTCTGTTATTCAGTGTGTACTTATTTGAATAAATTGTCTTAAAGTGTTGCGATTATTCAGTTTTTCTCGATGCAAGTATTGGTTAAAAGCATCATGCGTTAGAAGATTGGATTGAATTGAATTAATAGTTTGTTTGATATCATTACCACATGTCAATGTTTCCTCGAAATTTTTTCGCTGATTTGTATATTTAATAGTTTTTGGCTTGTCCGCATAGACCAACGACTTTACATATTTCCACAAGAAATAGTTAAGAGACGTCAAATCACATGATCTCGGCGGCCAACTTACAGGACCATTTCAAAAGATAGACTGCTCAACAAATTCATTTCTTGAGAGACTTGACATTGTTCCTCTTCTCCGTCAGCGAGTCCACTATTTTGTGTTTGAGTATCGTTACTGTAATACGTTTAATACCTTTGGCGCTTTTCAACTGAAATGTGTAGTAACTAACATTCGCAGATCTTATATTTGTGTTTGTACTTTGCTCTCTTTTATTTTCACCCTAGTGAGTAGTATCAGGTAAGTTGTTCATTCCGAGAAGAGCTACCAGCTCTGGCACGAGTGGGATACTGTTTGCATCACGAATGTAAAATGGGGTTCGCCTTTTTGAGATCCAGTGTGGATTGAAACTATTGCCTTCCAATACCTTGCGTTGAACATTAACATTGTTTTTGTTAAGTTTTTATATATTGCCGTCTTTTTTTCTGCAGTCTGAGCTTTCGCTGTAGCTTCATTTGTTCATGTTGTCAGCGAACTACCAGTGTTGGTCTGTGTAGTCAGTGACCTAATTACCAATAAAGGCTTTGGGCGCTCCAAGACAAATTGTTGTTGATTGGTGTGAGCAAATTTCTCTGTTTGCACTTTAGTTCTCAGCAATAATAAGTATTGTAGTGGAATTTTTCAAATTTTAAATTTTTTCAAAGTATTTTCACTCATTTGAATTACGGCCATGCCCAAGGAATTTGACTTCAGTTTTAACAAACTCACATTGGTCGGATTAAAGTTTAAAACTTGCTTGGCAAATCACTTGTATTCAAGTGATCGACTTCTATATTTTCAAAGAAAATAAGGATGCCATCAAAAAAAAACACATTTTAATTAAGCTTACAGTTAAGCTAAGGTATGCCATTTCTAAGTCATTTTACCAATTTGCACTCATCGCTTCGCTGTTCTAATTAAGCAAATGTTATTTGTACGCATTTAATAGGGCATTTATTTGGTAAACTTATTAAGTGGCCAGGATTTTTGAAAAGTATTGAAATTTTTTAAAGTCTAAAAGATAAACGATTGATTTGACGATTATGACTTGTGGTGTGTCCAAATGCGCAGTTTACTTTTACAGTGTGGGGTGTTGTAAGTAGAAAGCTGGATTTAAACAAGTCAACAAGTCAAGAATTTATCAAGTTGTTGCATAATCGTAAAAGTAAATACTATTAAAAACGCGCCTCTGGATAAAAACTGGTAAATTTCAAGTTTTTGGGAAGTAAGGCCATGAAGGAACATTTGGATGTTATGCAAAAAAGAACGACAAATTTTACGGAAATCAATTGTGGCAAGCGCGGTTGCCAGATAAAAGTAGGAAAGAGCAGTACAAAGAGAGAATATCGTTTTCTGTGGTGTCTAGACAGTGAGGCAGTGTTTAGACATGTGGTGTGTTAAAATTAAATATCTTTTGTGACACTTAGTCGTATTAAACATAAAAACATACAAACACAAACGTATTGTAACGCCACTCTTCGTCGCTTATGGCCGATTATGGTTGGTCTATGAGACGAGGGTGAGTGTCAGGGGCTACTTCGCGAAAGATCAGACAGTTTCAGTGTCGGAAGGCTCAAATCATTCTTTTATTTCAACTCGATCTTAAACAATTCACGTTTACTTGCTAGCGGAAACCTAATAAAACCAAGTTGGCTGCAGCTTAGAAATTAAGTGTAACCGGACCGAGCTTTGATTCGGCGTTGCTGGTCCTGAGGGCGGGGCGAGGTAGCAGTTCTGAACTGTGAGTGGCGGTGCCACTCAGGCCGTCGACGTTGCATTACCCTCTCCTTAGACTCAAGAGTCCTGACCGGCTCTTACAGAGGGTCGGGGAGGTAGATTGCTCGTCGGTTATCATGCGCTCCTTACATGCGGTTTTGTTTTGCTGGGTGCACGATAATTCAGGATTCCAGTGTTGATTCCAATCCACAAAAATTTTTCATTTGGCTCGGTGACAGCATGTTTTAGTTGCACGTTCGTATTGAAAATTCTGCATGTAGTGGGCACAGAAGAGTGATAGGGCGCCATAATAAAACTTAAGTTTACGCTCTTTCACATCCACCAATCCTATTTAAGCCTGAAATATATTCCTTGTCGAAGGCGTTCCATAGGTTGATGTAAAGGCGGCCGCTGCGGGTTCATGTAGAGTTACTTGACACGGGGTGGTCTTAACGGTTTAATCAGTTTCTCTACAATTAAGCAGAGAGACGCCAGCGCCCGTATCTTCTATCATGGTAACTGGTTGTAGCTTTCTCCAGCACAGATACAGGCTACTGAGGGTGCACATTGCTCTTACGGTCGGCCTCGGGCTCGCAAAACAGTCCTGCCAGTACAGATTCCTCTTCCTTGCCAGCATCCTGGTTTCCAGCCGTGGGCTCTTTCAACCAAGACCTGCTGGAAGGCGACGATGGGCTCGATTCACAGAGATCAGTAGGTGCCTCTTGTGCGGTGGGAATGGCATGCACAGGATTGGCATGCGACTTAACCACGGGCATCTCGATGACTTTCAGAAATACAGGGCTCTTCTTCTGTCGGTATACATGTCGCCACAGAATGTCTGTTTGATCGGCGGTCTTTGGTTCGGCTCGTTTGGTCGGGACACTTTTGTTTATTACCAATAGAGGCTTTTTTGGCTTGTTATATGATCATTACGCCTACGTCTCCGTCTACGACGTAGAGGCGGATCGCTGCAGTCGTCTCCAAATTGGGTGTTTATAACAGACCTGTCGACATAGACATATCGAGCGCCTCTTGCAGCTGACTAGGTTTGGTCGAAATTACAAAACTGGTGAACCAATATTTGGTCAAACAGTTGACCGAATCTGCGGCTAACCGCTCCTTGGGCCAGCCGTTCCAACTCTAGTGCAAAATCCGGCAGTGATTCTCTGAGTCCCTGTACTCGATAACGCAGTCAATGGTAACTGGCACAGCGATCCAATATAAATCATTGGCGTATTGTATTAACCAACGCCGTATATGTCAGCGTGGGCAGCGGTGGCAAGGTTTCATAAAAGGGGGTGTACATTAAACATATGGATTTTATCCAACACATTTCATTTTTGCTGTTCGATAGAGACATGTTAATTATTCTCGGTGACATTAATTTACCAGAAATAGCATAGTGCACTACTGAAGAATCTGCTCAGTTGCTCCTTCCCATTTTCACATTATCTTTGACTCAGATAAATCCTATCCGCAACAAAATTGATATCTATAGATAGATAGATGTGCAGCTTCCAGAATTAACCCTCTTGCCTGCGTAACTATAACTATTGATCATCCGATTCGTGTACCGATTGCTGGTGCCTCTCCCGAGGGATAATCTCGTATGTTTCGCAGGACTAACTTTTTTAAACTAAATGAGCTCACTCCTACAACTAATTGGTCCCCCTTGTAATGTTCAGTCATGAACCTAGCTACTTTTCTGTTTAAAAATACTCTTCATTGGCTTTAAATGAAGATCACTCCTACAACTGATTGGTCGCCCTTATAATGTCCAGTCATGAACCTAGCTATTTCTCTGTTAATAATAAAAGAGAATAACAATAAAAAAAAGTAATAAAGCTAATACTCCTAATTTGCTTTAAATGAAGCTCACTCCTACAACATTATCCTAGCTATTTCTCTGTTTTATAACACTCTTAGTTCGCTTTTTAAGTTTTGTGTAACCCGGAAAGCCCCAGTGTTGCCCTACGGGCCCCTCTGGCATAACCTGAAAAATGTGAAATCGAGAAGTTATGAAAAATACCGAAAAATCGGGCTGGTTTTTAAACTATGTCGCCCAAATTTTTGACGCCTAACAGCTTGTAAATTTAAATTTTCCCATAACCCCAAACTACGTCATTCTAAATTGTCCGCTTTTCCAAAAGCTTTTCAAAAATTATAGATATATTATATATGATAGCACTTTTTAATTGCATCATTTAATTTCATCATCTCAACATGGGTTTGTAAAATCATGATCTACTTCCACTAACCTATTAGAATTCACTCCTTTAAGAATCGCAAGACTTAAAAATGCTAGGCAAACTGATGTCATATATACTGATTTCAGTAAAGCTTTTGATTCTTTTATATGTTATTCTCGTGTTCTTTTGTACGCAGAGGACGTTAAGCTTTATTTTAGTTACAAAGATTTTATCTCTTCTTGTCGGCTGCAATCCGATCTTTATAATCTTTAGTTTTGGTGTCATAAGAACTTATTAAAATTAAATACAACTACATTCAAGGTCATGACTTTTCCCAGAAATACTCCGCAATTAGTTATTTATTTTCTTGAAATAGCATTATCATTTTTGAATGTTTAGATGAGACTTACTACATTAGCGATTCAGAAATTGACAGGTAAATTATAACATTGGACGGAACAGTCAAGCAAAAGTTAAGTAATGTTATAAACTTGGCTTCAAAATTGGTAAAATTATCAAAATTAACCTGATTCCTTTACCAGATTTTGACAGAAGAGCCGAAAATCTTTTTTGGCGCATTGAGTCAGTTCATTGAGGAAATTTATTAAAAGACGGCCATGAAGTAACAGCGGTGAACCTAATCAAGACAAAACTAATGGGTCAATACAAAAATAATGAAAGAGTTATTGCATTATATAAATCGATTGTCCCTATTAGTTAAATACTATCTGCAGAACTTCTAAGCTTACTTGTTGTAACAGTGGTGGAAAAACTAATCAGTTGATCAATTATACAATAGAAATCGCAGTACCGACAGAAATTAACACAACAATAATGCCGGGGAAAGTGAAAACTAATAAAATTACGGTGGAAATAAGCGTATTAATAACCGGGGTTGGAATAATTTTAACCGGGGTAACAGTCATTATATATATATAATGTTCGAGTAATAATCCAAACTAACAAATTCAAAAATATGCACTATAAATCGTACCTAAAACATTTAGGTCCCACTGAAAAATGAAGAAACAGAAACATTTTAAGCTTTGTTTTTAGCCACTGGTACACACACACACAATTATACAAAAATAAGAAGGACGGGCTATCTTCTGCCATGGTGAAATTCGAGAACCGCGCTGATTAAAAATAACCCCGCGACGCCCTCAGGACCAGCAACGCCGTCCCAAAAGCTCGGCCCGGTGACACTAATTTTCTAAGCTGCATCCAACTTTGTTTTATTAAGTTTGAAACGTGAAACGTGACTTGTTTTAATATCGAGTTAAAATAAAAGAATGTTTTAAGTCATCCGTCACTGAAACTGCCTGTTCTATGTTTCTGGGAATTTTAGTTACTTTAAAGTCAGGTGTGCGATTAAAATAAAAAAAATGAAGGCAAAACAAACCAACAAAACGAAGAGCAGCAGACAATAGCATCGATACTGTTTACCCATTGACGCAGTGGGTAGCGGCGGTAAACCAGAAGATCGACCACGTGTTCAATGCTGTCCAGTTCGTAGCCAACGGCAATTCAACTGTGCTGGCCATACCACCAACATGCAAAGCATGGAGTGGATCGGCGGAGCAACACCAGAAGCGTCCACCGCAAGCAGCGTCAACCACGTACTGACCCCCACAAGCCAGTTTAACCCCAGCTTGTTGCCTTTGTTTGATGGACCCAGATTGTGGATTGAATTTAAGCAGCTCTTAGACACCTGTTGGGGCGTATTATTGCTGGTCGGACGAGGAAAAATGTTTGGGTCCTTAATCTACGCGGTCGTGCCGCTACCTTTTATGAAACCTTGCCACCGCTGCCCACGCTGACATACACGGCGTTGGTTAATACAATACGCCAATGATTTATATTGGATTGCTGAGCCAGTTACCATTGACTGCGTTATCGAGTACAGGGACTCAGAGAATCACTGCCTGATTTTGCACTAGAGTTGGAACGGCTGGCCCAAGGAGCGGTTAGCCGCAGATTCGGTCAACTGTTTGACCAAATATTGTTTCACCAGTTTTGTAATTTCGACCAAACCTAGTCAGCTGCAAGAGGCGCTCGATAAGGTGATGCAGGTGCAAGTTCAAGTGGGACACACACAACACAGGTCTGTCATAAACACCTAATTTGTAGACGACCCAATAGACGGAGACGTAGGCGTAATGATCATATAACAACCCAAAAAAGCCTCTATTGGTAATAAACAAAAGTGTCCCGACCAAACGAGCCGAACCAAAGACCGCCGATCAAACAGACATTCTGTGGCGACATGCATGCCGACAGAAGAAGAGCGCTGTATTTTCTGAAAGTCATCGAGATGACCGTTGTCACCCTAGTGAACCTACCGTCGCCGTGGTTAAGTCGCATGTCAATCCTATGCCTGCCATTCCCACCCCACAAGAGGCTCTTTCTGATCTCTGTGAATCGAGCCCATCGTCGCCATCCAGCTGGTCTTGGTTGAAAGAGCCCACGGCTGGAAACCAGGATGCTGGCAAGGAAGTGGAATCTGTACTGGCAGGACTGTTTTGCGAGCCTGAGGCCGACCGTAAGAGCAACGCGCACCCTGAGTAGCCTGTATCTGTGCTGGAGAAAGCTACAACCAGTTACCATGATAGAAGATACGAGCGCTGGCGTCTCTCGGCTTAATTGAACAGACACTCATTAAACCGTAAAGACCACCCCATGTCAAGTAACTCTACCCTTTACATCAACTCAAAATGCGAGCATCGAGATGCACATGCTGCGCAGACCTGTGAGCCACAGTTCTACATGGTGGATTATGCAACGCTATCGTCTAGGAATATATTCGATACTAAAACACAAAGCAAAGGATTGATACAAAAATTTAAGTCAACGGAATTGGTGAAAGTGAAATCAATTCCAATGGACTAAGTTATTAAAGACAGTACAGAACTATTATTTAGTTGACTAAAACTCCCCCATACTAGGTATGGACACTATAAAGGAATTCCATTGAAAAATTGTCTGACAAATTAAACTCAATAAAAAATAAATTCATGTTATGATTATAGATTTCCAGATAGAATTTTCTGACTTATTTTCCTTCCTAAAATTTATTTATATGTTAGGCATCTCCTTTAGCTGATGTAATCAATAATTAATTTATTAATAATTATTAATAATTACTACAACCGGGTAACTTTCTTTTTAATTATTTCTATTTTTATAAAAATGAAAAGACCTTCTAAGGTTAAAGCACGGCCTTTTATACCCAAACAAACGCTCTCTTTACTGGCATATGAAGTTAGCAGCACATAGTGTCAAAAATGAGTTGTAAAAGATGTTATTTCCTCTACGCCAAAAAGTTTACATAAGTTTAAGTCGTATGGAAGAATTTAAATTACCGATTACCGATTTAAATTAATTTTCATTGTAACCAAGAAAATAAATATTGCGACCATTACATAGTTCCAAAAAAACCCCAACTAAATAAGCAACTGCTAGCTGGCGAATTTCACCTTCCAAGAATTAACGAATTAATAATATTCTTGACAAATTGTGAAGATAGTTCTCTTGTCTGGATTCTATGATATGGAACTTAAAGAAAATTTAAACATAAGGTCATTTTCTACGAGCAGTGGCTTTTATCGTTTCACGCGTTTCCATATGTATTAAAAAAAACAAAGAATGAGAACGATTGTATTTTCTGGTATTGAACTATCTCAGGCATTCTTATGTACGGATGACCTAATTTTCATCGTGTTCTCTGCTTGGTTCGAACCTCTAGTAATTATAAAAAATAAGTTTCCAACTTTTCAAGTGCATGATATGATAAGAACTTTAACTGGGAATATTCGATCCATGATACAAGAGTCAGAAGTGAATCGAACATTTTTTTGAGAAGCCGTTTTAACTGCAACATTCTTTTAAATTAGAATTCCAAAAAGACACTTGAGAATAATAAAATCCCTTGTGAAATATGACAGTAAAAAAAGCTCTAAAGCGGTCGCTTCAATTGTGTATCATTAAAAAAATGAGAAAAAGAAAATTTGATCTAAGATCGAACATTACTTTGAACTGTTTCTAGAACTGTGAGTGCCATCAGGGGTTTCCAGCTTAGATCCATCTTAGTAATTTCTTTGCTTCAGGTAGCCAAGAAAAAATTCTCTCAATACTTGGAAGAGGATACGCACATTTTTTTGTTACGTCATTAAGCTTGCGAGCATTCAAACAAATACGCACCTTAGTTGGGTTCACAAACAGCCGCATATGTGAATTCCAAAAAATTTTTGAAGGCTCAATAACTTCTAGTTTTAACATCCGATCAAGTTCTGTATTCATTAACTTCTCTGCCGCTGGACTAAGCGAGTAAAAGCGCTATTTTATAGACCAATATGACGATCTAAGTTTTCCTCTACAGGAGAAAATAATCCTTTTACTATCTCTGCTGCTGTTGATCCTGATTTTAGGAATATTTATTATTTTCGGTGTTTGATAAAACGTATTTCGGCGACTTCAAGGCACTAATAATATTAGGGGCCAATGCAAAAATATTCCACAATATATGGAATTTTTCCTATTTTTGACTTGTATCGCATGTTCACCTACAAAGTCCCCATCACTTCTTGATTTTTTCTATCCGCGTTTCGAACCTTTGATTTGATTGGCTTCGACGCTGATATCGCAGATAAATAGAGTTTTGCTAGTTGAACACCAATACAACTATTGATAGCACCGGATTCTAATTCTAAGTCTATTCGGTAAACTGTAAAAATAGGACTTGAGCATATTCCCTTAGATCTCTAAAACAAGTCTACACTATATACTCAACCACATATTACGTTTTGAGATGTGTGGTCGCGTTTGCCTCAAAATTTGTTTTATAATTTTAAAATATTTAACAATCCGTTCCAGATATGAAAGAGAAGTGGAATTTGTCTCTTAGCTGTACTCTCTGTTAAGACAAGAGACGGCACTGTAACAGAGGTGTTTTTCTCTTTTACTCGTTTAAAATTGGGAATATCTAACTAAAGAAACTTCTCAGAGCATCCGCTGATACGTGGATGCTCTCTTTGGTTGCTTTTTCGACAATCTACGACTACATTTGGGTTGCTGCGGTTTCTATATTTAATGAGTTTCATCCATTGCAGAAAGTTCTACGATCACCCTCACAATTTTCCCATATATGTCCTGTTCCTTTACAATTCCAAAAGATCAATTTGGAATAATTGCAACGCGGCTTAATGTCTAAATCACTTGCAACTTCCTTATCGGAATCTTTATACTCATTGTATGACTGTTCCAGACTATATAATTGACGCGTCGGTACAGAAGACTTTGGTTTGGTTGTCATTTTTCTGTAACTTTGAACTTCTTGAGTAAGACTCTCGCTCATTTGTACTAACCTATGTTAGTGACCGACAGAGCTTATTTGTTAGTATAACGATTACTGCCGCATTGAAGGTAAAAGGTTATTTTATAAAATTTCTATTAACTCATCTTTTAATTTTATACCGAATTTATCTACTAATAATAAAACTGCATAATGAGAATCTCCAAAAAAATTCTCCTACTTTTAGGGCACGCACTTTTTCTTTGCTGGTTAATGCTGATAGAATTCCAAATGATTCGATCTACTTGTTTCCAACAAAAAAAAATTGGCAATAATTAGTTAATCCCAAGAAATCTCACTCTAGTGTTTTATTTGTTAGAATCTAGATTTTATAAATAAATTCTTCGACACCTAATCTATCAAAGTTCAACCATTTCTGAAATTGTTGAACCACTGGGTTATTTGATTGCAACGACGGAATAACTCTAGAGACTCTAGAGAGTAATCTAAGCCCTCTCTTAAACGAGAATTGTTTAAACAAGTAGGTCTACCTCTTTGTATGCCAGTATTATTTCTTGTAGGTACGGCTTCTTTATGGTTGTTACTATAACTAGCAACTAACACAGAAGAGGGCACATCATTAGTTTCCCTTAAACATTTGGGCGCATTTTTGCTTATTACTGGTGGAGCTGTAGCTAAGGTTGTAGCCAAATTCTAACTGACTGGTCTCGAAATATCCTTACTTTGCCGTGGGCTAGGCTGCTTGGTCTTAGGTTAGTATGAGCCTAGCACTAACTTCATTTTTGACGTTCACATTCGGGACAGTTCGAACGCATTTCCAAATGTTTTTTTAAACAGAATTTGGGAAAAATGTATCTACATGATTTATACTTATACTTTATACTTACAACTTGTAATATTCTGCATTTGTATCCAACGAAGAGAATCCAATCGACCTAACTAAAAATTCCAAAAACTGTTATTCAATAAAGTATGAGCAATGGTAGGGAGGGAGGGGAGGACAACGAATGATAGCGGTTGATAAGTCTAACCTTGTAGAGTAAAACAATTTGTAATCTCTTAGAGAAGCAGCAGAATTGTAGTCCGTTTGACTATCATATTCAACAATTAGTACGCTATGCAGGAGCTAGAACCAAACCAGTTCTAGCAACGTCTGCATACGTACCTATCTACTTGTAGATAACGTAAAAAAATAATCGATGTTGTTCAAATGTCCTTTGTATTGTTCCAAGGTCCTTTTGATGTTGGAGCAGGACTTTAGGGCCTGTTGAGCCCCACGTTGAGCGCCATTTAAATTTGTATAATTGTTGTTTGAGATTTAGCTAGAAGAACACAACCAACCGGAAAAGCTAAGGAAACAAGGGATGCCATCCACTCAGTAAATCTCATTCATACCGACTGAAGACCTGTGGGGTAATCTTCGTAGGAATTGTTCTTTTTAAAAGCAGTACTTGCTTTTTGCTCTTTCGTGGTCTGAACTGCCATCGTAATGTCAATTGGCCATCAAACTCTAGTAGACTTCTCTTACTTGGCCTTACTTCTCTCACTAATCGTCACTAATCTTGGCGTCATTTTTATGCACAAGCTTCTTAAAGGTGATATAAACTCGCCCGAGCTATTGAACCATATAAATCTGAGTGTTCCTTGTAGACCTACTCGAAACTTTACTCGAAAAAGAACTATCCTTTCTTTTTTAGCTCGTAGCTAGCTTTAGGTTTTGTATGTACTTATGAACTGTCCCCGCAACTCGAGCCGTCCGTTATGAGGCTAGCGCCCCTCGGTCGGTTGGGCAGGAGGTGTACTACAAAGAATTTATATATATGTGCAGTGCAAGCTGTTTTATCAAATGCAGTCTGTTCTACAATATATAATAATCAACTATTGCGTACATGTTACAAACTTAAAATTTAAGATCCAAAAATTGCGATGAAAGCGACAAACGGATTGACGGATATGGCTAAATCAACTCGGCTATTGATGCTGATCAATCATTTATATACTTCATGGGGACGAAAACGTATAATTCTATGCGTTACAAACATCTGACCCATTATTGTTAGTCTTATTACGAGTATAAGAGATTCAACGAATAAATAAATAGCCGTAAAAAGAACATGTATATTAATTGAAATGTTAACATCATTGAGGCAATGTTACTGTTTGTAGAGGGGCGCTAGATTTGTTAAGTGGGAATTCCAGGTCTAAAAATTAGTGCTCACGTTGTAACGAAAAAACGAACAGTGCCGGCAATACCCCAGTGCGTCTTGGTTTGAGTTCGCCTGCTTCGCTCCTCTTCCGCTGGTCGCCCTTTCTGAATTAAACATACCGCCCCCTTGCAACAAGTTGCAATAGCCCGGATAGACAGATAGGGATGGATAGCGGCAGTTCTATGGCGCCTAGATGCCGCGAGAGCCTAAAAGAGGATCCAACCAAAAACTGTGGTCCGCTATGGTCAGGAACACATCCTGGCTGGATGACCTTAGGATAGAGTTCAGAACCGAGCACGACGGACACAGCGGCCAGGCGGTGGAATGGCGGATCCGCTAGCACCTGCGTGACGAAAATTACCTTCACCTCAGCGGTTATCTCCCCGATAGGAGTGTGGATTCGTTTAAAGGACTCCACCTTCGGGACGACGTCCTTCTGAAAGTGGGGATCCGTCGTGCATCGGATAATCGCGTGGCACCTCATTACCCACTCGATAGATTGCCAAAGTAGACGCAAAGGATGCAATAATGCGACTCTGAGGTGCGCATGCGTCAAGCGAGTTTCGGCATCCTTCCCACAACAATACTTACAACAGCGGTCGGCATGATGGGTGTCGCCTTGAGCTGCATGAGTGACGACAGAGTGGGCTGCGTCGGTTTGCCGGCGTGTGAGCTATTCTAGCGGGGGGCGGGTGGGTTTCGCTACCGAGGCGAGAAACGAGCTGGTCTCCTGGCGCTAGAACCCCTGGCTTGGCCCAGAGAACGTCGACGTTCGGGAAACTCCGTGCTGTCGCCACAAAGACGACATCATACAGAGCTTTGACAGGCCTTGTTGATGTGTTCGTGGGCAAGGCACGAACCAACAACTTGGCTCCGGGGGTCGCCGAAGCCACTCCGAACTGTATCACCATAGTTGGCTTGTCGCCAGGTCGGTTGCAGACGCACATCTGCTCGCTAAATCAGATGGGTTGTCGTCATATCGGACATAAGCCCGGTCATCAATCGTGGTATTGCTGGAAATAGAGGATACACGATTAGCAACAATGGTCGCAAGATGCCCCTCCAGAAAAAAAATCGGGCATTACATATTGGAAGCTCGGGAATAACTGCCACCTGAAAATCAACCAAAAGCACTGCTCCAGTTTTTACCAGAGCTACCCTTATTTTAGCGTTGAGGAGATGAGCGCTCATGTGGTCCATACGCTCGCAAAACCCATGTAGCTCCATTTGTATTACGGCCTGACTTCCACTCATCTCGGAATATATATCCTGGAGGAATTCGTGCCATTCTTGGATTAGTGACCAAATCTGCAGCATGAATTTTTTTGCTCGGATGACGTAGAGGGCCAGCCATCCTGCTGGACGAAATAGCTTAACTATGTGGGATATGACCTAAGAAGAAGTGCTCTTGGGTAGCCTTCCAGCGAATACCCAATGTCTTGGCGGTGCTGGCGTCTTCCAAATATAGGAAAAGGAAAGATATTTAAGAGAGATAGCGCGCAGCACATCCTTGCAATTCAACGCCCACTTTCGCAGACTAAACCCAGCGGAAAGCGCCTCTTCAAGATCTTGGATCGCACAGCGTGCCTCCTCTTTAGTGTGGGCTCCAGCTAGACGTCATCTACGTACATGAAGTGCTGTAGAATTTTGCTTGAAGGTTACTGTCCCTTTCTCGACAGATGATGCTTTGGTTCCGAAGAGACAAAGATTTCTCGATAAATTTGCGTGATGACAGCATTTAAAACAAATTGGAAAAATCGTCATTTGAGAATTTGCACAGTTTAGAGGGTAGGATCGGCTTGCATCCACATTTCCACGTGCCGAGAGGGATCTCTGGGAGACACGAGCCTCAATTGACATAACTTCTAGGCGCCACACAATTAAAAATGAAGTTTATCTAAGTGTCAATGAGACGGAACGGAAGGCTCACCGGGTTGAACATAAAGAAATGTTCTTTCAGATCCGGTGTCAATCAGAGCTCGCATGAAAGATGGTCACCATGGCGGTGCCTATTAGGACTTCACGGGGGTAGATATAAAGAAGTTCTGAATGTTGTTGCTAGAGCTACGGCGTTAAACGGAATCTGAGTTGAGTGAAATTGCCGATGGCTGTGCACTGTTGACGCCAAGTAGAAGAGTATGATGCCGTTCCTTACCTGGCAAACTGGAGCTGAACTACGATCTTCCAGAGTCACAGGCCATACAAGTCTTATGAACAACCGTAGGGAGGTTGAAGAGAATCTTCATCTGGTTGGCAACGAACTGTTTTTGGTTCCCAAGCCGGTTGAAAACCATCATTGGTAAGGGGAAAGCTTGACACGATCACCTTTGCCTCGCCTCGTTTTGGATAGCAGATGTTACGGCTTTTTCACTGGGGCCGATCTCGGATTGTTTATATACATGGCAGTTATAGTCAGCCGTGAACAATTGTGGGGCATGGACGGTGCATCGGACGATTGAAGCTGTGCCGCACCGAAGAACCAATATATATACGTATTTGTATTTGCAATTTACCGTTATCAAATCGGCACGACTTTTCTTGCTCCGAACAGCCGTATGGGTTCTCGTACATGTGGGCTTGAAATTGCACTGAATTTTATTCCATAATTAAAAAACCAGCTTTGCAGCTCAGAACAGAAACTGCAACTGGTTCCGAAATGCACGAAAGCTTTTTTATTTTATGGCATATACATATATACCGAAACTAACCGGCCCTCAAAACTATTTTTTTTTTTTAAGTATAAAATTTTTTTTTTTGAAACCTGTAAATTAATTTTAAAAAATTATTTTTTTTTTTTTAGGTATAATCACTGAGAACTATTTTCGCTGGATTTTGTAAGCCAATGTCGTGACTGCATTTAAGTCACACTGTGATGGTTGCGCGATAGCACTGACGGTCGTCCGGTTATTTGTTTTGATTATTTTTGGAACGTTCAAATTCAGGAAATTGCAAGTACCGAAATTTTTTAGAAGTAGAGCGGAAAAATAAAATCCAAAATTTCCGCGAATTTTTACGGTTTTTTTGTTTTGTGTTGCGGCGAAGCAATTGTTGGGAACCGATAAGATTGATCGTATTGACTTTGTTAAGACACAGGAAAATAAAGCGGGAAACTTTTTACTGCAGATATGTAATGAGAAAGTTCTCTACTTATCATATTTTGACACCGATGCGAAGCTAGTGCGAGTGGAAGGATATCCGGCTCGAAGGACCAATGTTTGTAGAGGGGCGGAAGATTTTTTAGGTGGGAATTCTAGATTGCCCAGGTTTTCTTTGCGATGTAAAGAAAAAACGAACAGTACCGGCGATATGGAGTTCTCGATGTACCTGCCGCATCATCCCCAGTGTGCCCGTTTTCGTTTGAGTTCGCCATCTTTGCTCCTCTTCCTAACTACGCTTGTATTGTAACACATATAATTTCGCTAAATACGATAGAGAGTCTGTTAGTTCTAACATAACAGAAATACCTGAAAAAATAAATTACATAATTCATATAGATATATGGTGCCCTATATAATAGATATAGCAATTAATAAGCTGAGACAATACGCATCAGAACAATAAATTTAATTTAGATTTCAATATTTGGGAAAACAAACAAAGATTGTAACAGATAATAAATTAAAAATTGTAACTCCTATCAATTTTTTTCGGAGTATTATCTTTATTAATTCTTGTTACCCAACATCAATTTCATATAGCTGTTTCTGCATCGATCTTTTTCCATCTATCATATTTCTTTCTCTTACTTTTTAACGAACTGTCCTTTAAGTTGTTATGTCTTGAATTCAAACAGAGAAATTATTATTATATTCTACGTAGTGGTGAACATTTTTAATTAACTCAAGGCGTTTCAATTAGTTTTATTTAGCAGTCACAGGGTAACTTATATGCTGTAAAATATGTTAAAAACTTAGAACTTAAAAGATAAATTTATTGAAATCAAACAAATCAATAACAGAATACATTTAAAAATATGTTGAGTATGTTTAATTCAGATATATACAAGTAAAAAATTAAAGCTTTTAAAAATAAAACTCGTGTAGTAGTGCCTTTTCATTGCAATTTATAATTTCATCAATTTTGAAGAACGGTCATATAATTATCATCCTGGGCTTAATACGTTATAAATAATATTTTGAATAAGAAATTATTTGTTTTTATTGTTTCAGCGCCGCTTTATTAGAGATAAAATCCGTCAAAGGTTAGCCCTGGAAAATGGACAACATTTATATAATAATAATGGAACATATAGTCAATTGGATACACATAATAAGAGTTATATTTATAATCGTAAGTTAAACCCCTTTGTTTTAGGAGTAATTTTAAAATAGGAATGGTCCAGTGAATATTTTCCAACAAAAAGTGGCAATAGAAAACCCGTTAATTTTTATTCCCTTGCAGAGGGTATTAGAAAATTAGTCGTATGTTTCTAAAGCATTCAAACCTACGTTTCCGAACATATAAGGTATATATATTTTTAGTCAGGATCAATAGACCAGTTGATATAGCTAAGCCTGTCTGCCTGTATAGCCCTTTAATTTTAAGCTGTATGGTTGAAACTTGGTTGATAAGCTCTTTAATTCATCAGGCAGATAAAGTATGAAATTCAGATCGGACAACTATAACATGTATTAAATTGACTCAAAATCCAAATAATTGCTCAAAATCCATATTCAAGACCGTTCCTATGGGAGCTATATGATATAGTCAACCGATTTTGATGAAACTTGGTGGATATGTTGTGAGGAGAATATACTTTATATATATATATCTAACAAAAGCGGCAGAGTATTATGCCAGATATAAATATAGATGAATTCAAGTCGTAAAAGCGGCTAATAATTCAAATAAGCGCTGGCCCAAAAAGCAATTCAAATATCATCCATGTGCGCGTTTGTATGTTTGAGTCAAACATATAAATAAACCTTAAGGTTCGGTCGAACACATGCAAACAAAAGAAATGTGCGATCGAACCGAAAGCAAAATACAAACATGTAAATCGCGTGATTTAAACTGGCAAATATGTATACAAACATAATTACATATGTTTGGAGAGAAATGGTTAAAGCAAAGGCCGAATATATGTAACATGTAATGAGAAACAGATAAGAACAAGTGCATGTAGGCTTGTGTGACGTCACTGAGAGTGCGTTACATTGGGAGTGCATAGAACCGCAACAGCGAACACACACAGGCACAAGTGTGTAAGCTACCGACGCACGAGACGTGGAGAGTCGGCTCATGCGTATAGACCAGCGGGGGAGGCGAGGGGTTGCATTTCGGTTGTCGGTAGCATCAAAGTGAGCGGGCTTACGCATGTGTGGGTGGATTGGGAGCCGGAATGTTGGCAAGTAACGGAGAGTAGGAGAGGCCGCGGTGTGTAACATGTCCAACGCAAAGGCTTGAAAGGCGCTGGAGGTTTTGGCGCTAAATTTGAATATATAATAATAAATATAAATATATATATATATATATATATATATATATATATATATATATATATATATATATATATATATATATATATATATATATATATATATATATATATATGTGTAGATATATGTACATCATATGTAATACATAATGTATATACTTCTATATAATGTTTTATAGTTCATGTGTATAGTTATAACGGAATATACAGACATTAGTATTAGTTATGTGGGAGGGTTAATGCGGTATATTAATTTGGAGTATTAATTCTGTATATATGTATGTATACAACAGAAGATAAATGTGCGTTTATATATATATAGATAGTTATTAAGTTTATTTAATATAAAAGATTCAAGGAGGAAGGGACTTAATCATACATACACTACATTTAAGTATATGTAAAAAGGGCGGGAAATTAGGAATAAGTAATATATGAGGGTGGATATTGGCAAAGCTAGAGAGCAGCGATTGCATTAGAGAGGCGTATGCGTGATTTCACCACGAGAGATGCATGGCACGAGCGGCCAAGAAGGCTAATGATAAAAGAAAGTGATGGAAAGTTTTGCGCAGCAAATATTGGCGCGCGGAAAAGTACTGGCAACCGTACATAATCCGACCACGCGTCCACCCTGGGTCAAGGTGCCTATAAATAGACACGGCTGAGACACAGAGGATCATCAATTAGAAAGCAAAGGAAACAAGCGAAGTACCAGCGAGGTGCAAGTGAAGAATTAGCAAGTGTAGATTCAATAAGTGAAGTAAACCAGCGAGGCCAACAAAGTGAACCATATGTGAATAAGTAAAAGTAAAGGCGTGCCAAGTTATATAGGAAAAAGGATATCCATCCGTATCCTGGCTACAATTGAAGGTTTAAAGGCGGATTAGTTTAAAGTGGCAACTAGGAAGTGTGTATCAAAAACTAGAAGCCATTCCTAACAATGTATTAAAAACTAGAAGCTAGTCCTAGCAGATCAAAAGACTAGCAGCTATTCCTAGCGGATCGGAAGAGACTAGGAGTTATTCCTAGCAGGATATTGAAGACTAGGAGCTATTCCTAACAGAATATTAAAAACTAGGAGCTATTCCTAGCAATTTTAACGAAGACTAGGAGTATTCCTAGCACAGTTGAGGAAGACCAGGAGTATTCCTGGCACAGTGGGAAAAGACTAGGAGTATTCCTAGCAGAATAATAGGAGCGTAGCAGGCGACAGGTGTAGCTAGACAAGACCAGGAGTCATCCTGGCAGTAGGAATACTAGCTACAGCCAAACACAATCCGTCGATAAGTTTTCATGAGTGCCAGCGGTGCAGTGTGGATTCAACAATAACCACAATTACAAAGTCAATACCTCGTGCAGAAACTCTCTGGCCATACCAACATCCACCAATCAAATTGCCAATAAAATTATAACATATTGTTAAAAGAAAGAACAACTTGATCTTCTCATTTCACCAGCGCACAATATAAATTCGTTGTGTCGCAGCCCTACAATTGAAATTCGGCTTTGCCGCAGGTAACGACCAAAAAGGATCGTTACAACTGGCGCCCAACGAGCTTAACTGGTGAAAAAGATTTACAAGATTTATTGTTTTCTGTAAAAATTAAAAAAAATAAAAAGAAATAAATTGATCAAAGGTCGGCAAGATGACAAAGATTGAAGATGAAAAGAAAGAGTTAATAAAAACCGGCGAAACATGCGGACTCACGCTATCAGGAACTGTCCCCCGGTGAAGAAAATTGCAAAGTTGGCAATTCCAATATTAATACTGCCAACCTGGGGTAGCGTGGGTGCCCTAGATGGCCCACAAAACCAACAACATACATTGTATGAAGAGCCGAGAACAAGTAGAAGAGTTACAGAAAGTAGAAAAATCGGGTTAACAAATTCAAATAACGAATATCCGAAAGTAGCAATGCAAGTGATGGAATGGACATTTCGTTTCGACGGCAGTTCAAAGCCGCTAGAATGCATTGAACAATTTGAATGGTCAGCAGACATGTACCGATTAGACATCAATATGATCCCAAGGGCAATGCCAGAACTGCTAAAAGACAAGGCATTAAAATGGTACGTGGCCAACAATAGACATTGGGCATCATGAAAAGATTTCAGTGAGGCATTCAACAAATATTTCTTGCCAAGGGGATATTTTAGCAAACTAGCAGATCAAGTAAATGCTAGAAAACAACAGTGGAATGAGTCGTTTAAAGATTTCATGATAGAGATGCAAACCATGATGCGTCCATTGAAATACCCAGATTTCGAGCAACTAGAAATTATTTTGGAAAACTGCACACCAGATTTGAGAGTCTTCATCCGCCCACACAACAAACAAACGCTAGAAGAATTAATGCAACTGGCAGATGAGTTTGCAACATTAGAACAGGAGAGGAAACAGTTCCAACGAGAGGCCCAAAGAGAACGCTCACACATACCAATGGGCGCGCAAAGACGGCCAATTGTGCAAGATAATAGGCATAACACCGTTTGCAGACGCTGCTTAGACAAAGAGCCGTCAATTCCAGCACAAAGGCGGGACTGTATGAAAAAACCAACAGGATGGATTCAGAATCCGTCTCAGGCATGCAGAAGATGCGGAGGTGCGGGACATTGGGCTAGAGATTGCAGCAACAGAAGGCTAGCATTCTGTTGGACTAGCGGAAAAATCGGAACGCGATCCATGAATTGCTGCGGGACAACGGGAAACGCAAACCGGTTACTGCCTGCAAGGAGCGAGCAGGAGCCGGCCACAACAGCTCCTCGAACTTAATTGGACAACTGATAGAGGAAAAAAGCTAACTATCAGCAGAAATCAGGATAGGCGGCATTAGAATGCTGGAAACGGTAGACTCGGGGGCCACAAACAGTTTTGTTAGCCAAAAGCGAGTAGAAAAATTAGCTAAAGAAGAGCATCTAACAAAATCAAAAACAAAAGGTGAAATTGGCAGACGGCGCAGTCAAAGAAATAGACTGGCAATGGATCGCTGAAGTACAACACCAGAATGGCACTTCTAAAGTTGGCATGCACACAATCACTATGTGTGACAATAAGCCAATAAAAGATATCCGAAGAATCCAAAAATGCAAGGAAAAATAAATAAGAAAGTTTAAGAATTGATGGCAAAGGGATATAATATAATGGGAATAATAGTGAAAAAGAAACAAACTGGAAAA
Organism: Drosophila neocordata; assembly: GCA_018903615.1. Taxonomy (NCBI): domain Eukaryota; kingdom Metazoa; phylum Arthropoda; class Insecta; order Diptera; family Drosophilidae; genus Drosophila; species Drosophila neocordata. The sequence goes on from JAEIGI010000034.1 coordinate 610,556, forward strand.
TGGAGGCTATGTGTTGACTTCAGGCAGATAAATGCAAAATCCATAAAAGACGCTTATCCAATGCCGACAATCGACTATATTTTAGATCAGCTGCGCGAAGCATAATTTATAAGCAGTTTGGATTTAAAAGATGGATAATGGCAGATTCCGTTGGAAATGAACAGCAGGAAGATGACAGCTTTCACAGTTCTAGGAAAAGGAATATGTCAATGGAGAGTAATGCCGTTCGGTGCGCCTTCAGCATTTGCAACTTTCCAACGAGCCTTGAACATGGTTATAGGACCAGAAATGATGCCACACGCATTCGCGTAGCAGGATGACATCATAGTGGTCAGTCGAACAGTAGAAGACCACAAAGCTCATTTGAAGGAAGTTTTTCGCAGACTGAAGGCAGCAAATTTAAGGATAAATGCAGAAAAATGCAAATTATTCAGAAAAGAGCTAAGATTCCTGGGTCACCGAGTAACAGATCAAGGCATTGGCACAGATCCAGATAAAGTGGCAGCAATAGCTGAATTAAAGCCGCCAAAGAACATAAAAGAGTTACGCCAATACCTAGAAGTAGCATCTTGGTACAGACGGTTCGTGCCAAGTTTCGCAACGCTAGTACAGCCATTAACCTCTTTATTGAAAAAGACAGCAAAATGGGTATGGGCAGAAAAACACCAGAATGCATTTGATATGGTCAAACAGAAGTTGGTGGCAGATCCCGTTTTGACATGCCCAGACTTTGCGAAAATGTTTGTACTGCAAACTGACGCTAGCAACTACGGCATAGGGGCAATTCTAACGCAAGATATAGAGGAAGGCGAAAGAGTCATATCGGACGCCAGCAGAACTCTGAATCCTGCGGAATAGAACTGCTCAGCAACAGAAAAAGAGTGTCTATCAATAGTATGGGCCATAAGGAAATTGAAGCCATACTTAGAAGGATATCACTTCAAGGTCATTACTGATCACAGGGCACTGAAATGGTTGAATAGCATCGAGAGTCCAACAGGGCGGATTGCAAGATGGGCGCTCGAATTACAACAATACGACTTTAAAATAACTTATCGCAAAGAAATTATCAAGGCAGTCATTGCAAGCCAGCTTTAAACTGGGTAGGTTGAAGATTTGGCCAAAAGAGTGAAGGAAAATCCACAGAAATATACTGGTTACGTGATAAAAAATGAGCAGCTATATAGAAATACACCGCATAGGGCAGGGCTGAGAACCTTGACTCTCCAACTGCAGAACATACAGGCAGTAAGAGAATAATTGCCCTATGGCGGCGAAATAGCAGCAGGAAAATACTGACGCAAGTGCCAGAAGAGCCGTGGGCAACAATATGCGCTGATTTCGTCAGGCCATTGCCAAGGTCTAGATATGGAAATTCGGTGTTACTCGTAATAGTGGATATATTTTTGAAATGAAAGACGTCGGCAAAAAATTTAGTTAAAGCATTCAGAGAAAGAGTGCTATGCAGATTTGGAGTCCCGAAGATAGTCAAAATTGATAACGGAGTTCAGTTTATTAGCAAATTATTCAAGAAGCAAATAGAACTGTCAAGACAATGATTGCACAATTCACTGGTGAAGCTCAACGACGATGGGATGAGTAATGTCCAGAAATAATGTTGGCAGTAAGCTTCAGCCTGTCCGACGCAACAGGATATACGGCGTCATTAATAACACAGCCAAGAGCCAAGATTGCCAGGATTCACGTTAGACGGAGTAACGGTGGTATCACGCAAACCAAGCCAACGGCCAGAAGGCAATTCGGAATTAATTAGAGTGATTGTCGCTGTACAGGATCAATCTAGACATTATAATTTGAGGAGAAGGCAATGCAAACCACTAGTGGGCGAAATAGTGTGGGCCAAGGAGCACTATTTATCAAATGCAGCGGACGGATTCGCGGAAAACCGGCACCACGATTCTGAGGACCATAAAAGGTCTCGGGATTTACATCGCCAGTGATATATAAACTGCATCACAAGCATAGAAATTTAATAATAAAAATATTACTTTGGCTATCGATCAATTTTTGTTTGCAAGACGTTTTGCAACACGCAAAATCACTATGCAAGTTATAAAAAAAAATTTTTCGTGTTTTAAGATATGAAATTTGATGGTGCTGTATGCACATAAAGATCTGTTTTAATGCAACATTACATGTCAAACTGTAATGGCAAAAAAAAAGGAAATGAATTAAGTAATTTTGATTTTTGGCGGGCGTGCACTAGCAAGACCAGCATTTCAAAATGTAGAACTTGCATAATGGAATAAGTATGCAAATGGATGAGGAGAGGATAGGACGCTCTCAGGTGCATCGAATGAGGCGAATTCAGGAGAGAGGACTCTCACCTGCGGTACACAAAATGCAGGAGATATATACAGTATTCGTGTAGCAACGGGTAAGAACGGAGGCAGGATCCCAAAACTGGACACGCAGCGGCAGAGCGACGCGTATTAGAGGCTTTGGTGGCCCAGGATTCAACAGATGAAATCAATCACATTTTATCTGTCAATATGAGCGGTCGCAAACTAAATAACTGGAAAGAGGAAGAGGCAATGCAGCTGCTGGCATCGCCGTAAGACTGCGATGAGGAGTCCCAATGGCACCGGCTCATCGCCATCTCATCCGACGAAAGAGAAGAAGAGGACGCCGGAAGTAGAAATGGAGAAGGAGGAAGACGATGAAGTGGAGGGCATCGGAACATAGGAGAGTGAAGATGAAGAAGGCAAGATGCAGATAAGCGAGAATGAGGGTATCAGGATGAATGACCTGGCGTTCCGACTTGCGGATGTAGAGGAGGAGCTCCAGAGACAAGTGCTGTTTTTCGGTGGGCCACGGAATTGACGAGGGCGGAGGAGGTGCCGATGACAAGGGCAGCGAAGGTGCGACCAAGTACGCCGGTGGCGTATATAAACCTGGAGTACTCGGAGAAAAACCGCGAGGAGTTAGAGGAGCCAATGAGGCCATCAACACCCATGCCGAGGGCAAGTAGCCCAATTAATGTTGAGTTCTTAGAGGAGTACGGCTGGCCCAGAACGCAGACGCCGGACGCGGAGGAGCCGGAGATCGCCCAATTGGTTGTTGAGTGGCAACAATATCAGTGGCACCAATCAGAGTAGCAACAACAATAACATCAGTGGCACCAGCAACAACATCCAGAACCTCAGCAACAACATCCACAACCATGGCAATAACAATATAATAACAAAATAACTAGCGGTGCAAGAACGAGACCAACGGGTGCAGGGGAGCCCCTTGAATTGGCGAGAAGAGAGGGGGGCCACGACAGGCTCAAAAAATGAGAGTGGGCCGGACTTAGTATCGGATCCGATATAATAGAAATAGGTTTAGAGTATTTGAGGAGTCGGTGAGATATATTAAGAGACAATTTTAAAGTTTAGGTTAAATAGAATGGAAAAAAATTTAAGTTCAGGATAAGAGAAAAGCACAGGATTAAGGGAAATTATTTAAATATAGATATATATCTATATTTATATAAGTGATATTGTAAAAAGTAGTTTAAGCAAAAAGATGCAGACGGAGCCACCCATGCCGAAATAGAGCATGGAAAAGTTATGGCATAATTAAAAATTAAAAAAAAAAAAAATTTTTGATCACAATGATAGAAAATATTAAAAAAAAAAAAACATTATAAAATTAATGGAAAAAAATTATAAAATTTAAAAAAAATTTTGATAAAAATATATGCGATAAAATGGATAAAATTATGGGAATATTTTTTTTTTGTTTGCCCCAAAATTAAAAAAATACATGAAAAAAAAAAATTGGTAAAATTAAAAATAACTAGAAAGTTTTATTGTTCCGTTTGTTCCTATGAGAGCAATGCCCAATAGCCGGCCGTTTCAGATGAAACTCAGTAAACACATTTCTTTATGTATCAAACTTACATATACAAATTTGGTGCACCAAACATATACCAAACTTTTATACACTAAATTTCGTGAGAAACGAAAGCCAAGTTATTCATCTTAAACTATTTTTCTATTCGTTCCTATGGTAGCAATATATATATATATAGTGTATAGTGTAGGGGCTAAGAGCGTTTTCTTAGCCTGAGAACGAATATCTGGGATGGGCGTGTGTGAAAAGACGCTGGAATATTTTCTTTCCAAGTAAACGCGTAGACATGGATTGAAGTGAATCTCTTTAATGTTAATTGCAGACTACTTAGAATAGTTAGAAAGCACAAATGCAAGACCAATGCATGCGATCGAGCTTTCAAGTTACATGAGCTTTTAGGTATAATAAACATATGTTGATAATATAATTTCATTTGTATAAGATTTCAAATATATGCTTTTATCTATGGGAGCTTAACTAGTTTGACCGAACATATAGTAAACCGATTCTGATAAAACATGATAAAACAAGTATATAAAACTGACAAATACTAAAATTTGTGATAATCGGTTTTAAAACAACCAAGTTTTTGCTCGTAATCCATATATAGGTATATGATTATATGATATAGTCAACCGATTTTGATGAAACTTGGTGGATATATTAAGAAGTGCATAAAACTCACAAATACCGTGAGTATTCGGGATATTTTATTGGAAAACAACAAAGTTATTGTGGTTAAACTTTCTATCGGAGCTATATGATATAGTCATCTAATCGGGATGACTCCGAGATATACAATGCCTGCAGCAAAAAGAAGCCTAGGTGCAAAATTTCTCTTTTTTTTTAAGTTTATGGAAACGGGCGGGAAATTGGACATAAGTAAAAGCGTTGTTAAAAGTATATAAGGGTGGATGGTGACGAGGATAGAGAGTAACGTATGCAGCAGAGAGGTGATTTCAACATGTATAGCAACGGGCAAGTTGCGTTGGAGGGAATTAGAAGAGGGGGAATTAGAAAGTGAAGTAGCTAAGCGAAGTGTCACTTAGAAAGTGAAAAAATCAAGCGAAGTAATCAGAGTGAAGCAAGCGAAGTAATCAAAGTAAATCAAACCGTGAAGCATTGAAGTGAGGACGTACCATAGCAGTTCAGGAAAAATATACCCTTTGTAATCTGGTTCAAAATTGAGGTCTTAGAAACGGATTTGTTTGGTGGCTAGTAGAAAGTCTAGGAGCTATTCCTAACAGCTTATTGAAGACTAGGAGTTATTGCTAGCAGTTTATTGGAGACTAAGAGTTATTCCTAGCAGCTTAATAAAAACTAGGAGCTGTTCCTAGCAATAAGGCAAAGACTAAGAGTATTCCTAGCACAGATAGGGAAGATCAGGAGTATTCCTGGCACAGTGGGAAAAGACTAGGAGTATTCCTAACAGAATATAAGGAGGTTAGCAGGCGATAGGTGTAACTAGACAAGACCAGGAGTCATCCTGGCAGTAGGAATACTAGCCATAGCCAAATGCAATCCGTTTATAAGTTTTCATGAGTACCAGCGATACAATTTTGGTTCAACACTAATCTCAACTACAAAGCAAGCAACTCGTGCAAAAACTCTCCGGCCATACCAACATCCGTCAAACGTAATGCCAATAAAATTATAACGTTTATTGAAATAAAAGAAAACTGTATTTTCACATTTTACCAGTGCACAATATAAATTCCTTGTGTCGTACCCCATCATCTGAAATCCGGCTCTGCCGCAAGTAAGCACCAGACAGGATAGTTACAACTGGCGCCCAATGTGCTTAACTGGTGAAAGAGACTTACAAGATTTATTGTTTCTCTGTATAGAAAAATAAAAAGAAATCAATGTTTGATTTTTAAGAAAGAAATTAATTTGTCAAAAACCGCAAGATGACAAAGATTGAAGATGAAAAGAAAGAGTTAATAAAAACCGGCGAAACATGCGGACCCACGCTATCAGGAACTGTCCCCCGGTGAAGAAAATTGCAAAGTTGGCAATTCCAATATTAATACTGCCAACCTGGGGTAACGTGGGTGCCCTAGATGGCCCACAAAACTAACAACATACATTGTATGAAGAGCCGAGAACAAGTAGAAGAGTTACAGAAAGTAGAAAAATCGGGTTAACAAATTCAAATAACGAATATCCGAAAGTAGCAATGCAAGTGAGGGAATGGGCATTTCGTTTCGACGGCAGTTCAAAGCCGCTAGAATGCATTGAACAATTTGAATGGTCAGCAGACATGTACCGATTAGACATCAATATGATCCCAAGGGCAATGCCAGAACTGCTAAAAGACAAGGCATTAAAATGGTACATGGCCAACAATAGACATTGGGCATCATGAAAAGATTTCAGTGAGGCATTCAACAAATATTTCTTGCCAAGGGGATATTTTAGCAAACTAGCAGATAAAGTAAAAGGTAGAAAACAGTGGAATGAGTCGTTTAAAGATTTCATGATAGAGATGCAAACCATGATGCGTCCAATGAAATACCCAGATTTCGAACAACTAGAAATTATTTTAGAAAACTGCACACCAGATTTGAGAGTCTTCATCCGCCCACACAACAAACAAACGCTAGAAGAATTAATGCAACTGGCAGATGAGTTTGCAACGAGAGGCCCAAAGAGAACGCTCACACATACCAATGGGCGTGCAAAGGCGGCCAATTGTGCAAGATAATAGGCATAACACCGTTTGCAGACGCTGCTTAGACAAAGAGCCGCCAATTCCAGCAGGATGGATTCAGAATCCGTCTCAGGCATGCAGATGATGCGGAGGTGCGGCACATTGGGCTAGAGAGTGCAGTAACAGAAGGCTAGTATTCTGTTGGACTTGCGGAAAAATCGGAACGCGATCCATGAATTGCTGCGGGACAACGGGAAACGCAAACCGGTTACTGCCTGCAAGGAGCGAGCAGGAGCCGGCCACAACAGCTCCTCGAACTTAATTGGACAACTGATAGAGGAAAAAAGCTAACTATCAGCAGAAATCAGGATAGGGGGCATTAGAATGCTGGAAACGGTAGACTCGGGGGCCACAAACAGTTTTGTTAGCCAAAAGCGAGTAGAAAAATTAGCTAAAGTAGAGCATCTATCAAAATCAAAAAAAAAAGGTGAAATTGGCAGACGGAGCTGTCAAAGAAATAGACTGGCAATGGATCGCTGAAGTGCAATTTGGCGAAAAATTAGTGAAAATGCCATTTTTAGTATTGCCTGGCGGAATTGATGCGGTGGTGTTAGGGTGTAATTTTATAAAGAAAATGGAAGCCATTATACAATGCGCAGGGCACCAAATTGAAATTCCGCCAATGTGCAGAATAAAAGGAAAGCTGACGGAAAGGATTTTGGCGGCACTAGTGACAGATGCACCAGAGATAGAAGTTAGAGACTTTATGTGCGAAGAACTGGCCGAATTGGCCAAAATAACTGGCACTTCTAAAGTTCGCATGCACACAATCACTATGTGTGACAATAAGCCAATAAAACAAAGATATCCTAAGTATCCAAAAATTCAAGGAAAAATAAATGAGAAAGTGGAAGAATTGATGGCAATGGGATATAATATAATGGGAATAATGGTGAAAAAGAAACAAACTGGAAAATGGAGGCTATGTGTTGACTTCAGGCAGATAAATGCAAAATCCATAAAAGACGCTTATATAATGCCGAGAATCGACTATATTTTAGATCAGCTGCGCGAAGCAAAATTCATACGCAGTTTTTATTTAATAGATGGATATTGGCAGATTCCGTTGGAAATGAAAAGCAGAAAGATGACAGCTTTCACAGTTACAGGAAAAGGAATATGTCAATGGAGAGTATTGCCGTTCAGTGCGCATTCAGCATACAGATGGAAAGTTACAGAACTTTCCAACGAGCCTTAGATATGGTTATAGGACCAGAAATGATGCCACACGCATTCGCGTATCAGGATGACATCATAGTGGTCAGTCGAACAGTAGAAGACCACAAAGCTCATTTGAAGGAAGTTTTTTGCAGACTGAAGGCAGCAAATTTAAGGATAAATGCAGAAAAATGCAAATTATTCAGAAAAGAGCTAAGATTCCTGGGTCTCCGAGTAACAGATCAAGCCATTGGCACAGATCCAGATAAAGTGGCAGCAATAGCTGAATTAAAGCCGCCAAAGAACATAAAAGAGTTACGCCAATACCTAGAAGTAGCATCTTGGTACAGACGGTTCGTGCCAAGTTTCGCAACGCTAGTACAGCCATTAACCTCTTTATTGAAAAAGACAGCAAAATGGGTATGGGCAGAAAAACACCAGAATGCATTTGATATGGTCAAACAGAAGTTGGTGGCAGATCCCGTTTTGACATGCCCAAACTTTGCGAAAATGTTTGTATTGCAAACTGACGCTAGCAACTACGACATAGGGGCAATTCTGAGTCAAGATACAGAGGAAGGCGAAAGAGTCATATCATACGTATCATTCAGAACTCTGAATCCTGCGGAACAAAACTATTCAGCAACAGAAAAGGAATGTCTAGCAATAGTATGAGCTATAACGAAATTGAAGACATATTTAGAAGGATAGCACTTCAAGGTCATTACTGATCACAGGGCACTGAAATGGCTGAATAGCATCGAAAGTCCAACAGAGCGGATTGCAAGATGCAATATGACTACAAAATAACAAATGTCGTAGCAGATACATTGTCAAGGAAACCATTAGAAGCATGCAGAAGGATACACGATAATCGCAGCAAAAATGAACAGTCAGCTCAAAGTTGTGTATGGATGGAAAATATGCCCAAAAGAGTAAAGGAAAATTCGCAAAAATATACTGACTATGTTATGGAGAATGTGCAGCTATAAAGAAATATACGCATAGGGCGGGGCATGAAGATGTGTCGTGGAAATTATGAGTGCCGAAACCATTAAGGCAACAAATAATATCTGAAAACCACGACTCTCCAACTGCAGGACATACAGGCAGTAGGAGAACGATTGCCCGAATAGCGGCGTAATATTTTTGGCCAGGCATGCAAAGAGATGTACGTGCATATGTCAGCCGCTGTGAAAACTGTATGCTTTATAAACCAATTCAGCAGCAGGCAGCAGGAAAAATGCTGAAACAAGTGCCAGTGCTTGGCCATTGCCAAGATCTAGGCATGGAAATTCGGTATTACTCGTGGATAGATTTTCAAAATGGTCGCAGATGGTACCAATGAGAAAGGCGTCGGCAGAAAATCTATTAAAAGCTTTCAGAGAAAGAGTGCTGTCTAGATTTCGGGTCCCAAAAATGGTAATAACGGATAACGGAGTTCAATTCGTCAGCAAAATATTTAAGAAAACGCTGGAAGAATGGCGGACTACACACCAACTAACAGCACCATATACTCCACAAGAAAATCCAACTGAACGAGCAAATAAAACTATCAAGACAATGATCAATGACGATGGGATCAGCAATGGCCAGAAATAATGTTGGCAGTCAGTTCTAGCGTGTCAGACGCAACAGCATATACGGGGGCATTAATAACACAGGGGAGAGAGTCGAAATTCACAGGATCCACGTTCGACAGGCTAACTATTGGATCAGGCAAACCAAATCAACGGCCAGATATCCATGCGGAGTTAATTAAAGAAATAGGCGTATTGGTGCGAAGAAATTTAGAAAAAGCTGCTCAGGATCAGTCAAGACATTATAATTTGAGAAGAAGGCAATGGAAACCACGAGTGGGCGAAATAGTGTGGGCCAAGGAGCACTATCTGTCAAATGCAGCAGAGGGATACGCGGCAAAACTGGCACCACGATATGGAACAAAGTCATGGGATTTACTTCACCAGTTATATGGAAACTGCAGCATATGGCAAACAAAAAGGCAAGGTTGGCACACATCAGCGAACTAAAAGTGCAACCAGAACAAGATCCAACAGATGATCCAAATGAGCAATATGGATGCGAGGCGAGTCTGACTACCGGAAACCGAAATTTTAATGAAGAAGAGGCCATGCAACTTATGGCATCGCCGTACGTGTCGGACGAGCAGTCCGATGGCGAGGAGCCGGTCCGATTGGAGCCGGTGATCGTCATCTCGTCCGACGAGAAAGAGGAAGAGAACGAGGATGAAAAAAAGGATGTGGATGAGAATTTTGCTAGAAGTGTTGGGGGCATTGTGGCCGACAGCCTGGCGGGCTTATATGCGGAGGTGGAGGAGGACCTGAAAGTTTAGATTTGGGTCACTGGGGGTCAGATTTGGGTCCCCCATGGAAGTGGCAGATGAGCCAGTGCCAAGAGCGTCAGGAGTGCCGGCGGCATTCAACGTGGATCTAGCCGATACTGAAGAAGGCCAAAGACACCAATGCGACGGGCAAGTAGCCCAATAAATGAAAGATTTCAGGAAGAGTTCTGCAGGCCCAGGTCAATGACTCCGGAGGTAAAAGAGCCGGGAATCTACCAACAATTTCTACAGTGGCACCGGCAACAACAACAGCAGCAACCGCCACAACAGCAACAACAACCGCAGTAGCCGCCACAATAGCAACAACAACCGCAACAGTCGCCAGAACAACAACAGCAACTCCAGCACTACCAAGTGCACCCACCGATGCACCGAGCAGACCCGCGGGTGCAGGGGAGGCCCGCGTATAGCCTTCCGTGCCGGTCACCATATTTTCAGAGGCAGCGGTCGGTGCCTGTGCCACAGGTTAATCAGAGGTGGAGGGAGTTGGAGCGGAGTGGACGGTGGCGGTGGCCATGGCAGTGCAGGCCATGGGGGAGGGCCACGTCAATATCGGATCCGTAGTAATAGACAGAGATTTAGGGTGTTTGAAGAGTAGGGGGTGTAGATTAAGAGATAATTGTGAAGTTTAGGTTAAGTAGAATAGGTAGAATAGGAAAATAGGATAAGAGATATTTTTTGGGCTTAGATTAGGTAGAATAGGAAAAACTGGAAAATATGAAGTTTGAGTTAAAATATGTTTTTGAAGTTTAGGTTAAGTAGATATAAGTATTATTGTAAAAATAGAGCAAGTAAAATATGCAGACGGAGCCACCCATGCCAAAATAAGTCGTGGGAATAATGGAAAAGATGCTCACGATCTGCCAAGGTTAGAAAAGATGAATCGCCATTAAGTAAAAGATGCCATTAATGGCCAAAAAAAAGAAATGCGAACCAGCCAAAAGAAAAAAAAGAAAATTTTATAAGAAAACAAAGAAGGAAAGGATTTGGCTCCCGAAGAAAGGGGGGAATGTGAGGAATATATAATTTAAATATACTTACCTCACAAAGGCGGCATAGTATCACGCCAGAAATAAATATATATAAATTCAAGTCATAAAAGCGTTGGATCAGAAAGCGAAGTAGCCCAACGAGGAGGCAATCAGATAGCGAAGAGACCCAGCGAGGTATCAGTCTGCAAGTGAGAAAGTGACAAAGTGCAACATACAAGTGAAACAGCAACGTGAAGGCTTGCCAAAGCATATCAAAGGACACCCATACGTATCCTGGCTACAAAGTGAAGGTTTAGATACGGATCTGTTTTGGTGGCAAGTAGAAAGATTAGGAGCTATTGCTCGCATTGTAATAAAAGTCTAGGAGTTATTCTTAGCAGGTAGAAAAGACTAGGAGCTATTCCTAGCTGATCACAAAAGACTAGGAGCTATTCCTAGCGGATCACAAAAGACTATCTCCTAGTTCCTAGGGAATCGCAAAAGACTAGGAGTTATTCCTAGCAGCATATTGAAGACTAGGAGTTATTCCTAGCAATTTAGCAAAGACTAGGAGTTATTTCCAGCGCAGATAGGAAAGACCAGGAGTATTCCTAGCACAGTTGAAGAAGACCGGAGTATTCCTCGCACAGTGGGGGAATACAAGGAGTATTTCCTAATATAAGGAGCATAGCAGGCGATAGGATTAGATAAGTAAGACGAAGAGTCATTCTGCAAACAAAAGTTCGTTTATTAGCTTTTATGAGTTCCAGCGTTACAATCTGGGCTTAACAGGAATCACGCCAACATAGCAGAGAATCTATGCACAAACTTTTGGGCAATAGCACCATCCGCCAAATAAATTGCCAATAAAATAAAAGAAAGAAAACTGTATGTTCCCGTTTCACCAGCGCACTTGCATATACTTCCTAACACATCCACCAAGTTTTATCGAAATCGGTATAATCAGAAAGCGAAGTAGCCCAACGAGGAGGCAATCAGATAGCGAAGAGACCCAGCGAGGTATCAGTCTGCAAGTGAGAAAGTGACAAAGTGCAACATACAAGTGAAACAGCAACGTGAAGGCTTGCCAAAGCATATCAAAGGACACCCATACGTATCCTGGCTACAAAGTGAAGGTTTAGATACGGATCTGTTTTGGTGGCAAGTAGAAAGATTAGGAGCTATTGCTCGCATTGTAATAAAAGTCTAGGAGTTATTCTTAGCAGGTAGAAAAGACTAGGAGCTATTCCTAGCTGATCACAAAAGACTAGGAGCTATTCCTAGCGGATCACAAAAGACTATCTCCTAGTTCCTAGGGAATCGCAAAAGACTAGGAGTTATTCCTAGCAGCATATTGAAGACTAGGAGTTATTCCTAGCAATTTAGCAAAGACTAGGAGTTATTTCCAGCGCAGATAGGAAAGACCAGGAGTATTCCTAGCACAGTTGAAGAAGACCGGAGTATTCCTCGCACAGTGGGGGAATACAAGGAGTATTTCCTAATATAAGGAGCATAGCAGGCGATAGGATTAGATAAGTAAGACGAAGAGTCATTCTGCAAACAAAAGTTCGTTTATTAGCTTTTATGAGTTCCAGCGTTACAATCTGGGCTTAACAGGAATCACGCCAACATAGCAGAGAATCTATGCACAAACTTTTGGGCAATAGCACCATCCGCCAAATAAATTGCCAATAAAATAAAAGAAAGAAAACTGTATGTTCCCGTTTCACCAGCGCACTTGCATATACTTCCTAACACATCCACCAAGTTTTATCGAAATCGGTTTAATATATCATATAGCTCCTATAGGAATGATCAGTCATGAATATAGAGTTCGAGCAATAACTTGGCTGTTTCAAAAGTGATTATCAGAAAATTTGGTATTTATGTGTTTTATATATTTCCTAACATATTAACCAAGTTTTATCAGAATCAGTGGACCATATCATATAGTTCCCATAGGAACGACCGGACAAAAAAAAAGTAGTTTAAGATGAATAACTTGGCTTTCGTTTCTCACGAAATTTAGTGTATATAAGTTTGGTATATATAGAAACGGGTCTATTAAGTTTCACCAGAATCAGCCGAATATATGCTACAGATCCCATAGAAACAATTGGAGCCACAGATATAGGACTGGTAACTTTTATGCAATCAAAAAAGACAGTTTGCAGTTTCGGCGCGGCCGAAGTTAGCCCATAATTCTAGTTTTATTTATAGATTGATTTGGATAATTTTTTAGATGTCGGAGTTTATACGCAAATTCGTTTTCTTGAGTTTGCTTGATTATTTCTCGTTTTGCATGTTCCTGTTTTCCAATTCCAGTTGAGTTGTTTTTCTTCTATTTTGTCTTCTGCAGAAGCGTAGTACATATGTAACAATTCTTTTGCTCTTGAAAGGACATCTGCAGCATTCAGTGCTGAAGATACATGTAGTCATTGTGTCCCCATCTGGCCTTTCTGATACACACAAAGGTGTATATTTCACGTGTGCATGGCACTTTTTCAACATAAATGTGGCTAGGCATTTTTATCATGTTTAGCTCATGAAGTTCCTCAGAATAAGCTAACCACTGTTTTCCTAGTCTAGCTGGTAGGCTGGCGTCCATCTCAATTTTTTGCGACGCAATGTGTTGCAGTAGTATTTTACCGCGTACCAATACTGGTGCAAATAATTCTAATGGATTAAATATTTGCCCAATTTCTGAGTCTGATTACTTCTCGTGTATACCTATGGGCCTTTGCGCAGAGTGTATCTTTATTGGGTATCGAAATGGGACCTAACGTTTTGACGCTGAAATCTTCAAGTGCGTCACCTGGCTAAGTCATCTTTTGGAATGGTGTCCAATACTTGCGCATTGTTTTTGCACCATTTGCGCAAATTAAGTCCTCCTTATTTGAATTGCTTCTGTCAGGCTGTTTTTCAATGCAGCAACTCCTGTGGTTAATTTGTTGTTCTTTTTGTTAGATAATTATTCCAAACTCTTGATTACCAAGTACGGTGCTGATGTTGTTAGGTTAGGTCTCCGTTTTAAGCGCTAATATTTAAGCCTTTCATTTGGGCTATCACTCCAGACAATCATTTGGTTGAATTTATCAACTGTCTTCATCCATAACTGTTCATACATTTTTTTTATGTCTGCTGTAAAGACATGCTTGTGTGCCCTAAATCTCAACAGAATTGAATGCAGTTGACTTTGGACTACTGGGCCTGGATATGAGATATCATTCAATGATTTTCCTGTGGACGTCTTACATGAAACGTCAATTACCACTCTTTTACCACTCTCTTGCCGGTTTAAGCACACAATAATACGGAATGAAATAATGCTGGCATGGTAAAAATAAAAAATAATAATAATGCTGGCGTGGTACTCTCTCAGGCAATACTTCCTTCATGTGTCCAAGATGTCCATATTCCTTCAAAAACTTCACGTACTACGATTTCGTTTCAGGACTCATTCGGGTTTTCAATGACAGGAAGATTCCTGGGTGAGTTTCGTGATGTCGCCATTAAAAAATTTTAATGGCCACATCACGAGACTCCTCGAGGGATGAAAAGTCTTCAGAAAAGGGTAGTTTCACAGCTTATCTTCCATCTGATGTTTTAAGTAAGGTTTTTTCATTCCTTTTCTGGACTTTTTTATATTATCTGGTTGGCTCCAAGGTATCCAATTTCCAGAATCTTTTCAAGAGTTTTTTAGGCTTAGTAGCCCCCATACAAGTAGCTGGTGCACATGTAGCCATGCTGACCTGTTCAGCAATGATTCCACCAAGTTCACAGATTTAAAGCACAGGACACTTTGGCTGTTTTTTTATTTATCCAGATAATAAAATTGAAAAGTAGTTATCTGCCCCAGGAGTAAATCAATTTTGCTCGATTTGTTGATGTTACTAAGAGTGCACGAAATTCTTCTACTCGCCCATCAGTTGCTTTAATAATTACCCTGGCTGTCACCAGTAGCGTATAATTTTTATTGCTTCCATGTGTCGATGGCGCCTATGCCGATGTGCTAAGTTCTTGTTTCCTAAATAGACCAATATATAGTGTTTTTTTATCGCATTTAGGCATTCATTCCAAGTACCAGAATGTTTTTTTCTTCTGGACGTTGACGAAGTACGTTTAAGTGGCCCAAGCGACACCAGGACAATGCCTGTTACGCGCGAGCCCTATCAGACAGCATTCAAAAGACGAAATCGCGAGGACAACGGACGACAATTACAGTAATAATTAGAACTAACTACGAGCTAGATAGTTAAGAATAAAAGTTTTGAGTTGAGAAATAGAAAGTTCTGAACTGATTACAGGATAAAGGCGGTTGTAATCGGAACAAAGAACTCGAAAGGGTTCATGTAAAGTATAGTTAGAAGTACAGCGAGTTAAAGTTAGAGGGATATAATTTCTAGTTAGTCTACAAGGTACATCGCTTGACAGATATATTAACCAGAGTAAGTAAGTTAGGAGAATCTATTTGTCCATTCACAAGCTTGTGTATAAACAAAGTACCCAGCATTACTCTACGGTTAAGTAAGGACGAAAAATCAATAAGACGAAGTCTATCGGAATACGTGGGTAGGTTAACATTTCTGTCCCAGCTTAAGCCACGAAGCACAAAAATTAGAAATTGCTTTTGGACGGATTCAATTTTTTTTTGGTGTGATTAATATTGAGGGGACCAAACACATAGTCCGTACTCCAGAATAGGGCGGACCAGTAAAATAAAAAGTGTTTTAGTCATGTAAGAATCATCGAGTTCTTTCGACCATCGCTTGACAAAACCAAGAACGCTCATGGCTTTACTGACTGTAATGGAAATGTGACGAGTGAAACTTAATTTGTGGTCCATGAGTACACCCAAATCATTCATCTCGTTCAGACGTTTTAAAGAAGTATTATTAAGATAATACGTAACTTATTGAAAGTTAGTTCTATGAAATGACATGACATTGCATTTCGAAACGTTTAGATTTAATATGTTAATTTCACACCAAGTCAGCAAGTTATTCATATCTGCTTGGAGCAGAAGGGGAGAGTCTGAATCTTTAAAACTAAGACAAAGTTTAACATCGTCAGCGTACATAAGGACACGAGAATGAGTTACTACTGAAGGTAGGTCATTTATAAATAGGGTAAGAAGTAACGGTCCTAGATGGCTACCTTGTGGCACCCCCGAGGGTACTTTGATGGTTTTCGAAAGAGAGTTTTTAAATAGAACTTTTTGAGTACGGTCAGTCAGATATTGGGAAATCCAACACAGCAAAAGGCTTGGAAGCCCAAGTGTGTTTAGTTTGTACAGAAGCAGTGAATGGTTTACAGTATCAAAGGCCTTACTGAAGTCGGTATAAACGACATCAGTTTGTAGTGCATTCCTGAATCCATCGATCGCTAAAGAAGTAAACTCTAATAGGTTAGTGGTAGTAGATCTACGTTTCATGAACCCATGTTTGGTAGAAGAAAGAATAGAACTACAGAAATGTTACAATTGGGAAGTTATAATTTTCTCAAAAGCCTTCGAAATAGCGGACAATTTGGAAATACCTCTATAGCTGGAGGCTTCTGATTTATTACCTTTTTTATGTAAAGGAATAATAAAAGTTTCCTTCCAAATAGTTGGGAAAGAGGAAGTTTCAACAGACAATTTAAATAATTTAAGAATTTGAATAGTTAGATTCTCAGCACAAAACCTGAGTACGCAACCAGGTATCCCATCAGGTCCTGGTGAGTAGACGGGCTTAACTGTAGTAAACAAACGGAAAAGTGAGCCTTCATCGATCACAGGATTAAAGATGCAATTAGACCTATTCAACTGATAGGGATATGAAGAGTTGGCTCGATGCTCAATAGGGGAATAGGTTGTATTGAAAAAATCGGCAAACATATCGGCAATGGCCTGATCATCGGTTGCTTTATTTTGCTCAAAACGTAAAAAAGACGGTTGCACTGCTACCTTACGTTTGTTATTAACAAAGTTATAAAATCGCTTAGGATCCCGGGAAAACTGTAGTTTACAGCGCAAAATGTAATCTTTATAACATTGTACATTAAGCACAGAAAAATTTGATCGAGCAACTATGTAATGAGAAAAATCTGATGGCTGACCCGATTTTTTGTACTTCTTATAATATCTAGTTTTTACATTTTTCAAATTAGATAATTCTCGTGTAAACCATGGTGGCTTGTCAGACACTACATGGGCCACACATGGAACACAGGCAACGAAAAGTGAAAACATAGTATTATAGAAAAAACTAATGGCAGTATCCATATCTATACAGGAATACAGATAAGACCAGTCAGTAGCAAGAATAAGCTGATTGAGTTTGAAAAAATTAGCTTTTCGAAAACAACGGATAGGAGGCGCCGACTTGGTACCTGCAATTAGTGACCGAACAGGAAGGTCAATAGTTAAGTCTAAAGTCGGATGAAAATTATCTTCGGGGATGACTAGGGGATTTATCCTCGAAACAACGCAGTTGGAAGACTGTAAAACAAATATAAGATCTAATGACCTACCGTTTAAGTTACGGACTGGATTTACTTGGGTTAAAGATAACTCGAGGAGACCATCGACAAAGCAATGTGACGGGGAGGGCAACAACAAGAAAGACTCATCTGATGGAAACCATGAGATGTCGGGAAGATTAAAATCACCAAGAACAATTATTAAGTCAACATCGGAAAGTAGCGAGGAGACAAAGCGAATAGCTTCTAGGTGGGTTGCGTAAACCACCGAGTCAGATTTTGGTGGAATATACGAACAAGTTATGAAGACGGAACATGTAAAAATTAAAGTAATTTTGACACTGACAAATTCGATGTCAAGAGCTGCAGACGGCTGAACTAATTCAGAGGAGAGGGCAGAGTTGACAGCGATGAAAACTCCGCCACCATTTTTAGATGTTCTATCGCATCTATAAGTTGAAAAAATTGTGGGAAAAACAGAAGCATCAGATATGTCAGGCCTTAACCACGTTTCTGTAAATACCAGAATATTAGAATCGAATGATAGACTGTCAACATAAAGTTTTAAAAGTTTAGATTTTATTCCTCTAACATTCTGGTACGCCAGAATAGGGGACGAAATTAGTTTTTTGACCCGAGGTACTGACGAGCCAGAAGATAGAAGAAGATTGTTTGGTGCTATAGGAAGACGATTTTTCTTCTTCGTTGTATACTCCTTTATAATTAAATGTTCAGGCTAAAAATCTTTACACCAAAATTGGTCAAAAAGATTTGGCGGAACACTGATTTTAAATGACAAAATATCACGAGAATATGAAAATTTAAATTTTTCCACCGCGATGTTTGGCACTAAAATTTTTGCCCGGATATGGGCTAAGACATCATCTGATGTCGTATTTTGAGCTAATCTAGAAACAAATATTTGCCTTTTAGGTGGAATTGCAACTAGCGAACTCGCTGAGCCACTCGCACCCACGGCCGTAGTTATTTGTACTGGGGCCGCGGAGACGGATGACGCTTTACGTGCTCCTCTAGTTACAACTTTATTGGGAATATCCCTTGATGAGGGATATGTATGAGCAGACAAGCATTTCTAAATATATATTTATTTAAAGCAAAAAATTAAATAAAAATTAAAAAGAGTATTACAAATTCTATAAGGTGTATACTAACCAAAGTGTAACACAAGGGTTAATGTCTAACTATGCACCGAAAAAGAAACAGACAGAAACACAACAACAAAGACGGTGTACAAGCGCGAGAGTAAACTGTCACGAACGCGAGTAATATAAACACATGACAACAAACACAAAACGAACAACAACACAACTATGTACAAAGAGCGCGAGTGCATGCGAGAGAATTACCGCAAAACAGAAAATCAAAGTATGTATATGCAGACACAAAAACAAAACTGTAAGTTTTGTTATTGAGTAAAGCACAAATTAAAATATAACTTTTATTAAATGTTTTAGAACAAATTTAAACGATCGCGAGATAGTTTGATTTTAAACAAATTTTTTTTTTAACTTTAAGCAGAAATTACAATTGGAGATAAAAGAAAATTAAATTAAAACGGGAGCGCAAAAAAAACACGTCCGACTTCGTTGAAGTGAAGAAAAATTTTTTAAAGCATGTGACACACCTTTTCTGTCTTTGTACCCAATTCAGGCGTTCTGCCACAGATGTCGTTTTGAGCTTATCACTCTGCTGTTTGTGATTCAACTTGTTACAGAACGGACATGAGGTGTAATTTGTAATTTTAAATTTCTAGGGGAACCCTTGTTCCAAAGAAGGAACTCTTTGTTTTTTTTTTTGTAATTCCTTGGAACGGACAGGGACTACTCATACAACTTATGAGTAAGTCTCTCCTATTTTCTAGTCATATAGAAAATTATAATAGGATCCCATGTTTCTGTATCTGTGTCTATATTTTTTGGGGTTTGTAATGTTTAATGAATGTTATCATGAAGATTTTTTAATGAAGAGCGTCGTTTTCAATTTCGGGTAGTCAAAAAGTTTTTCAAATACTGCTTTACCAAGACATGTTTATCGTTCTTGCAGCATTTTCCATGGAGTGTCGTAATTAACTTCTGTTAATTCAAAATGCCTCATTAATGTTTCTGCAAAGGTTTTGGAATGCAAATTTTTGGCGATTGTAGTGATGATGTTGTCACATATAAGTTTCAATACCAGCCCAGGATACAACACCAGTCTATAAAGTTCGTAGTGCAGTTGTAAATTTTGTAAATTTGTTGGCACAATATGTTTTAATGTCCTGCTGTTGTGTTGCCATCATAGCGGTTTATTTATACATAAATTGATGTATATTATCTCGCATTTCTTCTTTTTGATAAGCTAATTTCTCTTCTTTTATCTTTCCAATCCTTCATTTCTTTGCATTGTGAACTTTGATCTGATGGGAGTATATTTTTAACAAACTATGAAGATACTCTCTGACTTAAACCTAACTAGTGATTAAAATACTGTAAAATAGTTTTCAAGTTTAGTATTTATTATTGACCAATATCTCATAATTTGTCTGTTACACCAAAATGCAAAGGGGGGCCAAAGACACAGCGATGATTGCAGAGTAATTAAGTTGCTTGAATACTCATTTTATTTGTAAAAAGGTCGAGTTTATATACACGATTTTAAAATCTATGGGTTCACAACCAAATAACTAGAGTTGTATTAAAGATATCGCATTCTAATTTAGCACACCAAATAATATATCCGAAAGCTAAATGCAGATTTCGTCGATATCGGACAAAAAATATCGGAGATTTATTTATGTACAATTTGTACTGAAATGCTGTGTGCGGCATTGTAAGAGTGAGCGAGACAGCACGCGTTCGTTGCTGAGTTAATGAATATTTTAGAGAGTTGAATTCTCTAAAGTTCGTCTACTTGGTACAGGGTATGCTCAAATACCGTGTACCCATAGAGTAAATGGGTTTATTAAAGTCGCTAAAATGTATGTAACTGGGAGTAGGAAGGATTTCCGACCCCATAAAGTATATATGTTCTAAATCAGCATTGGCTGTTCGCCAAGTCGATTGAGACATGTCGGTGTATCCGTCATCAGGTTCGACTTGCTTGTTTAATTTGAAATGTATTTCAAATTAGCTGTTTTTAATGTTTTGGTTTCAATTTTAAAATAATTTACTAAATTTTCGTAACAAGTTTTTTAAAAAAAAGGTAATAAAAATACATAAACCAACTAAAATAAAAAAAATTTCAGATTTTAAGGTGGAAAACAATTCTTCGGTGTGTCCCAAGCTTTCCATTCATACATTACCGATTCAAGGATTGCCTTATTCTGTGGGAGAAAATTGTAATAGCAATACAATATCTAAAACTAATTACGAAGTCGATTTTAAATCAAACAACAGACGTATATGTTTTGCAGAACTTTTTAAACTGCCTATAGAATTAATGAGGCCATCGGAATTAAGCGAGACAACTCAATTAAAAATGAAGGTAAGGTAAATATTAATTGTCATCCAAAACGTTTTACTTTTAACATATGCTATCCTAAAAAACTATGTATACTAAAAAACCAAAAATCACATAAAAGTTCAATACGAAAAGCTATGACATTTCTCCAACTCCATCCCTAAAATTATTATTAACTGTCTTTGCAAGAATGATATTAAAATTTTGCTCAGAATATATATCTCCGATATATGATTATAATATATATAAGACATATAGGCTGATCCGGTTGTAACCGTTTAGCCATTTAGCCGAAATTTTTGAATTCTGGCGTTATATTATCACTATCTAGTTAATCATAAAGTTCCTATAGGAGCGATCTTCGTTGTTTTTTACGTTCAGTATTTATATATCTTTCTATAAACGCCTGATCATCACTATATATAAAAGGGTGATTTTTTAAGCGTAAGTCCAAAAAAAGGCGCATATCATATCGGCCGTCGTCTTTGTAAAAATATTGACCGATGATGCCACCAACCTACAAACCACACAAAATTGTCGTTTTTTCAGGATGCATCGATAGTTCTTGTACTGCATGCGGCTGTTCATTACTCCAGATGCGACCGTTTTGCTTTTTTACGTATCGCATGGAGTTTTAAGCTTGGGAATAGCTCTATGCTCTTTACTATCAAACATAAATAAAATGGCGTTGACGAATTCATTAAACTTAAATCGAGCAACTATGTAAACCGAAAAATCTGACAGCCAAGCACATTTTTATACCCTGTACCCATAAGGGAATAAGGGTATATTAAAGTTAATTTTCCGACCCCATAAAGTATATATATTCTTAATCAGTATCAACAGACGAGTCGATTGAGACATGTCCGTCTGTCCGTTCGTATGAACAGATCTTAGAGACTATAAGAGCTAGAGCAACTAAATTTTGGTGTTAGCATTCGTGTAGTATCGTCATAGATCAAGTTATTTTCAAATTTTTGCCACTCCCACTTCTACCCCCGTAGTTTAAGAAAAACAAATAAATAGAGGCATTGTAACGATCCTTTTTGGTCCTTACTTGCGGCAGAGCCGGATTTCAGGTGATGGCGTACGACACACAAGTATTTAATATCTGTGCTAGGAATACTTCTAATCTTCGCCAAATTGCTAGGAATATTTCCTAGTCTTCAATATGCTGTTAGGAATAATTCCTAGTCTTTTGTGATCCGCTAGGAATAGCTCCTAGTCTTTTCTATCTTGCTAAGAATAACTCCTAGACTTTGTTACAATGCTAGCTATAGCTCCTAATCTTTCTACTTGCCACCAAAACATATCCGTATCTGAACCTTCACTATGTAGCCAGAATACGTATGGGTGTCCTTTGATATGCTTTGGCACGGCTTCACGTTGCTGTTTCACTTGTATGTTTCACTTTGTTATTTTTCACTTGCTGACTGATACCTCGCTGGATCTCTTCGCTTTCTGATTGCCTCCTCGCTGGGCTACTTCGCTTTTCAACGCTTTTATGACTTGAGAGGCTCCGTCTGCATATTTTACTTACTCTATTTTTACAATAATACTTTTATGGCCTGCACTGCCATGGCCACCGCCACCGTCCACTCCGCTCCAACTCCCTCCACCTCTGATTAACCTGTGGCACAGGCACCGACCGCTGCCTCTGAAAATATGGTGACCGGCACGGAAGGCTATACGCGGGCCTCCCCTGCACCCGCGGGTCTGCTCGGTGCATCGGTGGGTGCACTTGGTAGTGCTGGAGTTGCTGTTGTTGTTCTGGCGACTGTTGCGGTTGTTGTTGCTATTGTGGCGGCTACTGCGGTTGTTGTTGCTGTTGTGGCGGTTGCTGCTGTTGTTGTTGCCGGTGCCACTGTAGAAATTGTTGGTAGATTCCCGGCTCTTTTACCTCCGGAGTCATTGACCTGGGCCTGCAGAACTCTTCCTGAAATCTTTCATTTATTGGGCTACTTGCCCGTCGCATTGGTGTCTTTGGCCTTCTTCAGTATCGGCTAGATCCACGTTGAATGCCGCCGGCACTCCTGACGCTCTTGGCACTGGCTCATCTGCCACTTCCATGGGGGACCCAAATCTGACCCCCAGTGACCCAAATCTAAACCTTCAGGTCCTCCTCCACCTCCGCATATAAGCCCGCCAGGCTGTCGGCCACAATGCCCCCAACACTTCTAGCAAAATTCTCATCCACATCCTTTTTTTCATCCTCGTTCTCTTCCTCTTTCTCGTCGGACGAGATGACGATCACCGGCTCCAATCGGACCGGCTCCTCGCCATCGGACTGCTCGTCCGACACGTACGGCGATGCCATAAGTTGCATGGCCTCTTCTTCATTAAAATTTCGGTTTCCGGTAGTCAGACTCGCCTCGCATTCATATTGCTCATTTGAATCATCTGTTGGATCTTGTTCTGGTTGCACTTTTAGTTCGCTGATGTGTGCCAACCTTGCCTTTTTGTTTGCCATATGCTGCAGTTTCCATATAACTGGTGAAGTAAATCCCATGACTTTGTTCCATATCGTGGTGCCAGTTTTGCCGCGTATCCCTCTGCTGCATTTGACAGATAGTGCTCCTTGGCCCACACTATTTCGCCCACTCGTGGTTTCCATTGCCTTCTTCTCAAATTATAATGTCTTGACTGATCCTGAGCAGCTTTTTCTAAATTTCTTCGCACCAATACGCCTATTTCTTTAATTAACTCCGCATGGATATCTGGCCGTTGATTTGGTTTGCCTGATCCAATAGTTAGCCTGTCGAACGTGGATCCTGTGAATTTCGACTCTCTCCCCTGTGTTATTAATGCCCCCGTATATGCTGTTGCGTCTGACACGCTAGAACTGACTGCCAACATTATTTCTGGCCATTGCTGATCCCATCGTCATTGATCATTGTCTTGATAGTTTTATTTGCTCGTTCAGTTGGATTTTCTTGTGGAGTATATGGTGCTGTTAGTTGGTGTGTAGTCCGCCATTCTTCCAGCGTTTTCTTAAATATTTTGCTGACGAATTGAACTCCGTTATCCGTTATTACCATTTTTGGGACCCGAAATCTAGACAGCACTCTTTCTCTGAAAGCTTTTAATAGATTTTCTGCCGACGCCTTTCTCATTGGTACCATCTGCGACCATTTTGAAAATCTATCCACGAGTAATACCGAATTTCCATGCCTAGATCTTGGCAATGGCCAAGCACTGGCACTTGTTTCAGCATTTTTCCTGCTGCCTGCTGCTGAATTGGTTTATAAACCATACAGTTTTCACAGCGGCTGACATATGCACGTACATCTCTTTGCATGCCTGGCCAGAAATATTACGCCGCTATTCGGGCAATCGTTCTCCTACTGCCTGTATGTCCTGCAGTTGGAGAGTCGTGGTTTTCAGATATTATTTGTTGCCTTAATGGTTTCGGCACTCATAATTTCCACGACACATCTTCATGCCCCGCCCTATGCGTATATTTCTTTATAGCTGCACATTCTCCATAACATAGTCAGTATATTTTTGCGAATTTTCCTTTACTCTTTTGGGCATATTTTCCATCCATACACAACTTTGAGCTGACTGTTCATTTTTGCTGCGATTATCGTGTATCCTTCTGCATGCTTCTAATGGTTTCCTTGACAATGTATCTGCTACGACATTTGTTATTTTGTAGTCATATTGCATCTTGCAATCCGCTCTGTTGGACTTTCGATGCTATTCAGCCATTTCAGTGCCCTGTGATCAGTAATGACCTTGAAGTGCTATCCTTCTAAATATGTCTTCAATTTCGTTATAGCTCATACTATTGCTAGACATTCCTTTTCTGTTGCTGAATAGTTTTGTTCCGCAGGATTCAGAGTTCTGAATGATACGTATGATATGACTCTTTCGCCTTCCTCTGTATCTTGACTCAGAATTGCCCCTATGTCGTAGTTGCTAGCGTCAGTTTGCAATACAAACATTTTCGCAAAGTTTGGGCATGTCAAAACGGGATCTGCCACCAACTTCTGTTTGACCATATCAAATGCATTCTGGTGTTTTTCTGCCCATACCCATTTTGCTGTCTTTTTCAATAAAGAGGTTAATGGCTGTACTAGCGTTGCGAAACTTGGCACGAACCGTCTGTACCAAGATGCTACTTCTAGGTATTGGCGTAACTCTTTTATGTTCTTTGGCGGCTTTAATTCAGCTATTGCTGCCACTTTATCTGGATCTGTGCCAATGGCTTGATCTGTTACTCGGAGACCCAGGAATCTTAGCTCTTTTCTGAATAATTTGCATTTTTCTGCATTTATCCTTAAATTTGCTGCCTTCAGTCTGCAAAAAACTTCCTTCAAATGAGCTTTGTGGTCTTCTACTGTTCGACTGACCACTATGATGTCATCCTGATACGCGAATGCGTGTGGCATCATTTCTGGTCCTATAACCATATCTAAGGCTCGTTGGAAAGTTCTGTAACTTTCCATCTGTATGCTGAATGCGCACTGAACGGCAATACTCTCCATTGACATATTCCTTTTCCTGTAACTGTGAAAGCTGTCATCTTTCTGCTTTTCATTTCCAACGGAATCTGCCAATATCCATCTATTAAATAAAAACTGCGTATGAATTTTGCTTCGCGCAGCTGATCTAAAATATAGTCGATTCTCGGCATTATATAAGCGTCTTTTATGGATTTTGCATTTATCTGCCTGAAGTCAACACATAGCCTCCATTTTCCAGTTTGTTTCTTTTTCACCATTATTCCCATTATATTATATCCCATTGCCATCAATTCTTCCACTTTCTCATTTATTTTTCCTTGAATTTTTGGATACTTAGGATATCTTTGTTTTATTGGCTTATTGTCACACATAGTGATTGTGTGCATGCGAACTTTAGAAGTGCCAGTTATTTTGGCCAATTCGGCCAGTTCTTCGCACATAAAGTCTCTAACTTCTATCTCTGGTGCATCTGTCACTAGTGCCGCCAAAATCCTTTCTGTCAGCTTTCCTTTTATTCTGCACATTGGCGGAATTTCAATTTGGTGCCCTGCGCATTGTATAATGGCTTCCATTTTCTTTATAAAATTACACCCTAACACCACCGCATCAATTCCGCCAGGCAATACTAAAAATGGCATTTTCACTAATTTTTCGCCAAATTGCACTTCAGCGATCCATTGCCAGTCTATTTCTTTGACAGCTCCGTCTGCCAATTTCACCTTTTTTTTTTGATTTTGATAGATGCTCTACTTTAGCTAATTTTTCTACTCGCTTTTGGCTAACAAAACTGTTTGTGGCCCCCGAGTCTACCGTTTCCAGCATTCTAATGCCCCCTATCCTGATTTCTGCTGATAGTTAGCTTTTTTCCTCTATCAGTTGTCCAATTAAGTTCGAGGAGCTGTTGTGGCCGGCTCCTGCTCGCTCCTTGCAGGCAGTAACCGGTTTGCGTTTCCCGTTGTCCCGCAGCAATTCATGGATCGCGTTCCGATTTTTCCGCAAGTCCAACAGAATACTAACCTTCTGTTACTGCACTCTCTAGCCCAATGTGCCGCACCTCCGCATCATCTGCATGCCTGAGACGGATTCTGAATCCATCCTGCTGGAATTGGCGGCTCTTTGTCTAAGCAGCGTCTGCAAACGGTGTTATGCCTATTATCTTGCACAATTGGCCGCCTTTGCACGCCCATTGGTATGTGTGAGCGTTCTCTTTGGGCCTCTCGTTGCAAACTCATCTGCCAGTTGCATTAATTCTTCTAGCGTTTGTTTGTTGTGTGGGCGGATGAAGACTCTCAAATCTGGTGTGCAGTTTTCTAAAATAATTTCTAGTTGTTCGAAATCTGGGTATTTCATTGGACGCATCATGGTTTGCATCTCTATCATGAAATCTTTAAACGACTCATTCCACTGTTTTCTACCTTTTACTTTATCTGCTAGTTTGCTAAAATATCCCCTTGGCAAGAAATATTTGTTGAATGCCTCACTGATGCCCAATGTCTATTGTTGGCCACGTACCATTTTAATGCCTTGTCTTTTAGCAGTTCTGGCATTGCCCTTGGGATCATATTGATGTCTAATCGGTACATGTCTGCTGACCATTCAAATTGTTCAATGAATTCTAGCGGCTTTGAACTGCCGTCGAAACGAAATGTTCATTCCCTCACTTGCATTGCTACTTTCGGATATTCGTTATTTGAATTTGTTAACCCGATTTTTCTACTTTCTGTGACTCTTCTACTTGTTCTCGGCTCTTCATACAATGTATGTTGTTGGTTTTGTGGGCCATCTAGGGCACCCACGCTACCCCAGGTTGGCAGTGTTAATATTGGAATTGCCAACTTTGCAATTTTCTTCACCGGCGGACAGTTCCTGATATGTTCCCGCATGTTTCGCCGGTTTTTATTAACTCTTTCTTTTTCATGTAATAAATCTTTGTCATCTTGCGGTTTTTGACAAATTAATTTCTTTCTTAAAAATCAAACATTGATTTCTTTTTATTTTTCTATACAGAGAAACAATAAATCTTGTAAGTCTCTTTCACCAGTTAAGCACATTGGGCGCCAGTTGTAACTATCCTGTCTGGTGCTTACTTGCGGCAGAGCCGGATTTCAGGTGATGGGGTACGAAACAACGAATTTATACTGTGTACATACACAATTGTCTTTCTTTTCAATATACGTTATAATTTTATTGGCAATACGTTTGACGGATGTTGGTATGGCCAGAGAGTTTTTGCACGAGTTGCTTGCTTTGTAGTTGAGATTAGTGTTGTACTCAAATTGTATCGCTGGTACTCATGAAAACTTATAAACGGATTGCATTTGGCTATGGCTAGTATTCCTACTGCCAGGATGACTCCTGGTCTTGTCTAGTTACACCTATCGACTGCTATGCTCCTTATATTCTGCTAGGAATATTCCTAGTTTTTTCCCACTGTGCTAGCAGCATATAAAAGACTAGGAGCTATTCCTAGCAAAACATTGAAGACTAGGAGCTATTCCTAGTAGTTTTAGTGAAGACTAGGAGTATTCCTAGTACAGTTAAGGAAGACCAGGAGTATTCCTGGCACAGGCAGAGGAAGACTAGGAGTATTCTTAGCACAGTTGAGGAAGACCAGGAGTATTCCTGGCATAGTGGGAAAAGACTAGGAGTATTCCTAGCAGAATAATAGGAGCGTAGTAGACGTCAGTGTTGCTAGACAAGACCAGGAGTCATCCTGGCAGTAGGAATACTTGCCACAGCCAAACACAATCCGTCGATAAATTTTCATGGGTGCCAGCGGTGCAGTGTGGATTCCACAATAGCCACAAACACAAAGCCAATAGCCCGTGCAGAGGCTCTCTGGCCATACTAACATCCACCAATCAATTTGACAATAAAATTATAACGTTTTATTAAAAGAAAAACAACTGCATCTTCTCATTTCACCAGCGCACATTATAAATTCGTTGTGTCGTACCCCTACACCTGAAATCCGTCTCTACCGCAAGTAAGGACCAAAAAGGATCGTTACAACCGGCGCCCAACGTGCTTAACTGGTGAAAGAGATTTACAAAATTTATTGTTTTCTGTATAGGAAAACAAAAAGAAATCAACGCTAATTTTTATTAAAAGGAAATAAATTGAGCAAAGGCCGCCAAAATGACAAAATCATGGATTTATTACATGAAAAAGGAGGAGTTGATAAAAACCGGCGAAAAGTGCGGAATCACGCTAGTAGGAACTGTAGAAGAAATGAGGAAACAGTTCGGAGAATGGGTCAACAATCATGAGGACGACTTAGAGTGGCAGGCATGGATCAGCTTGCTGGCAGCAAAATATACAAAGGCCGCAAAAGCGATGCCGGTGGGGGAAATTGCAAAATTGGCAATTCCAATATTAACACCGCCAAGATGGGGAAGCGCGGGTGCCCTAGATGGCCCACAAAAACAACAACACACATTGTATGAAGAGCCGAGAACAAGTAGAAGAGTTACAGAAAGTAGCAAAATCGGGTTAACAAATTCAAATAACGAATATCTGAAAGTAACAATGCAAGTGAGGGAATGAACATTTCGTTTCGACGGCAGTTCAAAGCCGCTAGAATTCATTGAACAATTTGAATGGCCAGCAGACATGTACCGATTAGACATCAATATGATCCCAAGGGCAATGCCAGAACTGCTAAAAGACAAGGCATTAAAATGGTACGTGGCCAACATTAGACATTGGGCATCATGTAAAGATTTCAGTGAGGCATTCAAAAAATACTTCTTGCCGAGGGGATATTTTAGCAAACTAGCAGAACAAGCAACAGCTAGAAAACAACAGTGGAATGAGTTGTTTAAAGATTTCATGGTAGAGAAAACTGCAAACCAGATTTGAAAATGTTCATTCGCCCACACAACATACAAACGCTGGGAGTACTAATGCAACTGGCAGATGAGTTCGAAACATTGGAACTGGAAAGGAAACAATTCCAACGAGAGGCTCAAAGAGAACGCTCACACATACCAATGGGCGTGCAAAGACGAGCAGTTGTGCAAGACAATAGGCATAACATCGTCTGTAGACGCTGCTTAGATGATGAGCCACCAATTCCTGCTCAAAGGCGAAATTTTATGAAAATCCCAACAGGATGGGTACAGAATCCATCTCAAGCATGCAGAAGATGCGGAGGTGCAGGTCATTGGGCTAAAGAATGCAGCAACAGAAAAATAGAGTTCTGTTGGAATTGTGGGAAAATCGGAAAGCGTTCGATGAATTGTTGCATGCCAGCGGGAAAC
This sequence comes from Drosophila neocordata, assembly GCA_018903615.1. Classification (NCBI taxonomy): domain Eukaryota; kingdom Metazoa; phylum Arthropoda; class Insecta; order Diptera; family Drosophilidae; genus Drosophila; species Drosophila neocordata. The sequence continues at coordinate 640,273 of JAEIGI010000034.1, forward strand.
GCAAATCGGTTCCTGCCTGCAAGGAGCGAGCAGGAGCCGGCAACAACAGCTCCGCGAACCTAATCGAAAAGCTGATAGAAGAAGAAAGCCAACTATCAGCAGAAATTAGGATAGGGGGCATTAGAATGCTGGCCACGGTAGATTCAGGGGCCACATTATACAATGCGCAGGGCACCAAATTGAAATTCCGCCAATGTGCAGAATAAAAGGAAAGCTGACAGAAAGGATTTTGGCGGCACTAGTGACAGATGCACCAGAGATAGAAGTTAGAGACTTTATGTGCGAAGAACTGGCCGAATTGGCCAAAATAACTGGCACGTTTAAAGTTGGCATGCACACAATCACTATGTGTGACGATAAGCCAATAAAACAAAGGTATTATCCAAAGAATCCAAAGATGCAAGGTATAATAAATGAAAAAGTTGAAGAATTGATGGCAATGGGATATATAGAACGATCAAATAGTCCTTACAGTTCACCAATTGAAATGGTGAAAAAGAGAGAAACTGGAAAATGGAGGCTATGTGTTGATTTTAATCAGATATATGCAAAATCCATAAAAGACGCTTATCCAATGCCGACAATTGACTATATTTTAGATCAACTGCGCGAAGCAAGATTCATAAGCAGTTTGGATTTAAAAGATGGATATTGGCAGATTCCGTTGGAAATGAACAGCAGAAAGATGACAGCTTTCACAGTTCCAGGAAAGGGATTATATCAATGGAAAGTGATGCCATTCGGCTTGCACTCAGCATCTGCAACATTCCAGCGAGCTTTAGATATGGTCATAGAACCAGAAATGATGCCACACGCGTTCGCGTATCAGGATGATATCATAGTGGTCAGCCGAACAGTCGGTACAGACGGTTCGTGCCAAGTTTTGCAACTCTTGTACAACCATTAAATTCTCTATTAAAGAAAAAAGCAAAATGGGTGTGGCAAGAAAAACATCAGGATGCTTTTGAGATGGTCAAGCAAAAATTAGTGGCAGATCCAGTGTTGACATGTCCAGATTTTGCGAAAATGTTTGTATTGCAAACTGACGCTAGCAACTATGGCATAGGGGCAATTCTGACGCAAGATACAGAGGAAGGCGAGAGAGTCATATCATACGCCAGCAGAACACTAAATCCAGCAGAACATAATTATTTAGCAACAGAAAAAGAATGTCTAGCAATAGTATGGGCTATAAGGAAGTTGAAGCCATACTTAGAAGGAAATCACTTCAAGGTCATTACTGATCACATGGCACTGAAATGGCTGAATAGCATCGAAAGTCCAACAGGGCGGATTGCAAGATGGGCATTGGAATTGCAGCAATATGACTTTGAAATAACATATCGCAAAGGAAAACTAAATGTCGTTGCAGATGCATTGTCAAGGCAACCATTGGAAGCATGCAGAAGGATACAGAATAATCGCAGCAAAAATGAACAGTCAGCACAAAGCTGTGAATGGATCGAAAATATGGCCAAAAAAGTGAAAGAAAATCCGCAAAAATATACGGATTATGTGATGGAAAATGGGCAGTTATATAGAAATATACCGCATAGGGCAGGGCATGAAGATGTTGTATCGTGGAAATTATGAGTGCCGAAACATTTAAGGCAACAAATAATATCAGAAAACCACGACTCTCCAACTGCAGGACATACTGGCAGCAGGAGAACGATTGCCCGAATAGCGGCTATATATTTCTGGCCAGGCATGCAAAGAGATGCACGTGCATATGTCAGCCGCTGGGAGATCTTCAGAACCAGAATCAATTGGAAAGGAAATTGCATGGGCCTATAATAATAATAATATATAATAATAATAATAAAAAAACAAGAATTTAAAAAAAAAAAAAAAATATATATATATATGTCGTAGTTTCCGTGTCATCTCGCGCAGTCTCCATATTATCGTCCAATTCGCGTGCCCTACGTTTCCTCGGCTAAGACATTTTTTCTCGTTACCTTTCAGTTTCGCAGTTCAATCCAAAGTGAAAGCAATTTCTCTTTTTCCAATCTGACAGACCAATACATACACACTGTATTGGCACGCTTCTGAGCTTAGCACTATGGTTATCTTACTCTATTCCATTGTCAGGCCGAGGCTACGTAGAACAGACATATCTGTTGGGCTCGCAAGAAAATCACATGATATCTTGAGACAGAAGATATCCGTATGAAAAGGATAAAAAGACATTACACATGTAACCTTTTGCTTCTCTTTTCTTTTAATCGTTACAATAGAGATGGTACAGTTATTACGATTAACTAACGAGTAAATTAAAAAATAGTGATGCGACACGGCCTTCCTGACCTTCACACGTCCCCGTGTGTTACAGAACATGTTTAACAATATAGCAGATCATGTTAAGCTTAATCTGAAAAGATTATGTTTAATGAACAGATTAAATTTTGTCCACAACTCAATTGAAAATTACCAGAATTATTTAACTTTATTCAATTCGGCCGCACTAATGACAGAAGATAGCCTAGAATTCTACAAGTAGCCTTTGGATCGAGGATTCCCAAGTTTACATGTAATCTCGTTTCTAAGACACTTAAAAACATGGGCTTTTACCGCAATGATAGTCACCAGACATCTAATAAGTCAACACTTTAACTCGTGTACCTACTAGCACTGGCAACCCTACATTATGGGTCAACCCATGTTCGATGTCCGAATTATTAGATTGAAATTCAGTTGGAATCCACCAACTTAACCATGACGTCTCTTTCAACGTATCTTTTACATTGGAGTCCCCAATGGTTTTTGACGCTTCTTTCAACGCCTTCACTCTAGTTGGAATCCACCAACCCATTTATGACGTATCTTTCAACGTGTCTTTTTCACGTTGGAGTCCACCAATGGTTTTCTGACGTATCTTTCAACGTGCTTTTGTGACCACTCCTTCAATCTTTTCTAGTTGGAATCCACCAACCCATTTATGACGTATCTTTCAACGTGTCTTTTTCTAGTTGGAATCCACCAACCCATTTATGACGTATCTTTCAACGTGTCTTTTTCTAGTTGGAATCCACCAACCCATTTATGACGTCTCTTTCAACGTCTTCACCTTCATTGGAGTCCACCAATGAATCTTCAACAATTTCAATCTCATCACACGAGTCCAGCTCTTTGGGAATCCCTTCTTCTGGCATACTTCTTAGAGCTTCATGCGAGTACTTGTAAGTTCGCTTATTTACTAGAGATTTTAAAACATATCGATCTCCTTCTAGTATCTCTGCCACAACAAATGGACCTTTGAACTTTTGATCTAATTTTGTTTGATGTCTCTCTTCATTTTTAAGCAAAACATAATCGCCAATTTTAAATCTGTTAAATTTAGCTTTAGTCTTGTCAAACCGTTCTTTGTCATAAATCGCATTCCTACTTATATTTTCTGTCGCCATCTTTCTTACAAAACTTACATCAACTTTATTATTTTCTTCTACTATAGGTAACATATTAAAAGGCCTTGCCTCTTTTGCAATTAATAATTCTAGAGGACTGGATTTGGTTACACGATTAGTTGTACAGTTTATGGCTAGTTGTATTTCGCCTAGGGCATCTTGCCAGGACCGTTGACTACTTTCAACTGTGGTTAACATTTGTTTCAAAACACTCATAACGCGCTCTACCTGCCCGTTTGCGCGACTGGCGCCTGTTGCTATTAGGTGTAACTTTATTTTCTGCATAGAACAGAAATCACAAAAACTAGATCCTGTAAATGATCTACCCTGATCTGCAATGATTCGTGTTGGTACGCCAAACACAGATATTGCTGACTTTACAGCATCTATACAACGTTCACTGTTAATATTTTCTGTGTGGTACAAATAAACAAATTTAGTAAATGGATCTATTTGTACTATAATGTACTCCTTTTTATCCCTTTTACCGCTTAATTTACCCGTGATATCAATATGTATTGTATGCCATGGAATGTCAACCTTGGGTATAGGATGAAGCTCAATTGGCAGCTTTCCTGATGTAGGCTTGGTCAGCTTACAAGTAATACAATTGTCGACAAACTTTCGTACGTATTTAGCCATATGCTCAAACCAATAAAATTCGTACATTTTGTCCAACGTTTTTTCCCAACCAAGATGAACAATACTCTCGTGGACATGATTAACTACAGACCACCTAAAGGATCTAGGAATAACTGGAAGACACCTAGTTTTTCCATATCTTTGAATTTTACGAAAAAGCATTTTCGAGCGTAACTCGTACGTTCTACCCACATTTTCTTCTAGTTCATCATTCTGAATTTTTGAAATAATTAATGACGTTTCTGAATCTTTCAGTTGTTCTGCAAGGAGCCAATTCTCAGTTATTTCTGTCAACAAAACATGTTTATTTTTTGGACTCGTATAAGATTGAGTTTTTACTTCATTTGGTACCGGATTACGTGAAAGGAAATCAACGTGGGCCATTTTGACTCCTGGTCTATACTGAATATCAAAATCAAATGATTGCATATATGCCCACCACCGATGAACTCTTGGAGTGAGGTCAATTTTGTTTCTTGTGGCTTTCAGTGAATTACAATCAGTATAAACTGTAAAGTGTTGGCCATGCAAATAGTGTCGGAAATGTTTCATTGAATTAAACACAGCTAATGTTTCAAGTTCATATGAATGATAACGGGATTCAGTGGAGGATGTTTGTTTACTGAAATACTCTATGACACGAGGCTTATTGTCAATTTTGTGGAGTAGAATAGCTCCGTAACCATCCATACTGGCGTCAGTGTGCAATTCAATGGGATATTGGGGATCAAATATAACAAGTACAGGTTCATCTGTTAAAGTTGTTATAATTTTTTGTCGAATTTGTTCGTGCTCTGATTTCCAATCAAATGTTTTATTTTTGCAGGTTAGACCATACAAGGGCTTCATTATCTCAGAGAACTTGGGTACAAATTGTCGAAAATAAGACGCTAGACCGATAAATTGCCTCACTTGTGTTACCGACTGCGGAGGAGGTAAATTGTGCAGAGCGTGCACCTTTCGTAGATTAGGTCGAATTTCACCATTCTTAACTAAAAACCCAAGATACTCAACAGTGGATTTTAAGAAGGAACATTTTGTCACATTAAATGAAAAACCAGCCTGACATAAAATTTGCAGTACAGTATGCAACCTCACAAATGCTTCCTCTTTTGTTTCTGAAACAATCATGATATCGTCCATATACATATACGACGACATATGAATGGGCAAGATCCCCTAACGCTTTCATCACCGCACGTTGGAACACAGACGGGGCATTCTTTAATCCGAAAATTCATATTGGCCTTCGGGAGTAACAAAGGCTGTCTTTTCAATCGAATTTGGATGAATATTGATTTGGTGGAAACCACTGGCCATATCCAAACACGAAGTATTTCGCACCCCGTAACCTAGATATCTGATCGCTAATTAGCGGTAGAGGAAATTTTTCAGCAACAGTATTTGCATTTAGTTCCCGGTAATCCACGCAAAGTCTATCTGAGCCATTCTTTTTCTTTACTAAAAGTATTGGGCTTGCAAAAGGGGAGCAGCTAGGGCGGATAATATTGGCCTCCAATAGTTCTCTAATTTTGCCTCTCACGATTTCTTTTTCCTCAATACTAAGTCTATATGGTCTCCTTTGCACGGTTTTATTAGGATCAACCAAGCGAATTTCTAGCTCACCTGTACTGATTTTTGTTTTTGGGAACCCATCTATAAATGCATTTGAAAATTCATTTAAAATTTCTATCAAACTTGACTTATCCACACCACACATCTCAGTATCAATATTGTCAAGACTGACACGATTGTTCAAAGCAGATAGGGTGTACACAAATTTTGTCTTAAATAGTTCTAAAGTATTTGTTGTAATTTTAACGCCAAAATTCTGAGTTAGAATTTCGCGACCAATTATTATATCGTAATTAATATAATTATTAAGAACTACGTGAAAAAGAACCTCAAGAGAATAGTCATTGATAATTACATTAGACATAATTTGTAAAGTGCTTGTTACTGTATTGTCTCCAATACCCCTTAAAGCGACAACGTTATTAATTCGTATGCCCGACAGTCGCTGAGACGCAGATTCCTTTACTAGAGAGCACTCGGATCCAGAATCAAAAAAGAATGGGTATGACTCACCAGATGAAATCAAAGTACCAATCGGATCAGCCAATTGGCACACGTTTACACGTTTTTCGCCCGCCTTATTTTGAGTGGCTGACTCCTGTCGTCCAGTACAAACCGAAGCAATGTGTCCAGGAGCTCCACACTTGTAGCAAGTAATGACTTTAGTCTTCACATCCAATGAGCGGCTATAACTTGTGTTGGTTCCTTGCTGAGATTTAGCGTTGGCTTTCCTTGATCGGCAGTCGACAAATTTATGACCCATTTTGCCGCAGAAGTGACATTTCATGGGTGTGTGCAATCGCTGTCTTTTACTTATAGAATTTTCCTCAGTGGTACTGTCTTTCTTGTTGACAAAATCAAAAACTCGTAGCTCATTTTGTAATTCGTTACGGGATTTGACGTTGGCCGTATAAACTGTGCGTTGTAGTCTCGTATCAACATGGGCAGCGTGCGCAAGCGCGACAGACATGGCGATTTGTTCGGTGGACATTGACTTCCATTTCGCCATAAGTGCCGTTATTAGTCGACTCGTGTATAGAGAAATACACTCGCCCTCCTTTGGTTTTCCAGCCAAAACACTAAAAACCAGAGCTGCTGGAGTTTCGGATCTCTCAAACTGCAACATGAACAATTCCTTGAAGTCGCTCCACGTCATACCAGAGAAAGAGATTTGCGACAGCCAGTTCGAAGCCCCACCTTCCAGTCATTTACTGAGCGTCATGAGTAAAGCGCTACCACTCAAGGGAGTTTCTGCTAGGATGAGATCCACAGTGGAGCACCAAGCGGTTGCATTGGCATCCGTAGAATCGGGATTAAATTTTGGCAGTGTGATTGTTGTTGCTTTGCCTGGCGTCTTTTGTTCATTTTTGACGGCATTCAAAACTTCCATGAACTTGCGATGCTGAATTTCCATAAATGTAATTAAACGGTCGTCTGATGTTGCTTGGTGTGGAGGCGATCCCACTTCTGATGTCGTAGTTTCCGTGTCATCTCGCGCAGTCTCCATATTATCGTCCAATTCGCGTGCCCTACGTTTCCTCGGCCAAGACATTTTTTCTCGTTACCTTTCAGTTTCGCAGTTCAATCCAAAGTGAAAGCAATTTCTCTTTTTCCAATCTGACAGACCAATACATACACACTGTATTGGCACGCATCTGAGCTTAGCACTATGGTTATCTTACTCTATTCCATTGTCAGGCCGAGGCTACGTAGAACAGACATATCTGTTGGGCTCGCAAGAAAATCACATGATATCTTGAGACAGAAGATATCCGTATGAAAAGGATAAAAAGACATTACACATGTAACCTTTTGCTTCTCTTTTCTTTTAATCGTTACAATAGAGATGGTACAGTTATTACGATTAACTAACGAGTAAATTAAAAAATAGTGATGCGACATATATATATATTAAAGGAACGTTACAACTGGCTCAACAAAAAAAAATATATATATATAATATATATATATAAAAGGCAAATCGTTGCATGCATACAATTTCTTTTTACAGTACATGTCAAACTGTAATATACAAAAAAGAAGAAAGAAATAAAAAGAAATGTTGAGTTTGGCGGGTCAGCGATGGACAAACGAAACGGAATATAAACACCAATGCTTCTCAAACTGTAAGAGAGCAGAACAGACGGAGGATGCAAATGGATAAGGAGAGGACTCTCTCCTGCGGTACACCAAGTGCAGGAGAGAGGATTCACACATACTGTTTGTGTGTGAAGTACGGATAAAAAGAAAAACGAGAGCGGGAACCCGAAGCTGGACGCGCAGCAACAGAGCGATGCAGATTAGAGGTTCCGATGGCCCAAGATGTGACAGATGAAATCAATTTCATTTTATCTATCAACATGAGCGGTCATCAAAATTTCAATGAAGAGGAGCTGGAAGAGGCCATGCAAATGCTGGCATAGCCATATGTGTCGGACGAGGAGTCCGATGGCGAGGAGCCGATCCCATTGGGGCCGGTGATCGCCATCTCGTCCGACGAGAAAGAGGAAGAGGACGTGGGAGAGCATCAGGAGGAATTGGAGGGTATTGGGAGCGATGTCGATATGGAGGACGATGATGAGGGAGTGGCCGCAGAAGTGAGCGAGGATGAAGGAGTAGTCATAAATGACCTGGCATTTCTGTTGGCCGATGTGGAAAAAGAGCTCCAAAGAAGGGGGCTATCTTTAGATGAGCCTGAGGAGATGGCGATGGCAGAGGAGGGGCCAGCCTTTGGTGGTAGAAGTGCTGCCGATTATTAACGAGCCGGTGGCATATATTTCTCTGACGGATACGGAAGAAGAAGATGAGGAGCCGGAGGAACTGGTGAGGCCACCGACACCAATGCGGAGGGCAATAATTGCCAATTTTATTGAAGAATTTATCTGGCACAGAGAAGAGTCGCCGGAGGAGGATCTGGAGCCCAGCATTGACCAGATGGTGGCAGAGTGGCAACCACAGCAGCCACAACAACAGCAACCACAGCAGCAGCAACAACAGCAACAGCGAGACCCAAGGAGACCAGCGTACGCTCTGCGCCGGTCGGCCAGCTGCAACGACAGCGATCGGTGCCAGTGTCACAGGCACACCAGAGATGGCGGAAGATGGAGCCCGAGGAGTGGCCAGTTGCGGTGGCCGTGGCCGTACAGGCGATGGGGGAGGGGCCGCGACAGGCAAGGGTTATGTGGGTGGGCCGGATCCAATATAGGATCCGCAGTAATAGGAATAGATTTAGGGTATTTGAAGAATTGGGGGTATAGATTAAGAGAAAACTTTGGAGTTTAGGTTAAGTAGAGTAGAAAAAACAAACATGAAGTTTAGAAAAAAAATATATATGAAGTTTAGGTTAGTAGATATTTTTAGATTAGGTAGAATAGGAGAAAAAAAATATCTGAAGTTTAGGTTCAGTAGATATAAGTAATATTATAAATATAGTATATTTTTCTGTAAAACATGCAGTCGGAGCCACCCATGCCAAAAGAAGGCATGGGGACAATGGAAAAGATGCTCACGATCTGCCAAAAAAATTGGAAAAGATGCCTGATGAATTGCCAATAAGGAAAAGATGCCATAAATGGCCAAAAAAAAAAGATGCGAACCAGGCCAAAGAAAAAAAAGAAAACATGAAAAAAAGAATGCTATAAAAAAAAGAGGAGGAAGGATTTGGCTACCGAAGAAAGGGGGGAATGTGAGGAATATATTATATATAATACATAATATATAATATATATATATATATTTATATATACCTCACAAATGCGGCCAAGTATTAAGCCAGATACAGATATAAATAAATTTAAGTCGTAAAGGCAATTCAAATTCATCAATGCGCGCGTTTATATGTTTGAGTCAAACATATAAACGAACCTGGAGGTTCGATCGAACACAAGCCAACGAAAGAAATGTGCGATCGAACCGAAAGCAGAATGCAAACATGTAAATCGCGTGATTTAAAACTGGCAAACATACACACAAACATAATTACATATGAGAAATGGTCAAAGCAAAGGCCAAATATATGTAACATGCAATGAGAAACAGATAAGAACAAGTGCATGAAGACTCGTATGACGTCACTGAGAGTGCGTTACATTGGGAGTGCATAGAACCGCAACAGCGAACACACACACGCACACGTGCGTAAGCCACCGACGCACGAGACTTGGAGAGTCGGCTCATGCGTATAGACTAGCGGGGGAGGCGAGGGGTTGCTTTTCGGTTGTCGGCAACATCAAAGTGAGCGGGCTTACGCATGTGTGGGTGGATTGGGAGCGGGAATGTTGGCATGTAACGGAGAACGGGAGAGGCGGTGTGTAACATGTCCAAAGCAAAGGTTTGAAAGGCGCTGGAGGTATTGGCGCTAAATTTAAATATGTAATGATAATATATATATTTATATATATATAAATAATTTTTTTATGTTTTACCTTTTATTAAGACCCGCTGTAAAGCTGTGGAATTAATTAATAATTATTCATTAATTTTTAAACGCGCGGTGTTGCGCGTTATTGTTTTAATTTATTTATAAAACGCGCGGTGGTGCGCGTTATTGAGAAGACTTGGAATTATTAGGAGCGGTTAATACCGACTTTCTTTATTCCTCAAAATCAACTAAAGCTAAAATGATACAAATGCTTATAAGTAAGCTAGCCCTCAACCCTAATCTGCTGACTCCGCATACCACGCGAGGAGTCATATAACGCTGCAACACAGTTGCGCGTGGAATTTTTTTGGGTTTTTTAACACCCCTTTTGAAATATTTTTAGAAAAAAAAATACTTTAGTCAGGCCATGCGATGTCAGCATAAAGTATTTGCGCCTTGACGATCAGATGTGATGACTCCTCCCTCACTTAGATGAATGACGTCCTCGGATTTCTTGAAACCATTCAATAAGGCGTAGAAGGAAAGTCGAAGGATGACTACGGCTATCTTTTTATCTTATAGTAAAGTGTATAAAATTATTGTTTAACAGAACTTTAATAGTGATAATTGTAAGGTGTTCATTAACAATATTTTTTAAATCGACAAAGTCCAATATAGAGAGGTTTACAATTTTGACTTTGCAAGAGTTATTGAAAGCATTATGATTTCTAATTCGGAAATATTCATTCAATTTCTTGAAAGTAGTGTCTCATACAAATGTTTTGTGTTTATTTGTTTTGTCTTTATATCCTTTATTAAAAAATTTACCGTACTAGTTAACTTATTTATTTGTTCTTGTATTTTTGTATTTATGGTTATCTGCCTATTTTCTGATTCTACAAGTTCTTTCTGTGTGAATTTTAGTTTTTCAAAATCGTCGTAGTCTGGAGTACTGACCACGACCTTAAGGATGGTGCCTAACATATTAATGTTCCTCGTATGTCTATGGTGAATATTTACTGTGGTCATGAGTGTTTCTATATGTTGTATGTCTGTACCTGTCTGTCTCATATGTAATCGTGGAAATTGGTTTCTTAATTCTTTTGTATCTTCTACTAATTCTAAGTATAGGGTAAGGTTAATTGAATGCTTAACATACTAGAAGTTTGCCCAAATGGTTACATATCTGTCTGAAATTGGTATGTAGTCTGTGTTAGTATAATCGGTAATTTTTGTCGTTATAAAATGAAAAGAATTATAACCCAGATCCTAAAAAGATAAAAAGGTTTTACTGTTGTTTTTATTTTATTTTTTTTGTTGTCCTTGCGGACCACCCTCCCTTTTTTTAGGACAGTTGTCCCCAAGTCTGCATCAATTTTGCTTCTTGATACAAGGATGTCAATTTTGTTCCCCTGGTATTTCAGATAGAAGGAAAAGAAATAGGAAATTATTTTTTTGAAGCATTATGAGTTGGTCCCTAATCATTTCAATACTATTTAATTGCTTACGCCAATGCTGGAGTGTTAGTTTAGATGAGGATTGTCCCACGCTAACCGATGCGGACAGTTTATCCCAGACGCAGTTGATCAATCGACTGACACATGGTTGTCGCTACGATCGCTTGGAACGACCAATTAGCTATTCTGCAACCGGCCAACGTATGCCCGTCGATGTATATATGCGGGCGTATATATATTTTATGCAAAATTTAGAGGCGCACGATTTGCAATTTAAAATCTATGCCTTGCTCCAAATGCGTTATCTGGATCCACGGCTGGCATTTCGTAATGTATCACCGAAACGAGGCCAGCCTATTATGGGGGAACAGCAATTAAGGGATTCCATATGGATGCCTCATATATTTCTTGCCAATGAAAGGGATTCCAATACTTTAGGCCTAACGGAGAAGGATATTTTGACATCAATCTCACCGGATGGCACAGTAATTGTATCGAATCGCATAAAAGCCACGCTATATTGTTGGTTAAACCTAAAGAAATTTCCATTTGATGAGCAACATTGCTCCACAGTTTTAGAAAGTTGGATGTATAATACCTCCGAATTGGTATTACATTGGGAGCTAAAGCGACCAATTACTTATGATCCTGATCTCCATTTAACTGAATTTGTACTTCAAAAATCTTGGTTTAATGAAACGGTTATTAATGCCGATTTAAGTGATCTGCGACATGGTGCATTCGCTGGCAATTATAGCTCCCTTAGCTTCACGGTGCATCTAACTCGTGTAGTGGGCTTTTATTTAATGGACTATTTCTTACCCTCAATGCTAATTGTGAGCATTTCATGGGTATCGTTTTGGTTACAAGCGGAACAGGCACCGACCTTCATAACACTAGCCTCTGCGCAGGGTAAAACACTACCAAAAGTAAGCTATATTAAGGTATCTGAAGTTTGGTTTCTTGGCTGTACGATATTCATTTTCGGCAGCATGGTAGAATTTGCCTTTGTCAATACCATATGGCGACGCAAACAGAATGTGCCGCTCAAGAAGTTGAACAGTAAACATATATTGAAATCCACAATATCGCCTCATTTATTAAGTCGCCGTAGTCAACATCATACACGTTCCCGTTCATTTTCGGGAACTGCACGTCAACCCGATGCAGTTTCCTTAACAAGTGCAAATGCACCATTTAATAATTATCTTGCGGTCAATTTACCAATTACCACTATAACCGAGGGACAAGTGTTATCCCATAATCGTACCAACAGACAGGATAGTAGCAATTTCCAAACATTAAGCACATCTTCGAATCGTAGATTAGAGGTGGCGTTTGTGGAAAGTGCTCTAAGCGATGCCATAACAACACCTGGATTAAGCACTAACATTCCGCCAACTGAGGCTACTCCGCAGAATCATCATAGGAGCAATCATAATGCTAATAGTAACAACAATAATGATCCAAAAAATGTTACCGAAATGTACTATAATGGATGGACAACTTTAACATCCCAAAAGATAACCATTTGGATTGATACACGTGCACGATTTGTATTTCCAGTGGCATTTTTAATATTCAACATGTTCTTTTGGACATTTGTCTATTTCATTTAAGCTACACTTTTATGTAGTTAATGTAATTTTATGTTTTTTTGCCAAAACCACTTCATGTTCTCAGTATTTTTAAAATGATGTTTGTTAATATTTCGTAAATCACAAGTTTTGTTCAATCAAAGTTGGCCATTGGCTACTTACTATATGTTAATTGTGATGTTCATAATAAAGATCCGCTTAGATACATCTACAACCTAGACGGGGCTTATATGGTGAACGCGACGGACGTATTATATTGTTTTTAAGTAGGTCTTGTGTTTCTGTATTTACGAAATCCGATACACCTATTGGGTATGGATACAATTTGGAATATATGGGGTCTTCGTTTTCCGTTCTGATGGAAGCAACAATGTTTGTATTATATGGTAGCGCTTCATTTGGTTCTGCAAAAACTGCTGTTCGTTTTTTGAGCATTGTTTGAAATTCTGTAGTTATATCCTGAGGGGTTTCTATTTCTGCCACCTTTATAAAATTCACGGCTGGGCGTTTTAAAAATTGGATCCTGTGTTATCTGTTATGATTTTTTATTTTTGAAATCCAGTAAAACATTGCTTTGTGTCGAATGTCGTGAGATTTGGGAGTAAAAAAAAAGTTGTGTTTGTATTGAAAAGGTGCATTGTGCATTTCTTATTTATGTCGTTATAACCATGGATTGATTTTCGTTGAAAAGGTTTTTCTACCGGTGTAATGTGTTTTAATTCATTAAGAGGTGTTATATAATTCTTTGGGGCTCCCGTGTCTATGAGTAATTTAATTATTCTTCCTGCTACTGTTCTTTCGATGAACGGGAGCAGGGAACCGTGTCTAAAAAATTGACCTGATCATATTCTTCAGATTCATCTTGAATATCTTCTACCTCATTTTTTGCGATATTCTGATACTCGGTTTGTTCTATATCTGTTGTTTGTAAATGATTAACTCTCTGTTGTTTCGGTCCTGTGAATCGTGCACTACCATTGTTCGGTCGCTTGCTTGTAAGTCCCTGATTATTAAAATTTTTAATTTGTTATATTTTGTTGTTGGGTCGGCCATTAAGTCTTTTGAGAAGCTAAATTTTGATGTTAAGTCGGCTGCCTAAAACGACAGGATGTATCAACATCCATTGGTTGGACTTGATCATGACGTGGTGTGAACTCTTGTTTCCTAAAGTGTGGGCGTTTCCCTGGTTGGTTGTGTTCCTGTTCTTGAGTCGTATTTCTTTCTTTGATTTGGTGCCTTTGTTCGATTTTCTGAGTCTTTTCTTCCAAACCGCGGGCAAAGTTTGTAACGAACGCATAGCGGTCATGGTTGGATTCAAGTTCCTGAGCTAATGCTAATGCAGAAGGAAGGTCGACTGGTCTGGCTGAGAATAGGACATCCCTCAAGCTCTTCTTCATACCTGAGATGAATACTTGTAGAGCGTTTGCTCTGTATTTCTCGTTTAAAGAAGCGGCGACAGCAGTGTCCTGGGTCATAATTGTCTTATTCGTGAGTAAAGTCAGTTTCTTCTCTACCTCCTCGTAATATTGTAAAATTGTCAAATTTCCTTGACGGAGTGTGGACATTTCTTGTTCATTTACATATATCGGCCGTTTGTCCGCATATGTGAAATCTAATCGGCTTATAATGGCTTTAAAATTTAGAGGAGTATCGAAGGAAATGAGTACCATGTCGGCAGAGTTCCTAATTTTTTTTCTTAATATTCCCAGAGCTTGGTAATGTTTTGAGGTGCCATCGTATTTTTCAAATACCTTGTATGCGGTATGCGCAGCTTTCCTCCATGATACATAATTTTCAAGTTTTCCGTCGAACTCCGGAAGGGATCTCACGATATCAAGAGTTTCGTTGCACAAGACGGTTGTTCTGATTTCGGCATCCCTAAATACCTCTACTTTAGGGGCGGTAACCTGCACAGCATTTAAACGCTGTTCAACGTCATGCAGCTTTCTATTAAAATCTTCTTTTTGGACGTCTTAAGCCTGTGCTACTGCTTCTGATACTATAGCTTTTAATTGTTCACTAGTTATTTCCATTTTTGAATCTTTACCTGTATTTAAGATTTCTTGAACTTCAGTGCTATATGTTCTTTTAAATTTTTTTGTCAATTCTTGTATTTCACTGTAGCACACAAATAATAACACAGACAAGTGTATTGTTTACTTTTATTTTATTGTGAATAAAGGGATATTGAAATTATATTTTAATTTAAAAAAAAAAAAATTTACTGGAATTTTATGAACCTTTTCTTGAAAAGTTGCAATTTTTCCGGAATTTAATAATTTTACTTGAATTTATTTAGTGTCTTCGCTGGGTTATTATCTCTGGTGTTTTCGCTGGGTTGTTGTCTTCGCAGGGTTTTGTCTTTGTTAGGTTGTTGATCTCGCTAGGTTGTTGTCTTCGTAGGGTTATTTTCTTCACCAAGTTGTTGTTTTCGCAGGATTTTCTTCGCTGAGTTGTTGGTTAATTACTTTTTTTTAATTGTGAAATATGTTGGACATCTGTTTTTTCACTAATTGTTTTTCTTGTGTTGTGTAGTCGAATTTTTATTCAATATTTCACTGATTATTTTTGTTTCGTGTTTCTTTGTTTTAACCGATTCCGATGGGCTGGTTTTTTTTGTTAAATTGAATTTTAATTCAATTTTTTACTGATTACTTTTGTTTTTTATATATTTTTTTTTTTACCGATTTCTATCGGCTGGTTTTTTATTTGTTACATCGAACTTTAATTCAATTTTTCATTGATTACTTTTGTTTTGTGTTTTTCTAAACCGATTCCGATGGGCTGGTTTTTTAATTATTTATTTTTTTTGTTGGGCGCCTTTAGCCGCCAATAATTATACCTTTGCAAAAAAGGTATATTAATTTTGGTCAGAAGTTTGCAACGTATAGAAGGAAGCATCTCCGACTATATAAAGTATATATATTCTTGATCAGCACGATGAGCTGAGTTCATTTAGCCCTGTCCGTCTGTCCGTAAGTCCGTCTGTCCGTCTGTCTGGATCAACGCAATCTCCTCCGAGACCCTTAAAGCTACAGAGCTGAAATTGCACCTAGGCTTCTTTTTGCTGCAGGCATTGTATATCTCGGAATCATCCCGATCGGATGACTATATCATATAGCTCCCATAGGAACGATCGGTCGTGAATAAGCTTTAACCTCAATAACTTTGTTGTTTTCCAACGAAATATCACGAAAGTCGGTATTTGTGAGTTTTATATACTTCTCAACATATCCACCAAGTTTTATGAAAATCGGTTGACTATATCATATAGCTCCCATAGAAACGATCGGTCTTGAAAATGGATTTCGTGCTATAACTTGGTTGTTTTAAAAGCGATTATCACCAAATATGGTAATTATGAGTTTTATATACTTTCTATCATATCTGGCAAGTTTAATCAGAATCGGGGCACTATATCATATAGCTCCCATTGGAACGATCGGCCAAAAAATTGGTTTAGTTGAAAATCTTTGATATTTTAACAGCGATTCAGTCGAAATTTGGTATATGTAAGTTTGGTATATATAAAAATGTGTCTGTTGAGTTTTAACAGAATCGGCCGACTTTATGATATAGCTCCTATAGGAACAATCGGAACAAAAAAAATTTTTTTTACTTGTAAGTTTTTTTCTTGGAGCCACGGACATGATTAGTTTATATACTTTCTTATGATTCTGGTTATTTATATGTAATTAAAAAAGACAGTTTGCAAAGGTATCCGAACTTCGGCGTGGCCGAAGTTAGCCCATCCTTCTAGTTTCTTTATGTTTTACCTTTTATTAAGACCCGCTGTAAAGCTGTGGAATTAATTAATAATTATTTATTCATTTATTAAACGAGCGGTGTTGCGCGTTATTGTTTTAATTTATTTGTTAAACGCGCGGTGTCGCGCGTTATTGAGAAGACTTGGAATTATTAGGAGCGGTTAATACCGACTTTCTTTATTCCTCAAAATCAACTAAAGCTAAAATGATACAAATGCTTATAAGTAAGCTAGCCCTCAACCCTAATCTGCTGACTCCGCATACCACGCGAGGAGTCATATAACGCTGCAACACAGTTGCGCGTGGGAATTTATGTTGCTTTTATGCAACATCCGTTGGAAATGTTTAGAGAAGCAAATACTTTAGTCAGGCCATGCGATGTCAGCATAAAGTATTTGCGCCTTGACGATCAGATGTGATGACTCCTCCCTCACTTAGATGAATGACGTCCTCGGATTTCTTGAAACCATTCAATAAGGCGTAGAAGGAAAGTCGAAGGATGACTACGGCTAGCTTTTTATCTTATAGTAAAGTGTATAAAATTATTGTTTAACAGAACTTTAATAGTGATAATTGTAAGGTGTTCATTAACAATATTTTTTAAATCGACAGAGTCCAATATAGAGAGGTTTACAATTTTGACTTTGCAAGAGTTATTGAAAGCATTATGATTTCTAATTCGGAAATATTCATTCAATTTCTTGAAAGTAATGTCTCATACAAATGTTCTGTGTTTATTTGTTTTGTCTTTATATCCTTTATTAAAAAATTTACCGTACTAGTTAACTTATTTATTTGTTCTTGTATTTTTGTATTTATGGTTATCTGCCTATTTTCTGATTCTACAAGTTCTTTCTGTGTGAATTTTAGTTTTTCAAAATCGTCGTAGTCTGGAGTACTGACCACGACCTTAAGGATGGTGCCTAACATATTAATGTTCCTCGTATGTCTATGGTGAATATTTACTGTGGTCATGAGTGTTTCTATATGTTGTATGTCTGTACCTGTCTGTCTCATATGTGATCGTGGAAATTGGTTTCTTAATTCTTTTGTATCTTCTACTAATTCTAAGTAGAGGGTAAGGTTAATTGAATGCTTAACATACTAGAAGTTTGCCCAAATGGTTACATATCTGTCTGAAATTGGTATGTAGTCTGTGTTAGTGTAATCGGTAATTTTTGTCGTTATAAAATGAAAAGAATTATAACCCAGATCGTAAAAAGATAAAAAGGTTTTACTGTTGTTTTTATTTCATTTTTTTTGTTGTCCTTGCGGACCACCCTCCCTTTTTTTAGGACAGTTGTCCCCAAGTCTGCATCAATTTTGCTTCTTGATACAACGATGTCAATTTTGTTCCCTTTTTTATCTACAACCTAGACGGGGCTTATATGGTGAACGCGACGGACGTATTATATTGTTTTTAAGTAGGTCTTGTGTTTCTGTATTTACGAAATCCGATACACCTATTGGGTATGGATACAATTTGGAATATATGGGGTCTTCGTTTTCCGTTCTGATGGAAGCAACAATGTTTGTATTATATGGTAGCGCTTCATTTGGTTCTGCAAAAACTGCTGTTCGTTTTTTGAGCATTGTTTGAAATTCTGTAGTTATATCCTGAGGGGTTTCTATTTCTGCCACCTTTATAAAATTCACGGCTGGGCGTTTTAAAAATTGGATCCTGTGTTATCTGTTATGATTTTTTATTTTTGAAATCCAGTAAAACATTGCTTTGTGTCGAATGTCGTGAGATTTGGGAGTAAAAAAAAAGTTGTGTTTGTATTGAAAAGGTGCATTGTGCATTTCTTATTTATGTCGTTATAACCATGGATTGATTTTCGTTGAAAAGGTTTTTCTACCGGTGTAATGTGTTTTAATTCATTAAGAGGTGTTATATAATTCTTTGGGGCTCCCGTGTCTATGAGTAATTTAATTATTCTTCCTGCTACTGTTCTTTCGATAAACGGGAGCAGGGAACCGTGTCTAAAAAATTGACCTGATCATATTCTTCAGATTCATCTTGAATATCTTCTACCTCATTTTTTGCGATATTCTGATACTCGGTTTGTTCTATATCTGTTGTTTGTAAATGATTAACTCTCTGTTGTTTCGGTCCTGTGAATCGTGCACTACCATTGTTCGGTCGCTTGCTTGTAAGTCCCTGATTATTAAAATTTTTAATTTGTTATATTTTGTTGTTGGGTCGGCCATTAAGTCTTTTGAGAAGCTACATTTTGATGTTAAGTCGGCTGCCTAAAACGACAGGATGTATCAACATCCATTGGTTGGACTTGATCATGACGTGGTGTGAACTCTTGTTTCCTAAAGTGTGGGCGTTTCCCTGGTTGGTTGTGTTCCTGTTCTTGAGTCGTATTTCTTTCTTTGATTTGGTGCCTTTGTTCGATTTTCTGAGTCTTTTCTTCCAAACCGCGGGCAAAGTTTGTAACGAACGCATAGCGGTCATGGTTGGATTCAAGTTCCTGAGCTAATGCTAATGCAGAAGGAAGGTCGACTGGTCTGGCTGAGAATAGGACATCCCTCAAGCTCTTCTTCATACCTGAGATGAATACTTGTAGAGCGTTTGCTCTGTATTTCTCGTTTAAAGAAGCGGCGACAGCAGTGTCCTGGGTCATAATTGTCTTATTCGTGAGTAAAGTCAGTTTCTTCTCTACCTCCTCGTAATATTGTAAAATTGTCAAATTTCCTTGACGGAGTGTGGACATTTCTTGTTCATTTACATATATCGGCCGTTTGTCCGCATATGTGAAATCTAATCGGCTTATAATGGCTTTAAAATTTAGAGGAGTATCGAAGGAAATGAGTACCATGTCGGCAGAGTTCCTAATTTTTTTTCTTAATATTCCCAGAGCTTGGTAATGTTTTGAGGTGCCATCGTATTTTTCAAATACCTTGTATGCGGTATGCGCAGCTTTCCTCCATGATACATAATTTTCAAGTTTTCCGTCGAACTCCGGAAGGGATCTCACGATATCAAGAGTTTCGTTGCACAAGACGGTTGTTCTGATTTCGGCATCCCTAAATACCTCTACTTTAGGGGCGGTAACCTGCACAGCATTTAAACGCTGTTCAACGTCATGCAGCTTTCTATTAAAATCTTCTTTTTGGACGTCTTAAGCCTGTGCTACTGCTTCTGATACTATAGCTTTTAATTGTTCACTAGTTATTTCCATTTTTGAATCTTTACCTGTATTTAAGATTTCTTGAACTTCAGTGCTATATGTTCTTTTAAATTTTTTTGTCAATTCTTGTATTTCACTGTAGCACACAAATAATAACACAGACAAGTGTATTGTTTACTTTTATTTTATTGTGAATAAAGGGATATTGAAATTATATTTTAATTTAAAAAAAAAAAATTTACTGGAATTTTATGAACCTTTTCTTGAAAAGTTGCAATTTTTCCGGAATTTAATAATTTTACTTGAATTTATTTAGTGTCTTCGCTGGGTTATTATCTCTGGTGTTTTCGCTGGGTTGTTGTCTTCGCAGGGTTTTGTCTTTGTTAGGTTGTTGATCTCGCTAGGTTATTTTCTTCACCAAGTTGTTGTTTTCGCAGGTTTTTCTTCGCTGAGTTGTTGGTTAATTACTTTTTTTTAATTGTGAAATATGTTGGACATCTGTTTTTTCACTAATTGTTTTTCTTGTGTTGTGTAGTCGAACTTTGGTTCTATTTTTTTGTTTTTTGGGTTTTTTTTTTTTTTTTTAACCGATTCCGATGGCCTGTTTTTTATTTGTTAAATCGAATTTTTATTCAATTTTTCACTGATTATTTTTCTTTCGTTTTTCTTTGTTTTAGCCGATTCCGATGGGCTGTTTTTTTTTGTTAAATTGAATTTTAATTCAATTTTTTACTGATTACTTTTGTTTTTTATATTTTTTTTTTAACCGATTTCGATCGGCTGGTATTTTATTTGTTACATCGAACTTTAATTCAATTTTTCATTGATTACTTTTGTTTTGTGTTTTTTTAAACCGATTCCGATAGGCTGATTTTTTATTTATTTATTTTTTTTGTTGGGCGGGGTTTTTTATACAACTCCTTTGGCCGCCAATAATTTTTGTAAAGCTGTGGAATTAATTAATAATTATTTATTCATTTATTAAAGGAGCGGTTAGTGCCGACTTTCTTTATTCCTCAAAATCAACTAAAGCTAAAATCCTAACCCTAATCTGCTGACTCCGCATACCACGCGAGGAATCATATAACGCTGCAACACAGTTGCGCGTGGGAATTTATGTTGCTTTTATGCAACATCCGTTGGAAATGTTTAGAGAAGCAAATACTTTAGTCAGGCCATGCGATGTCAGCATAAAGTATTTGCGCCTTGACGATCAGATGTGATGACTCCTCCCTCACTTAGATGAATGACGTCCTCGGATTTCTTGAAACCATTCAATAAGGCGTAGAAGGAAAGTCGAAGGATGACTACGGCTAGCTTTTTATCTTATAGTAAAGTGTATAAAATTATTGTTTAACAGAACTTTAATAGTGATAATTGTAAGGTGTTCATTAACAATATTTTTTAAATCGACAGAGTCCAATATAGAGAGGTTTACAATTTTGACTTTGCAAGAGTTATTGAAAGCATTATGATTTCTAATTCGGAAATATTCATTCAATTTCTTGAAAGTAATGTCTCATACAAATGTTCTGTGTTTATTTGTTTTGTCTTTAAATCCTTTATTAAAAAATTTACCGTACTAGTTAACTTATTTATTTGTTCTTGTATTTTTGTATTTATGGTTATCTGCCTATTTTCTGATTCTACAAGTTCTTTCTGTGTGAATTTTAGTTTTTCAAAATCGTCGTAGTCTGGAGTACTGACCACGACCTTAAGGATGGTGCCTAACATATTAATGTTCCTCGTATTGGTATGGTGAATATTTACTGTGGTCATGAGTGTTTCTATATGTTGTATGTCTGTACCTGTCTGTCTCATATGTGATCGTGGAAATTGGTTTCTTAATTCTTTTGTATCTTCTACTAATTCTAAGTAGAGGGTAAGGTTAATTGAATGCTTAACATACTAGAAGTTTGCCCAAATGGTTACATATCTGTCTCAAATTGGTATGTAGTCTGTGTTAGTGTAATCGGTAATTTTTGTCGTTATAAAATGAAAAGAATTATAACCCAGATCCTAAAAAGATAAAAAGGTTTTACTGTTGTTTTTATTTCATTTTTTTTGTTGTCCTTGCGGACCACCCTCCCTTTTTTTAGGACAGTTGTCCCCAAGTCTGCATCAATTTTGCTTCTTGATACAACGATGTCAATTTTGTTCCCTTTTTTATCTACAACCTAGACGGGGCTTATATGGTGAACGCGACGGACGTATTATATTGTTTTTAAGTAGGTCTTGTGTTTCTGTATTTACGAAATCCGATACACCTATTGGGTATGGATACAATTTGGAATATATGGGGTCTTCGTTTTCCGTTCTGATGGAAGCAACAATGTTTGTATTATATGGTAGCGCTTCATTTGGTTCTGCAAAAACTGCTGTTCGTTTTTTGAGCATTGTTTGAAATTCTGTAGTTATATCCTGAGGGGTTTCTATTTCTGCCACCTTTATAAAATTCACGGCTGGGCGTTTTAAAAATTGGATCCTGTGTTATCTGTTATGATTTTTTATTTTTGAAATCCAGTAAAACATTGCTTTGTGTCGAATGTCGTGAGATTTGGGAGTAAAAAAAAAGTTGTGTTTGTATTGAAAAGGTGCATTGTGCATTTCTTATTTATGTCGTTATAACCATGGATTGATTTTAGTTGAAAAGGTTTTTCTACCGGTGTAATGTGTTTTAATTCATTAAGAGGTGTTATATAATTCTTTGGGGCTCCCGTGTCTATGAGTAATTTAATTATTCTTCCTGCTACTGTTCTTTCGATGAACGGGAGCAGGGAACCGTGTCTAAAAAATTGACCTGATCATATTCTTCAGATTCATCTTGAATATCTTCTACCTCATTTTTTGCGATATTCTGATACTCGGTTTGTTCTATATCTGTTGTTTGTAAATGATTAACTCTCTGTTGTTTCGGTCCTGTGAATCGTGCACTACCATTGTTCGGTCGCTTGCTTGTAAGTCCCTGATTATTAAAATTTTTAATTTGTTATATTTTGTTGTTGGGTCGGCCATTAAGTCTTTTGAGAAGCTACATTTTGATGTTAAGTCGGCTGCCTAAAACGAGAGGATGTATCAACATCCATTGGTTGGACTTGATCATGACGTGGTGTGAACTCTTGTTTCCTAAAGTGTGGGCGTTTCCCTGGTTGGTTGTGTTCCTGTTCTTGAGTCGTATTTCTTTCTTTGATTTGGTGCCTTTGTTCGATTTTCTGAGTCTTTTCTTCCAAACCGCGGGCAAAGTTTGTAACGAACGCATAGCGGTCATGGTTGGATTCAAGTTCCTGAGCTAATGCTAATGCAGAAGGAAGGTCGACTGGTCTGGCTGAGAATAGGACATCCCTCAAGCTCTTCTTCATACCTGAGATGAATACTTGTAGAGCGTTTGCTCTGTATTTCTCGTTTAAAGAAGCGGCGACAGCAGTGTCCTGGGTCATAATTGTCTTATTCGTGAGTAAAGTCAGTTTCTTCTCTACCTCCTCGTAATATTGTAAAATTGTCAAATTTCCTTGACGGAGTGTGGACATTTCTTGTTCAATTACATATATCGGTCGTTTGTCCGCATATGTGAAATCTAATCGGTTTATAATGGCTTTAAAATTTAGAGGAGTATCGAAGGAAATGAGTACCATGTCGGCAGAGTTCCTAATTTTTTTTCTTAATATTCCCAGAGCTTGGTAATGTTTTGAGGTGCCATCGTATTTTTCAAATACCTTGTATGCGGTATGCGCAGCTTTCCTCCATGATACATAATTTTCAAGTTTTCCGTCGAACTCCGGAAGGGATCTCACGATATCAAGAGTTTCGTTGCACAAGCCGGTTGTTCTGATTTCGGCATCCCTAAATACCTCTACTTTAGGGGCGGTAACCTGCACAGCATTTAAACGCTGTTCAACGTCATGCAGCTTTCTATTAAAATCTTCTTTTTGGACGTCTTAAGCCTGTGCTACTGCTTCTGATACTATAGCTTTTAATTGTTCACTAGTTATTTCCATTTTTGAATCTTTACCTGTATTTAAGATTTCTTGAACTTCAGTGCTATATGTTCTTTTAAATTTTTTTGTCAATTCTTGTATTTCACTGTAGCACACAAATAATAACACAGACAAGTGTATTGTTTACTTTTATTTTATTGTGAATAAAGGGATATTGAAATTATATTTTAATTTAAAAAAAAAAAAATTTACTGGAATTTTATGAACCTTTTCTTGAAAAGTTGCAATTTTTCCGGAATTTAATAATTTTACTTGAATTTATTTAGTGTCTTCGCTGGGTTATTATCTCTGGTGTTTTCGCTGGGTTGTTGTCTTCGCAGGGTTTTGTCTTTGTTAGGTTGTTGATCTCGCTAGGTTGTTGTCTTCGTAGGGTTATTTTCTTCACCAAGTTGTTGTTTTCGCAGGATTTTCTTCGCTGAGTTGTTGGTTAATTACTTTTTTTTAATTGTGAAATATGTTGGACATCTGTTTTTTCACTAATTGTTTTTCTTGTGTTGTGTAGTCGAATTTTTATTCAATATTTCACTGATTATTTTTGTTTCGTGTTTCTTTGTTTTAACCGATTCCGATGGGCTGGTTTTTTTTTGTTAAATTGAATTTTAATTCAATTTTTTACTGATTACTTTTGTTTTTTATATATTTTTTTTTTTTACCGATTTCTATCGGCTGGTTTTTTATTTGTTACATCGAACTTTAATTCAATTTTTCATTGATTACTTTTGTTTTGTGTTTTTTTAAACCGATTCCGATGGGCTGGTTTTATATTTATTTATTTTTTTTTGTTGGGCGCCTTTAGCCGCCAATAATTATACCTTTGCAAAAAAGGTATATTAATTTTGGTCAGAAGTTTGCAACGCATAGAAGGAAGCATCTCCGACTATATAAAGTATATATATTCTTGATCAGCACGATGAGCTGAGTTCATTTAGCCCTGTCCGTCTGTCCGTCTGTCTGGATCAACGCAATCTCCTCCGAGACCCTTAAAGCTACAGAGCTGAAATTGCACCTAGGCTTCTTTTTGCTGCAGGCATTGTATATCTCGGAATCATCCCGATCGGATGACTATATCATAATCGTGAATAAGCTTTAACCTCAATAACTTTGTTGTTTTCCAACGAAATATCACGAAAGTCGGTATTTGTGAGTTTTATATACTTCTCAACATATCCACCAAGTTTTATGAAAATCGGTTGACTATATCATATAGCTCCCATAGAAACGATCGGTCTTGAAAATGGATTTCGTGCTATAACTTGGTTGTTTTAAAAGCGATTATCACCAAATATGGTAATTATGAGTTTTATATATAGAATCGGGGCACTATATCATATAGCTCCCATTGGAACGATCGGCCAAAAAATTGGTTTAGTTGAAAATCTTTGATATTTTAACAGCGATTCAGTCGAAATTTGGTATATGTAAGTTTGGTATATATAAAAATGTGTCTGTTGAGTTTTAACAGAATCGGCCGACTTTATGATATAGCTCCTATAGGAACAATCGGAACAAAAAAAAATTTTTTTTTACTTGTAAGTTTTTTTCTTGGAGCCACGGACATGATTAGTTTATATACTTTCTTATGATTCTGGTTATTTATATGTAATTAAAAAAGACAGTTTGCAAAGGTATCCGAACTTCGGCGTGGCCGAAGTTAGCCCATCCTTCTAGTTTCTTTATGTTTTACCTTTTATTAAGACCCGCTGTAAAGCTGTGGAATTAATTAATAATTATTTATTCATTTATTAAACGAGCGGTGTTGCGCGTTATTGTTTTAATTTATTTGTTAAACGCGCGGTGTCGCGCGTTATTGAGAAGACTTGGAATTATTAGGAGCGGTTAATACCGACTTTCTTTATTCCTCAAAATCAACTAAAGCTAAAATGATACAAATGCTTATAAGTAAGCTAGCCCTCAACCCTAATCTGCTGACTCCGCATACCACGCGAGGAGTCATATAACGCTGCAACACAGTTGCGCGTGGGAATTTATGTTGCTTTTATGCAACATCCGTTGGAAATGTTTAGAGAAGCAAATACTTTAGTCAGGCCATGCGATGTCAGCATAAAGTATTTGCGCCTTGACGGTCAGATGTGATGACTTATATATATATATATATATAAATAGATATACATAATATACTATATAATGCTATATAACGTTGTATAACTCATGGAATGGGATAAACATAACATTAATATTAGTTATGTGGAAAAGTTAATGCGATACATTAATGCAGAGCATGAAGGATGTATATATAGATACAACAAAAGATAAAGGGTGGGGGGGGGGTTTAGTTATATAGTTGTTAAGTTGATTTAATTATAAATGCATTATATTTAATTATTTGTCAAAAGGGCGGGAAATTAGCAATAAGTTAACATTTGTTAAATAGTATATAAGGGTGGATATTGGCAAAGGTAGAGAGCAAGATTGTAGCTGAGAGGCGTATGCGTGATTTCACCATTCGTTGTGGTGGCAAGTAGGAAAACTAGGAGCTATTCCTAGCAGGGTATTGAAAACTAGGAGCAAATCCTAGCAGATCACAAGACTAGGAGCTATTCCTAGCGGATCGTAAAAGACTAGGAGTTATTCCTAGCAATATATAAAAGACTAGGAGTTATTCCTAGCAGCATATAAAAGACTAGGAGCTATTCCTAGCAAAACATTGAAGACTAGGAGCTATTCCTAGTAGTTTTAGTGAAGACTAGGAGTATTCCTAGTACAGTTAAGGAAGACCAGGAGTATTCCTGGCACAGGCAGAGGAAGACTAGGAGTATTCCTAGCACAGTTGAGGAAGACCAGGAGTATTCCTGGCATAGTGAGAAAAGACTAGGAGTATTCCTAGCAGAATAATAGGACCGTAGCAGACGACAGTGTAGCTAGACAAGCTCAGGAGTCATAATGGCAGTAGGAATACTTGCCACAGCCAAACACGATTTGTCGATAAATTATCATGAGTGCCAGCGGTGCAGTGTGGATTCCACAATAGCCACAAACACAAAGCCAATAGCCCGTGCAGAAGCTCTCTGGCCATACTAACATCCACCAATCAATTTGACAATAAAATTATAACGCTTTATTAAAAGAAAAACAACTGCATCTTCTCATTTCACCAGCGCACAATATAAATTCGTTGTGTCGTACCCCTACACCTGAAATCCGTCTCTACCGCAAGTAAGGACCAAAAAGAATCGTTACAAGGTTGTATTAAAAAAATAGGCAATCATATCGGCAATGGCCAGATCATCGGTTGTCTTGAAAACGTAAATAAGAAGGGTGCACTGCTATATTACTTTTAGTGTTAACAAAGAAATAAAAGTAGTTTACAGCGCCTAATGTAATCCTTATAACATTGTGCGATGATTTTTTGTACTTATAATATCTAGATTTTACATTTTTCAAATGAAATAGCTCACATGTAAACCATGGTGGCTTATCAGACACTACATGGGCCACACATAAAACCCAGGCATCAAGAAGTGAAAACATAGTATTATAGAAGAAACCAATGGCAGCCTCCACAAAAATAGAGATAGACAGAGAATAGAGACGAGTCTGTCGCAAGAATTAGCTTAAAAAAGTTAGTTTTGCGAAAGCAACGGAGCGCCGAATTGGAATTTGCAATTAGTGTCAATAGTTAAGTCCACAGTTGGATAGAAAATATCTTTTGGGACGACTCGGGAATTAATTCTCGAAACATTGCAGTCTGAAGACTGTAAAACAAATATAAGGTCTAATGATCTGCCGTTTATATTACGGACCACAACTTGACAACCTCAGCAGACAATTGTGGCTGTTCACGCCAGAAAAGAGTGAACAGCGGAAGAGGAGCGTGGTTGAAACAGAGGGGCGAATTGACAGGAGGACGGCCACACTGAAGATCATACGACAGGTGGAAAAAGCTCCATAGAAGGAGTTAGTCCTTTTTTCACATCGAAACCGCACACACGCCCCACGTTTCCAAATCTTCTAGTTTGCTAAACGAAAAACCTTTTTATATTGCCAAGTGCCCACCATATACTCATAGATATACTTTACCATTAATAAAACTGTGTTGTGTATAACCGGAGTACGCGTACGGTCTCATTACTTATATTGGGAATTTGTTGGCAACCGTCTACTTAAGGAATTCTTCGCCCCCCCCCACAAGCAGTGGCAAAGACTTAAAATAAAGTTAGCACGCGAGATTGGGCCGACTCAACATTACAACATAGCATCATATGTCGCTCTTATAATATTCATTATATTAGTACTGACATTTGTTGCCAAGAAGCTGTGTACAAAGGGAAGACAAGTACCATTGATCTTCAACAGATGACATCACCCACTACTGGATTGTGAGGAAAACCAACAGTTAACTAATCTACCAGACTTATCGACCATTCGAAATCAACATTTGATCAATGTTGGACATTTGTTCAACGACCAGGAGTATTTTGGTGTAAATGCATGTTTACTACACAGACTATGCGCTTACCAAAAGTTCAACTCATGATTTTCTTAAAATAGAACTAACCCCAATAAAATTTCACATTTTCATACCCACAACATACAACAAGTTCATCCCACATACTAAATTCAGTCACACTATCACATTTTTCCTAAGAATAAGACCTCCTAAATGTAATACATGTTACCGCCTAGATCGTTGAACCTACAAACTCGAGCTTTTTCCAATCAACGTGGTTACATCGCCGTGTCGTAGAATTAAATAAAATGAAGAAAGCAAGCCGTCCCTGCCGACTTTGAGTATACCCTGTACCAAGTAGGGGAACTTTATAAGATCAAAATCCTTCAAATTCGCCATGCGCAACGAACGCATGGAATCTCGCTCACACTTACCACGCAATGCCGCACATGGCAATTACAGATATATCTCCGATATTTCTTGTCGGATTTTAACGAAATTTGGTCAGGTGATACATTTTGGCCATATTATTGGGGGTGCCAACAACCTCTAGCTATTACTACACATATGCATACCAAACTTAATTGCTCTAGCTCTTGTAGTCTCTGAAATCTACGTGCTCATACGGGCGGTCGGACAGACAGACATGTCTTAATCAACTCGACTGTTGATGCTGATCAAGAATATATATATTCTATGGGGTCAGTAATGCTACCTTCTGCCTGTTACATACATTTTATGACATTAATATACCCTATGGGTACAGGGTTTAAAAATAAGTAGCATCAGTAACTCAAGGCAGTGTGCAGGCTCCACACACTGGCTTCTGTCGGACTTACCGAGTCCTGCACTTGTGACATCGTCAGGCTGGAGGAGAAACGAAATCAAAAGCAATAGAGCAAGAAAGAGCTAGAGTAAGGTTCGTAGAACTTTTTAGGGATCACCTTGGTATAAACGAAAACATACATATAATGTAATAACCGAATTAAAGTCACATGTGTAAATTACATCACCAAATTAAAAGCACATTTGGATGAAGTCGCCAAGACATTAACTCGTGTATGTAATTGAATTTGACTTTAAACGAAATGACCTTCCAACCCTTTAGCAATTCATCATAACTATTTTTTTCGTCACATATAGTAAATTGCTCTCAATATACTATGCCACCATGCCTCTGCAATGTTAGTGTGCTATAAGCACATGGAATTTTGCTGTTTCAAATTTTGTTTGCTGCAACAACACAATTTAAATATTTTTTGTCTCTTTCACATTCGTGTTGATTTTTGTCATATATTTGTTGTAAATTGTTTTCATTTTAGATCTTTCTGTTATTAAAAACAATAGTAATACTTTTCCGGTCTGATAAAATGCACAAATTCAAAAACAAAAAAAAAAAAAAAAACAAAAAGATTAATTTTCAAGTCAATTTTCTTTATGTTAGTCGTCCAATCCGACGATATTCATACTTAACCTGACTGATGAATTCAAGAGCTTGTCTACCAAGTTTTAACCATGTAACCGTCTTTCTTTTTTTTAGCTGCTGCGCTTAGGTTAATCCCAAGAACAAAACGCGTTCTGCGGAGTTATTCCATGCTGAAAAGTTCACTAATAAATTTTTTTCATGGTTGAAACAAAATATGACTAACGAAAAAAATTTTAAAAGCACTTGCATTTTAACTCTGTTAGCTTAAGAAAAAAAAAACATGCACATGTTTTCGCAAATGCAAAAAAATATTATAGTTGAAAGTAAATAAATCGATATGAAAATTAGGAAAAACAACATATTTCCAATTACTTTCTAAATAGGTATATTTTTATACCCTGTACCCAGAGGGCAAAAGGGTAATAAAGTATATAAATATAAAGTATACATATTCTTGATCAGCATCATCAACCGGGTCGATTGAGACATGTCCGTCTGTCCGTCCGTCCGTCCGTCCGTCCGTCTGTCCGTCCGTATGAACATGTGGATCTCAGGGACTATGAGAGGTAGTGCAACCAAGTTTGGTGACAGCATTCGTGTAGTGTCTACTCAGATCAAGTTAGTTTCGCCCCCGCAATTTAGGAAAAAAAAATAACTAGTTATATTAAAGGTAGCGTATTTTTGTTTGGCGCACCCAATAATATGGCTAAAAGGTATCAGCTGACCGTTAAAATCGGACAACAAATATAGAATATATATCTATGTACAATTTGTACTAAAATGCCAAGTGCGACATTGCGTAGTAAGTGTGAGCGAGATAGCATGCGTTCGTTGCTGCCGCTTGTGAGAAAAAATTTAATTTGAATTAATGGCGAATTCGAAGGAGTTTGATTGCATAACGGGACGGCTTGCTTGCTTAATTTTTAAATGCTCCGGCCAAACCTTTTGACAAATTTGTTCAAAAAGATTTGGTAGAACACTGATTTAAAATAACGAAATATCACTGGAATATGAAAATTCCAACTTTTGCACGATTTTTGCTCAGATATAGCTATGTCATGAATTGTATTGGGATTTTGCCGTAAAACAAATTTGGTGGACAGTCTTCTTTTGCTTCGGTGATTCGGTTAATAGGTTGTAAGTTTTAATAAAAAAATTTCTTCACTTGAACGTAGTCGGACGTGTTTTTTTTGCGCCCCCGTTTTAATTTAATTATCACCGCCTTTAATTTCGCCCCGCCTTAAAATTTGTTTAAAATCGAACTATCTCGCGATCGTTTAAATTTGTTTCTAGAACATTTAATCAAAGTTATAATTTAATTTGTGCTTTACTCAACAACAAAACTTACAGTTTTGTTTTTGTGTCTGCATATACATACTTTGATTTTCTGTTTTGCGGTAATTCTCTCGCATGCACTCGCGCTCTTTGTACATAGTTGTGTTGTTGTTCGTTTTGTGTTTGTTGTCATGTGTTTATATTACTCGCGTTCGTGACAGTTTACTCTCGCGCTTGTACACCGTCTTTGTTGTTGTGTTTCTGTCTGTTTCTTTTTCGGTGCATAGTTAGACATTAACCCTTGTGTTACACTTTGGTTAGTATACACCTTATAGAATTTGTAATACTCTTTTTAATTTTTATTTAATTTTTTGCTTTAAATAAATATATATTTAGAAATGCTTGTCTGCTCATACATACCCCTCATCAAGGGATATTCCCAATAAAGTTGTAACTAGAGGAGCACGTAAAGCGTCATCCCTCTCCGCGGCCCCAGTACAAATAAGTGCGGCCGTGGTCGCGAGTGGCTCGGCGAGTTCGTTAGTTGCAGTTCCACCTAAAAGGCAAATATTTGTTTCTAGATTAGCTACCAATACATCATCAGATGATGTCTTAGCCCATATACGGGCAAAAATTTCAGTGCTAAACATCGCGGTGGAAAAATTTAAATTTTCATATTCTCGTGATATTTCGTCATTTAAAATCAGTGTTCCGCCAAATCTTTTTGACCAAATTTGTCGTAAAGATTTTTAGCCTGAACATTTAATTATAAAGGAGTATACAAAGAGGAAGAAAAATCGTCTTCCTATAGCATCAAACAATCTTCTTCTATCTTCTGGCTCGTCAGTACCTCGGGTCAAAAAACTAATTTCGTCCCCTATTCTGGCGTACCAGAATGTTAGAGGAATAAAATCTAAACTTTTAAAACTTTATGTTGACAGTCTATCATTCGATTCTAATATTCTGGTATTTACAGAAACGTGGTTAAGGCCTGACATATCTGATGCTTCTGTTTTTCCCACAATTTTTTCAACTTATAGATGCGATAGAACATCTAAAAATGGTGGCGGAGTTTTCATCGCTGTCAACTCTGCCCTCTCCTCTGAATTAGTTCAGCCGTCTGCAGCTCTTGACATCGAATTTGTCAGTGTCAAAATTACTTTAATTTTTACATGTTCCGTCTTCATAACTTGTTCGTATATTCCACCAAAATCTGACTCGGTGGTTTACGCAACCCACCTAGAAGCTATTCGCTTTGTCTCCTCGCTACTTTCCGATGTTGACTTAATAATTGTTCTTGGTGATTTTAATCTTCCCGACATCTCATGGTTTCCATCAGATGAGTCTTTCTTGTTGTTGCCCTCCCCGTCACATTGCTTTGTCGATGGTCTCCTCGAGTTATCTTTAACCCAAGTAAATCCAGTCCGTAACTTAAACGGTAGGTCATTAGATCTTATATTTGTTTTACAGTCTTCCAACTGCGTTGTTTCGAGGATTAATCCCCTAGTCATCCCCGAAGATAATTTTCATCCGACTTTAGACTTAACTATTGACCTTCCTGTTCGGTACTAATTGCAGGTACCAAGTCGGCGCCTCGTATCCGTTGTTTTCGCAAAGCTAATTTTTTCAAACTCAATCAGCTTATTCTTGCTACTGACTGGTCTTATCTGTATTCCTGTGTAGATATGGATACTGCCATTAGTTTCTTCTATAATACTATGTTTTCACTTTTCGTTGCCTGCGTTCCATGTGTGGCCCATGTAGTGTCTGACAAGCCACCATGGTTTACACGAGAATTATCTAATTTGAAAAATGTAAAAACTAGATATTATAAGAAGTACAAAAAATCGGGTCAGCCATCAGATTTTTCTCATTACATAGTTGCTCGATCAAATTTTTCTGTGCTGAATGTACAATGTTATAAAGATTACATTTTGCGCTGTAAACTACAGTTTTCCCGGGATCCTAAGCGATTTTATAACGTTGTTAATAACAAACGTAAGGTAGCAGTGCAACCGTCTTTTTTACGTTTTGAGCAAAATAAAGCAACCGATGATCAGGCCATTGCCGATATGTTTGCCGATTTTTTCAATACAACCTATTCCCCTATTGAGCATCGAGCCAACTCTTCATATCCCTATCAGTTGAATAGGTCTAATTGCATCTTTAATCCTGTGATCGATGAAGGCTCACTTTTCCGTTTGTTTACTACAGTTAAGCCCGTCTACTCACCAGGACCTGATGGGATACCTGGTTGCGTACTCAGGTTTTGTGCTGAGAATCTAACTATTCAAATTCTTAAATTATTTAAATTGTCTGTTGAAACTTCCTCTTTCCCAACTATTTGGAAGGAAACTTTTATTATTCCTTTACATAAAAAAGGTAATAAATCAGAAGCCTCCAGCTATAGAGGTATTTCCAAATTGTCCGCTATTTCGAAGGCTTTTGAGAAAATTATAACTTCCCAATTGTAACATTTCTGTAGTTCTATTCTTTCTTCTACCAAACATGGGTTCATGAAACGTAGATCTACTACCACTAACCTATTAGAGTTTACTTCTTTAGCGATCGATGGATTCAGGAATGCACTACAAACTGATGTCGTTTATACCGACTTCAGTAAGGCCTTTGATACTGTAAACCATTCACTGCTTCTGTACAAACTAAACACACTTGGGCTTCCAAGCCTTTTGCTGTGTTGGATTTCCCAATATCTGACTGACCGTAATCAAAAAGTCCTATTTTAAACCTCTCTTTCAAAATCCAGTAAAGAAACATCGGGGGTGCCACAAGGTAGCCATCTAGGACCGTTACTTTTTACCCTATTTATAAATGACCTACCTTCAGTAGTAACTCATTCTCGTGTCCTTATGTACGCTGACGATGTTAAACTTTGTCTTAGTTTTAAAGATTCAGACTCTCCCCTTCTGCTCCAAGCAGATATGAATAACTTGCTGACTTGGTGTGAAATTAACATATTAAATCTAAACGTTTCGAAATGCAATGTCATGTCATTTCATAGAACTAACTTTCAATAAGTTACGTATTATCTTAATAATACTCCTTTAAAACGTCTGAACGAGATGAATGATTTGGGTGTACTCATGGACCACAAATTAAGTTTCACTAGTCACATTTTCATTACAGTCAGTAAAGACATGAGTGTTCTTGATTTTGTCAAGCGGTGGTCGAAGGAATTCGATGATCCTTACACAACTAAAACACTTTTTATTTCACTGGTCCGTTCTATTCTGGAGTACGGATCATGTGTTTGGTCTCCTCAATATGAATCACACCAAATAAAAATTGAATCTGTCTAGAAGCAATTTCTGATTTTTGCACTTCGTGGCTTAAGCTGGGGCAGAAATGTTAACCTACCCTCGCATTCTGATAGACTTCTTCTTATTAATCTTTCGTCCTTACTTAACCGTAGAGTAATGCTGGGTACTTTGTTTATACACAAGCTTGTGAATGGACAAATAGATTCCCCTAACTTACTTACTCTGGTTAATATATCTGTACCTTGTAGACTAACTAGAAATTATATCCCTCTAACTTTAACTCGCTGTACTTCTAACTATACTTTACATGAACCCTTTCGAGTTCTTTGTTCCCATTACAACCGCCTTTATCCTGTAATCAGTTCAGAACTTTCTATTTCTCAACTCAAAACTTTTATTCTTAACTATCTAGCTCGTAGTTAGTTCTAATTATTACTGTAATTGTCGTCCGTTGTCCTCGCGATTTGGTCTTTTGCATGCTGACTGATAGGGTTCGAGCGTAACAGGCATTGTCCTGGTATCGCTGGGAACACTTGAACGTACTTCGCATTGTACGCGTCAACGTCCAATAGTTTAATAGCCGACAGAGTTTTAACAACTTACCTCGTATGCTGCAAGATATATACCAAACTTACACATAGCTAATTTCGTAAAAATCGATCTTAAAATAACCTAATTATTCGTCTAAAACTATTTTCTTGACCGATTGTTTCTATGAAAGCTATATGATACTGTCAACTGATTCTGATAAAACTTGGTTAGATATCTAGGAAACTATCTAAAACTCCCAAATACAATTTTGTGATAATCGCTTACAAAACAGCTAAGTTATGGATCGGAACGATTACGCAATGTATACAGTGCCTACAGCAATGAGAAATCTTGGAGATCTTGTTGATCCAAACAGACGGAGGAGCAAGTATTACACAAGTCGCAACAAATCTGTTAGCGTGAGAGCGCGAAAACAAGTTAGAAGTCAAAATCTATGCAGATACAACAACAAAGCTGTAAGTACCTTATCTGTACCATAAGTCAGCGTGCTGGCTTTAACACTTTATCTTCTGTCGGAATTACCACTGAAAACAAACGCAAAATTGAAGCCATTGAAATGGCTAGATTAATGTTCTCAGAAATAAAATAAACCAAAAAGACCTAGACCTACATCAAAACTCTTGCAAATCCGAATAAAGTCAGTGCCATATGTTTGTAATAAAACTCGGCTTCAACGACTTCCAACCCTCTACCAATTTGTCATATACATATATCAATAAAACATCTTCAGAGGTTGGGTTACACGTTAGGTTTAACAAATAAATTTTGGCAGCAACTGCCCATTAGGGAAACAGTAAGTTTTGTTGAACAATTTGTTTTTTTTTTTTTTTTGTATACCAGTGCTAACGTGTTTTTATGCGTTGTCAAAATTAGGTCACTCTTACCGAGCAAAATAAGGTATATCTCCGATATTTATTGTCCAACATTTGGTCAGTTAATACCTTTTAGACACCCTGTTGTATTTGTAAAATATTCAAAAGACGTTTAAAATATTGAAGTTACCGTTTTTAAAAATTTTAGCTAGGATTTGGTTCCTTTAATAGTTCTGAGACCATTCCTACCTGAAATCACCTAGGATAATTGAATATTTTTTTGTCATGATTTTGAAAGCAAGCTAATAAAGCTAATAAATCGTTTATAGACTGTATATATTTGATCATTTATTGGGACGGGAGTTGTTGTT
This sequence comes from Drosophila neocordata, assembly GCA_018903615.1. NCBI lineage: Eukaryota > Metazoa > Arthropoda > Insecta > Diptera > Drosophilidae > Drosophila > Drosophila neocordata. Next base: position 676,339 of record JAEIGI010000034.1, read on the forward strand.
AAAATTTGTATCTGGCTTTATTTCGAGTTTAAATTAAGGCTAGGTAATTATATTTTAGTATAAAGTGAATTTTTGTTTCTTGTTTTAGATAGATTTGATATCGTTGTTGTTGATTTTTTGTTTGTTTTTTGTTTGGGAGTTACTTCATTTTTATACTTTTGCAAAAAAGGTATATTATATAATTTTGGTCAGAAGTTTGCAACGCATAGAAGGAAGCCGTATGTCCGCCCGTCCGTCTGTTTGGCTCAACGCAACCTCCTCCGAGACCCTTAAAACTACAAAAAAACAAATTAAAATAAAGCAAGCAAGTCGTCCCTGCCGACTTTGAGTATACCCTGTACCAAGTAGAGGAACTTAATTAAATCAAACTCCTTAAAATTTGCTATCAGTTCAAACTAAAATTCTCCTCACAAGCGGCAGCAACGAACGCATGCTGTCTCGCTCACACTTACTACGCAATGTCGCACTTGGCATTTCAGTACAAATTTTACATAGGTATATCTTCGCTATTTCTTGTCCGATTTTAACAAAATTTGGTCAGCTGATACCTTTTGGCCATATTATTGGGTGTGCCAAATAAGAATAAGCTACCTTTAATTTTACTCTAGTTATTCGTTTTTCTTAAATTGCGGGGGCGGAAGTGGGCGTGGCAAAAATTTGAAACAAACTTGATCTGCGTAGACACTACACGAATGCTGACACCAAATTTTTTTGCTCTAGCTCAGACGGACGGACAGACGGACAGACGGACATGTCTCAATCGACTCGACTGTTGATGCTGATCAAGAATATATATACTTTATGGGGTCGGAAATGCTTCCTTCTGCCTGTTACATACATTTTAGCGACTTTAATATACCCTTTTACCCTATGGGTACAGGGTATAAAAATGTTTTTTTTTTGTAGCCACCGACATGATTACTTTTATATATTTCCTTATGATTGTGGTAATTTATAAGTTATTGAAAAAGACAGTTTGCAAAGGTATTCGAACTACGGCGTGGCCGAATTTAGCCCATCCTTCTGTTTTACGAGATGTAAGGTTAGTTGAGAGGGAGCCAGAAATATTTTGACAAGAAATTTAATTTTAAGACTTTTATTCAGCTGTATCATAAAATGTTGTTAGTGTACCTTCGTTGCTGTGGTATTGCGATTTGCACACGTGTAAATTGGTGCTGTTGATGATGCAAGTGCTTTGGCGTTGGTATATCTAACCTTGTGAGGTATTTTGTGCTATAGTTCTTCTTTGCTTTCTTCTAAATAGTTTTTGCATATTTCTGTATAGTTTTTGCAGGTGGAAATGAGGTCTCCAAAACTACATATTCTTGGATTGGAAGGGGAATGTGGGGCCACACGTTGACGGTTTTGTATTTTATATTACAAATGTTTCTGGTAGTATGTGATGGTTTTATTTATTTTATGATGGCAATTTTGTTCAAGTTTGATTTTATAAAGTTCCCTTATTTCGTACAATTTGGGTTAGTAAATAATAAACGGTGGTATATTTTTAAATGAGCTTTTACTTTTTGTTAAACAATATACATATTTTTAAGCTGCACACGTTAATATTAGTGGATTTTTCATGGTTAGATTTGTGGTGTTTATTACTGCTTGAATTGAAGTTTTTTATTTGTATCACGTTTGAGATTGAAGTGGTTTAGGACTGCCTTTATATTAAAGTGTTTCCCAATATATACTTGTATTTGAAAGCCTACATCAACTATTTGTAACCTAATTCTGAAACTAAAAATAAGTGGGTGAACTCAATTTCAAAAAATCGGCTAAGCCAATCGGTATAAAATTTTGATCAATCTTAGAAAAATATTCTTTATAAAATAATTATGTTAGGTGATCTCATTAATAAAACGGTTAAATCAATCGGACTCATTTGGTGGTGTACTAGGTAGAAATCAGTCTCTTTAGCACAAAAGGCACGGGTTTAACTTGTGGTTTCGGAGAATGACAAATTCAATTTCTTTATATGACAATTTTACATTAAAACCGATAAGAAGGAAAAAGTTTTTAATAGTTTAGTCGGCAAGGTCAAGGTTAACTTCTTTGATACTTTTTTACAGTATCGAGAATATATACTTTAACTAACATTGTAAATGAAAAATTAAACAAATAGAAAAATTATTTTTATGTACAACCTATATTATCTATTCTTTTCTTAAAGTTGGAAATTGTGTTGTGTTATTCTAAGTTTTATAAAGTTTTTCTGATCTTGTTGTTGTCAAAAAATTATTTATTTTAAATTTTTTTGTATATCTTCCAAAGGTCAAGAAGCGCTTGGAGTATACTACACCTATTGTGAGAGTAATTCAGACCATCGCTCATGACGTTGGAATTAATATGGGTTCATATAATCGATGGATATCAAGACAATTGCTAACCGGAGCTAATATAAAAAATCTACAGATTTTTGTGGATACTCTACAAGCTTGTATCGTGCGCTTAAACTTAATTTTGGTGGATAATCTCAAAGAAAGGGATGATCTAATAACTGCTCAAGATGCAATGTTATTTAACTTAGAAAATGTTACACATTCCATTTAAGGTACAAGTATTGAGTTTTATTTAAAAAAATTCTTTATATCAAGGTGTGAGAGCATATAGTATATTACTTTTATTCAATTTACAACTTTATAATACATCATTATATATTTTTATTGATCTTAAATTATGATATAATAAAAATGACAAAACGACGAAAAAACTTACAATAAAGTAATTACATAACAAAGATCAGTTCATTTACCTAACCTTATGCAAAACAAATTATACTTTAAAGGATATATAAATAACAAAATGAAAATAAATATATAAATGTTTTCAAAACAATTGATTTTGTGCATAAGCTGTTTATTTTTATTCCATTAGTAAATTGCAATACATTTCTAAATTGGTTTGGTTTCATAATATCTGTATTTGTTTTTGATGTATAGCTGCCATTTGATAGACGTTCCTGTACGCTGCGGGGTAAGAAAGTGTGATTCCAAGTGTGACACGGTCTCTCGAAGAAAGTGTTAAAGAATGTTGTCAATTTCAGACACAAAGAATTGCATCCAACTGGTGCCGCTGTCCAGCTTCAGTTTGCGTATTTGTCGCAATGATTATCTTGTTACATTACTGGTAAGAAACCAAATATCCTTTTATTCGTAAACGAGATAACCTTCATTATTTCTTTTATCCAGCGACCCAAAACATAAGTGTTAGCTAAGCTACGGGTATCCTTCAAAGATATATAATAACGAAAGAGCCAGGTATGATAGCGACCACAGCATACAATGCCCATCGTACTCCAAGTTGGTTGGAATGAAAGCTTTTAGCCTATTTTATTCTGTGAAAAATCTGTGGGCTTTTGATATAACTGCGAAATCTTGATCTATTTATCAAAATATTACACATTTTATTCGTCGTTGTCATTTGTGCAGCCCTTACTTTTGACGATAAAACTACATTATCGACCGAAGACTTGGCTTGGCCTAATGGGCTTAGTTAATACGTTCCACTTGCTTTAACTGTATGGTTAACGTTTTATCATTAGAATCGCTATGGGTAATATGTGATATAATTTTTGGTCATCTAGATATTTTTGCTGGCCATTGGTTTCCTGTTGCTATCACAGATGCGCCGACGCTTGTTGCCTATTTAATATGAAAGTTTAGTTTCTTTTACCATAGTCGCTATAATTAAAGATTTAGTTACTAGTTTTCCAGTTCTGACCAAACTGCTTTATTCAAGTATAATTGTGACTGATAAAGTAAATATATAAGCTTTCTCTTATATGGACTTATTAGTTTTACACCTGGTAATATATAGCGGCCGTACTTTTTGCTTTAAACTTTGTACAGTCCTTTGTTTCAAAACATTTGGTGTCCATTGCAGAGCCAGAAATTCCCGATATTGATATCGATATGGATACCGATTTACAAGTCCATATGGATATCGATATAGATATTGATATCGATATGTATATTGAGATCGATATGTACATTGATACAGATACGATATGGATATCGATATGGACATCGATGTGGATATTGATATGGATTTTAATATCGATATGGACATCGATTTGGATATTGATATGGATATTAATATGGATATCGATATTTATATCGATATGGATATCGATATGGATATCGATATGGATATCGATATGGATATCGATATGGATATGGATATCGATATGGATATCGACATGGATATTGATATGGATATCGTAATGGATATTGACATCGATATGGATAACAATATGCATATCCATATGGGTATCGATATGCATGTCCATATGGTTATCGATATGCATATCCATATGGATATCGATATGCATAAAAATACGGACATCGATATGGATATCGATATGGATATCAATATGAATATCGATATGGATACCTTCATGGATAACTATATGGATTTCGATATGGATATGTAGTGTGCACATAGTAAAGTTCTTTCTACTTGCGGATGTTATACGGTACTAGAGACTAAAGGCGGCCGCGCACTTATGATCCGGATCCTGAAGAGGATAGCTCGACGGATGAGGATGGGGTTCTTGCCTAGTCTTCTAATATACATTTTGAAAGAAGACAAAAGAAGTGCACTATCGGATATGCCAATGATGTATATGGAAACAAAAGTTGAAGGTTTATAAAAGTTTTTCCCCTGTTAAAATGAAGACTTTGACTCGGACAACTGATATTTGTAGGGGATGCTGAGATGTTATTCGCATTCTCTGTCTTTACCCTCCCTACCTTGGCAGTTAATATACATTTTGGACAACTGCGCCAAAATAATGGTCTACAAGAAAACTAAAATAGATACGTTATGAACATTATCTAGGTGACAATTTCTCTAAATTTATCCACAATTCGTGTTTAATTCAAGAAAGTTCTGATATTAAAGCTTTTGCGCTAATCTGCTCTTAAGTATTTCTAGTCGAGTTTAGAACCAAAATCTAGATCTGCCACAAACTCGAACTGCATCTTACAGATATATATATGTATATCAATATGGATATTGATATCAACATGGATATCTATATGGATACCTACATGGATACCTATATGGATATCAATATGTATATCGATATAGATAAATATATAAGATGATGGGAATACCCAGAACACATCATAGATAAACAGACCGGTCAACAGCAGTGTAGACACCTTTAAACTGGGCAAGCGTACAAAAGCAATACAGGCCACACAAAGACCCATTCCCATGGCTAAAACGAAGCTGTTTATAAATTTTAACGATTGTTTACAATAGTAAATAGCTTTTTTTCCTTATTAATTACCATCCATCAATAGCCAGTGTCCAGTTAATACCCATATGCATACTATCGATACGGAGAACATGAAACTGAACAATTCCGCTGCCTTGAAACGTCTACAAATGCCAACTGAGAAACGTTTGCTATCCGTACAGGGACGTATGATATACTAGCACATGGGTAATAAAAGAAACGCCAAAGCCACAGTGCACTATGTCTAAAATAGAAATAGAACATAGAAAGATTATTGAAAGATTAGTGTTAAATTTGTTAAGAGAAAGAAGAGTAGAAAAAGATTTGATGATTCACTTTCGAATCCAAGTTTATAATATTGGTTTGACACAGTAAGAAATGAAAGCTAACACTGATCTGAACCAATTCTGACGTATAAAAAAACTTTTCAGTGAATATCCATATCTATCTTATTGAACAAAGGATCAAATTATTGACGATATATAGAATATATATATATATATATATAAATATATATATGTATATATGACTAAAATAATAAAAGAAATACATATATATATATTTTTTTTTTTATAGAGGAATCAGTTGGAATTTTGAAAAATAAGGATATATTTAGACAAACATAAAGTCGCAACATTAAGTAAACTATATATCGTTTACAAATGGTTATTCTTTTATTTTATCCCAACTGCTTTCTGTGATAAGCTAGATTTGTTCCAATCTTACTTGCTGTGCAAACGGCAAGGAGGAACTGCTGCGAGTCAAAGAAAAAAACATAATTAACAACGATATGGAAGCAACCAAAGACAACACAATGCATGCATCGTTCCCAATGTCGCTTATTAATCTGCTAAGAATAAACGAATATAGTTTAGTTTAATTCTATTCATTTAAATGTTAATTATTACTACTCACTAGTCTCCTTTTCGATTTGCTCCCCTGTCAATATATTTGTCATTGATTCATTGCGTTTCTTTTGCTCCCGCTCTCGGGCCTCTTGCTCGATATTGAGACTACGAAAACTGCCATCGGCAATCAGCAGCATCGATATTAGGCAGATGGAATCGCGCGACGAGTCCATGGCACTTGACACCGAGTGCTCCTGCATCAGCACCACCCAAACCGCCGGCACCACCGACACTAGCACCGGCACCAACAGAGCCCTACTGCCGCCAGCGCTGCCGTACGACATGCCATAACTCAACCTTATGTGATATCGATATGGATATCGATATGTATATTGAAATATCGATATCGGATATCGAATTTGATATTGTTATGGATATCGTTATCGATATGGATATCGATATGGATATCGATATGGATATCAATATGGATATAGATATGGATATCGATGTAGATATCAATATAGATATCAATATAGATATCGATGTGGATATCGATATGGATATCGATGTGGATATCGATATAGATATCGATATGGATATCGATATGGATATCGCTATGGATATCGATATGTATATCGATATGGATATTGATATGGATATTAATATAGATATCGATATAGATATCGATGTGGATATCGATGTGTATATTGATATGGGTATCGATATGGATGATGATATATATATGGATATTGATATCGATATAGATATCGATATGGATATCGATATGGATATCGCTATGGATATCGATATGTATATCGATATGGATATTGATATGGATATTAATATAGATATCGATGTGGATATCGATGTGGATATCGATGTGGATATTGATATGGGTATCGATATATGGATATCGATATGGATATTGATATCGATATAGATATCGATGTGGATATCGATATGGATATCGATGTGGATATCGATGTAGCTATCGATATGTATATCAATATGTATATCGAAATGGATATCGATATAGATATCGATATGGATATTGATATCAATATGGATATTGATATCGATATGGATATTGATTTCAATATGGATATCGATATGGATTGGATATCAATATAGAAATCAATATAGATATGGATGTGGCTATCGATGTGGATATCGTTATGGATATCGACATGGATATCGTTATGGATATCGATATGGATATCGATATCGATAGGACTATCGATATGGATATCGATATGGCTATCGATATGGATATCGATATGGATATCGATATGGATATCTATATGGATATCTATATGGATATCTATATGGATATCGATATGGATATCGATATGGATATCTATATGGATATCGATATGGATATCGATATGGATATCGATAAGGTAATCGATATGGATATCGATATGGATATCGATATTGGATATCGATATGAATATCGATGTGTATATCGAAATGGGTTTTGATATCTATATGGTGTAACGATTCTTTTTGGTCCTTACTTGCGGCAGAGCCGGATTTCAGGTGTAGGGGTACGACACAACGAATTTATATTGTGCGCTGGTGAAATGAGAAGATACAGTTGTTTTTCTTTTAATAAAACGTTATAATTTTATTGTCAATTTGATTGGTGGATGTTAGTATGGCCAGAGAGCTTCTGCACGGGCTATTGGCTTTGTGTGTATGGCTATTGTGGAATCCACACTGCACCGCTGGCACTCATGAAAATTTATCGACAAATTGTGTTTGGCTGTGGCAAGTAATATTACTGCCAGGATGACTCCTGGTCTTGTCTAGCTACACTGTCGTCTACTACGCTCCTATTATTGTGCTAGGAATACTCCTAGTCTTTTCCCACTATGCCAGGAATACTCCTGGTCTTCCTCAACTGTGCTAAGAATACTCCTAGTCTTCCCCTGCCTGTGCCAGGAATACTCCTGGTCTTCCTTAACTGTACTAGGAATACTCCTAGTCTTCACTAAACTGCTAGGAATAGCTCTAGTTCTGGGAGGGCGAAGAAATTCTCTAAAGTAGATGGTCAACAGGTTTCCAATATGAAAAATTAAACCGACGCATAGACTTCGATTTATGAATAACACAAGTTTTATTATGGTTGAAATAACACTGTGTATGATGGCCACTTGGCAATACAAAAGGATTTTATGGTTATTTAAGATTAGGAAATGTGTGTACGGTGTGTACGTGTGTCGATGTATTCGGGTTTGAAGAGAAAAGCGAACTAACTCAAGATGGAGTTCTCCATGCCAAAACTCCATATCATCTTGAGTGTGACCGTCTGTGTCCGAATTCGCCGCCTTTCGCTCCTCACCCGCTGGTCACCCTTCCTGGCGTGAACATACCGCCCCCCTTGCAACGAATTGCAATAGCCCGGCTGGACTGCTAAGGATGGGGCGCGGCAGCGTTCTGGATCGCCTAGGTGGCGCAGGAGCCGGAGAGGATCCATCCAAAAACGGTGCTCTGGGCCGCGGGAAGTCCGCTATGGCCAGGAACGCATCCTGCCTGGATGACCTCAGGATAGAGGTCAGCCCCGAACATGACGGACACAGAGGCCGGGCGGTGGAATGCCGGATCCGCTAGCATTAGCATGGCAAAGTTCTTTTTTACCCCGTCGGGTATCTCCCGGATGGGAGTGTGGATCCGGAGGTTAGTTTCCACCTTGAGGACGACTTCCCTTCGGAAGTTGGGATCCGTCCTGGACCGGGTGGTCACAAGGCAGGCCTCATCTTTGACCACTCGAAAGGTCCCCAACCCCAAGGCGGACGCAAAGGAACCATTGATGCGGCTTTGGGGCGAACATGCGTCAAGCAGCACGCGCGTCTCGGACTCCTTCCGGCTGTTGCCGATCTTCACCACAGCTGTCGGCATGACGGGTATGGCCTTGGTTTGCAGGAGAGCTGAGAGGGTGAGTTCTCCAGTGGGAGCGCCGTCGGACTTACTCCTGCGGGGTGCGGATGCGTTCGCGCTTACGAGGCGGCGACCGTGCTGGACTTCTATCACGAGGGGCCCTAGCTTGAGGCGGGATGACTCCGTTTCGTGGAGCAGGGTATGATGCGCCTCCCCACAACGCCGGCATCCTCCAGCGGTTCGACAGGCCTCGTTGGAGTGTTCGTGGGCCAAGCAATTGGGGCAATACTTGTTCACCAGAACTGCCCTCAACCGCTTCTCCCCGCGGAGATTTAGGAACCGCTTGCAGCGACGGAGCGGGTGAATCCCTCGGCAAATGCGACACCGGTACGAGTCGACTCCGCGGATTGTGCGGAGCTGCACTTGGCTGGATGTTGGAGCCATGGTTCTGTATGAAAAGAGTGAACAAAGGTAGGATTAGAAACAAATAATTGTGAAGTGCAGTGACATAGGACAACCGATGGAGACGGAGACGGTACATTAGACGCAAGGAGGAGCTTAAGGGGTCACTGCGTGAAGGGAGTGACACAAGGCTCGTTGGGGAGCAGGATCAGCTTGGCAACGGGCCTTTTTATTGAACCCCGCGAGGTTCGCACATCAACGACCCGGACGAGGCCGTCGGTGCCGGCATGGATCAGCTCAACTCGTCCCAAACGCCAGTCCGTGGGCGGAAGATTGTCCTCGTACACGACTACGAGGTCACCGATCTGGAGATTCCGTTGGGGCCACTTCCACTTGTTGCGTTTGTGGAGCTCCTTGAGATATTCGTCCTTCCAGCGGCGTCAGAAGTGATGATGAAGCGCTTTCAAACGTTGCCAGCGATTGACCAAGGACATGGGTTCTTCCGTGATCTCTGGCTAGGCGATGGCCAATAGGGGCCCTCCCACAAGGAAATGCCCCGGGCTCAAGGCTAGGAGATCGGCCGGGTCCTCGCTCATGGGAGAGATAGGTCGTGAATTCAGACACGCCTCTATTCGACACAGCAGGGTCGAGAGCTCCTCAAAAGTGAATCGCACATTGGCGGTGGACTTGTAGAACAGTGCCTTAAAACTTTTTACTCCTGCCTCCCAAAGTTCACCCATGTGGGGACCGCTGGGCGGGATGAAATGCCAGGATAGGATTTGCTGCCCAAAGGAGTTGGTGATGCACTGCTTCGTCGCGTCCAGAAAGCTCTTCTCTAAAGTCTTGGATGCTCCGACAAACGTTTTCCCATTGTCGGAGTAAATGCGCTGTGGACACTGCCTGCGTGCCACAAAACGCGAGAAGGCCGCCAGGAATTTCTCGGTCGTGAGATCGGAAGTTCCTTCGAGGTGGATTGCCTTTGTACTGAAGCATACGAAAACGCATACTATCCCTTTGTGATGAGGCAGGCCCTTCCGGTGCAGTTCTTGATTTCGAACGGTCCAGCGAAATATATTCCGGTATAGGTAAAAGGCCTTGAAAACGTTACCCGACCTCGGGGTAGGTCACCCATCAGCTGCGTTTGCTGACGGTGGTTAAAAAGGATGCACGCCTTGCATCCGCGGATGTGAGCCTTCACGGCGTTCTTGAGCTTAGGGATCCAGAACTTGGCACGTAAAAAGCGGATCATTAGCTGGTTGCCTCCATGCAACGTTACTTGGTGCGTGAAACGGATGAGGAGCCGAGTCAGGTGAGCGCCGTAAGGAAAAAGTATTGGATGCCGTTCATCGTAGCTGAGAGATTCGGATGCTCTCAGTCGGCCGGAAGCACGAAGGACACCGTGCTGGTCAAGGAATGGGTGCAAGTTCGCAAGGGAGCTTGAGGCAGGGATCGGGTCCTTCTGGGACAGATATCGAATTTCGGCCTGGTATGCATCCCGTTGGGTTAACTGGATGAGAGTCCTTTCCGCCTCCACCAAGTCTTGTTGGGAGAGAGTCGGCGTGGGGGGTAGCAGCTCCTTCTTCTGGTAGAATCTTCGGACATATGCGGTTACTCTTAGCGCTCGACCGAACTCTGAGAACCGCTGCTGCGTACAATTCGGCCAGGTGTACCGCTCCGCACAGTTCGAGTCGCGGCAAGGACACAGTCTTCACCGGAGCTACCCTTGTTTTAGCGGTGAGAAGATGAACGCTCACGTGGTCCTGATACCTCACGTAGGCACGCTGGGAAGCGTCACAAAAACCAGGTAGCTGCCATTCACGTTCTGGCCTCACTTCCACCCATCTCGGAATTCGAACGCGGCTGAGACCTGGATAATCTTGTAAGAATTCGTGCCATTCTTTGAGTAGTGATGGCGAAAGTGGATCATCCCAGTTAAGCTCGGTCAGCCAAATCTGCTGCATAAAGATTTTCGCTCGGACGACGAAGGGAGCTAGCCATCCGGCAGGATCAAATAACTTGGCTATGTGGGATAGGACATCCCTCTTAGTGACTGCTGCGTTCAGCGTCGGTTTGGTAGTTACGAAGAAGAAGTAGTCCTGCGTAGCCTTCCAGCGAATTCCTAGGGTCTTGGCCGTGCTGGCGTCTTCTAAGTCCAGAAAGTCCTCATTTAGAAGGTGATCCCGAGGGATTGCTCGCAGCACGTCCTTGTCATTCGACGTCCACTTTCGGAGAGGGAACCCAGCGGAGTTAAGGGAATCTTGGAGATCTTGGATCGCATGACGAGCCTCCTATTTCGTGTGTGCTCCGGCTAGAACGTCATCCACGTACATGTAACGTTGTAGAATTTCGCTTGCCTTTGGCTCTCGAACCATGTGTCCCAAGTCTACGTATTCCTGTAGAACTGCTTCATATTGGGCCTTTAGAATAGGATTTTTGCTCAATCGCGCTTCGTTTCTGAGGAATTGCCCCATGGCAATAGACCTGGAGTGCCCGAAGTCGACGTTCTCTGGATCTTTGAATGGAAGAGAGACTTCATACCTGCCGTCCTTCCTGTGCTTGAACGTTTCCCGGAAATGTAGTTCACACCTTTTGTCTGCATCCTTTTCCAGTTTTGCTGGAAGATCTTCCACCTCCCAAAACTTGGTGAGCATTCGATCCAGCTTGCATTGTTGGGCGCTACGGATACTGGAGCAGCCAGAACGTGGGCAGGTGCTTTGGACGAACCAGTCATAGGCCCGAAGAGTACCCATCCGAAAATGGTTTCGAGGCCGACGAGGGATCCGCAGATGTTCTTTCGAATACGCTCTCCCAAAATATGGGGAAAGAGATCCACTCCAATCAGCATATCAATGTGGGAGCTTCTAGGGAACAGCGGATCTGCCAGAGGAAGTTCTTTGAAGTCACTGTTCATCTCCTTGGGGAACGAACAGGCGGGTAGCGCTCCGGCCAGGTTTGGCAGGACATACGCTGTGGTTTCCACGTGTCGAGAGGGGTCTTTGGAAGAGACGAGCTGTGATTGAAATAGTTTCTGGGCCCTAGCGGCCACACAATTGGAAATGCCACTTATCTGGGCATTAATGAGACGGAACGAAGGTCTCACCAGGTTGAACATCCTTTCGGATAGAAATGTTCCTTCAGACCCGGTATCAATTAACGCGCGCGCAAGGAAATCAGCGCCCCGGTGTCGAATCGTTACCATGGCGGTGCCTAGGATGCCTTTACTTGGGGTGGAAACGAAAAAATTGTGGACGTTCGAGGGGGCTCAACCGAATCTGCGTTGACGGATGTTGTCGGTTGCTGCGCATTGGAGGTCGCTACCGCCGGGACTTGGGCGCGATGCAGCAAAGTGTGATGCCGCTCCTTGCATATGTGACAGCTATGGGCACTGGGGCATTCCCGCAATTGATGGCCGCGTGCGAAACAATTCAGGCACAGCTTCTTTTGTTTAATTGCAGCCGAACGAGCTTGAACGGACATGGAGGTAAACTTTGGACAAAGGAGGATTGGATGGTTCTCTCTGCCGCACAGTTTGCAGGAGACCGAATTGACACGGACTTGAGTGTTCAGAGCCTGAATTTTAGCTTGCGGCGGGAAGGGCCTGGGAGACTGGAGCGGAACGACGATCTTCCAGAATCTCCAGAACGCGATAACGGTCGATCAGGAATCCGTTTAGGTCAGCCCACGAGGAAAGAGCTGTTTTGTTTGGGATGGACTGTTCCCATAATGCGATAGTGGCGTTAGGCAACTTAGACGTGCAAAGTGCCACCAGAAGGACATCCCAATTGTCGGTGCTGACTCCTGAGCGTGTGAGTGTGGTCAAGCATCCTTGGATGGTAGTTTGCAGCTCCTTCAAGGCCCCACAAGTCCCATGGACATCCGTAGGGAGGTTGAAGAGTATCTTGGTCTGATTGGCCACGAGCTGCCTTTTGTTTTCATAACGGGCCTGCAAGTTTTCCCAAGCCGCTTTTTTGAAACGAGATGGTACAGTTTTTCCACTGGTGCCAATCTCGGGTTGTTTATGTACATGGCCGTAAAGAGATAGCGGAACGTAGGCCATTGATTGTAATCTCCGGTGAACGCGTCAACCTCGCACGGAGGCAGTCGGTAGCCTGGCTGTGCGTGGTGTTCACGGGAGACCTGGACGTTTCGGGGCACGGAAGTTGCTTCAGACGACTGAACTTGTTCAATACGTTCTCCCAAACTTGTGCCGCACCGAACATACACCATGTATGCGTATTCATATTTTGACTTAACGGTCATTAGATCGGCGCAGCTCTCATCGCTCCCATCAGCCGTAAGGGCTCTGGTACATGCTATGTACTCGGACTCGATTCTGCTCCAGAGGACCTTGGTTTGATCCAAATGCATTCGCAACGAAAATAGCGAAACGTCCCCCTCGATGGAGCCCATGGTATTGACCTCGAAAACGGTCAGACTATCGCAAGCGGCGATAAAATGATTAACCGACATGTTGGCTGCGTCGAGTAGTCGTTGAGACTCGGACCTGGTTAAAGTTCTCGACGCGGGAGCCGAAAAAGTGACGCGCGGAATCGAAAGCAAGCTGGAGTCGGACATCGTGGGCGAGGGAGTACGTGTGGAAAACCGCTGTGCAGTAGAGCCAGGGGAGGATGGCGATGATAGTGTGGTAGCGGAACTGGATTGACTACGTTTTACCGTATCTGTAACGCTCGGTACTTTTACTTTGGCCGGCGGTGTGGATGGCGATACGGAACGGCGAGGCAATGCGAGATGATCGGATTTGTTGCTGCTTTAAGCAGGATCGATGGGCATAATCGGAGTGGAAGAATATGTGTGTGGTCAAGGAATCTGACCCGAGTGGACTGTATGGGGCGGATTAATTGCCGACAAGATATATCAAAAACGGATAAAATCAATAAATAAATAAATAAGAATATTGTTATTAAATTTAAATGATCTTGTGATATATCGGAATAAGAAGAAAATAATGAGAATTCATGGAATTAGGAAGAATTATTGTGAGGCGTGAACATTGATTAATAGCGTTGGGTTGGCAATCTCAGGCAATATTTTGTCACAGCTTGTTATAAAAATTGTTACTCTGCTGTAAACCAATAAATATTGGAAGGACCTGGTCAGAACCGAATGCCTGTGCTTAAAATTGCGTGGAAGTTTATTTGATGATTTAAAGAACCAGAATTGTAGCTCAGGTTGGAAATTGGAACTAGTTTCGGAACCGACGAACGCCTTTTTTTTTAAATTAAAAATTTTTTTTTCACGCACACACAAATGCCGAAACTACTCGATCGGCCCTCGGAGTTATTGTGAAAATTTTCGAAATAGTAAATTTTTGGAATGTCGAAAAATATTTTTCTTGGATTGAATAATATTTTTTTTTTTTCGAAATGTGGAAAAATAATTTTTTTGGAAATGTGGAAAAAATATTTTTTTTTTGGATTAACTAATTAAATAAATTTTTTTTGAAATGTGGAAAAATAATTTCCTTTTTTTTTTTGATTAAATAAATTTTCCTTTTAATTTCTTCTTTTTATTTTATAAATTCTGATTAAAAATTCACTCGGAATTATTTTCTTCTGTTTTGTGAGGGTGTTGTGCCTCTGTGCACAACTCGAACAGCTGTGCGACTACTTTAGATAATTGTTGCACTTGGTAATTTTTAATTAATTTTGCGCGTTTTTATTGGATTGGACACAAAAAAGGAAACAAGTTGCAAGTGCAGAAATTTTGTGCAAGTAGTGCGTGAAAATAATAAATCAAAATTGCCGCGAAATAAATTTTCTATGCACAAAAAAATGTTTGCCAAAGCCGGTACACATACATATGTATGTATATGTATGCAATTTGTAAAAAGCTTACAAGCGGAGCTTTTATGCGGTTCTTTTTGTTGTTGGTTTTTAGCGGCGGTACAATGCTTTAGAGCCGGCAAACAATTATGATCGGTAAGTTTGATTTGATTTTATTGATACACAGAAATTAATTGCACTTTTTTTTTCAGCTTGCACTTGCACTTGAACTCGCGATTGCCGGTATGTATACAATATATAAATGGATATAGGTGGATTGTATATCGATATATGTGTAGATGTAGATGTATATATGTATGTGGATATATGTGGATGGTATATTGATATATGTGTAGATGAAGATGTGTAAAAATATGTAAATTGTATGTGGATATGTAGGTAGATGTATATATGTATGCGAATATATGTAGATTTGATTGTAAATTTTTTATGCAAATTTTGTAGGAAATGATGCAATATTATGGCGTAGATGGCTAGGATAAGCGATCACACCAGGATAGGTGAGGGCACAGGACACAATTACATAGAATGTACATACAAATTAGAGTGAAAAGTCGCTATGGAAAAAAGCGGGAAACTTTTCACTGCAGGTAAGTATGTGTATGTGTGTGCTAATTAATATATTGGAATTATAAGTTTGTCTACTTAGCAGATTCTCCACCGATGCGATGCTGGGGTCGAGAGAAAGAATATCCGGCTCGAAGGACCAATGTTTGTGGGGGGGCGAAGGGCTTCTGTAGGCAGACAACTGTGAAATGTCCTCGAATATATATATTAATTAACACGACGCGTGAACTTCGTTTTGTAATTAACACAAGCTTTATTAGGTGAAGTACACAGGTTATGTTGGCCACTTGGCGATACAAAAAAGATTTAAAAGAGTTTTACGGTTTGGAAGTGTGTACGGGTGTACGAGTAGTCGGGATGAAATCAAAAAGCGAACTAACTCAAGATGGAGTTCTCCATCCCAAAACTCCATATCATCTCAGGTGTGACCGTCTGTGTCCGAATTCGCGCCTTTCGCTCCTCACCCGCTGGTCACCCTTTCTGGCGTGAACACTCTGCATTAATGTATCGCATTAACTTTTCCACATAACTAATATTAATGTTATGTTTATCGCATTCCATGAGTTATACAACGTTATATATCATTATATAGTATATTATGTATATCTATTTATATATATATATAAATATATATATATAAATATATATATTATCATTACATATTTAAATTTAGCGCCAATACCTCCAGCGCCTTTCAAACCTTTTCTTTGGACATGTTACACACCGCCTCTACCGTTCTCCGTTACATGCCAACATTCCCGCTCCCAATCCACCCACACATGCGTAAGCCCGCTCACTTTGATGTTGCCGACAACCGAAAAGCAACCCCTCGCCTCCCCCGCTAGTCTATACGCATGAGCCGACTCTCCAAGTCTCGTGCGTCGGTGGCTTACGCACGTGTGCGTGTGTGTGTTCACTGTTGCGGTTCTATGCACTCCCAATGTAACGCACTCTCAGTGACGTCACACGAGTCTTCATGCACTTGTTCTTATCTGTTTCTCATTGCATGTTACATATATTTGGCCTTTGCTTTGACTATTTCTCATATGTAATTATGTTTGTGTGTATGTTTGCCAGTTTTAAATCACGCGATTTACATGTTTGCATTTTGCTTTCGATCGCACATTTCTTTTGTTTACTTGTGTTCGATCGAACCTCCAGGTTCGTTTATATGCTTGACTCAAACATACAAACGCACGCATTGATGAATTTGAATTGCCTTTTTGGGCCAACGCTTATTTTAATTATTAGCCGCTTTTACGACTTAAACTTATTTATATCTGTATCTGGCTTAATGCTTTGCCGCATTTGTGAGGTATACATATATATTATATTTTATATATTTCTCACAATGGATAACGATATGCATATCAATATGGACATTGATATGCATAACCATATGGATATCGATATGTATATTGAAATGATATCGATATCCATATTGATATCCACATCGATATCCATATCGATATCCATATCGATAACGATTTCTATAACAATATCAAATTCGATATCCAATATCGATATTTCATCGATATCACATCGATATCTAAGGCTGAGTGATGGCATATCGCACGGCAGCTACGGCGGCAGTATGGCTCTGTTGGTGCCGGTGCTGGTGTCGGTGGTGCCGGCGGTTCGGGTGGTGCTGCAGTAGCAGCAGCTGCCACCGCTTCAGCTGGCGGCGAATATCGTGAATTGCACTAGTCGGTGTCAAGTATCATGGACTCCTCTCGCGTTTCCAACTGCTTAATATCGATGCTGCTGATTGCCGATGGCAGTTTTCGTAGTCTCAATATCGAGCAAGAGGCCCGAGAGCGGGAGCAATAGAAACGCAATGAATCAATGACAAATATATTGACAGGGAAGCAATTCGAAAGGGAGACTAGTGAGTAGTAATAATTAACATTTAAATGTATAGAATTCAACTAAACTATATTCTTTTATTCTTAGCAGATAAATTACCCACATTGGGCATGATGCATGCATTGTGTTTGTCTTTGGTTGCTTCCATATCGTTGTTAATTATGTTTTTTTCTTTGACTCGCAGCAGTTCCTCCTTGCCGTTTGCACAGCAAGTAAGATTGGAACAAATCTAGCTTATCACAGAAAACAGTTGGGATAAAAAAAAAGGATAATCATTTGTAAACGGTATATAATTTACTTTATGTTGGGACTTTATGTTTGTCTAAATATACGCATATTCTTTAAACTTCCTCAGAAGTAAATTATATATCGTTTACAAATGGTTATTCTTTAAATATATATATATATATATATATATATATATATATATATATATATATATATATATATATATATATATATATATATATATATATATATATATATATATATTTATTCTATATATCGTCAATAATTTGACCTTTTGATCATTAAGATAGATATATATATTCACTGTGTTTGTGGGGGGGCCGAAGAATTCCTTAAGGTAGTCGGTTGCCAACAACTCTGCAATATATGTAATTAACCCGTACGCGTGAACTTCGTTTTAAAAACACAACACAAGTTTTATTGATGGTAAAGTATATCTATGAGTATATGGTGGCCACTTGGCAATACAAAAAGGTTTTTCTTTTAGCAAACTAGAAGACTTGGAAACGTGGGGCGTGTGTGCGGTTTCGATGTGAAAAACGGACTAACTCCTTCTATGGAGCTTTTTCCACCTGTCGTATGATCTTCAGTGTGGCCGTCCTCCTTTCAATTCGCCCCTCTGTTTCAACCACGCTCCTCTTCCGCTGTTCACCCTTTTCTGGCGTGAACATACCGCCCCTCTTGCAGCAAATTGCAATAGCCTGGGTGGACTTATAGGGATGGGAGCGGCAGCGTTCTGGAGCGCAAAGATGCTGCAGGAGCCTGGAAGGAGCCTTTGGTGATGGATCTGGGGTGATTGTTGCTTCTTGGATCCTTTAGAGGGCGGGAGAGTTCATGTGTGCAGTCATTTCTTTGTCTTGCTGGAAGATGCAAGTTGGAATTAGTGGGTGCGACGGATGTCTGAGTGGCAAAAATATGGCTGGGCGGACCGGATGATTCTGCCATGGGCCCGCAGAGAACCCAGCCGAAGATAGTTTCCAGGCCGAAGAGGGAGCCGCAGATGTCCTTTTTAATCCGCTCTCCTAAAATATGGGGTAAAAGATCCACGCCGATCACCATGCCAATGGGGGCCAAAGGAAGCTCGTTGAGGGTACCGTCCACCTCCTTGGGAAACGAACCGGAGGGTTGCGCTCCGGCCAGGTTTGGCAGGACAAAGGCTGTGGTTTCCACGTGCCGAGAGGAATTAAACTGACATAGCTTCTGGGCGGCCACACAATTGGAAATGCCGCTTATCTGGGCGTTAATGAGGCGGAACGGAGGTTTCACCAGGTTGAACATTCTTTCGGATAGAAATGTTCCTTCAGACCCGGTGTCAATTAAAGCGCGCACAAGGAAGTTAGCGCCCAAGTATCGTATGGTCAACATGGCGGTGCCTAGAAGGCCTTTGCGTGGAGTGGAAACAAAGAAATTCTGGATGTTCTGACTGGATGTGGGTCGTTCAACTGAATCTGCGTTGACGGAGGTCGCCGGTGGCTGCGCATTGGGTGTCGCCACCGCGGAGGCGAGGACGCGATGTCGCAACGTGTAATGACGTTCTTTACAGATGTGGCAGCTATGGGCGCTGGGGCATTCCCGTAATTGATGGCCGTGTGCAAAACAATTTAGGCACAACTTCTGTTGCTTGATTACAGCCGATCGATCTTGGGCGGGCATGGATGTAAATTTTGGACAGAGGCGAATCGGATGGTTCTCTCTGCCGCACAGGAGACCTGATTGACACGGATTTGAGTGTTCAGCGCCTGAAATCTAGCTTGTGGCGCCGGTCTGCGAAGCGCCTGGGAGACTGGAGCGGAACGACGATCTTCCAGAGTCTCCAGAACGCGATAACGGTCGATCAGGAACCCGTTTAGGTCGGCCCACGAAAAAAAAGCTGTTTTGCTGGGGATGGACTGTTCCCATAAGGCAATAGTGGCGTTAGGCAATTTAGGGGTGCAAAGTGTTACCAGGAGGACATCCCAATTGTCAGTGCTGACTCCTGAGCGCGTGAGCGTAGTCAAGCACCCTTGGATGGTAGTTTGCAGCTCCTTTAAGGCCCCACAAGTCCCATGGACAACCGTAGGGAGGTTGAAGAGTATCTTGGTCTGATTTGCCACGAGCTGCCTTTTGTTTTCACGGAACGTGGGCCATTGATTGTAATCTCCGTCACGTCAACCTCACAAGGAGGCAGACGGTAGCCTGGCTGTGCGTGGTGTTCGCGAGAGACCTGGACGTTTTGGGGCACTGAAGTTGCTTCAGACGATTGAACTTGTTCAATACGTTCTCCCAAACTTGTGCCGCTTCACAGGACCTTGGTTTGATCCAAAAGTATTCGCAACGAAAATAGCAGAACGTCCCCCTCCATCGAGCCCATGGTGTTGACCTCGAAAACGGTCAGACTGTCGCAAGCGGCGATAAAATGATTAACTGACATGGTAGCTGCGTCGAGTAGTCGTTAAGACTCGGACCTGGTTAAAGTTCTCGACGCGGGAGCCGAAACAGTGACGCGCGGAATCGAAAGCGAGCTGGAGTCGGACATCGTGGGCGAGGGAGTACGTGTGGAAAACCGCTGTGCAGTAGAGCCGGGGGAGGATGGCGATGATAGTGTGGTAGCGGAACTGGATTGGCTACGTTTTACCGTATCTGTAACGCGCGGTACCTTTACTTTGGCCGGCGGTGTGGATGGCGATACGGAACGGCGAGGCAATACGAGATGATCGGATTTGTTGCTGCTTTTAGCAGGATCGATAGGCATAATCGGAATGGAAGGTTATCGTGTTGTCAACGAATCTGACCCGAGTGGACTGTATGGGGCGGATTGAATGCCGACAAGATATATCAAAAACGGATAAAATCAATAAATAAATAAATAAAAAAGAATATTTTTATTAAATTTAAATGATCTTGTGATATATCGGAATAAGAAGAAAATAATGAAAATTAATGGAATTGGGAAGAACTATTGTGAGGCGTGAACAATTATTATTAGCGTTGGGTTGGAATCCCCAAGCAATATTTTTTGTCACAACTTGTTATTAAAATTGTTACTCTGCTGTAGACCAATAAATATTGGAATGACCTGGTCAGAACCGAATGCCTGTGCTTAAAATTGCATGGAATTTTATTTGATAATTTAAAGAACCAGAATTGTAGCTTTTGTTGGAAATTGGAACTAGTTCCGGAACCGACGATAAAAAATTAATGAATAAATTAATAATTTTTTCACGCACGCACAAATGCCGAAACTCCTCGATCGGCCCTCGGAGTTATTGTGAAAATTTTCAAATATATAAAATTTTTGAAACGTGGAAAAATATTTTTCTTGGATTAAGTAATTTTTTTGGAAATGTGGAAAAAAATATTCTTTTTGGATTAACTAATTAAATAAATTTTTTTTCGAAATGTGGAAAAATAATTTTCCTTTTTTTAATTAAA
Organism: Drosophila neocordata; assembly: GCA_018903615.1. Taxonomy (NCBI): domain Eukaryota; kingdom Metazoa; phylum Arthropoda; class Insecta; order Diptera; family Drosophilidae; genus Drosophila; species Drosophila neocordata. The sequence goes on from JAEIGI010000034.1 coordinate 697,617, forward strand.
TAAATTTTCCTTTTAATTATCCTTTTTATTTTATTAATTCTGATTAAAAATTCACTCGGAATTATTTTCTTCTGTTATGTGAGGGTGTTGTGCCACTGTGCACAACTCGAACAGCTGTGCGACTTCTTTCGATAATTGTTGCACTTGGTAATTTTAAATAAAATTAATTTTGCGCGTTTTTTTTGGATTGGACACAAAAAAGGAAACAAGTTGCAAGTGCCAAAGCCGGTACACATACATATGAACATATGTATGTATATGTATGCAATTTGTAAAAAGCTTACAAGCGGAGCTTTTATGCGGTTCTTTTTGTTGTTAGTTTTTATAGCGGCGGAACAATGCTTTGGAGCCGACAAACAATTATAATAGGTAAGTTTGATTTGATTTTATTAAGACACAGAAATTAATTGCACTTTTATTTTCAGCTTGCACTTGGACTTGTACTAGCACTTGCACTATGCATATAATATATAAATATATTTATATATAGATGTAGATAAGTAGAAATATGTAAATTGTATGTAGATATGTATGTAGATGAATATATTTTTTTTTTGTTATTCGATTGATAAGAAATATAGATAGGTAACAATGAACAGGGTACAGAATAATATTACTGAAAAGGAAGTTGGAAAAAAAAAATTAGAAAAAAAAAGTTAGAGAGGTGAGAGATGCCAGAGCACGATCCTGCGGAACCACTTTGGAGTATTGCATCGCAGGATGCTGGCAGGCCATTTACGGCCCACTTGATGTACGTCGTCTTTCCAGCATACGCAGCCTGGTCATATCCTGTGCCGTAAAGTTGCATACAGCAGACCAGGTTATTAGTGGTCAATGTTTTGCCAACCACATCCTCCATTGCTTGCCTTTCGGATCTGAACCTTGGGCACACAAATAGGATGTGCTCCGGGGACTCGATAGTATCGTCGTTGCAACTGGGATAATTTGGGCTGTCATCCTGCCCAATTTTGTGAAGATAGCTGCGAAAGCAACCATGGCCGCTGAGCAGCTGTGTTAGCTCGAAAGTTACCTCGCCAGATTTCCGGTTAAGCCACGTTGCAATGCTCGGAATTAGTTTCCATGTCCACCTTCCATTGGTTGCTGAGGTCCAGCGTCTCTGCCATTCTTCTAGGCTTGCGATCCTGGCTTGCATTTTAACGACTTTCTTTTCCTGCGGTGTCATTGCTGATATCTCTCTCTCCTTAAAACTTGTGCCTCAAGGACTAGCAGGTCTATTGAGACCATGTCCGCAATAATTAGGGCTGCCTCTGCGGATATGGTGCGAAAGCCACAGCAAACTCGAAGTGCTCCAAGGCGGTATACCGATTCCAGACCATACCTGTAGGATTTATGCTCCATCGAATTCGCCCACACTGGAGCTGCATATGACATCGAAGATTTAATAACGTTTATTAGCAGCAAACGGCGACTATGTTTTGGACCTCTGGAGTTCAGCATAATCCTGCTTAAGGACCTCGTCAGCTCAGCTGCTCTCTGACTAGCAGACTTCAAATGCTCTTTAAAACAAAGGCGGGTGTCTATCAAGACTCCTAGATACTTAATCGCTCTTTTCGATACTATGGTGCAGGAATCTAGTTGGATTCTTGCTGTCTCCACAATCTTCTGCATCCCTGAGGTGCTTAGCCACTGTGACCAAGGCTACGTCATCTGCAAAACCTATTATGGTGGAACCTTCTGGGAGTTGCAAGCGCAGTATGCCGTCGTACATTACGTTCCATAGTAGTGGGCCCAGAACTGATCCCTGCGGGACACCACCTCGCACATTGTATGACATCTGTTTAGTGCTTGTGTTGTATCGTAGGACTCGATTCCGGAAGTAGTCCTCGGTTATATTCAATAGATAGTCAGGGACTCGAAAGTTAACTGAGTTAAAAGCATTTCTAATATCAAGCGTAGTGATCAAACAGTATTCTTTCCGGCCTCCCTTCCATCTTTGTCTCTCTATGGCCTTGGCAGCTCTATCGATGACGGTGGATAGTGCATCGACTGTAGATTTGCTCTTTCTGAATCCAAATTGTCGAGGGGAAAGGTCGCCATTAGCAGCAAGTGACTCTTCGATCCTGACGCTGATTATCCGTTCTAAAATTTTTGCCACAGAGTCCAGCAAACATATAGGCCTGTATGCTGACGGATCGTCTGGTGGCTTCTTTGGTTTCGGAATTAGCACAAGATTCTGTACCTTCCATTGATCCGGGAAGAAGCCTTCCTCCAGGCATTTATTAAAAGCCTCTGCAAACTTATTTGGCTGCAGGACCAATGCTAGTTTCAGGGCAACATTTGGGATAGCGTCCGGGCCGGGGGCCTTGGTAGTCTGTAACCGGGAAGCAGCAGTAATAACCTCCTCAACACTAACAGGACGATCAACTATGGCCAAGTTGTGATATGGGGACCGTGGTGCAACAACCGATGTAGAAGGAAAGAGTGATTCAACAATGTGTTGCAGGCGTCCTTCATCAGGAGCAGCTGGTTTTACTGCCCGAAGTTTCTTAAGTGCTACCTTATAAGCCAATCCCCAAATGTCGTTGTCTGCCGAGTCACAGAGATCCAGAAAGGCTTGGCGTTTGCTGGCGGTAATTTGCTTTTTAAGGTCGCCTCTCTTTGCAGCATATAGTTGTTGCAGGACCTGGAAATTAGGTCTGCCTCTGGCCCTTTGGTAGCAACGTCTGGCTTTTAAACACTTTTTCCTGGCATCTGCGATGGTTTCGTTCCACCAGTACACTGGAGCACGGTGCTTGCTATGGCCCCTTCGAATTGACATACTGGAGTCGCAGGCCAGCGTGAGCGTGAGCTGCTATCTACATCGCCTAACAACTCAGGAATTGTCAGGGCTGAGGCAAATATGTTTGGATCGAACGTATCGGTTCTATACAATTTTGCACTAGTGTGCTGCCGCTGTTGAATTTGGGATTGCCGTCCGCCTATGTTACATATTATGGCCGGATGGTCACTACCAGTATAGTGGCTGCAAAGACTTCATGTCGCTTACTGTGATAAATTGCTGCTAGCAAGTGTTATGTCGATGACAGAGCCATACCCAGCGCGACTAAAAGTGTGTTCCGTCCAAGAGTTGAGTGTAACCAGGTCCAGAGTGGCCATAGCCTCCAACAGAGTCCGTCCCCTGGCGTTGGTGGAGTTGCTGCCCCATTCTACTGACCAGGCATTAAAATCGCCCGCAATCAGCAGCTTCTGTTTTCCTCTAGCATCCGTTATAATGCTATCCACCAGATTTTCATAATCACAGTGTCGCAGGCTGGGAGCAGCATAGCAACTAATTATCCATGTATCGCCAGTTGCACCTGGCATCTATAACATTGTTTAACTGCAGCCCGCGCTCGAACACGGCATTTTGACCATCCTATTCTGATGGACTTAAGCCTTAGTAATTCGGATGCGACATCCTGTGCCACTGCAACGATCGCCGTTTGAGTTTTCCCATATGAGGGTCTCATCGCTTTAACCGAAACTTGTACTGGATTTCTTGCCAATTTATCTGAAATAGCTGCCATCACATCATCTGCAGTTGCCAAGCTGTCCAGGTCACGAAGCTCTAAGAAGGAAAGATCACTCACCGTGCGTACCGATATTTTTGAGCCCAGTAGTTGGTTCAGATCTTCCTGCAACTTATGCGACATACAATCTCCTTTAAGTTCTAAGAGCAGTTCTCCTTCTGTGGTTTTTCTAGCCTTTTTAACACAGTCTTTGACTCCGTTAAGCCTTCCATCCTCTCTTCTGGTGACCAATCCCAGCAAGTCGGCGTAGGAGCTACCTTCGTCGGGCTTGATAATAATTACGTCTGGCCTGTCACGCCGATCTGTAATTTTGACCTTCCTTTTGGAAGTTACATTTTGCCATTCAGCATTTTCGCTACTCGCTGCCGATGGTGTAGCTTGTGCAGTGCTTTTTGGTGGTGGGCTCTTGCTAGTTGGACGATCTATAGTTAAAGATTGGTGCACTTTCAGCTGGTCTGCGTAGGAACGCTTTGGCTGGGCAATGTTTCGCAGTTTTTTGGGTGGTGTGCTACGCTGCGTGGCCGAATCGTCCCTTGACCTCTTAGGTGAATCTGTAAAAGCTCCATTTTCATGCTGTGACTTAGACTCTGGCAGAGTCTGGGTGGCTGCTTCACTAACTGATGATTTTGATGCCAGCTCACCAGCTAATGCTTTTAGGCACAGCATCTCATGCATCTGCCTCATACGTGCGATGGCATTCATCGTGCTCTGATTTACATGCGTTACTTTCGGCTTTCCATCCTCTTTTTTAGAGAAAGTGCTCTCTAAATGAAAAAGAATCGCACCGAGTTCATCCAATTCCGGGATATTACATATCACTGGCGGGCTTGATGCAGCTGCAGTGGCTAATTCAGGACTGCCAGGAGTTGATGCAACTGCCGCTGCTGTAGCTAGGCTGCTGAGCTGTGGTGACTCTCTTAGTTTTGGCCGCTTGCCGAAGATTGTCTCCTCGTTAAGATCGGTTCCGTCAAGACGATATTGACGGTCCATCGATGCAGCACATTTTTCCATAATGTAATAATCAGTTGAATTCGTGTTTGAATGCAACGGATCGTAACGTCTCAGATTTTAAAAAGGGAGCCCAGAAGCGCCACCTGGCGGACTGGGACCTACCGACTACCGCAGTTGACCAACACTATCGGCGATTAGCTGTTCAAGTGCCAACTTAGGAAGAAGCAGAACACAACAAAAAATTGTATCTGCTTAGAGAAATGCGGATAATAAAATCTCACCCACACCAGCAAAAATAAAGTCGAGAGAGGCGGGAGAGAGCAAAAACCAAGCCCCCGCGTCCCCCGATGGCGGCTGCAACGATAGCGTCCGATTTGGCCCCGAAAAAACTTGAAGCCCCAGAGGCGAAAACAAAGCACAAGTTTTCTGTGCCCAGGTATGTGTCTCAGCTTAAAAAGAACCGAATAACTACTTTTGCTGAGTTTTCAGGATCTCGCGATTTAATATGTGAGGCAACAGTGGAGCCTCAACGAAAACTTAACCGCACTCCAGTCTGATACACAGTCTGAGGGTGGAGGTGGGGGGGCGAAGAATTCCTTAAAGTAGACAGTTGCCAACAACTCTGCAATATATGTAATTAACCCGTACGCGTGAACTTCGTTTTAAAAACACAACACAAGTTTTATTGATGGTAAAGTATATCTATGAGTATATGGTGGTCACTTGGCAATACAAAAAGGTTTTTCTTTTAGCAAACTAGAAGACTTGGAAAACGTATGGCGTGTTTACGGTTTTGATGTGAAATACGGACTAACTGCTTCTATGGAGCTTTTTTCACTTGTCGAATGATCTTCAGTGTGGCCGTCCTCCTTTCAATTCGCCCCTCTGTTTCAACCACACTCCTCTTCCGCTGTTCACCCTTTTCTGGTGTGAACACACTGAAAAGCTTTTATACTTCAGAATTGGTTCAGATCAGTGTTAGCTATCATTTATAAATGTGTCAAACCAATATTATAAACTTGGAATCAAAAGTGAATCATCGAATCTTTTTCTACTCTTCTTTCTCTTAACAAACTTAACACTAATCTTTCAATAATCTTTCTATGTTTTATTTCTATTTTAGTCATAGTGCACTGTACCTTTGGCGTTTCTTTTATTACCCATGTGCCAGTATATCATACGTCCCTGTACGGATAGCAAACGTTTCTCATTTGGCATTTGTAGACGTTTCACGGCAGCGGAATTGTTGAGTTTCATGTTCTCCGTATCGATAGTATGCATATGGGTATTAACTGGACACTGGCTATTGATGGATGGTAATTAATAAGGAAAAAAAGCTATTTACTATTGTAAACAATCGTTAAAATTTATAAACAGCTTCGTTTTAGCCATGGGAATGGGTCTTTGTGTGGCCTTTATTGCTTTTGTACGCTTGCCCAGTTTAAAGGTGTTCACACTGCTGTTGACCGGTCTGTTTATCTATGATGTGTTCTGGGTATTCCCATCATCTTATATATTTATCTATATCGATATCCATATTGATTTTCATATAGGTATCCATGTAGGTATCCATATAGATATCCATGTTGATATCAATATCCATATTGATATACATATCTATATCTGTAGGATGCAGTTCGAGTTTGTGGCAGATCTAGATTTTGGTTCTGAACTCGACTAGAAATACTTAAAGCAGATTAGCGCAAATGATATGATATGGATATGATACGGATATGGATACCTACATGGATAACTATATGGATTTCGATATGGATATGTAGTGTGCACATAGTAAGGTTCTTTCTACTTGCGGATGTTATACGATACTAGAGACTAAAGGCGGCCGCGCACTTATGATCCGGATCCTGAAGAGGATAGCTCGACGGATGAGGATGGGGTTCTTGCCTAGTCTTCTAATATACATTTTGAAAGAAGACAAAAGAAGTGCACTATCGGATATGCCAATGATGTATATGGAAACAAAAGTTGAAGGTTTATAAAAGTTTTTCCCCTGTTAAAATGAAGACTTTGACTCGGACAATTGATTTTTGTGGGGGATGCTGAGATGTTAACAATTCTTCAAAAGAACAAATAAATTTAATTATTATCTGCCTCATTTTCACAAGATTTCAACAACCCAAAATATAATTTAACCTCCAACAATTTATAAACCAAAATTGATTTATCTTGTTATCATATTCTTACTCAGACAGATTCCTTGCGCTGGGTGCTAGGTGCAGTGAAATTATCAGGTTAACATTAGCCTAGATAAGGAAAAAATGATAAGAAAATCGGCTTATACAAAAAAGTCTAAATAAGAAAAAAAAACTAATACTTAAATTAAATTCGAATTCATGATCTTAAGCTACATTTCTTTTCTTTTCCTTTCTTTTCTATTCTTTTCTTTTCTTTTCGTTTTTTTTTTTTTTGTTTGTTTCCTTATTTACTAATTAAATAACTAAATACTCTGCTACATCATCTTCGTCTTGCGCCGAAAGGTGCTACAACCCGAATTAACGCACAATAGGGTTATATGGAAATTTCCAACGCTTATTAATAATTATATGGGAATTAGGGAAAGTCTGATACGGGAATGTTTTCTCTTAGGTGTGGAATTGGTGGTATTTGGTGTGCTTCAGAAAATTAAACTTAACTTCTTATCCTCGATACTTGAACTATTCTCCGATTAGTATTCACTTTTCAATAATCTGTGCCAAGCTAATTATGTCTTTTCTAAGCTTTCCTCAACTCTTTTATTAATAGACGACTTTTGCAAGCTAAAGCTTCAAAACTAACGGTTTAATCGTATGATCTTGCGGACATGTGGTTTGATGCTGTTGTAGGTGTAAACGAGACGCATGCGCCGAAAGCTGTAATTAGCTGTTGCTAAGTGCAATAATCTTAGATTTTATTTGATGAATTAAGAAAGTTCTGAAATTAAAGCTTTTGCGTTAATCTGCTCTTAAGTATTTCTGGTCCAGATCAGAACGAACATCTAGATCTGCCACAAATTCGAACTGCATCCTACACCACAGTTCATGCTGCGAGTTGCATCGAGAGGTCTTGAACTAAAAAAGTGCAGTAACCTTTTTATTTTTATACCTTTTAAATGATAAACTCCTAATAATTAATTTGCCTCATTTGCTAACTCATAATAAGAGGGACTCATCTTGCGTAACACTTTAGCTTTGATGAACACTGGTGCTAATTTAGCATTAATTTTCTTAGCGCCATAATACTGTGTCTCCTTCTTTAAGCTGTATTATCCTACTACGAAGGTTGTTATCTCGAGCATTATTTTCATGAGCTACAAATATATTTTCTTTGGCTTGTTTTCGAGCTATTCGTAAAATATCTGCCTATTTCAAAACTGTATCATCGGTCACTGAACGCATCTTTCGAAGAAGCTGATAGTCTTGTCCATTAAGCATCATATTCTGACCAAATGTTAAGAAATAATTGGTAAAACCTGTAGTTCGATGTACGTTTGCTCTTAAAGCGACATTAATCTCAGATAAATTATGATCACAGCTGCATCTAATACGGAACGATTTAAAAGTTCGCTTGCATTTGCTTGGGGTTAATAAATAGCAATGCAAATGTGCGTTACACCAAATCGCTTAAGAAAAGATTCAAAAGTACCCGATCGAAGTTGTGAACCACCATCAGTAAGAATATATAATTCTCAAAATATTCAATATTCCAAAAGGATGTGAGTTTCTATAAGGGATCCAAAAAGTGAAACTTAGTGCAATGATCGACAATGATTAAAATTCCTATGTTTCCTTTCTTTGACCTCGGATAAGGGCCTAAAAGATCCATGTTTAGTTTTTGAAATGGTCTCTCTGAAGCCATCGGTTGACCCATTGGCGGTCTTAAAACAGTATTAGGGCTTTTAGTTGATTTGTATGTCGAACATTTAGATACCAAATTTCGGATTTGAGTGACCATACCAAAAGAAATATTGTTTTATTTTGTATATAGTCTTGACAATGCCTCCGTGTGCTGAATCTGGAGGATTATGAGCGCGATTCACCAATTCAAAGGTGAGAGATCTCGATACTCAAAGTTTCCAATTGTCTGATTCTTGAACTGGTTTACCAATTAAAAACTTGGTTCTTTTGTAAACAAAACCATCAACCATCATCGATGTTCCGAATTAAATCTGTATATTCTTGAGACTTAAATTATTTAGACTTCAAGTCAATTAGGTGTCCATAGTCAAATATTTCATTCACCGTTGGTTCCCTTATTCTAGATAGTGTATCAGCTACTACATTTTGGGAACCTTTATATTTATATAATAGCCAACCGAGCTAATCTACCGAAAAGGTCTTTTTGTCTCATCAACCATTTTAATGCGGGATGATCTGTGTCAAGTGTAAATTCCTGTGCTTCAATAAATGATCGAAACTTTTAAATTCCTTTAATTACTGCTAAGCATTCTAATTCTGTAACGGAATAGTTACGCTGAGTCTTTGTAAGTTTATCTAACATGTAAGCAATTGGCATTTCTATGCCTTCCTCATTTTCTTCTGCTAATACCCAATTAATGCCATATAAACTTGCATCGCAAAGGAGAAGAAACGGTTTCGTAAATTCTGGTGTTTTTAGAATGGGTGCTGAAGTCAACTTTTCCTTTAGAATGTTAAACGCCTCATCCGCCTCTTGGTTCCAAAATTGTTCTTTTTAAGAAGTTCTGTTGATGATGACTGATGTTCCATAATTGTCGACGAATCGTCGGTACCATCCAGTGAGACCTAAAAATCTTCTCAACTGCATAATAGTTTTAGGGATCGAAAAATTATTGATCGCTAATATTTTTGCTGGACCAGTACTCAGAGTATCATTTCCTATAAGAAAACCTAAGTATTTTATTTCCTGCATACAAAATTTTGATTTAGATACATTTATGGTTAAACTTGCTTTGCGCAAATATAATGCTACTTCTTCCAACAAAGATAAATAAGATTCAAAGTCGTTGGACAATATAAGAAGATCATCCAAGTAGAGGAATACTTGAGTTCTTAATTCTTCTGGGATAACTCTATCCATAAGTCTACAAAGAGTTTGCAGAGCATTGCACAATCCGGATGGCAATACTCTGTATTGGTATAGAGGACGGTTGCGTATCGTAAACGCTGGGTATTCCTTAGATTTTCCATCAAGAGTTATTTGCCAAAATGCTGAAGGTAATCTGCATAATATGCCATCAATATGTGGTAAAGGATATGCATTTTTTCTAGTGAAACTGTTGACGATTCGGGAATGCAGACAAAGACGACACTTTTTGCTTTTCTAGGCATCTCCAATGTCAATGCCATGCTCGATAAGATGGGTGTGACCTAGTCTTTCTCTTTCATATGAAGGGAGTTTTCCTTTAATAATATCAAGTTGTTGCTGCTGAAGCGATGAATTGACCTTTCATTTAATTTTCTAATTTCTGATAATGTCTCACATGACCTTAAAAGATTCTGTAAAAGACCAAAGTCTTTCCAGAAGTCCATGCCTAAATAAATCTCTTGAATTAAACTGGGGACTAAATATAGGGTTACTAATTTTGTGATTCCACGAAACGAAACTTCAGTTATTATTTTGCCCAGTACTGGACATTATGAATCACTTGCTGTTCTAATATGGGCTGAACATTTGTTCAGAGTCTAACAATACGACATAGTTTTTACCTTCAATGGTAATATCTACGTAAAGACGGTTTTCTTTACTGTTAATTATAGACGAAACTATACTTTTCCTTTCTATTCGAATAGCCTTCCAAAATTTATAAAGACGGATTCTGGATCGTTTCCGTTTTGTTCTTACTTTTAGAGAGTTTACATCTTGAAATACCTTAGCAAAATAGGGGCAAAGAAACCCAAAGTAGAAGGCTTCCAGAAATCTCCAAGAAATTAATTACACCGCGTACGCGTGAACTTCGTTTAAAACACAATTTTATTAGATAGTAAAAAGTAATATATGGTGGCCAATAGATGTTGGCGGTACAATTAAGTGTGGCCGTCCTCCGTCCAATTCGCCCCTCTGATTCAGCCGCGCTCCTCTTCCGCTGTTCAGCCCCTTCTGGCGTCCGGGTGGACTAATCCGGATGGGGAGCGGCAGCGTTCTGGAGCGCCAAGATGCAAGATGCTGCAGGCGTCTGAAAGGAGCCTTCCCAAGACGGTGCTCTGGCTTTTGGGGATGCTGCCATGGCGATGGATCTTGGGTGATTGTTGCTTCTTGGATCCTTGAGAGAGCGGTAGAGTTCAGGTCTGCAGTCCTACCTTCGTCTTGCTGGAAGATGCAAGTTGGGGTTGGTGGGTGCGACGGGTGTCTGAGTGGCAAAAACGTGGCTGGGCGGACCGGATGATTATGCCATGGGCCCGCAGAGAACCCAGTTTCTAGGCCGAAGAGGGAGCCCCAGATGTCCTTTTAAATCCGCTCTCCCAAAATATGTCAATGGGGGAGCATCTATGGAAATAACGGTTCCCGTCCAACTCCTTGGAACACGAACCGGAGGGTAGCGCTCCGGCCAGGTTTGGCAGGACAAAGGCTGTGGTTTCCACGTGCCGAGAGGGATCTCTGGAAGACACGAGCTGAAATTGACATAGCTTCTGGGCACTGGCGGCTACACATTTGGAAATGCCGCTTATCTGGGCGTTAATGAGACGGAACGGAGGTCTCACCAGGTTGAACATTCTTTCGGATAGAAATGTTCCTTCAGACCCGGTGTCAATTAAAATTAAAGGAAGTCAGCGTATAAGTGTCGTAACGTTACTATGGTGGTGGCTAGGAGGCCTTTACGTGGAGTGGAAACAAGTAAACTGTGTAGGTTTGTGGGTCGTTTAACTGAATCTGCGTTGACGGTCAGGCTGTCGCAAGCGGCGATGAAGTGATTCAAGGACATGTTGGCGGCGTCGAGTAGTCGCTGGAACTCAGTTCTAGTTAAAATCGCAAGCGGCGATGAAGTGATTCACGGACATGTTGGCGGCGTCGAGTAGTCGCTGGAACTCAGTTCTAGTTAAAATTCTCTACGTGGGAGCAGATACTGTGACGCGCGGAATCCAGATATCGCATAGTCAAAGAATCTGACTCGAGTGGACTGTATTTGGGCGGATTAAATGCATGGGAGCAGATACTGTGACGCGCGGCATCGAGAGGGAGCTGGACTCGGACAGCGTGGGCGAGGCAGTGTGACTTGAAATCCGCTGTGGGGTAGTGCCGGAGGGGCAAGGCGATGATAATGTGGTAGCGGAACCGGATAGGCGACGTTTTCCAGTATCTGTAATGCGCGGTACTTTTATGTTGGTCGGCGGCGTGGATGGCGATGTGGAACGGCGAGGCTCTGCGATGCGATCGGATTTGTGGCTGCTTTAAGAAGGATAGATGGGCATAATCGGAATGGGTTATATTATATTAAGAAGAATATCGCGCATCCTTCTTGTTTTTTGTTTTTTTCCTTATTTACTAATTAAATAACTAAATACTGTGCTACATCATCTTTGTCCTGCGAAAGGCGCTTCAAACCGAATTACCGCACAATTGGGTTATACGGAAATTTCCAACGCTTATTAATAATTATATGGGAATTTGGGGAAGTCTGATACGGGAATGTTTTCTCTTAGGTGTGGAATTGGTGATATTTGGAGTGCTCCAAAGAAGAAAATCCCGCCAGAAAATTAAACTAAGCTTCTTATTCTCGATACTTGAAGTCTTTTCCGATTAGTATTCTTTTGGAGTTTAGTATTCCTTCCTTTTTTAAAACCATTGTGCTCAGTCCTGTTTTCGCTGATTGTTGGCTGTTTCAACTGGAATGCAATCTCGGCCCACTGTTCGGCCTTCTATATCTGCAAAGCCCTCTTGGAGCATCCGCCAAGCTTGCGATAAAATTTCTGCCGAAACAATAATTACTCAGATAGAAAATACTAATAAAAATCACCTGTTTATAATGAATCTTGCACAGAATGATTTAATTTAACAATTGGCTTGAATAATTTTATAGTTTCTCTATAGCAGCTCAATATTTAATTATTGTAAGCTTAATGATTATATAATATTTTCACTTGTGACAATATGTAACACTATGTCGACTTCACTTCTCAATAATCTGTGCCAAACTAATTATGTCTTTTCTAACCTTTCCTCAACTCTTTTATTTGTAGATGACTTTTGCAAGCTAAAGCTCCAAAACTAACGGTTTAATCGTATGATCTTGCGGACATGTGGTTTGATGCTGTTGTAGATGTAAGCGAGACGCATGTGCCGCAAGCTGTAATTAGCTGTTGCTAAGTGCAATAATCTTAGATTTTATTTGATGAATTAAGAGAGTTCTGTTATTAAAGTTTTTGCGCTTATCTGCTCTTAAGTATTTCTAGTCGAGTTTAGAACCAAAATCTAGATCTGCCACAAACTCGAACTGCATCCTACAGAAATAGATATGTATATCAATATGGATATTGATATCAACATGGATATCTATATGGATACCTAGATGGATACCTAAATGGATATCGATATGGATATCGATATAGATAAATATATAAGATGATGGGAAACCCAGAAGACATCATAGATAAACAGACCGGTCAACAGCAGTGTGGACACCCTTAAACTGGGCAAGCGTACAAAAGCAATAAAGGCCACACAAAGACCCATTCCCATGGCTAAAACGAAGCTGTTTATAAATTATAACGATTGTTTACATAGTAATTAGCTTTTTTTCTTTTTTAATTACCATCCATCAATAGCCAGTGTCCAGTTAATACCCATATGCATACTATCGATACGGAGAACATGAAACTGAACAACTCCGCTGCCGTGAAACGTCTACAAATGCCAAATGAGAAACGTTTGCTATCCGTACAGGGACGTATGATATACTGGCACATGGGTAATAAAAGAAACGCCAAAGGTACAGTGCACTATGACTAAAATAGAAATAAAACATAGAAAGATTGTTGAAAGATAAGTGTTAAGTTTGTTAAGAGAAAGAAGAGTAGAAAAAGATTTGATGATTCACTTTCGAATCCAAGTTTTTAATATTGGTTTGACACAGTAAGAAATGATAGCTAACACTGATCTGAACCAATTCTGAAGTATAAAAGCTTTTCAGTGAATATCCATATCTATCTTAATGATGAAAAGGTCAAATTTAAGTAAATATAAGTTAAGGATCTGCCCACTGGTTCCCCAGTCCAGTGGCCATTTCCTCTTTTTATACTTACATTTTTATCATGTTAAATAAGGATACCTTTGAATTAATTATTTTATAAGTTTATTGAATATTTGTTAGTAAAAGGGTTCTTAGTTGGACTTCTGACTTGACGATTCTCCTGTTTAATCTGAACTGCCCTCATTAGCTTCGAACGGCAGTCCAAGGGCCTGTCGCTGCGGCCGCTCTGCCCGCGTTGCAATCGCAGAGGCGGCCAAGTATCCCACGGTGTCAGCAGTTTTGGTGTTTAAAGTGTTGAGACCGCGGATTGGTTTCCGGTGTCAACTTTGCATATTTGTATACTTGAATTTAATCTTGTCAGCATAATTGCAACATAGTTGAAGTAGGCACAATGTGTGATTGGAGTCGCTTATGATGTGTTTGGCATGTGGAGTGTTGAGAGTGGTGGGGGTGTTGCGCAACGTTGGGCATGGGCGTATAGTATGTATTAGGGTTCAGTGGTGTAGGCGTAGGGGTGAAAGGGGATGCAGGGCAGGGTGTCAAATATCTGCGTCCCACAGATCAAATCGTTTAGAGTCGGTCGGCGTAATAGGTTCCCCCATTCCCTTGTGTGGAGCTTCTTCGTTGGTGTCCGTCGTATTTCTATGGTTGTTTGCAATTTTTCCAGTGATGAACATTGCTATTATAATGGCAATGATCTCTGCTATAATGGAGGTTGTCAGCTTTCCCTTTATCGTTTGGAGTAGATTTAGGTTATGTGCTCTTAAGCTGTGGAGCAGCTTGTTTGTTAGGTTGGTTACCACTGACGGCATCGCCAACAGGTGTGCCTGCGAATGACTGTGAAACGATTTGTTGTCCACTACGATTGATTCGCCTGAGAACTGTATCAGGAAAGTTCCAGCGAGATTATGGGTTTGCTTCTCATCGCTCGTTGTACCATTATAGTTTGTAAGGAATAGTGTTCCATCCTCCAATAATTCAACAACCTGATGATTGGATGTCACATAATGGCATTCTGCATTTCCTCCTTTAATAATTCTCGGAATGCAGCCTGCTTCGTTTAGGGTGGCCAGGTGTTCTTCTGTGCACACGCTATTATTGCCTATCGTCAGACAATTGCTAGTGATGGCGAAGGTTTCGTCCGGGGCTACTAGTAACTTCTTGTGATCGAAATCTATCCGTTTCCCAGTAGATATTGAAGGTCGGATGACCAGCATTTGATACTCCTTTGCTATGACTTTTGGTAGTGCCAAAATGTACAGGAGCGTAGTGCCATTTGTAACAATTATTGGCTTAGCGAATTCTGTCGCCTCAACCGCACTTTGATATGGCAATGAATCCATTTCCTTGAGAAGTGTTCTGATCTCCTCTTCATCTAAGAGATTGCTATTAACCAGTCCAGCTTTAGCAAATTGATAAGCTCTGCTCAACTCTCCCACTTGTCCTTCCAATAATATTGCTTTATGCAATGTTACTGTAGCGGCTTGAGCGTTGTTGTCGATGGTGTTTACCATTTCAATCATGGTATTTAGCTTGTCCAGAGACTGTTTTGGTGCCTCAAAGAGCCTGTCGTTTATTTTATACTGCTGATTATTGTTTTCTATAAGTCTCTTCTGTGTGTCCAGGATTGCATTCCAGTCTGAGGCATCTAGTGATCCTGCAATCCACTTCCAAGCGGATCCCAGCCAGTCTATTGAACGCGCTCTCCTGGCCCTTGACAGCTTCGATAACATCCGTTGCCTGGTCTAGATGGAACAGGGCTAACACCCGAGTTTGGCTCGTATTCAATTCATAAGCTTCTACTCGTGTTTCCTAGATAGCCGCCGCTATCTCATCCAACTTGATTAGATGTGTCAGGTTGAAATAGCCATCCACTCTCCAACCACTGCCTTGCCTTAGTGTGACAACCGGTGCATCATATCTAAAGATGCGCATAGCTTGTGTCAGCATGAGTGCCCATGAAAAAAGTAACACGGTGCTGCTGGAGAGTTGTGTTAGTATTACATTTTTGTTTGATGCTTAAGGTTAACATTTTTCTTAAATTTTTATGGGACTATCAAGCAAACAGTTTTGATATTGAAAATTTTAATTTCATGTGTGTATGAGAATTATTGAAAAGTGTAATTTCATGTGTGTATGAGAAGTCGGGCAGTGATACGAAATCCTCTTTTTTGGCCTTGTTGTATGTTTTATTATTTTTTTTATAAAAAAATTACTTTGAGACCAGTGGAAGGTATAGTCCCACTTTTCTATTAATTCCTAACATGGGATTTATGAAAAACTTTCCCTGACCGTGTTTTGATCGTTACGCGTTTATTTTGTTCGACGGTTTCTTTGTTAAAACGCTTCCTGTCTTTGCTTTTAATTTGCTTATTTGGTACAAAAATGTCCTGTCCTGGTTCGTAGTTCAATGGGGCCGACCTCGTTTTGTTTCTTGTCTTATTAGACATATCCTGATTGCGTTGTAATAGCCCCCTTATGTCCTCATGTTGTTTCTGCCTGAGTTCGATCATCTTTTACAAATCGATGGATGTGGATCGGTTGAAAAAGATGTCTACCGGTTTCCTTTTTATTACGGAGTGTATAGAGTTGTTATATCTATCGACTGATATCGCCACCAGCTCGCAGGTACTGAACGTGGGGTACTCTTGTTTCAGACAACGATAGATCTCTAGAAACGTTGAGTGAAATCTCTCGATCTGGCCATTCACTTCTTTTTTCTGTGTTGGCGAGTAGTAAACCTCAATATCAATAGATTTCAAGAAAAAAGCAGGCCCCGTTCGTTGTCGGAGACTAATATCTTTTTGGCCGTGAAATAATGTAGAACATTCGCTATTTCCTCACGTAAGTGCAATGCCGATTTATGTTCAATCGGGAAAAGCTTTGCATATTTGGAAAATTTACCAATACAGCTGAGATACTTCTGTTTCTCCAGCATAAAGATGTCTACGTGCAAAACCTCACAAGGATGAGTCGGAATTGGTGTGGGTTGGAGGAACGGTGCGCTCGGGTGACGCTCATATTTTTGGTGTTTGCAAATTGGGCATATGGCCGTGAATGCTTTAATTCGATTAGTCATTCTTGTAAAATAGAAGTTATTCAATAATTGTAACCTGACTTTTTTTGGATTTCTATGTGCTCGGGAGTGTTCTCTGGCTATGACTTCTGTTATTTTGTCTTCGTCTGTAATATCCTCTACGAGTCGTTGTGCGACTCGTGCCTTAAAAAGGGTAAATAATTCCGAATAAGTTTCCTGGAAAAATTGTAAATAAACTTCGGGAATTTGGACTCCATTTATGATAGCCGGTCGTAAATGTTTTTTTTAGAATGGCAGCCAAGGAATTTTTAATGTTTGTCAGGGGAATAATATGCCTTGTGTAACCTGGAAATGGTATCAGAGAGTAAGTTGTGGCTTCGGGATCGAACACAAGTTGGTTCCTAAATACGTTGATCAAAACTTCTACATGTTGTACCAGGTCTGATGCATCGAGGCATTAGCAGCGAGCGAGCTTGACTCTAACACATTTATTTGTGAAGGAAGTCTTGAAAGCGCGTCAGTAACCACGTTAGACTTTCCTGGTTTATAAATCAGTTCACAGTTGTACTCTTCAATACGGGCTTTCCATCTTTTTAATTTTACGTTGTAATTACGATTCCCTAAAGAATAAGTAAGGGGTTGGTGATCCGTGAAAATTTTAATACAACCAGCGCCGTAAAGGTCTGATCGTAGGTTGTCTAGGTAACACTATCAAAAAATATCAGTCTCTTAATGCTACAGCGTGACCAATATTTTTTGTTAGCCCATATTTAGCTAACACAAACAAACTTGATAGTTTACCCACTCGAGAGCATGCTACGCATAATTGTCCGTGTGAAAATCATGGCGTGCTTAAATCTAAGCCACATATTATATTATACATATTATTCGATAAGAACACTAACACTATCAAAAAATTATTATTCGATAAGAACGGTAACACTATCAAAAAATATCGGTCCCAGATTATTGCCAACATTTCTCTTTCGTTGGTGGCATAACCCTCTTCTGTTTTATTCAAAGACCTTGAGATATATGCAATCGGGCGGTCCTTGCCGTCTTGTATCTGAGACAGGATGGCGCCTAGCGCATATTCGGAAGCATCGGTGGTTAAATGGAAGGGTTTGTGAAAATCAGGGTGTTTGTGGGAGGGCGAAGGGCTTCTGTATGCAGACAACTCTGAAATGTCCTCAAATATATATATTACTTAACACGACGCGTGAACTTCGTTTTGTAATTAACACAAGCTTTATTGGGATGAAGTACACTAGTTATGTTGGCCACTTGGCGTTACAGAAAAGATTTAAAAGACTTTTACAGTTTGAAAGTGTGTACGTGTGTACGAGTATTCGGTTTGAAATCAAAAACCGAACTAACTCAAGATGGAGTTCTCCATCCCAAAACTCCATATCATCTCAGGTGTGACCGTCTGTGTGCGAATTCGTCGCTTTTCGCTCCTCACCCGCTGGTCACCCTTTCTGGCGTGAACATACCGCCCCCCTTGCAACGAATTGCAATAGCCCGGCTGGACTGCTAAGGATGGGGCGCGGCAGCGTTCTGGATCGCCTAGGTGGCGCAGGAGCCGGAGAGGATCCATCCAAAGACGGTGCTCTGGGCCGCGGGAAGTCCGCTATGGCCAGGAACGCATCCTGGCTGGATGACCTCAGGATAGAGGTCAGCCCCGAGCACGACGGACACAGAGGCCGGGCGGTGGAATGCCGGATCCGCTAGCATTAGCGTGGCAAAGTTCTTTTTTACCCCGTCGGGTATCTCCCGGATGGGAGTGTGGATCCGGAGGTTAGTTTCCACCTTGAGGACGACTTCCCTTCGGAAGTTGGGATCCGTCCTGGACCGGGTGGTCGCAAGGCAGGCCTCATCTTTGCCGACTCGAAAGGTCCCCAACCCCAAGGCGGACGCAAAGGAACCATTGATGCGGCTTTGGGGAGAACATGCGTTAAGGAGGACGCGCGTCTCGGACTCCTTCCGGCTGTTGCCGATCTTCACCACGGCAGTCGGCTTGACGGGTGTGGCCTTCGTTTGCAGGAGAGCTGAGAGGGAGAGTTCTCCAGTGGGAGCGCCGTCGGACTTCCTCCCGCGGGGTGCGGATGCGTTCCGCTTACGAGGCGGAGACCGTGCTGGACTTCTAGCACGAGGGGCCCTAGCTTGGGGCCGAGAGTGTCGTCGACGGGATGACTCCGTTTCGTGGAGCAAGGTATGATACGCCTCCCCACAGCGCCGGCATCCTCCAGCGGTTCGACAGGCCTCGTTAGAGTGTTCGTGGGCCAAACAATTGGGGCAATACTTGTTCACCAGAACTGCCCTCAACCGCTTCTCCCCGCGGAGATTTAGGAACCGCTTGCAGCGACGGAGCGGGTCAACCCCCCTGCAAATGCGACACCGGTATGAGTCGACTCCGCGGATTGTGCGGAGCTGCACTTGGCTGGATGTGAGGGCCATGGTTCTGTATGAAAAGAGTGAACAAAGGTAGGATTAGAAACAAATAATTGTGAAGTGCAGTGACATAGGACAACCGACGGAGACGGAGACGGAACATTAGACGCAAGGAGGAGCTTAAGGGGTCACTGCGTGGAGGGAGTGACACAAGGCTCGTTGGGGAGCAGGATCAGCTTGGCAACGGGCCTTTTTATTGAACCCCGCGAGGTTCGCACATCAACGAGCCGGACGAGGCCGTCCGTGCCGGTATGGATTAGCTCAACTCGTCCCAAACGCCAGTCCGTGGGCGGAAGATTGTCCTCGTACACGACTACGAGGTCACCGATCTGGAGATTCCGTTGTGGCCACTTCCACTTGTTGCGTTTGTGGAGCTCCTTGAGATATTCGTCGTTCCAGCGGCGGCAGAAGTGATGATGAAGCGCTTTCAAACGTTGCCAGCGATTGACCAAGGACATGGGTTCTTCCGTGATCTCTGGCTCGGCGATGGCCAATAGGGGCCCTCCCACAAGGAAATGCCCCGGGCTCAAGGCTAGGAGATCGGCCGGGTCCTCGCTCATGGGAGAGATAGGTCGTGAATTCAGACACGCCTCTATTCGACACAGCAGGGTCGAGAGCTCCTCAAAAGTGAATCGCACATTGGCGGTGGACTTGTAGAACAGTGCCTTAAAACTTTTTACTCCTGCCTCCCAAAGTCCACCCATGTGGGGACCGCTGGGCGGGATGAAATGCCAGGATAGGATTTGCTGCCCAAAGGAGTTGGTGATGCACTGCTTCGTCGCGTCCAGAAAGCTCTTCTCTAAAGTCTTGGATGCTCCGACAAACGTTTTCCCATTGTCGGAGTAAATGCGCTGTGGACACTGCCTGCGTGCCACAAAACGCGAGAAGGCCGCCAGGAATTTCTCGGTCGTGAGATCGGAAGTTCCTTCGAGGTGGATTGCCTTTGTACTGAAGCATACGAAAACGCATACGTATCCCTTTGTGATGAGGCAGGCCCTTCCGGTGCAGTTCTTGATTTCGAAAGGTCCAGCGAAATCTATTCCGGTATAGGTAAAAGGCCTTGAAAACGTTACCCGACCTCGGGGTAGGTCACCCATCAGCTGCGTTTGCTGACGGTGGTTAAAAAGGATGCACGCCTTGCATCCGCGGATGTGAGCCTTCACGGCGTTCTTGAGCTTAGGGATCCAGAACTTGGCACGTAAAAAGCGGATCATTAGCTGGTTGCCTCCATGCAACGTTACTTGGTGCGTGAAACGGATGAGGAGCCGAGTCAGGTGAGCGCCGTAAGGAAAAAGTATTGGATGCCGTTCATCGTAGCTGAGAGATTCGGACGCTCTCAGTCGGCCGGAAGCACGAAGGACACCGTGCTGGTCAAGGAATGGGTGCAAGTTCGCAAGGGAGCTTGAGGCAGGGATCGGGTCCTTCTGGGACAGATATCGAATTTCGGCCTGGTATGCATCCCGTTGGGTTAACTGGATGAGAGTCCTTTCCGCCTCCACCAAGTCTTGTTGGGAGAGAGTCGGCGTGGGGGGTAGCAGCTCCTTCTTCTGGTAGAATCTTCGGACATATGCGGTTACTCTTAGCGCTCGACCGAACTCTGAGAACCGCTGCTGCGTACAATTCGGCCAGGTGTACCGCTCCGCACAGTTCGAGTCGCGGCAAGGACACAGTCTTCACCGGAGCTACCCTTGTTTTAGCGGTGAGAAGATGAACGCTCACGTGGTCCTGATACCTCACGTAGGCACGCTGGGAAGCGTCACAAAAACCAGGTAGCTGCCATTCACGTTCTGGCCTCACTTCCACCCATCTCGGAATTCGAACGCGGCTGAGACCTGGATAATCTTGTAAGAATTCGTGCCATTCTTTGAGTAGTGATGGCGAAAGTGGATCATCCCAGTTAAGCTCGGTCAGCCAAATCTGCTGCATAAAGATTTTCGCTCGGACGACGAAGGGAGCTAGCCAGCCGGCAGGATCAAATAACTTGGCTATGTGGGATAGGACATCCCTCTTAGTGACTGCTGCGTTCAGCGTCGGTTTGGTAGTTACGAAGAAGAAGTAGTCCTGCGTAGCCTTCCAGCGAATTCCTAGGGTCTTGGCCGTGCTGGCGTCTTCTAAGTCCAGAAAGTCCTCATTTAGAAGGTGATCCCGAGGGATTGCTCGCAGCACGTCCTTGTCATTCGACGTCCACTTTCGGAGAGGGAACCCAGCGGAGTTAAGGGAATCTTGGAGATCTTCGATCGCATGACGAGCCTCCTATTTCGTGTGTGCTCCGGCTAGAACGTCATCCACGTACATGTAACGTTGTAGAATTTCGCTTGCCTTTGGCTCTCGAACCATGTGTCCCAAGTCTACGTATTCCTGTAGAACTGCTTCATATTGGGCCTTTAGAATAGGATTTTTGCTCAATCGCGCTTCGTTTCTGAGGAATTGCCCCATGGCAATAGACCTGGAGTGCCCGAAGTCGACGTTCTCTGGATCTTTGAATGGAAGAGAGACTTCATACCTGCCGTCCTTCCTGTGCTTGAACGTTTCCCGGAAATGCAGTTCACACCTTTTGTCTGCATCCTTTTCCAGTTTTGCTGGAAGATCTTCCACCTCCCAAAACTTGGTGAGCATTCGATCCAGCTTGCATTGTTGGGCGCTACGGATACTGGAGCAGCCAGAACGTGGGCAGGTGCTTTGGATGAACCAGTCATAGGCCCGCAGAGTACCCATCCGAAAATGGTTTCGAGGCCGACGAGGGATCCGCAGATGTTCTTTCGAATACGCTCTCCCAAAATATGGGGAAAGAGATCCACTCCAATCAGCATATCAATGTGGGAGCTTCTAGGGAACAGCGGATCTGCCAGAGGAAGTTCTTTGAAGTCACTGTTCATCTCCTTGGGGAACGGACAGGCGGGTAGCGCTCCGGCCAGGTTTGGCAGGACATACGCTGTGGTTTCCACGTGTCGAGAGGGGTCTTTGGAAGAGACGAGCTGTGATTGACATAGTTTCTGGGCCCTAGCGGCCACACAATTGGAAATGCCACTTATCTGGGCATTAATGAGACGGAACGAAGGTCTCACCAGGTTGAACATCCTTTCGGATAGAAATGTTCCTTCAGACCCGGTATCAATTGGAGGTCGCTACCGCCGGGACTTAGGCGCGATGCAGCAAAGTGTGATGCCGCTCCTTGCATATGTGACAGCTATGGGCACTGGGGCATTCCCGCAATTGATGGCCGCGTGCGAAACAATTCAGGCACAGCTTCTGTTGTTTAATTGCAGCCGAACGAGCATGGACGGACATGGACTTGAGTGTTCAGCGCCTGAATTTTAGCTTGCGGCGGTCTGCGCGCTGCTGAGGGAAGGTCCTGGGAGACTGGAGCGGAGCGACGATCTTCCAGAGTCTCCAGAACGCGATAACGGTCGATCAGGAATCCGTTTAGGTCAGCCCACGAAGAAAGAGCTGTTTTGTTTGGGATGAACTGTTCCCATAATGCGATAGTGGCGTTAGGCAATTTAGACGTGCAAAGTGCCACCAGGAGGACATCCCAATTGTCGATGCTGACTCCTGAGCGTGTGAGTGTGGTCAAGCATCCTTGGATGGTAGTTTGCAGCTCCTTCAAGGCCCCACAAGTCCCATGGACATCCGTAGGGAGGTTGAAGAGAATCTTGGTCTGATTGGCCACGAGCTGCCTTTTGTTTTCAAAACGGGCCTGCAAGTTTTCCCAAGCCGCTTTTTTGAAACGAGATGGTACAGTTTTTCCACTGGTGCCAATCTCCGGTTGTTTATGTACATGGCCGTAAAGAGATAGCGGAACGTAGGCCATTGATTGTAATCTCCGGTGAACGCGTCAACCTCGCACGGAGGCAGTCGGTAGCCTGGCTGTGCGTGGTGTTCACGGGAGACCTGGACGTTTCGGGGCACGGAAGTTGCTTCAGACGACTGAACTTGTTCAATACGTTCTCCCAAACTTGTGCCGCACCGAACATACACCATGTATGCGTATTCATATTTTGACTTAACGGTCATTAGATC
The DNA here is from genome assembly GCA_018903615.1 of Drosophila neocordata. Lineage (NCBI taxonomy): Eukaryota > Metazoa > Arthropoda > Insecta > Diptera > Drosophilidae > Drosophila > Drosophila neocordata. The sequence goes on from JAEIGI010000034.1 coordinate 720,769, forward strand.
GGCGCAGCTCTCATCGCTCCCATCAGCCGTAAGGGCTCTGGTACATGCCATATACTCGGACTCGATTCTGCTCCAGAGGACCTTGGTTTGATCCAATTGCATTCGCAACGAAAATAGCGGAATGTCCCCCTCCACGGAGCCCATGGTGTTGACCTCGAAAACGGTCAGACTGTCGCAAGCGGCGATAAAATGATTAACCGACATGGTGGCTGCGTCGAGTAGTCGTTGAGACTCGGACCTGGTTACAGTTCTCGACGCGGGAGCTGAAACAGTGACGCGCGGAATCGAAAGCGAGCTGGGGAGGATGGCGATGATAGTGTGGTAGCGGAACTGGATTGGCTACGTTTTACCGTATCTGTAACGCGCGGTACTTTTACTTTGGCCGGCGGTGTAGATGGCGATACGGAACGGCGAGGCAATGCGAGATGATCGGATTTGTTGCTGCTTTTAGCAGGATCGATGGGCATAATCGGAGTGGAAGAATATGTGTGTGGTCAAGGAATCTGACCCGAGTGGACTGTATGGGGCGGATTAATTGCCGACAAGATATATCAAAAACGGATAAAATCAATAAATAAATAAATAAGTATATCTTTATTAAATTTAAATGATCTTGTGATATATCGGAATGAGAAAAAAATAATGGGAATTAATGGAATGTGATTTTTGTGAGGCGTGAACAATGATTATTAGCGTTGGGTTCTCAATCTCAGGCAATATTTTTTTGTCACAGCTTGTTATAAAAATTGTTACTCTGCTGTAAACCAATAAATATTGGAAGGACCTGGTCAGAACCGAATGCCTGTGCTTAAAATTGCGTGGAAGTTTATTTGATAATTTAAAGAACCAGAATTGTAGCTCAGGTTGGAAATTGGAACTAGTTCCGGAACCGACGAACGCCTTATTTTAAATTAATAATATTTTTTTCACTCACACACAAATGCCGAAACTACTCGATCGGCCCTCGGAGTTATTATGAAAATTTTCGAAAAAGTAAAATTTTGGAATGCCGAAAAAATATTTTTCTTGGATTAAGTAAAAATTTTTTTTTTTTTTTCGAAATGTGGAAAAACAATTTTTTTTGGATATGTGGAAAAAATATTTTCTGATTAATTAATTAAATAAATTTTTTTGAAATGTGGAAAAATAATTTTTTTTGGATATGTGGAAAAAATATTTTCTGATTAATTAATTAAATAAATTTTTTTGAAATGTGGAAAAATAATTTTTTTGGATATGTGGAAAAAATATTTTCTGATTAATTAATTAAATAAATTTTTTTGAAATGTGGAAAAATAATTTTTTTGGATATGTGGAAAAAATATTTTCTGATTAATTAATTAAATAAATTTTTTTTGAAATGTGGAAAAATAATTTTCCTTTTTTTGATAAAATACATTTTCCTTTTTATTTCTCCTTTTTATTTTATTGATTCTCATTAAAACTTCACTCGGAATTATTTTCTTCTTTTTTGTGAGGGTGTTGTGCCACTGTGCACAACTCGAACAGCTGTGCGACTTCTTTGGACAGTTGTTGCACTTGGTAATTTTAAATTAATTTTGAGGGTTTTTATTAGATTGGACACAAAAAAGAAACAAGTTGCAGGTACAGAAATTTTGTGCAAGTAGTGCGTGAAAATAATAAATCAATTTTACCGCGAAATCAAATTTCTATGCACAAAAGAAATGTTTGCCAAAGCCGGTACACTTACATATGAACATATGTATGTAAATGTATGTAATTTGTAAAAAGCTTACAAGCGGAGCTTTTATGCGGTTCTTTTTGTTGTTGGTTTTAATAGCGGCGGAACAATGCTTTGGAGCCGGCAAACAATTATGATCGGTAAGTTTGATTTGATTTTATTGATACACAGAAATTAATTGCACTTTTATTTTCAGCTTGCACTTGCACTTGAACTCGCGATTGCCGGTATGTATACAATATATAAATGGATATAGGTGGATTGTATATCGATATATGTGTAGATGTAGATGTATATATGTATGTGGATATATGTGGATGGTATATTGATATATGTGTAGATGAAGATGTGTAAAAATATGTAAATTGTATGTGGATATGTAGGTAGATGTATATATGTATGCGAATATATGTAGATTTGATTGTAAATTTTTTATGCAAATTTTGTAGGAAATGATGCAATATTATGGCGTAGATGGCTAGGATAAGCGATCACACCAGGATAGGTGAGGGCACAGGACACAATTACATAGAATGTACATACAAATTAGAGTGAAAAGTCGCTATGGAAAAAAGCGGGAAACTTTTCACTGCAGGTAAGTATGTGTATGTGTGTGCTAATTAATATATTGGAATTATAAGTTTGTCTACTTAGCAGATTCTCCACCGATGCGATGCTGGGGTCGAGAGGAAGAATATCCGGCTCGAAGGACCAATGTTTGTGGGGGGCGAAGGGCTTCTGTAGGCAGACAACTGTGAAATGTCCTCGAATATATATATTAATTAACACGACGCGTGAACTTCGTTTTGTAATTAACACAAGCTTTATTAGGTGAAGTACACAGGTTATGTTGGCCACTTGGCGATACAAAAAAGATTTAAAAGAGTTTTACGGTTTGGAAGTGTGTACGGGTGTACGAGTAATCGGGATGAAATCAAAAAGCGAACTAACTCAAGATGGAGTTCTCCATCCCAAAACTCCATATCATCTCAGGTGTGACCGTCTGTGTCCGAATTCGCCGCCTTTCGCTCCTCACCCGCTGGTCACCCTTTCTGGCGTGAACACAGGGAATGCTAATACCTCAGAAGAGGAGAGGAGAGTTTTAAGCTCTTCGAACGCCCTAAAACCGGCTTGGTCGAGTTGTATGGGTACTTTTTTTGATTGTGAAGCCTTTACTCCACCACCATAAAAAGTCTACGTGGTTTGACAAGAAATGCGTCTTCTCAATGTTAACCCTCAGATCTGTTTCACGAAATAACTTAAAGATTTCTCGCAGATGACCCCAGTGATTCTCATAGAAGTCACTAAAAACTATTATATCGTCTACGTATACATAGCATGTTTTGCCAATGAGCGGCCTGAGGACGTCGTCTATCATACGCTGAAAAATAGCGGGGGCGTTCCTCAAGCCGAAGGGTAACCTTGTAAACTCGTATTTACCGTTGAGAGCGGAAAATGCGGTTTTTGGTATATCTGATTCTTTCATCAGTACTTGATGAAACCCTGAGGTTAGATCGAGCGTAGTAAAGTACTTGGTTGGTATGGGGTACGTGTCTGGGATTGTTACCGCATTAGGGAGTTTGAAATCAATCACTATGCGATATTGTCGCTCACCATTTGGTTTTGGTTTTTTGGGTACTACCCAAAGTGGGAAATTATACGGACTATTGGAGGGTCTTATTATACCCTACCTAGCAAGCTCGGTGACCTGGCGTTCCAAGGGTAGGGGTAAGTTCTTGTAAAAACCGGTTCTTGAGTGTTGGTCCGAATCTCTGCCCTCACCGTTGTTTTGACGGTTTGGCGTGGGTCGATGGGTTTAAAAATATCGGCGAATTCATTCACTAGCTGATTGAGTGTGTTCGAACTTCTCTAAAGTCTCTTTCATTCCTGTCAATTCTAAATCGGACATGGCCATTTTGTTTTCGTTATCTAGCGTTGGGAGGGTTTTTTTTATTTGTGTAACGATTGTATTTGTCAGAATTTATACGCGAGAGGGTATATTTCCCACAAGTCTCAATGTGTAATACGGAATTAAATTTGCCAAAGATAGAGAGAGGATTTCGTCTCACTAACCCCTTGATATCTGTTGAATTAATGGTGGGTGTGTGTTCGTAGCGTGTTGTGTGACGTATCTTGGTGTTTCTCTTTCTTCAATATCTGTTGGAGATAAAATTCAGCTTTAGTAAATGTAATTGTAAAATTGTTCAATAATTTCCTTTTCGTTTCTCATTTTTTTTGATAATTATCATTTGATTTTGTGTTTAATTCAATTTTGTCTTATTTACTTGGAGAGGATTCCTCATGGCGATGAAACACGAAAACAAGGTTTCGGGTGGCGGAGAGCGTGGGCGAGGGTTTATTTTGTCAGTTAGAAAAAAAATTTTTTATTTTTAACACCTCATGGGAGGTCCCTAGGGTTCCCTTTTGGCCTCACTTAGCCTACTAAGGTAGGGGTATCTCCACGAACTCTTGGCAGCCAAACGCAATGTTATTTTTCATTTTTTTTTTTATTTATTGCCAAGCCTTTCCAACAGTCCATGACCACACACTATCCACACACCGTACCGCACTTGTATTTTCGATCATGCACTTTCGAATTCTCCACTTGGTTCTTAAATAAATGGCACTTGCAGCTTGAAGTTGCCACAGTGGTTCTCTTTTGGTTGAATTTTTTCATTTTTTTTTTCTTAACTAAATGCCACTTGCAGCTTGATGTTGCCACAGTGGTTCTCTTTTTGTATGAATTTAATTTTGTATTTTTTCTTTTCTTAATTAACTGCCACTTGTACTCAACGGCCACAGTGGTTCTCTTTTTTATGAATTGAATTTTTTTTTTTTTATTCTCTTAATTATTTTTTTCTTTTCTTAATTACATGACTAAATTGGACCATCTTCGTTTCGCGGTGCGCGCAGTGTTAGGTTGTTGATTTATTTTATTTTTTCCTGATCTGTTAAGGATATGTGTTAAGGATTTGGGTTTTCATTTATTCAGGTTTTGACCGTACGGCAGGGAGTCGAACCCAGACACGTCACCATGTCCACCAATAATTCGCCGTCGGCCTTTGCACATATTTTTTATTTTTTGTTTTAAAGAAATAACCATCCGACAGGAAGTCGAACCCCGACATCACACATTATAACTGCACTATCCACCAATAATTCGTCATCGGCTTTAGAATATTTTTTTAAAAAAATTTTTTATATTATTTTTTGCTAATGAAATAACCATATGACGGGGAGTCGAACCCTGACATCACACATCACAAGTGCACTGCCCACCAATAATTCACTGGCTTTAGAATTTTTTATTTTTCATTTAAAGGAATAACCACATGACGGGAGTCGAATCCTGACATCACACATCACAAGTGCACTGCCCACCAAAAATTCGTCATTGGCTTTAAAATTTTTTATTTTCATTATTATTATTCAACACATTTTTTTTTTATCTTCATACCTTTTTCATCTTTTGTTAATTTTTGTATTTTTATTCATTTTATATTATTAGAATTTCTTCATTTCTTGATTTTTACTTTTAATTGCGTGTTTTCGTTCTATATAAAAAAAAAAATTGTTTAATTTAATAATTATTTTGTCACTATGCGCACTTGTCACTAGCGAAGATGGTCCCTGGTCGGGCGCCAGTTAAGGATCTGCCCACTGGTTCCCCAGTCCAGTGGCCATTTCCTCTTTTTATACAATAAAAAGGGGATTCAGGGCAGGGTGTTAACTTATATATAAGTTAATTATTTTATGTTGTCCCACGATGTCCACAATTTATTGGATTAGTGGTAACTTCTATTTGGGATCGTCCAATTATAACGATTATGTTGGAAGACTTCGTCTTCTTTTATATTACTGGCCTTGTGGCTCAGTAATGTATTGATTAACAACAAAGTTTTCTTACGGCTGTAAGCCGGAGCAAGTAAATTTTATTCTTAAATGAATGGTGGAAAAATACAAACTAAAACTGAACATATAAAACTTGAAATCTACAGCCAGAAATTCAGACAGTCTGCAAGCCGACTGAGTAATGATAATGCTGACCCTGCAATTGTGCGCAAGGCTCAGGTTACCAGCGCTGACCATGCCGACTGAGTGCTCAGAATATTCCGCTGAGTCGGCAAAAATTAAAAAGGATTCTTTAAAGAATGAAAATGTCTTGGCAACAATTTAAAAATTTATTTAATTTGTTGCAAGCCACTAACATTCGTTAACTAATATATAAGTTAAGGAAACATTTTCCACAGGACAGGAGGTTGATGATCAGTGAAGATTTTGATACACCCAGCACCATAAAGGTATGACCGCAAATTATCTAATGCCCAGACATCGATAACATTTCTTTTTCATTGGTAGCATAGCTTCCTTCTGTTTTGGTTAGGGTCCTCGAGATATGTGCAACCGGTCTTTCACCCCTTCCATCTTGAATTTGAGACAAGACAGCGCCCAATGCATATTCAGAGCGTCGGTAGTCAAATGGAAAGGTTTATGAAAGTCCGGGAAAGCTAAAACTTCAGATGACGAAAGAAGAGTTTTTAATTCTTCGAACGCTTTTATTACGGCATCATTCAGTTCTATAAGAATTTTTATTGATTGAGAGGCTTTTATACCGGAACTTACCCCTCCGTCCAAATCACCGCTCTTACCATTGTCTTGATGGCCTTACTTGGATCGATTAGTTTGAAAATATCTGAGAAGTTGTTGTTCGAGTACATTACGCACTTCCTCAGGATGTGTTGTCAAGCAACAAGTTTACCGATTTGGATATTTTTCCTGTTTTCCTCCTAATTGTAACAATTGCTTTTTTACAAATCTTTCTCTTTTTCAAATTTTTAATGTTTATTAAAATTACTTATTGCTATTGTTATTGCCAGGAGAATCTCGCCTCACTTACCCCCTTGTTCTTGATGAATTAGTGTAATGTTTTAATGGTTTCTTCAATGCAGCGCGCTTGGTGTGTCTTTCCTTCACGATCTGTTGAAGAAAAAAAATTTGTTTTAGTAAACATAATATTACATGGTTCTTAATGTAATGTTTTAATGGCTTCTTCGATCTGGTGCGCTCGGTGCGTCCCCTTCTTTGCGATTTGTTGAAGATAAAAATTTGTTTTAATAAACATAATTACATGGTTCTTATTTATCTGCTGCAATAATTTTTTCCTTTTTTTATTTATCTTTGGATTTATTTTATTTGAAGGGATTTCCGATTGTGGCCAGGCACATACACAAGGGTTCATGTTACCTATAACGCACGTTCAATTTTCTCCCTCTTATTTTTTTATATTTTTCTTTTATTTTATATAATTTTTTATGCCACTTGCAGCTTTAAGCTGACAGTGGATTTTTCTTTAAACTAAAATGCCACTTGCAGGTCGAAGCTGCCGCAGTGGTTATCACTTAAAACTAAAATGCCACTTGCAGGTCGAAGCTGCCACAGTGGTTATCTTTTAAAACTAAATGGAGCACCTCGTCTGCGAAAAGCACGCGCTAGCAATCTCAATTCTTTGTATTGGCTGCATTATTTGGTTATTAGTGCAATTTTAATTTAATTACTTGGTTGAGATAATTGGACAGCGGGGAGTTGAACCCCGGCACGTGTGTGCCCCACCATCATTCATTCATTCGTTTTATTTTTCTTGATATGCACAGGGGCATTTTTTTATACGGTTTGTTATGTTAAAAGTTTTTCGACTTAGTTAAATAGTAATATTTTGTTATTACGCGCACTTTACACAAAACGAAGTGGTCCCTGCTAGGGCGCCAGTTTTTTTTTTTTTTTTTTTTTTTTATCGCGCGAATCCCAACGGGTGCACTAAATGCCCACACCTCCCGCCCAACCGACCGAGGGGCGCTAACCGCATAACGTACGGCTAGAGTCGCGGGGACAGTTCATACATACAGACAAAAACGAAAACTAAAGCTAGCTACGAGCTAAAAAAGAAAGTATAGAATTTTTTAGTAATGGAAAAGAGAGTTCTGTACTGATTACATGATAAAGACGATTATAATCAGAACAAAGAACTCGGAAAGGTTCATGCAGTAAATAATTAGTAGAACAGCGTGAAAGAGATATAGGTATAAAGTTTCTAGTAGGTCTACAAGGAATACTAAAATTTATTTGGTTCAATAGCTCGGGCGAGTCTATATCACCTTTAAGAAGCTTGTGCATAAAAATGACGCCAAGCATTATTCTATGATTAGTAAGAGAAGGAAAGCCAAGTAAAAGAAGTCTACTAGAGTACGATGGCAAATTGACATTACGATCCCAGTTCAGGCCACGAAGAGCAAAAAGCAATAACTGTTTTTGAACCGACTCAATTCTTGCTTGGTGTGACTCATACTGAGGTGACCAGATGCAAGATGCATATTCTAAAATAGGACGGACCAGTAAGGTGAAAAGAATTTTAGTTGTATATGGATCGTCAAACTCCTTTGACCATCTCTTTAGAAACCCAAGAACGCCCATGGCTTTACCGAGGGTAGAGGAAATATGATCCATCAGGACACCCAAGTCATACATCTCATTAAGACGTTCTAATGGTGTATTAGTAAGAAAATAAGTAACTAAATGCGGAGAAGTTCTATAAAAAGTCATGACCTTGCATTTAGTTGCATTTAATTTTAATAAGTTATTATGACACAAAAGCTCAAGATTTTGAAGATCAGATTGCAATCAACAAGAAGAGGTAATCTCTTTGTAACTAAAATATACCTTAACGTCATCTGCGTACATAAGAGCACGAGAGTAACTTATAACAGAGGGAAGGTCATTAATGAAAAGGGTAAACAGCAGTGGTCCCAAATGACTACCCTGAGGCACCCCCGAAGTAACATGGATGGATTTGAAATATGACGATTTAAAAAGAACCCTCTGAGTTCTATTTGTCAGATATTCACGAATCCAATTAATTAAAGGACCTGGAAAGCCAATACTATTTAATTTATAAAGAAGAAGCGTATGATTAACACAATCAAAAGCCTTACTGAAATCAGTGTATTTGACATCAGTTTGCCCTGCATTTCTAAATCCTTCGATCGTTAAAGAAGTAAATTCTAAAAGGTTAGTGGTAGTAGATCTACATTTCACAAACCCATGTTGAGATGGTGAAATTATAGATCTACAAAAATGTTGCAATTGAGAAGTGATTAATTTTTGAAAAGCTTTAGGTATAGCGGACAATTTAGAAATACCCCTATAGTTGGATGCTTCCGATTTTTTACCGCTTTTATGGAAAGGAACTATATAGGATTCCTTCCAGATAGCTGGAAGTTAAGGCAACATTTTCCACAGGACACGATTCCAGTGGATGTTTCCTATTTTAATCCTTACTTTACAATCCTTCACAATAATTACAAACCAGGAATTTAAGGAAAACGTTATAAGAATCTATTTTAGAGTAATTTAGTTGTGAGTTGTTTGACTACTCGACTAGAACTGCCTGTTCTCCCAGCTGGGAGGCAGCTCGTTGACTCCACATTGTGACATATATTTTGTGATATATATTTTATATAGAGGAATCAGTTGGAGTTTTAAAGAATATGGATATATTTAGAAACACATAAAGTCTCAACATAAAGCAAATTATATATCGTTTACAAATGGCTATTCTCTTTTTTTATCCCAAATGTTTTCTGTGAGAAGGTAAATTTGTTCGAATCTTACTTGCTGTGCAAACGGCAAAGAGGAACTGCTGCGAGTCAAAGAAAAAAAACATAATTAACAATGATATGGAAGCAACCAAAGACAAACACAATGCCATGCATCGTGTCTAATGTGGCTAATTTATCTGCTAAAAATAAACGAATATTGTTTAGTTTAATTCTATACATTTAAATGTTAATTATTACTACTCACTAGTCTCCTTTTCGATTTGCTCCCCTGTCAATATATTTGTCATTGATTCATTGCGTTTCTTTTGCTCCCGCTCTCGGGCCTCGTGCTAGATATTGAGACTACGAAAATTGCCATCGACAATCAGCAGCATCGATATTGGAAACGCGCGACGAGTCCATGACACTTGACACCATTTAGTGCAATTCACTATATTCGCTACCAGCTGATGCGGTGGCAGGTGCTGCTGCTGCAGCACCACCCAAACCGCCGGCACCACCGACACTAGCACCGGCACCAACAGAGCCCTACTGCCGCGAGCGCTGCCGTACGACATGCCATAACTCAACCTTATGTGATATCGATATGTATATTGAAATATCGATATCGGATATCGATTATGATATTGTTATGGATATCGGTATCGATATGGATATAGATATGGATATCAATATGGATAAAGATATGGATATCGATGAAGATATCAATATAGATATCAATATAGATATCGATGTGGATATCGATATGGATATCGATGTGGATATCGATATAGATATCGATGTGGATATCGATATGGATATCGATGTGGATATCGATATGATTATCGCTATGGACATATGTATGGATATCGATATTGATATCGATATGGTTATCGATATGGATATCAGTATGGATATCGATATGGATATCGATATGGATATCGATATGGATATGGATATCGATATGGATATTGATATCGATATGAATATCGCTATGGATATCAAGATATCGATATGGATATCGATATGGATATCGATATAGATATCGATGTGGATATCAATATAGATATCAATATAGATATCAATATAGATATCAATATAAATATCGATGTGGATATCGATATTGATATCGATAAGGATATTGATACGGATATCGATATGGATATCGATATGGATATCGATATGGATATCAATATGGATATCGATATGGATGTCGATATGGATAACAATATGGATATCGATAATGATATCGATATGGTTACCGATATGGTATCTCCTCGCTACTTTCCGATGTAGACTTAATAATTGTTCTTGGTGATTTTAATCTTCCCGACATCTCATGGTTTTCATCAGATGAGTCTTCCTTGTTGTTGCCCTCCCCGTCACATTGCTTTGTCGATGGTCTCCTCGAGTTATCTTTAACCCAAGTAAATCCAGTCCGTAACTTATACGGTAGGTCATTAGATCTTATATTTGTTTTACAGTCTTCCGACTGTGTTGTTTCGAGGATTAACCCCCTAGTCATCCCCGAAGATAATTTTCATCCGACTTTGGACTTAACTATTGACCTTCCTGTTCGGTCACTAATTGCAGGTACCAAGTCGGCGCCTCCTATCCGTTGTTTTCGAAAAGCTAATTTTTTCAAGCTCAATCAGCTTATTCTTGCTACTGAATGGTCTTATCTGTATTCCTGTGTGGATATGGATACTGCCATTCGTTTCTTCTATAATACTATGTTTTCACTTTTCGATGCCTGTGTTCCATGTGTGGCCCATGTAGTGTCTGACAAGCCACCATGGTTTACACGAGAATTATCTAACTTGAAAAATGTAAAATCTAGATATTATAGATAGAAAAAATTTAGATATCAATTCAATTCAATTCAAGCTTTCACTGTGGATTGACGCGTTTTCCTGTGCTTCTGCATAATTTTCTTTATTTTCGACTTTAAAGTCATCGCGCTGCTTTAAAAAAATTGTCCAATAGTTTGGTGGTGGTTTATATACTTACTGCTTTTTGTTTGTTTGGACATATAAACGCAAAATCAAAGCATTAAACATATTCTTTTGTATTAATCTTTGATTTTGCTTTTGTACTTCTTCCCGCTTTAGAATCACTCTCGCGCTCTCGCCTACGTACTGTTGTTGCATGTGCAGTGCTGTTGGCTCTCACACTCTTTTTTCTTAATTTCTTTTGATTGCGCTCGCATCTATCTCTGTCTCGCGTACAAGTGATACGTGTACTCGTGTAGTGCTCTCTTTAATTTAATAATTATCCTCTCTCCAAGTTTGACCCAAGTGTCGAATTTGATATTAAATACTGAGTGAGTTCTTTCTTTGGCTTTTTTCATTGAATTTTGATTTTTTTTTCTTTCGCTTTAAAAAAATAAAATATTTAAATACTATTGTCTGTCTGCTCCAGCAAAAAGTGTTTGAACCCCCCTGCCCCCCATAACGTATTTCTCACTTGTTGGCTGTGTGATAATGTCATGCAAGTCAAGTGTGCAGGCTACACGGCCAAAGTGAGGGACAGTTTGGAGCAAAGAGGTGCTCTCAAATGGGGATGCGACTCATGCCGAGAAGTGGAAATCGAGATGAGGGTATTCATGAGGCAGACCAGGGACAAGCTTAAGAAACTGTCATCTGGTTTTTGTAAACTTTTTGATGAGTTTAACGCTTTGGAGACAGAGTTCAAAAGCTATAAGCTGTTGAATGTCCAAAGCGCAAGAAAACTAGAATGCGGAATCTGTCCCTGCATCTGCCGGTGCCTATCCCTGTCTCGGCCGCAGTTCCGCAATCTCCGTCACTGCTCACAGCCAATCCTCCGCAGCTCATATCGTTTACCACCCCCGTCACACAGGGTGGGCGTAAAAATGAGGCCATTTCCGTTTCTCCTGGAAATGGTCTCTATATACAGACGAATGAAACTGTAGTTTCCGAACAGTCCGGGCAACTACCAAATTCTTTGGTTATTACCAACAGCTGCCCAGTTAGATGAACACCATTAATTAGGCCTCTGACTTGAGTACCACCAAAAAAACATATATTTGTTTCTAGGCTTGATCCCGAAACTTCTTCGGATGAGGTCTTAGGTTACATTAAGACAAAAATGCAAGCATCAAAATTAGCGGTGGAAAAATTTAAATTTAATTATTCTAGGGAGATCTCTTCCTTTAAAATTAGTGTCCCGGTTGAACTGTTTGACTGCATCTGTAGTAACAGCTTTTGGCCGGATCACATATTAGTGAAAGAATATACGGCCAAAAAGAAAACTCGTGGCTCAGTTAGGCTTCCTTCTACTTCTTCTTCTATTGCTTTCGGAATATCAGCATCTGCTGGTGTTCCAAGAAACTAATTTCGTCCCTTAATCTGGCCTATCAGAACGTAAGAGGACTTAAGTCTAAGCTTCCTAGACTTTATGTAGATAGTCTAGTATTTGGTTATAAAATTTTTGTATTTTCAGAGACTTGGTTAAAACCTGACATTAACGATGCATCTGTTCTGTCTGTAAAATTTTCATTTTTCAATATTCAGGTGTGATCGCATTTCGCGTGTAGGCGGAGGAGTCTTGATTGCCATTGACTCGTCGTTATCTTCTGACCGGATTCAATCTCCTAATAACCAGGAGATTTAGTTTGTAAGTGTCAAGGTCAGTCTCAAGACTTTCTCTGTCTACATTACTTGCTCGTACATCCCGCCACAATCCGACATGGCAGTGTACATAAAACACTTGGTTTCTATCCAACACATCTCATCGTTACTGTCTGATAGAGACATGTTAATTGTTCTCGGTGACTTTAATTTACTCTTTTCGAGTTATCTTTGATTCAAATAAATCCAGTCCGTAACAAGAATAATAGATCTTTGGATCTGATATTTGTTCTCGATTCCACCAATGGTGGAGTTTCTAGAATAAACCCTCTTGTCGTGCCTGAAGATAGTTTTAATCCTACTTTGGAGTTAACTATTGATCTTCCGTATCGTGTACCGACTGTTGGTGCCTGTCCTGCGGTTAAATCCCGTAATTTTCGCAAGACCAATTTTAGTAAGTTAAATGAGCTCATTCTTAAAAATGATTGGTCTTCCCTGTATAGTTGTTCAAATATGAACCAAGCTATTTCTCTGTTTTATAACACTCTTGGTTCGCTTTTTAAGGTTTGTGTACCGCTGAGGATCCTTGTGTCGGCCTATAGGCCCCCCTGGCATTCTCGGGAGCTAACTAACCTGAAAAATGTAAAATCGAGGTGTTATAAAATTTACAAGAAATCAGGCCGCTCCTCAGACTATGCCCGTTACGTAGTCGCTCGTTCAAAGTTTTTGACGCGTAATACGCAATGCTATTAGAATTACCTTCAGCGTTCTAAATTAGAATTTTGTAACAATCCTAAACAATTTTATAGCTTTGTGAATTCCAAACTCAAAATGTCTGTCTATCCATCATGCTTATCTCTTGAAAACAATATAGCGAGTTCTGATCAAGCCATCGCTCATTTGTTTGCAGACTTTTTTACAACAACCAATTCCTCAGCGGAATATCGATCAGACATTCCGTATCCTTACCAGGTAAAAAGCTCTAACTGCATTTACAGTCCTTCGATCGATGAAAGTTCGCTGCTAAGCGTGCTTAATTTAGTGAAACCTATCTACTCCACTGGTCCTGATGGAATACCAGTTTGCGTTCTCAGATTTTGCGCCGAGGCTTTATGTAATCCAATTCGTAAACTTTTTCTTTTGTCTGGCATATCTTCCACGTTTCCAGCTATCTGGAAGGAATCCTATATAGTTCCTCTCCATAAAAGCGGTAAAAAATCGGAAGCATCCAACTATAGGGGTATTTCTAAATTGTCCGCTATACCTAAAGCTTTTGAAAAATTAATCACTTCTCAATTGCAACATTTTTGTAGATCTATAATTTCACCATCTCAACATGGGTTTGTGAAATGTAGATCTACTACCACTAACCTTTTAGAATTTACTTCTTTAACGATCGAAGGATTTAGAAATGCAGGGCAAACTAATGTCAAATACACTGATTTCAGTAAGGCTTTTGATTGTGTTAATCATACGCTTCTTCTTTATAAATTAAATAGTATTGGCTTTCCAGGTCCTTTAATTAATTGGATTCGTGAATATCTGACAAATAGAACTCAGAGGGTTCTTTTTAAATCGTCATATTTCAAATCCATCCATGTTACTTCGGGGGTGCCTCAGGGTAGTCATTTGGGACCACTGCTGTTTACCCTTTTCATTATTGACCTTCCCTCTGTTATAAGTTACTCTCGTGCTCTTATGTACGCAGATGACGTTAAGGTATATTTTAGTTACAAAGAGATTACCTCTTCTTGTTGATTGCAATCTGATCTTCAAAATCTTGAGCTTTTGTGTCATAATAACTTATTGAAATTAAATGCAACTAAATGCAAGGTCATGACTTTTTATAGAACTTCTCCGCATTTAGTTACTTATTTTCTTACTAATACACCATTAGAACGTCTTAATGAGATGTATGACTTGGGTGTCCTGATGGACCATATTTCCTCTACCCTCGGTAAAGCCATGGGCGTTCTTGGGTTTCTAAAGAGATGGTCAAAGGAGTTTGACGATCCATATACAACTAAAATTCTTTTCACCTTACTGGTCCGTCCTATTTTAGAATATGCATCTTGCATCTGGTCACCTCAGTATGAGTCACACCAAGCAAGAATTGAGTCGGTTCAAAAACAGTTATTGCTTTTTGCTCTTCATGGTCTGAACTGGGATCGTAATGTCAATTTGTTCTGATTATAATCGTCTTTATCATGTAATCATGTAATCAGTACAGAAATCTCTTTTCCATTACTAAAAAATTCTATACTTTTTTTTTAGCTCGTAGCTAGCTTTAGTTTTTGTTTTTGCCTGTATGTATGAATTGTCCCCGCGACTCGAGCCGTACGTTATGCGGCTAGCGTCCCTCGGTCGGTTGGGCGGGAGGTGTGGGCATTTAGTGCACCCGTTGGGATTCGCGCGAAAAAAAAAAAATAAAATAAGAAATACAAAAAATCGGCTCAGCCATCAGATTTTTCTAATTACTTAGTTGCTCGAACAAATTTCTCTGTGCTTAATGCAAAATGTTATAAAGATTACATTTTGCGCTGTAAACTAGAAGACATTGATATCGATACGGATATGGATATCGATATGGATATTGATATCGATGTGGATATCGATATGGATATCAATATAGATATCGATGTGGATATCAATATAGATATCGATATGGATATCGATGTGGATATCGATATAGATATCAATATGGATATCGATATGGATATCGCTATGGATATCAATATGGATATCGATATGGATATCGATATGGATATCGATATGGATATCGATATGGATATCGATATGGATATCGATATGGATATCGATATGGATATCGATATGGATATCGATATGGATATCGATATGGATATCGATATGGATATCGATATGGATATCGATATGGACATCGATATGGATATGGATATCGATATGGATATCGATATGGATATCGATATGGATATCGATATGGATATCGATATGGACATCGATATGGATATCGATGTGGATATCAATATAGATATCAATATAAATATCGATGTGGATATCGATATGGATATCGATATAGATATCGATATGGATATCGATATGGATATAAATATAGATATCAATAAAGATATCGATGTGGATATCGATATGGATATCGATATAGATATCGATATGGATATCGATAAGGATATCGATATGGATATCGATGTGGATATCGATATGGACATCGATATGGATATAAATGTGGATATCAATATAGATATCAATATAGATATCAATGTGGATATCGATATAGATATCGATGTGGATATCGATATAGATATCGATATGGATATCGATATAGATATCGATATGGATATCGATATGGATATCGCTATGGATATCAAGATGGATATCAATATGAATATCGATATGGATATCGATATGGATATCGATATGGATATCGATGTGGATATCGATATGGACATCGATATGGATATCGATGTGGATATCAATATAAATATCGATGTGGATATCGATATGGATATCGATATAGATATCGATATGGATATCGATAAGGATATCGATATCGATGTGGATATCGATATGGACATCGATATGGATATAAATGTGGATATCAATATAGATATCAATATAGATATCGATGTGGATATCGATATAGATATCGATGTGGATATCGATATAGATATCGATATGGATATCGATATGGATATCGCTATGGATATCAATATCGATATCAATATGAATATCGATATGGATATCGATTTGGATATCGATGTGGATATCGATATGGACATCGATATGGATATCGATGTGGATATCAATATAGATATCGATGTGGATATCGATATGGATATCGATATGGATATCGATGTGGATATCGATATGGACATCGATATGGATATCGATATGGATATCAATATAGATATCAAAATAGATATCGATGTGGACATCGATATGGATATCGAAATAGATATCGACATGGATATCGATAAGGATATCGATATGGATATCGATGTGGATATCGATATGGACATCGATATGGATATAAATGTGGATATCAATATAGATATCAATATAGATATCGATGTGGATATCGATATAGATATCGATGTGGATATCGATATAGATATCGATATGGATATCGATATGGATATCGCTATGGATATCAATATGGATATCAATATGAATATCGATATGGATATCGATATGGATATCGATATGGATATCGACGTGGATATCGATATGGATATCGATATGGATATCGATATGGATATCGATATGGATATCGATATGGATATCAATATGAATATCGATATGGATATCGATATGGATATCGATATGGATATCGATATGGATATGGATATCGATATGGATATCGATATGGATATCGATATGGATATTGATATGGATATCGATATGGATATCGCTATGGATATCAATATGGATATCAATATGAATATCGATGTGGATATCGATATAGATATCGATATGGATATCGATATGGATATCGCTATGGATATCAATATGGATATCAATATGAATATCGATATGGATATCGATATGGATATCGATATGGATATGGATATCGATATGGATATCGATATGGATATTGATATAGATATCGAAATGGATATCGATATGAATATCGCTATGGATATTCGATGTGGATATCGATGTGGATATCGCTATGGATATCGATATGGATATCGATATGGATATCGAAATGGATATCGATATGGATATCGATATGGATATCGATATGGATATCGATATGGATATCGATATGGATATCGATATGGATATCGATATGGATATCGATATGGATATCAATATGGATATCGATATGGATAGCAATATGGATATCGATATGGATATCAATATGGATATCGATTTGGATATCGATATGGATATCGATATGGATATCGATATGGATATCGATATGGATATCGATATGGATATCGATATGGATATCGATATGGATATCGATATGGATATCGATATGGATTTCGATATTGATATCGATATGGATATCGATATGGATATTGATATGAATATCAAAATGTATATCGATATGGATATCGATATGGATGTCGATATGGATATCGATACGGATATCGATATGGATATCGATTTGTATATCGATATGGATATTGATATGGATATCGATATGGATATCGATATGGATATAGTTATGGATATCGACATGGATATCGATATGGATATCGATATGGATATCGATATGGATATACTTATGGATATCGACATGGATATCGATATGGATATCAATATGGATATAGTTATGGATATCGACATGGACATCGATATGGATATCGATATGGATATTGATAAGAATATCAAAATGTATATCGATATGGATATTTATATGGATATCGATATGGGTATCGATATGGATATCGATATGGATATAGTTTTGGATATCGATATGGATGTCGATTTCGATATCGATATGGG
The DNA here is from genome assembly GCA_018903615.1 of Drosophila neocordata. Taxonomy (NCBI): domain Eukaryota; kingdom Metazoa; phylum Arthropoda; class Insecta; order Diptera; family Drosophilidae; genus Drosophila; species Drosophila neocordata. The sequence goes on from JAEIGI010000034.1 coordinate 739,107, forward strand.
TATCGATATGGATATCGATATGGATATTGATATGAATATCAAAATGTATATCGATATGGATATCGATATGGATATTGATATCGATATGGATATCGCTATGGATATCGATATGGATATCCATATGGATATCGATATGGATATCGATATGGATATCGCTATGGATATCAATATGGATATCAATATGAATATCGATATGGATATCGATATGGATATCGATATGGATATCGACGTGGATATCGATATGGATATCGATATGGATATCGATATGGATATCGATATGGATATCGATATGGATATCAATATGGATATCGATATGGATATCGATATGGATATCGATATGGATATCGATATGGATATGGATATGGATATGGATATCGATATGGATATCGATATGGATATCGATATGGATATCGATATGGATATCGATATGGATATCGCTATGGATATCAATATGGATATCAATATGAATATCGATATGGATATCGATATAGATATCGATATGGATATCGATATGGATATCGATATGGATATCGCTATGGATATCAATATGGATATCAATATGAATATCGATATGGATATCGATATGGATATCGATATGGATATGGATATCGATATGGATATCGATATGGATATTGATATAGATATCGAAATGGATATCGATATGAATATCGCTATGGATATCGATATGGATATCGATGTGGATATCGCTATGGATATCGATATGGATATCGATATGGATATCGAAATGGATATCGATATGGATATCGATATGGATATCGATATGGATATCGATATGGATATCGATATGGATATCGATATGGATATCAATATGGATATCGATATGGATATCAATATGGATATCGATATGGATATCAATATGGATATCGATATGGATATCAATATGGATATCGATTTGGATATCGATATGGATATCGATATGGATATCGATATGGATATCGATATGGATATCGATATGGATATCGATATGGATATCGATATGGATATCGATATGGATTTCGATATTGATATCGATATGGATATCGATATGGATATTGATATGAATATCAAAATGTATATCGATATGGATATCGATATGGATATCGATATGGATATCGATATGGATATCGATATGGATATCGATATGGATATCGATATGGATATCGATATGGATATCGATATGGATATCGATATGGATATCGTTATGGATATCGACATGGATATCGATATGGATATCGATATGGATATCGATATGGATATACTTATGGATATCGACATGGATATCGATATGGATATCAATATGGATATAGTTATGGATATCGACATGGACATCGATATGGATATCGATATGGATATTGATAAGAATATCAAAATGTATATCGATATGGATATTTATATGGATATCGATATGGGTATCGATATGGATATCGATATGGATATAGTTTTGGATATCGATATGGATATCGATTTGGATATCGATATGGGTATCGATATGGATATCGATATGGATATTGATATGAATATCAAAATGTATATCGATATGGATATCGATATGGATATTGATATCGATATGGATATCGATATGGATATCGATATGGATATCGATATGGATATCGATATGGATATCGATATGGATATCGATATGGATATCGATATGGGTATCGATATGGATATCGAAATGGGTATCGATATGGATATCGATATGGATATCGATATGGGTATCGATATGCATATCGATATGGATATCGATATGGAATTCGATATTGATATCGATATGGGTATTGATATGGATATCGATATGGATATTGATATGGATGTCGATTTGGATATCGATATGGGTATCGATATGGATATCGATATGGGTATCGATATGGATATCAATATGGATATCAATATGGATATCGATATGGATATCGATATGGATATCGATATGGATATCGATATGGATATCGATATGGATATCGATATGGATATCGATATGGATATCGATATGGATATCGATATGGATATCGATATGGATATCGATATGGATATCGATATGGATATCGATATGGATATCGATATGGATATCGATATGGATATCGATATGGATATCGATATGGATATCGATATGGATATCGATATGGATATCGATATGGATATCGATATGGATATCGATATGGTTATCGATATGGATATCGATATGGATATCGATATGGATATCGATATGGATATCGATATGGATATCGATATGGATATCGATATGGATATCGATATGGATATCGATATGGATATCGATATGGATATAGTTATGGATATCGACATGGATATCGATATGGATATAGTTATGGATATCGACATGGATATCGATATGGATATAGTTATGAATATCGACATGGATATCGATATGGATATCGATATGGATATCGTTATGGATATCGATATGGATATCGATATGGATATCGATATGGATATCGATATGGATATCGATATGGATATCGATATGGATATCGATATGGATATCGATATGGATATCGATATGGATATCGATATGGATATCGATATGGATATCGATATGGATATCGATATGGGTATCGATATGGATATCGATATGGATATCGATATGGATATCGATATGGATATCGATATGGATATCGATATGGATATCGATATGGATATCGATATGGATATCGATATGGATATCGATATGGATATCGATATGGATATCAATATGGATATAGTTATGGATATCGACATAGATATCGATATAGATATTCATATGAATATCAAAATGGATATCGATATGGATATAAAAAGGATGTTGATATCGATATGGATATCGACATGGATATCGATATGGATATCGATATGGATATCGATATGGATATCAATATGAATATCGATATGGGTATCGATATGGATATCGATATTGATATAGTTATGGATATCGACATGGATATTGATATGGATATCAATATGGATATAGATATGGATATCGATATGGATATGGATATCGATATGGATATCGATATGGATATCGATATGGATATCGATATGGATATCGATATGGATATCGATATGGGTATCGATATGGATATCGATATGGATATCGATATGGATATCGATATGGATATCGATATGGATATCGATATGGATATCGATATGGATATCGATATGGATATCGATATGGATATCGATATGGATATCGATATGGATATCGATATGGATATCGATATGGATATCGATATGGATATCGATATGGATATCGATATGGATATCGATATGGATATCGATATGGATATCGATATGGATATCGATATGGATATCGATATGGATATCGATATGGATATCGATATGGATATCGATATGGATATCGATATGGATATCGATATATCGATATGGATATCGATATGGATATCGATATGGATATCGATATGGATATGGATATCGATATGGATATCGATATGGATATCGATATGGATATCGATATCGATATGGATATCGATATGGATATCGATATGGATATCGATATGGATATCGATATGGATATCGATATGGATATCGATATGGATATCGATATGGATATCGATATGGATATCGATATGTATAACGATATGGATATCGATATGGATATCGATATGGATATCGATATGGATATCGATATGGATATCGATATGGATATCGATATGGATATCGATATGGATATCGATATGGATATCGATATGGATATCGATATGGATATCGATATGGATATCGATATGGATATCGATATGGATATCGATATATGGATATCGATATGGATATCGATATGGATATCGATATGGATATCGATATGGATATCGATATGGATATCGATATGGATATCGATATGGATATCGATATGGATATCGATATGGATATAGTTATGGATATCGATATGGATATCGATATGGATATCGATATGGATATCGATATGGATATCGATATGGATATCGATATGGATATCGATATGGATATCGATATGGATATAGATATGGATATCGATATGGATATCGATATGGATATCGATATGGATATCGATATGGATATCGATATGGATATCGATATGGATATCGATATGGATATCGATATGGATATCGATATGGATATCGATATGGATATCGATATGGATATCGATATGGATATCGATATGGATATCGATATGGATATCGATATGGATATCGATATGGATATCGATATGGATATCGATATGGATATCGATATGGATATCGATATGGATATCGATATGGATATCGATATGGATATCGATATGGATATCGATATGGATATCGATATGGATATCGATATGGATATCGATATGGATATCGATATGGATATCGATATGGATATCGATATGGATATCGATATGGATATCGATATGGATATCGATATGGATATCGATATATGGATATCGATATGGATATCGATATGGATATCGATATGGATATCGATATGGATATCGATATGGATATCGATATGGATATCGATATGGTATGATATCGATATGGATATCGATATGGATATCGATATGGATATCGATATGGATATCGATATGGATATCGATATGGATATCGATATGGATATCGATATGGATATCGATATGGATATCGATATGGATATCGATATCGATATGGATATCGATATGGATATCGATATGGATATCGATATGGATATCGATATGGATATCGATATGGATATCGATATGGATATCGATATGGATATTGATATCGATATGGATATCGATATGGATATCGATATGGATATCGATATGGATATCGATATGGATATCGATATGGATATCGATATGGATATAACGATATGGATATCGATATGGATATCGATATGGATATCGATATGGATATCGATATGGATATCGATATGGATATCGATATGGATATCGATATGGATATCGATATGGATATCGATATGGATATCGATATGGATATCGATATGGATATTGATATCGATATGGATATCGATATGGATATCGATATGGATATCGATATGGATATCGATATGGATATCGATATGGATATCGATATGGATATCGATATGGATATCGATATGGATATCGATATGGATATCGATATGGATATCGATATGGATATCGATATGGATATCGATATGGATATCGATATGGATATCGATATGGATATCGATATGGATATATCGATATGGATATCGATATGGATATCGATATGGATATCGATATGGATATCGATATGGATATCGATATGGATATCGATATGGATATCGATATGGATATCGATATGGATATCGATATGGATATCGATATGGATATCGATATGGATATCGATATGGATATCGATATGGATATCGATATGGATATCGATATGGATATCGATATGGATATCGATATGGATATCAATATGGATATCGATATGGATATCGATATGGATATCGATATGGATATCGATATGGATATCGATATGGATATCGATATGGATATCGATATGGATATCGATATGGATATCGATATGGATATCGATATATGGATATCGATATGGATATCGATATGGATATCGATATGGATATCGATATATGGATATCGATATGGATATCGATATGGATATCGATATGGATATCGATATGGATATCGATATGGATATCGATATGGATATCGATATGGATATCGATATGGATATCGATATGGATATCGATATGGATATCGATATGGATATCAATATGGATATCGATATGGATATCGATATGGATATCGATATGGATATCGATATGGATATCGATATGGATATCGATATGGATATCGATATCGATATGGATATCGATATGGATATCGATATCGATATGGATATCGATATGGATATCGATATGGATATCGATATGGATATCGATATGGATATCGATATGGATATCGATATGGATATCGATATGGATATCGATATGGATATCGATATGGATATCGATATGGATATCGATATGGATATCGATATGGATATCGATATGGATATCGATATGGATATCGATATGGATATCGATATGGATATCGATATGGATATCGATATGGATATCGATATGGATATCGATATGGATATCGATATGGATATCGATATGGATGATGGATATCGATATGGATATCGATATGGATATCGTTATGGGTATCGATATGGATATCGATATGGATAAAGATATGGATATCGATATGATATCGATATAAATATCAAAATGGATATCGATGTGGATATAAAAACGATATTGATATCGATATGGATATCGATATGGATATCGATATGGATATCGATATGGATATCGATATGGATATCGATATGGATATCGATATGGATATCGATATGGATATCGATATGGATATCGATATGGATATCGATATGGATATCGATATGGATATCGATATGGATATAGTTATGGATATCGACATGGATATCGATATGGATATCAAAATGGATATCGATCTGGTTATCGATATGGGTATCGATATGGATATCCATATCGATATGGATATCGATATGGATATAAAAAGGATATTGATATCGATATGGATATCGATATGGATATCGATATGGATATCGATATGGATATCGATATGGATATCAATATGGATACCGTTATGGATATCGATATGGATATACCTATAGATATCGACATGGATATCAATATATGGATATCGATATGGATATCGATATGGGTATCGATATGGATATCTATATGGATATCAATATATGGATATCGATATGGATATCGATATGGGTATCGATATGGATATCGATATAGATATCGATATGGATATCGATATGGATATCGATATGGATATCGATATGGATATCGATATGGATATCGATATGGATATCGATATGGATATCGATATGGATATCGACATGGATATCGATATGGATATCAATATGGATATCGATATGGATATTAATATGGATATCGATATGGATATCGATATGGATATCGATATGGATATCGATATGGATATCGATATTCATATCGATATGGATATCGATATGGATATCGATATGGATATCGATATGGATATCGATATGGATATCGATATGGATATCGTATATGGATATCGATATGGATATCGATATGGATATCGATATGGATATCGATATGGATATCGATATGGATATCGATATGGATATCGATATGGATATCGATATGGATATCGATATGGATATCGATATGGATATCGATATGGATATCGATATGGATATTGATATGGATATCGATATGGATATCGATATGGATATCGATATGGATATCGATATGGATATCGATATGGATATCGATATGGATATCGATATGGATATCGATATGGATATCGATATGGATATCGATATGGATATCGATATGGATATCGATATGGATATCGATATGGATATCGATATGGATATCGATATGGATATCGATATGGATATCGATATGGATATCGATATGGATATCGATATGGATATCGATATGGATATCGATTGATATGGATATCGATATGGATATCGATATGGATATCGATATGGATATCGATATGGATATCGATATGGATATCGATATGGATATCGATATGGATATCGATATGGATATCGATATGGATATCGATATGGATATCGATATGGATATCGATATGGATATCGATATGGATATCGATATGGATATCGATATGGATATCGATATGGATATCGATATGGATATCGATATGGATATCGATATGGATATCAATATGGATATCGATATGGGTATCGATATGGATATCGATATGGATATCGATATGGATATCGATATGGATATCGATATGGATATCAATATGGATATCGATATGGATATCAATATTATTATCGATATGGATATCGATATGGATATGGATATGGATATAGTTATGGATATCGACATGGATATCGATATGGATATCGATATGGATATAGTTATGGATATTGACATGGATATCGATATGGATATCAATATGGATATAGTTATGGATATCGACATGGATATCGATATGGATATCGATAGGGATATAGTTATGGATATCGACATGGATATCGATATGGATATAGTTATGGATATCGATATTTATATCGATATGGATATCGATATGGGTATCAATATGGATACCGATATGGATATCGATATGGATATCGATATGGATATAAATATGGATATCGTTATGGGTATCGATATGGGTTTCGATATGGATATCGATATGGATATAGTTATGGATATCGACATGGATATCGACATGGATATCGTTATGGATATCAATATGGATATAGTTATGGATATCGACATAGATATCGATATGGAAATTGATATGAATATCAAAATGGATATCGATATGGATATAAAAAGGATATTGACATCGAAATGGATATCGATATGAATATCGATATGGATATCGATATGGATTTCGATATTGATATCGATATGGATATCGATATGGATATTGATATGAATATCAAAATGTATATCGATATGGACATCGATATGGATATCGATATGGATATAGTTATGGATATCGACATGGATATCGATATGGATATCAAAATTGTTATCGATATGGATATCGATATGGGTATCGATATGGATATCGATATCGATATCGATATGGATATCGATATGGATATCAATATGGATATCGATATGGATATCGATATTATTATCGATATGGATATCGATATGGATATTGTTATGGATATCGACATGGATATCGATATGGATATCGATATGGATTTAGTTATGGATATCGATATGAATATCGATATGGATATCAATATGGATATAGTTATGGATATCGACATGGATATCGATATGGA